>CM050512.1:77621822-78366822 GCA_027563665.1 Antrozous pallidus
ATACTATATGTAGAAGAAAAATGAATGAAAAGAAATGATAATGACCAATATATCACATATATAAATTTATAAACTTAAATAAGATGGAAAAGAACACATAAACATAACAGATCAGGATAATAGTATTCTTAATATTATTATTTTAGTGTTGTCTTTGAATAAGTAACACATGAAAGCTAATATATGCAATTCAATTTGACGAAAACTTCTGTCTTGATCAATGTAAAGAATTTATATAAGAGAACTGAAATTAAAGTGAAATAAACTCTAAATTAATATGATAATGTTAAATAAAATGTTAAACACTTGTAATTAATTTTACCACTTAATGGGTAAAAGAGAATACTATGAAATATATATTCTGATTATGTGAGTTAATGATAATATGTAATAATAATTCTGTCTATGCTTAAAGATAAAGGTGGTTTGTGCAATCAAATTAAAACTCCTTTTGTTAAAAATGATTTCATAGGCTTTATGTTTTAGAATAGTTTCAGGTTTACAGCAAAATTAAATGGAAGGTACAGAGATTTCTCATATATCCCATCTCCACACTTGCAACGTCCTCCATCAGAGAGGTGCATTTCTTACAAATAATGTCTGTACACTGATGCATCTTAGTCATCCAGCGTCCACAGTTTAACCTTGCGTTCACTCTTAATATTGTGAATGTCATGGGTTTGGACAAGTACATGATATGTATCCAACATAACAGTGTCGTATGCAGTAGTTTCACTGCTCTAAAAACCCTCTGTGCTCCGCTTATTCATCCCTTCCCTCCACTATCCCCTGGAAATCATTGATATTTTTACTATTGCCATAATTTGCCTTTTTCAGAATTATATATATTTGAAATTAAACAGGACATAGGCTTTTCAGATGAACTTCTTTTAGTTAATAATAGGCATTTGATTTCTTCATGTCTTTTCATAACTTAATAGCTCATTTCTTTTTAGTGCAGAATAATATTTCAATGTCTCAATGTACTAGGGTTTACTTGGCCGTTCATTAACTGAAGGACATCTAATTTGGTTCCAAGTTTTGGCAATCCTATCTAATAAAAGAGTAATGTGCAAATTAACCACACCTCCACTACGCACACAAGGCATGCCCATAAGCCACACCCACAGGACAATCAGGAGCAAATATGCAAATAAACTCATTCAAGATGGCTGCCAGCCACAGAGAGCAGGAGGGAGGCTTGAGTGTCCCTGGCGATGGCAAAAACCAAGCTTTCCACCTGCACTTGCTGGCTCAGGCTTCCACTCTAGGCTATACATTTTCAATTACAGAATCCCAACAGAAATGGCAGCAGCCACGGGGCCAGCAGGTTTGGCTCCACTCCAGGCTACAAAATTTCAATTGTAGAAGATACATAAATTCCAGATACCAGGACCTCCGCTTGGGTCACTGAGGGGGCATGGCCAGCCTGAAAACCACCTGAAGCCCCTCACCAAAGGAACCCCCAAAAACACATAAACTGCCCCATGCCCCAAAGGAACCCCCAAAAAGACATAAACTAATTTGCCAAAGTCAAATAGCTAAATAAGAGAGGTCAGAGGTGAAAAACACACAGTCTGACTGACAAAGGGCTTTACTGAGCCACCAAGCTCTATAGATTTATTTTGTTTGCTCAGAAGGAAAACACACTTAAGATAATGACTTGCTCATCTTATTCAGCACCCGTCACAGAACTCTGAATCTGGAAACTTGATAAAGATTAGTTGGATTGAGTCAAAAAGCATTAAAGATCGTTAGGTCTATGAATTCTGAATTGAGAAAGCTGACTAAACCATCAACAGTTTAAATAAAAAATATGTTCCACTAAGATTTTTATGCCCTTTAAAGGAACCACATAGTATGGTACTAAACCTGGATGTCAAATAAGCACTTTTCAGCAAGATACAGTGTTTTATCTATTCCTTTTACAGAAAGTAGTAACTATATTTGCATTAAATGAGCTTGTAAAAAGGATTTTGAGTGGCTTTCAATGCATCTAAATCTCATTAATGTGTCTGCATACATTTTATCTTGTCTCTCCATAATTTAATAGACCATTTTAGAATATGGGGTGGACAATTTATAACCAGATTATCAAAAGAAAATAATATAAACATTTATCTGATAGGAGATAATTGGGTGTTATTTTCATAAACAAGATTTACAGTTCTACCAGATAATTATTTCATAAAGAAAGAATTCCAAAAACTATTCCAAAATTACATTATTTCTAATAGGTACCTCCTAATATTAAGTATTAATATTAATTTAATTTTGATGGTGCTCTTATCATAGTGTGGACTTTGCATATAATTTATCTGTTAGGACTGGAAGTTAGATAGGTCTCTTGGGGAGCTTAACTGAGTATGCCTATACATTTTTTGTCCAGATTGAAAGTACTCCTGACCATGAGTTATAGGACATAGTTTTATAACTTTTACCATAAATTCATGTGTGCATTTAAGCAGACTCTAGCATATTACTTAAGGGGAAAACTAACCCTATCCTTTTTACCTCTGCAAAGGCATTGCCTTCTATTCAGCCCAAGCCTTTGCTGGCCTCCAGCTTTCATGAACAATTAGTTAATCATCACATCTTATTCAAGACTCAGTAAAGAGAAACAGCCTTTTTTTAAAAGAAAATTATTCTTTTTCTTTTTTTTAATACTTTAACATTTATTGTTCAGTTTATTAATTACATTGTTCCCCCTTTTTCCCCTATAGCTCCCCTTCACCCAGTACCCATCACACCCTCCAACCTTATCTTCCCCCGACTGTCCTCTCCCATAGGTCCATGATTTTTGTCCAGTCTCTTGATGCACCTCCCACACCCCTTTTCTCCCCCAAGAAATGTCAGTCCATTCCTTCTCTATGCCCATGATTCTATTATATTCACCAGTTTATCCTCTTCATCAGATTTTTAATTCACTTGATTTTTAGATTCATTAGTTGATAGATGTGTACTTGTTCATAATTTATATTTTTACCTTTTTTTTATTCCTCTTCTTAAAGAATACCTTTCAGCATTTCATATAATATTGGTCTGGTGGTGATGAACTCCTTTAGCTTTCTCTTATTTGTGATGCACTTTATCTGACCTTCAATTGTGAATGATAGCTTTGCTGGGTAGAGTAATCTTAGTTGTAGGTTCTTGCTGTTCATCATTTTAAATATTTCTTGCCACTCGCATCTGGCCTGCATCGTTTCTGTTGAGAAATCTGCTGACAATCATATGGGTGCTCCCTTATAGGTAACTAACTGTTTTTTCTTGCTGCTTTTAATATTCTCTCTTTGTCTTTTGCTCTTGGAATTTTAATTATGATATGTCTTAGTGTGGTCCTCTTTGGATTCCTATAGTTTGGGGTTCTGTGCACTTCTTGAACTTTTAAGTCAATTTCTTTCACCAGGTGGGGGAATTTTTCAGTCACTATTTTTCAAAAAGATTTTCCTTATCTTGCTCTCTCTCTTTTTCTGACATCCCTATAATTGGGATGTTAGCATGCTTGAGGTTGTCCCAGAGGCCCCTAATACTATCTTCAATTTTTTGGACTCTTTTAGCTTCTTGCTTTTCCAGCTGAGTGGATTTTGCCTCTTTGTATTTCAAATCTTTGACTTGGTTCTTGTGGTCCTCTAGACTACTTTTAGGTCTTTGTATAATTTTTTTTTTTATTTCAGTCAGTGTATGCTTAATTTCTAGTTGGTCTTTTTTCATATCCTCCAGGGTCTCATTCATTTCCTTGTAGGTCTTGTTCATTTCCTTGTAAATCTCATTAAGTTCATCAGCCTTTTCTAGGAGCCTCTTGAAAAACCTTATAACCATTGTTTTGAACTCTATGTCCAGTCATTTTTTTTTTCTCCATTTCTTTCACATCTGATTTCTTTCCATGTCTCTGCATTGTGACTGCTTCCCTGAGTTGGTCCTTTAGTTGTGTGTGGTAGATGTCCTCTAAGGGACAATGGCTCAGCCTCCCCAGTTACCTGAGGTGGATACTCTTGGTGCAGCCCTTTATGGGTTGTACAGTCTTGTTGAAGTTAAGCCTTGATTACTGTTGATAGCACTAGGAGGATTTGACCTCCAGGCCAATTGGCTGTGAGAATCAGCTGTGCTCAGGTTGGATGGGCGGAGTCTCCGGACTGAGCAGGCAGCCTTGGTTTCTGGTCAGCTTCCTCCTATGCAGCACCTGGGACTCTGTGCCTGGTGGTAATGGCTGCACACACCTCTGAGAGAAAGCTACTGCCACGCTTTGCCTGCTGCCAGACAATGCAGCCTCTCCCCAAATGAGTCTGCACACCCAAAGTCTCACCCAGGTTGTAAAACAATGCAGTCAAGTGGTTTCCCCAAATGAGAGAGCAGGTCACAAGTCCTCTCTGTGCACTTGCGCACTTCTGCTATTCCCAAGTTTACGTGCCCTCTCCACAAGATCACAGACCTCTACAGTGCCCGAGTTTCAGCATGCTTCCTTACTGTCCAGTTTCACCCTGTATGAGTGTGGGTTCCCCAGACCTTGCCCGGAACTGGGGGATCAGTGTAGTGGGACGCCTTTGTCTCCCTCCCGATTCAAGAAAACCAGCCAGGTTTGCAGCTATCTACCCTATCTGCTCATGTGCGTGCACTCACATGGCTCCAAACCTCTTACTCTATGCATATCCTCAACTCTGCCCTCTGCCACTCCTCTGAGTCACAATGTACTATCTTTACTTTTATTTGTGGAATTTCCACTCAGCCAGTTTTCTGGGGATTCTGGATGATGTTTGTTCTGTCGTTAAGTTGTAGTTTTGAAATTATTGTGTGGGGCAGCAAGATAGGTGTTTACCTATGCTGCCATCTTGTTTCCTCCTCTGAGAAACTGCCTTTAAAGTTAATGTCTTAAAAACATTTTACCTTTTACTATTTCAGATCAGTACAACGGTAAGATGAGCATTCTCTCCAGCATTACTTACATTAATTTCACTTTGATGTGATGGCACTAGCTCTAACTGGAGGTCAGAATAAGAACCTTTTCCAGTGTGGCTCAGGTGGTTTGACATTATCCCAAGTACTAAAAGGTTGCCTGTGGGATTCTAGGTCAGACACATGCCCAGGTTGTGGACTTGGTCCCCAAGAGGGGCATGCAGGAGGCAGCCAGTCAATGATTCTCTCTCATCACTGATGTTTCTATCTCTCTCCTTTCCTCTCTCTAAAAATTATTAAAATGATAATAAAAATATATTGTCTCATTATATTAGTACTTAAATATCTTACATGGATTTTTTGGGGGAGGAGATGGAAATCTATCTCTTTTTTAAGGGTCCCCACCTTATTGCTCCCCCTCTAAGCTTATGGAAAAACCCAAAGCCTGGGCATGTCTGGGCATGGAGCCAGCGTGTGGGGAAACTTCTATGCTTTCCCTTTGACCTTGGCAATGCCAACAGGGAGGGTACATGGGGAGACAGTCAGCTAACTCTACCTGCACAAGACATGGCACTAGATGGGATACAAGGGGAGGATGTGCCAGGTGCCAGCTCTTCTCTGGGATTTGCTGGGGGCAGGAGGTGACAACCAGGGGATGCTGCCTAGTTTGAGGCCTGGGACAGTGCATGCCCTTCCCTTGCTGGTGACCATCACTCCTCTCCTGCTGCTTACTACAGGCACCGTCTTCCACATCCAGAATTTGATTTCCTTACTTGCAACACGTATTGTTTATGTAGACCACTAGGATAAATTCCCTCCAGTTGCAACAACAAATAAGAATATTTTTGAGGCTGGCCACAGTGGCTCAGTGGTTGAACATCAGCCTATGAAACAGGAAGTCACAGTTTGTTTCCCAATCAGGGCACATGCCAGGTTCTGGGTTTGATCCCCAGTGGGGGCCTTGCAGGAGGCAGCCAGTCAATGATTCTCTCTCATCACTGATGTTTCTATCTCTCCCTCTCCCTTCCTCACTGAAGTCAATCAAAATATTTTTAAAAATAAAATAATTTTTGAGCAATCACTTTTTTATATTTTATAGACACTGTGGACATTATACTTGTACAGGTTTCTCCCTTTTTGACTACATGTGAGAATGTAGTAGCCTGATTTTTTGGCGCATATGGGTCATTATGGCATGATTTGAAGCATTACTCCGGACTTAATTTTAAATAGCCATAATATTTTTAAAATTTCTAGCTTTAATTTTTGCAATATTGTATGTCATGCACTCGTTTAAAGTGATATTTATCCTGAATATGTACATAGGATATAAATAAAATCAAATGTCATCATGACCTTATTTACTCTCTGCCTAATGATCTGACCACAAGTTTCATCAGTCTAAGCTCTCTAACTTCAACCCCTGCAATAGCTGTGCATTTCTTCTGAGGACTCTAGATACATTTTCCATGATGCTTTCTGAAATGACTACCAAAAGGTAAAAAGATTCATGATCACAGACCACCTGTAAACTGTTGAGTTTCACTCTCATTTGGTAGATGTTAATTCTGAGGGAGAAGGCTAGAGAAGGAGAGTTAGTCATTAGCAGGCTGAAAAGAGATTTCTGAGGCAACTTGGTGAGCTAAGTACATTATACTCAGACTGAAAACTACATAAACTGCAGACAAATTCAGAGAGAAGCACAATACAGTGTACAGATAATGCAATGTAGAGTAGTGCACCTGAATCCAATATAATTTTGTTAACTACCATCACGCCAGAAAATTCAATACAAGAGAGAGAGGAGGAGGAAGAAGGAGGTGGAGGGGAGGAGGAAGAAAAAGGGGAGGGAGAGGAGGAGGAGGGGAAAGAGAGGAGGGGGAGGGGGAGGGGGAGGAGATGGAGCCCTGGCTGGGTGGCTCAGCTGGTTGAAGTGTTGTACAACAAAAGATTGCAGGTTCAATCTGTGGTCAGGATACATACCTAAATTGCAGGTTCAATCCCTGGTCAGGGCGTATACAGGAGGTAACTAAATGATGTATCACATCAATGTTTTATTCTCTCTCTCTCTCCCCCCTTCTCCTCTTCCTCCCTCCTCTATCTAAACATATCCTTGAGTGAGGAATAAGGAAACAAAGAAAAGAAAGAAAAGCAAAAGTCTTCAGAACATGAGTACCATTACTCATCAGTACTCACACACCATCCTGATGAAATTATGACACAGTATTCAGATCACCTTTGGTTTTGCAATCACACACTTCTTCCTCATGATAGAACAATCAGTATTGTCATTTTTAAAACCAATAACCATTCATAGAAATCAAATATTCAAAATTCATCTGCCATGTTAAGATCTATTATCATTGGAGTGGGGAGTGAGTCACAAGAAGAGATGCCTACAAGAGCCAGCCAGGTGATGAAATAAGTAACTTAGTAATCTTTGTCTGGGCTTCAACGGAAAGCGTGTAGGCACCAGTCATCTCAAGATAAATGGTGCCATCTGGCAATAAAGCCCTAGCATGTCTGATTATATACGCTTCTAGAAATATGCCTATTTTAAAAAGATATCAAATAACTTTAAAAACATTTTTAAAATTAAAGTGCTTTGCAGGTCAAAGAAAACAGCCTGCCAGTTTGTGACTTTTAGTTTAAAATGTATATAAATATCTCGAAAGACAGCTTGTGTTTTTAAAATAAAACCTGAATATAGCACTTGGATTAAAATTATAAACAAATTATATAGAGCTTAAAATGTTTGTATTTGTAGAGCCATACATGCATTCTGCATGTAATTCATTAGGTAATATAAATCTATGAAATTTCAGAGGAAAGCCTGAAAATCAACTACTCCAAAGAATATTGAAACTTTATGTAAAAATTAGGATGATGTAAGTGTAAATGTCAAAAAATGCCATTAACTTCATTTGGCCCATTCTGAAGGGCAGCTTATGCACATTAGATTATGATGAAATATTGATCTTGATCCAAGCCTGGATGTCTTACTCAATGAAAGCAAAAATAGAATTGATTAGGGGCAGGCCACATTGTTTGTGTTGTCATTTTAGGACATATTTACTAAATACCCTATGACTAAGAAATCTATCCCCAACCCACTGATTTCTAGACCCAGATTTTTAGATTCCACTTTACCACTCTGGCTCCATCTCCAATCAAATCATATGTTGATTGTGTTATAGGATTCCACGGCAAGAGTAATAGGGAAACTGAGACAGGAATGCTTAAAAAAGGCCCAAAGGTGTGGTCAATTGCAGCCAACTTGTAACTAACCAACTTGTAACTTGCAACAACTTGTAACCTCCCTACAGAAAGACTAAATTAATTAGTTAATTAAATAATAAAGAAGGCCTACTCTCACATCATTTGCATTTCTTAATAAATAACATCAAAATGTAAGATGTAAGTACAAAATATCTTGTTTAATGTCACATGGTATATAGCAAGTTTAGGACATGAAAAGGGGGGAGAGAGAAAAAGGGCAGTTTTACTCCCTAAGCAGAGAAGCCAGCAGTCTCAAGGGTTGGCAAGATTAAGTTGCCAGAGGCTTCTCATGAATTCTGGGAGGGCCATAGGAAGTACAAAGAGACCTTGAGAATTAATCTGTACCAAAATATTCAGCAAATAAATTTTGAAACTTATAGAGGAGGACTGAATTAAATTAAATTAAAATGCCTCACTCCCTACCCAACCTGCTCTTCAGATTAGCTGACAGTCTATCTGCACTACATAAGAGATATACTAGTATATAGGTTTGCTTGCTTTGCTTTTTCAATAAAGTTGCACGCTTTAATTGCTTTAATAAATTGGCTTTTCACATTGCAGTCAAGGCCTCTCATATAAGTTTATTTATATGAGAAGACAAGGATAAAGGTTGGGAACAGTCCTCTCCCACTATATCAGGGGCTGGCTGTCCAGTAATACCTTTGGTGCCAGGGATAGGTGCCTCTAACAGTTGTATCATTTTTTTTCTCATGTCCTAAACTTGCTATATACCATATGATATTAAGCAAAATATTTTGTACTTACATCTTACATTTTGATGTTATTAAGAAATGGTGTGAGAGTGGGCCTTCTTTATTATTATTACTAAATTTATTTAATGGCACATTGTAGTCAGAATACTTTTTGAAAATATATTTAAAATACAGCCTGAAAAAATACACTTAGAATTGCTTGATCATGGAATGCAGATGACAATGATATAGGACAAGAAAACAACAGAATAAAATAGTAAAGAAACAAATAGCAGTTCACCTGGCACAAAAATTCTAAAGAGGAAAGATAGAATACTAAATTTCAATATTACTTGTTTGAATCAAAGAATGTTTAAGTTAAAGCAATTGACTTGTAATTCTTAGGACTCATCTCCACTATGAAGTCTCTATAAACTGATTCCTCTGCCCATTTTAGTCTCTTAGTTTCTCATTGAAAGACTTATGGATTGTAACCTTGTATTTTTAGCCATTTTTATCTCCTAAAATCACAAGAAAAATTATGAACCAATTCAAGTAGAATTGGGGCCACAGGTACTTTGTTTTGTCTGATAGCATCTAACACCATGATGGCAAACCTATGACACACGTGTCAGCACTGACATGTGTAGCCATTTTCGATGACACGTGGCCACATGCAGTTGCATACAGAAGTATGGGGCCACATGCCCAGAAGGACATTTCATCCTCGGCTACTGCAAGGCCAGGTGCAGTAGCCAAGGATGAAACATTTGCTGTAGGTAGTGTAGACACTCTGTGCCAGAGGTCTGTAGGCCAAAACAACAGAACTCCTGCACAGAGCATCTAGTTCTGGAACTTCCAGTTAGGCCATTAGGGGATCTTTGACCTCACTTCCAGCTGGCGGAGCAGGAAGAAGCAGAATGCCATGGGGGATGCTTCTCTGGTGGCCCTGTGATTGTCATTACCAGCAACCACATAACCACAGCAACCATCACCCAATCTACTGTTCTGGGGTGTCATGGATTTCTAATTGACCATTATTACTGTGATAAATGAGGAGGAGGCTGGGAGAGGCGAGGGCCTGTGCTATGGGTGCCATTTCCCACCATTAGAAATAGCAGCAGCCATCTTAATTCATATAAGGAACATCATTTTACAGCATTATGCAGACTTCATTTCACCACTATTACTGTTGTGAATCCTTATTAACCCCTATTTCTGCTTATTAACCATGCCCTTTCCTAAAAGACAATTACATGTGCCAACTTGTGGTCAGTTAGGTAAGTTAACCCCTAATTGCCTGCAGGGCTAACCGGCAATCTATAATTCTATCTTCTGTCACTGACCTCCTGATGGAGAACCCAAAAAATAAAAAACCAAGGTTAAGTAAAGGTGTGGTAGTAGCTTTAGCCAACCCTTTCAAGAGACATGGACTGAGATGTATGGCATTATAAAAAAAAATAGCAGATCATTCTGAGTTCTATGTATTGAAAAGGTAGTAAGAGAACTTGGAATATAAATAGACATTTTGAAACTAATCATTCCCAGCTCTTGAAAAAAAGTGAGGATGAAAGGAAGGAATACATTTCAGGTAGCTATACCTTTATAGAGTCAATCTAATTCTATCCTTAAATTTATAAAAGGCTATACAAATTTAACATCTGCAAGTTTGAGCATTGCTCACTCCATAGCTCAGCATAGAAAGGCACTCAGTGAGGTAGATTTATTAAAGAAACTCTCCTAAGATGTGCACCAGTTCAATTTCACAATATGCAGAATAAAGATGCAATTATTAAGAGAATATCTGAGTTACCACTCAGTAGAAATATCATAAAAGACCGAATAATGAGACTGAACACAAACATACAACATCAATTAAAGAGAGACATAAGTAACTGTAAATATTGTTTTTTATCTCTCTGGATGAAACTACTGATGTCATATCCCATGCTCAGCTGCCCATTATTGGTCGATGTTCTGATGGTCTCACAATGAGAGAAGAGTTGATAAAGTTAGTATCAGTGCAAACAAGTACACCAGGAAGTGAAATATGTAAGGTTGTTATACAAACATTCCTTGACCTAAGCATTGATATCTCTAAAGTTGTGTCAGTGATGACAGATGGGTCACCAAACATGGTGGGGAAAAAAGTTGGATTCGTCAAATTGTTTATGGAAGCAATTGGACATCCGATTGTGCCTTTTCATTGTATTATCCATCAGGAGGTTCTGCTTGGAAATATATATTCTAAAATTTCATATTGTCACATAGTTTTTATCAATTGAATAATGTCTGAGGGTATCTCATTATGATATTGATTTAAATTTCCCTGATTTCTAATTATTTTGCTCCTTATATTTCTTCAGCAAAATTCCTATTCATATAATTTGCCCTTTTTTGTTTAAGTAGTTTTCTTTTTCTTACCAATTTGTACTTATTTTTTAAATATGCTTGATGCTATTCCTTTTGGTTGTGAAAATTATAAATATATTCCACAATTTTTAATTTGTCCTTTCACTCTTTTTTTTTTCTGGTACTAAACTAATAAAGAATGCAAAGTCCAGCTTTATCAATCATTTCTTTTTTACTTCAGGGATTAACGTTAACCTGGTGAGACTTTGAAAAGCATATTGATTATATTGTGCTTTACCCATCTTATATAAATATTTCTGTCCTAAGAGTAGACCTTCCTTAGCCCAGATGCTGACATCTGCTTCCCTCTCCTAATGGGGACCCAGGCTTCCTTCCAGCCATGAATAGGCACCCGGGATCAGGACTTTACTTGCAGTCCCAGTTTTGTCCTGAAGGTCATCTGGAAGGACGTTGGGTCTAATTAGCACATTATGCTTTAATTATAATATTTTATATAGTATTGCTATCTTACTCCATTAATTCTTTAACTTTTTAAAATTTTATTGTTCAGTTTATTAATTACATTGTTCCCCTTTTTCCCCGATAGCTCCCCTTCACCAGGTACCCATCCTACCCTCTGCCTACCCCACCCCGCACTGTCCTGTCCCATAGGTGCATGATTTTTGTCCAGTCTCTTGATGCACCTCCCACACCCATTTTCTCCCCAGAATGTCAGTCCATTCCCTCTCTATGTCCGTTATTCTGTTATACTCTCCAGTTTATCCTGTTTATCAGATTTTTAATTCACTTGATTTTTATATTCATTTGTTGATGGGTATTTGTTGTTCATAATTTTTATTTTTACCTTTTTCTTCTTCCTCTTCTTAAAGAATATCTTTCAGCATTTCATATAATATTGGTTTGGTGGTTTTGAATTCCTTTAGCTTTTTCTTTTCTACGAAGCACTTTATCTGACCTTCAATTCTGAATGATAGCTTTGCTGGTAGAGTAATCTTGGTTGTAGATTCTTGCTATTCATCACTTTGAATATTTCTTGCCACTCCTGTCTGGCCTGCATAGTTCCTGTTAAGAAATACGCTGACATTCATATCGGTGCTCCCTTATAGGTAACTAACTGTTTTTCTATCGCTGCCTTTAAAATTCTCTTTGTCTTTTGCTCTTGGCATTTCAATTATGATGTGTCTTGGTGTGGTCCTCTTTGAATTCCTATAGTTTGGGTTCTGTGTGCTTCTTGGACTTTTAAGTCAATTTCTTTTACCAGGTGGGGAAAGTTTTTGGCCACTATTTCTTCAAAAAGGTTTTCATTATCTTGCTCTCTCTTTTTGTCTGGCAACCCTATAATTTGGATGTTGGTATGCTTGAGGTTGTCCCAGATGCCCTTTACAGTATCTTTAATTTTTTGGATTCTTTTGACTTCTTGCTTTCCCGGCTGAGTGGATTTTCCCTCTTTGTATTTCAAATATTTGACTTGGTTCTTGCAGTCGTCTACACTGCTTTTAAGTCTTTGTATAATAACTTTTTATTTCAGTCAGTGCTTAATTTCTAGTTTGTCCTTTTTCATACCCTCGAGGGTCTCATTCATATCCTCAAGGGTCTCCTTCATATCCGTGAAGGTCTCTTTAAGCTCATTGGCCTTTTCTAGGAACCTCTTGAAAAACCTTATAACCGTGGTTTTGAACTCTATGTCCAATCTTTTTTCTCTCCATTTCTTTCACATCTGATTTTTTTCCATGTCTCTGCATTGTGGCTGCTTCCCTGAGTTGGTCGATTAGCTTTTTGTAGTAGATATCCTCTAAGGGACAGTGGCTCAGGCTCCCCAGTTACCTGAGGTGGATACTCTTACTGCAGCCCTTTATGGGTTGCACAGTCTTTTTTAAGTTAAGCCTAGATTATTGTTGTTAGCACTAGGAGGGTTTGACCTCCAGGCCTATTGGCTATGAGGATCAGATGTGCTCAGGGGGGTGGGCAGAGTCTCCGGGCTGAGCAAGAAGCCTTGATTTCCATCAGCTGTGCCCAGTGTGGCACCTGGGTCTCTGTGCTGGGTGATAATGGCTGCAAGCACCTCTGAGAGATAGCTGCCCCCGTGCTCTACCTCTGCCAGACAATTCAGCCTGTCTCCAAATGAGTCTGCACACCCAAAGTCTCACCCAGGGTTGTAAAACAATGCAGTCCACTGGTTTCCAAAATGAGAGAGCAAGTCACAGTACTCTCTGTGCACTTGCACATTTCTACTGCTCTCAGGTTTTCATGCCCTCTCCACAAGCTCGAAGACTCTGCAGCACCTGAATTTCAGTGTTCTTCCTTATTGTCCAGTTTCACCCTGTATGAGTATGGGTTCCCCAGACCTTGCCTGGAACTGGGGAATCAGTGCAGTGGGACACCTTTGTCTCCCTTCCCGTTCGAGAAAACCAGCTAGGTTTGCAGCCTCCTGTCCCTTCGCTCACGCACACGCACACGCACGGTTCCAAACCTCTGACTCAGCGCTTATCTTCAACGCTGCCCTCCACCACTCCTTTGAGTCACAGTGTCCTATCTTTACTTTTATTTGTGGAATTTTCACTCAGCCAGCTTTTTGGTAATTCTGGATGATGTTTGTTCTGTCATTGAGTTGTAGTTTTGAAATTGTTGTGTGGGGCAGCAAGATAGGTGTTTACCTATGCTGCCATCTTGGTTCCTCTTTCCATTAATTCTTATGTCCTACTTAAGGAAACATAATAATGTGTGTTTTAATGAGGATGTCTATCTTAGCCATATTGTTAGTACTAAAAGATGATCGAAATTTTTTCTTAGATTACATATAGGGATGACTATAGCAATTAAATAATTATGGAAATCTCAAGTATCATGAGCAAAGACAAAATAGAGTACCATACAATAGATGGCCAGGGTTTATACACTTTGATCCTCCTCACTCCTTCTTGATTTATTAAGTACATCATTAAATTCTCTAGGATTATAAACTCTACATTTATAATTTAGGTAAAAAAAACTTATTTTAAAATAAATCTTTATTGTTAGATTATTACAGGTGTTCCTCTTTTCTCCTCCTCCCATAGCTCTCCTCCCTCGGATTCCCCACCCTCATTCAGGCCCTTACCTCCGCCCCACACACTGTCTTCATCCATCTGTGCAAGATTTTTGTCCAGCCTCCTTCAGCAACCTTGACACCCTTTTCCCCCTGAGAATTGTCAGTCCACTCCCTTTCTATGTCCCTGATTTTATTATATTCATCAATCCATTGTGTTCATCAGATTTTTTATTCACTTGATTTTTAGATTCACTTGTTGGTAGGTATGTACTTATTGTCATTTTGTTGTTTATAGTTTTTTATCTTTTAGGTCAAGAAACTTTGAAGTAAAAAACAAATGAGAGGTAAAGAGCACAGAATAAAAATAATAATTAAGGCCATAGAGAGGTATTCAAACATGAAGGTAAAAATGCCTTCGCAAAGAAACCTAGTGCCAAGATAAAAATGAAGAGACACTTGATAGATTCCAGTGTGATGTTATAAATGAATAACATTGACAAATGTGGAAGAGCCTGGAAGTAACAAAATACTGTGAAAACATAATTTTTAGCAGACATCTGTTATTTTATAGTTTCTTTTATTGTATTGAGATTACTGAACTCATATTAGTTACAAAATATAAATTTTAAGGTACAATTCTATCATACATCATCTCTATTATGTTCACCACTCCAAGTGCAGTCTCTTTCCACAACTATTCATAACAGTGTGTTGGCGATAGCCCATTGTTACATGAAGTAAGACCCAGAGGCAAGGGCTACTGGGCATAAGGAAGACTGAGAAGGCCAAGTCATGGCCAGTTTCTAATGTAACTGCTAAAGTTTGAGAGTAAATACATATTGCTCTTAAGGAGGTATATTCTGTGGTGGCTGGGATGTAGAATGGAAAGAGCCTATAGAGTTCAAACCCTGTTTAGAGTCCAGATGTTTCCAGAAGATATAGATGGGGGCCTAGAAGAAGTATGGAGATGAGATCTTCTGACTTGACAAGAACAGGATTCATGACAAGGGACAGAGGCTCCCTCTTTTCCCAAGCCTCTGTGCACATGATAAGGATTAGAGTAGCCAAAGAGAAAATGGCTTTTTGTAAAAATGTATGAGACTATTCCCTATAGTGGGGGATATTTGATAAATGATATAGTTGTATGCAATTGTTAAATCCACATATATACACCAATATATACCTCATATATAACTCATGTTTATACATTAGTTGAATAGAATTATCAATAGCATATATATAACAATATCACTTTCTGTGAAACAAGCACAGTTTTAAGCCTAGTTTTCTGATATTACTTAGGATCATTACTGGGGAGATTTAGTAATGTGGTTATCTTACACATAAAATAATTGCCTTTTTTCATTCAAGCCACCTATCCTCTAGTTTTGATATGAAGTTAACAATTAAAAAGTTCAAGTTCATGGTAGTGTTTCCATTAGATAAAGGGATCACTCTGGCCAGTATATGTGGTAGCCCTGCAGTCCAGTGAAAACTAGCTGGGTGCCTGGAATGCATTGATGTCATGCACAGGTCATGGAACACCACTGAACCATGGTGATGACTTGCATGATAACTGCCCTGGTAGTGTCCTAAGCACTGGCCAGAACAGTGATTTGGTGTGAGGAGAGGTCTCTCAAGTGTCTTATTATTGATAGTAATTTGTTTATATTGATTGTATTTATTAATTTGATTCTTTATCATCATCAACTCACACACTAAGAGGAGAGTTTGGGGGAGAAAGGTATCTATCTGATTTGAGTGACTCTTTAAAGAGTTGAACCATGAAGCATAAAGAAAAACACAAACATCTGGAAGGCAGGTATTTCATCAAAACTGCAAGGATGTCAAGAGGTATGTGTTAAGCACATTCTCAGGGCATAGGGATAACTAGGTACAATTTTCTAAAGAAAAAAAGAGAGAATTCCTAGTTTTGATGATGGAGGGAGAGATGGAGAGTGAGGAAGGAAGATGGAGGATGGGAAAAGAGTAGAAGGGGAGGGAGAGATAGGTAGGAGAGAGAAGAAGAGAGAAAATGAAGAGAAGGGGAGAAAGAAGAGAAAGGAGGGGAACAGAGAACTGGCAGTGGGAGGAACGGGAAGAGGGAGAGAGAGATATTGAGAGATTGAGATGGATGTGGGCATGCTGATGTTTTAGAGGTCCCAGGGAGTACGAGAGAAAACTCAGATGCCTAGGTCATTGTCACTGTGATTTAGGACATGTGCCACCTGTACCATGTCACTCTGGGTTACTCCGTTAGAGACAAAGTGGTTGGTTCGTATAAATTTTCTTAGAAAATGTATTTCCCTGTATTTGATTTCTGCCTAAAGGCGTTGGTAAAATAAATGTTATTACTAGTTTTCTAACAGTGTATTCTCTTGTTAATCAAGAAGAAAGTCTGGCTCTTAGAGGTGAGTAATAAATTGGGGGGAGGGGTGACTTTGAACACTTAAACTCATTGTGTATGGATGAGAGTTTAATGTCAGAAATTATTTTCCCAGGGATAAATTTTTTGTTTTGTTTTAGATTATGGAGATGTAAATGTGGGCCTTTTATGTGAAAAGTAAGAAAAAGTGGAATACACACACACAACACATGCGCACATACATACAAGCAAATGAAACAACCATTAAAAATGATGGCTAAATAAGAAAAAGTTTGGCTCTTTCTGAAAAATGGAAAACTGGAATATTTTGGTTACTATGGAGATTACAAGTAAACAAGTAGCCAGTACACGGAATAACTGTTGGTCAGCGGTAGGAGGGAGATGCAATGGAGCCAGCCCCAAAGTTCCAAAGGTAGCTCACATTCCTTAAGAGAACTGGTATTTCCAACTTGTTTGGGATTTCTGCATCCTCCAGGGGATGTTTGGAAAAGGCTAATTTCATTTAACTTTTAAAAAATAATTCCACATATTTAGAGATGTTATTGAGCATAAACGAGGAGAAAAGTAAATGTACATTCATACCTTTTCTCATAAACTCACACACATCCTAGCTAGTAAAAGAGTAATATGCAAATTGACAGTACCTTTGCTACACCACAAGCCATGCCCAAAAGAAACACCCAGTCAGAAGCAAATAAACCCCAACCAAGAAGGCTGTGGTCATTGAGAGCAGGAGGGAGACTTTGGTTTCCCCAGCAATGGAGGAAGCCAAGCTTTCAGCCGGCCTTTGCCTGCATAGGGCTCCACTCAGTACTACAAAGTTTCAATTATAGAAGATAAATCATCTTCCTCTGATGATTTATCCTGCATCTCATCTAAGGATTAGCTAAATGGTACTGTAAGGGGGGACTACTGAATAGGATGCAAAGGGAGGGTGGGATCTAGACAGGATTCTTAGTTGAGCTAAGTGGTTCTACCACTTAGTGGACATAGGAATGCACATTACAAAACTCAAATGCTTCCGCATCTTCTTTAATGTAATAATCAGGGGGAAGGAATATAGTCCAAGGAAAAAAGACTGAAAAGGAATGGGACAAGTCCAAGGAGATCAGTGGAGAACAATGTTGTTTCTCTTCTACACCTTCATTTTCAAATCTTCACATTCTTTACTTATGACTTCACATTTCATTAGTTTCAAAGAGAACATTCTCAAAGAGAAAACTCCATATCTAAACCACATAATCTGAAAAACACACAAATCATTATAGAAAATGCAATGTACAAACATAAATACATGCTGAACTAACACACAAAGAACATATATACCCTCCTCAGTCACACAAAACCTAACCCATGTTCAGATTTGCAAACGCCAAATCAATCACACATAAAAACTTAGCCCAATGTTAGCCAACACATTATAAACTTAAAAACCACACACATTACCTTCACCACAGCATTTTGCTACAAATATGAATAATACACATTGCATGCACATTCATGAGACAAGGTGATGATAATGAGCATAGGGCTTGGCTAACATTGAAACTGGTACAGTGATGTAATAATATAAAATAATTACTTTGAAAATAAAAATTTATTTTTTTGTATCTCTGTATGTATACCAACATCACTATAGCAATATAAGTATATGGATGCATGCAGATTGCTTCATGAAACTCACATCACATACTTCCAAATTGTACATTTTTTCACAAGGAAATTCGGTTGATACCCAAATTTTAGTTCCTGCACACTGTTTTTCAGACATGATATTAAGTTGTGGTTAATTTGTGTAGATCATGAGAAATATCACATGCAAAAATATCCAATGTCAATGACATTCACAAACATACCATTTAATAAGTGCTTACTTACATTTGGAGTAAATGGAATTTTAAGTGTGATGTTCACATTAATTTCTGTGAGAGCAAGTATCATTTGAAATGAGTACGACTGACATGTAATATCCACTCAACATGTAGTTGTTGAATTAACACAGACCTCAGAAAATGCCTCATGTCAATGTTCTTCTTTATTCCATTGCCCAGGACCATCCAACACCCAAGAGGTCACGCCTCAGCATCAGTCACCTGTGGAGGCCACAGCCTGTAATCAGGCAGATGGAGGAAGGTCAGACGTGTCTGAATGTTTCAGCTGTGTGTGCTGCCCACCGAAGCATCACAGTCTTGAGAAGGATGGTAAGGAACACACAAAGATGTGATCTGAGCTTGGTCATGAGATTCAGCTCAATTCCTCAGGCTATTCTCTACTTAGTTCAGTTTCCATTCAAAAATAGGAAAGGGTTTCAAGGTAGAAGGACTAGTACTAGGGCTTCTGCAGAGGGACAAGTAGGAAGTGTGCCTTCCAGAACTGGCAAAGTCCATCAGCATAAGTCCCCAACATTGCAGCACTGGGAGAGCTGTGGCTGAGGTAGAGGATCATGCTAAGAGGTATAAGAAAGTTTAATGAGAACTAAAAATCACATGAGTACAAACAAAGATTCTCATGATATACTACTTCTGTCCTATTTCATACACAATTGGGCTTCATGCTCCTTCTTTTCCATAGTTCTCTAATATACACAAACCTTCATGACACATCTATCTTTCCCTCTCTCAGCATTACATAGATACACTCTTGTCTTCATTCCTTCAAACAATCTTTTTTATACTCACCCATTTACACATTAATTCCATGAATAAGCCACACAAGCATGCCCTGAAGGAAGTGAAATTTCATCTGTTGTATCTCTAATCATATGGCTCCTCGGTGACCAGACCTTCAGTCCATCATAGAGCTGAACATTCTGAGAGTGCACACACATGTCCTCTAACATGATCCCTTTCAAACTCTCAAGAAGAGATACCACTCCTACACATGTTCACATATGCTGTCATACTACATAGAGAAGTTGTACAACCATCCCCTTTTACAGACATGGAAAATACTTACACGTAAGTCCCAGAATATTCATACCATCCTGCTAAACCTGCACACAAACTAAATCCCCATTTGCATATTATTATACCATGTAATCACATCAAACAAAGTAACCCACACACAGGATTCTGAAATAAAACATATACGTGAACTTTAACTACACATGCTAATGTAGGTCATGGCCATCTTAACTCCTACCACCTTCACACACATCTTCTACTTTTCTCATGATTGAAAATTTCTTTCTGAGCATTCCAACAATCACACCAAATGTTGCCTGTCCTGGAACCTTTAACATGCCTGCATCGCAGTCAGCTAGGAAGCAGAAGAGCCCAGAGGAGCACAGAGGAGGATTACGTGGTGATGGCTGGAATGGAACCTGGCATTTCCCTTCATTTCCTATTGTAGAAATGTAACCTCATGGTCGGTACTACCTGCAAGGGAAGCTAATAGAAACAACATTATAGTATGTCCAGGTTGAAAGGAGACACCAGTCTGTCCATTATCAAAATTTCTTTGTGTAAACCCAGTCTCCCATGACATATAGTGACACAATAAATGATTCTGTGCATTTCGTATTTTCATAGGAATCATATTATACCATGAAGATGAAGGCCATGTGTGCTCACTGAACATGGCATATAGTAGACTCTCCTTGTTTGTTAATAGGACAGATAAATACACAAATAACACGCACAGACCACATTTCGATTGTTTTTATTTAATTTGTCAGCAGAGCTGACCATACATATGAGAAGATGCACCACAGCACAGAACAAGGCAGTGACCCTAACTCAAGGCCAGAAAGCATACAAGGCCTCTTCTGCAGACAGTTTATTCTACATCTCTACTAAATATAAGCTAAATGGTGCTGCTAAGGAGGGACCATCGAATAGGATGCAAAGGCAGGTTGGGATTTAGACAGAATTGAGGGTTGAACTGAATAGTTCTGCCTATTACAAAACACAGGATGCCAAGGGCAGAAACAGGAATGCTTCTGCATTGTCTTCAATAGGATCAGCAGTGGACGAAATATATTCCAAGGGAAAAGCAAGTAACAGGACTGGAGCAAGCTCAGTAGAGAACAGTATTCCATTTGAGGACATAGTGGGAAAGCATCTATCACAGAAACATGGAAGAATATTTTAATAAGAGCTGGAAAAGAACATGTTGTGTTACCAGAAACATGGGAAGTAGGAACAACTTAACATGGGTCCAAAGTGGCAGAATCCTCCAAAACTGAACTTGAGGTCGAATGTAGAGACAACCATCACATCTATATATTTTCATAGACAATCTTTCCCATTCCAATTAATTCCTTATGAAACTCCTATGAACTCACTTTCCTCATCATCTATTTCCTTATAATATTCCACAAAGATTGGCATTCCACATCATGCAGAGAATTATAATTTCTCTGACTCCTATGACCCTAGATAAGTATTCCTGTTTTTAATGTTGTGGAAATAGGAAACTAATACTTAATGTATTCTACTTTCACTCATAGCACATATGTACAATGTATCTATGTTGTACCTGATATTAATTTTTATCTTTTCGGTATATGTATATCATTCATGAATATTATTTCTTCATCGATTTTACTTTTCTGATCATTCAGGTTGCTTTGACTTGGAACTACTTGAAAATATGATATCCTGGACAATCTATTACATGTACTGTATTTTTTAATATGGACACAATTCTATGTGGTGAACACTGAACATTTAGACTACTAGGCCATAGGGATCAGATTCAATTTTAACCTCCTCAAAAGTCAATCTTTCACATTTTACTTTCTAATTAATTTGATATTACAGCATAGGTAATCCTACATAATAATGAATAATTAAGCTAATATGCAAATTGTCATCACACACTGATGCCGTTGTACCTGGTCCAGAGGTTCTGAGGCCGTGCACCCCACCCCCCTGCCTGGCAGAACTTGATGGGGGACTTGAGGTTGCACCACCCTACACAGTGACGGGATGGGTTATGTGAGGCTGCATCCCCCACCCGGTGCCTGGGCTGAAGACCTCAGGCTGCACCACCACCCTGTGGGTGTTGAGGGGAGTGGCGACAGTTGGTTTGGGTTTTGCACAACTTTGAGGCTTGAACAGGTGGGCAGGGACTTGACTCTCAGTCCCAGGGCATGTCCCAGACTCCAACAGGAGGTTGATTTTATATATATTTTACTAATTTTCTTTCATCTCTGAAACTTCTATTATAGAGAACAGGCAAATTGCAATGTTAAAATATTTCCTCTAATTAATTCCCTTTTAATGTGCATGCATTTTGTGCACTGGGACACGAGTATTACAGAATAGTCTGCATTCTCTGCCATTATTTTCAAATCAAAGGTATTCTTTCTCTTATACACCTTCATTTTCACATTTTACACTCTTCACTTATGCCGTCACGTTTTGCAATTCCATCAGTTTGAAAGAGAACATTCTCAATAATAAAACTCCATATCTAAACCACATGATATGAAAAACACACAAATCCTTCATTATAGGAAATGCAATGTATACACATAAATATGTACTGAACTTACACACAAAGAGCACATATACCTCCCAAGTCACACAAAACCTAACCCATGTTCAGATTTGCAAATACCAAATCAATCACACATGAAAACTTAACCCAGTGTTAAGCATCACATTATAAACTAAAATACCACACACATTTCCTTCACCATAGCATTTTGCTACAAATATGAAAAATGCACATAAGATACAAATTCAGGAGAGAAGGTGATGAAAATAAGCATAGGGCTTGGTTGACATTGAAACTGGGACAGTGATGTAATAATATAAAATAATTTTTTTGAAAATAAAAATTTATCTTTTTTAATCTCTGTATGTCTATCAACATCACTAGAGCAATGTCAGTATATGGATGCATTGAGAATGCTTCATAAAACTCACATCACATGCTTCCAAATTGTACCTTTTTTCACAAGGATATTGGGTTGATACCCAAATTTTAGTTCCTGCACACTGTTTTTCAGACATGATATTAAGTTGTTGTTAATTTGTGTAGATCATGAGAAATGTCACATGCAAAAATACCCAATGTCAATGACATTCACAAACATACCATTTAATAAGTGCTTACTTACATTTGGAGTAAATGGAATTTTAAGTGTGATGTTCACATTAATTTCTGTGAGAGCAAGTATCATTTGAAATGAGTACGACTGACATGTAATATCCACTCAACATGTAGTTGTTGAATTAACACAGACCTCAGAAAATGCCTCATGTCAATGTTCTTCTTTATTCCATTGCCCAGGACCATCCAACACCCAAGAGGTCACGCCTCAGCATCAGTCACCTGTGGAGGCCACAGCCTGTAATCAGGCAGATGGAGGAAGGTCAGACGTGTCTGAATGTTTCAGCTGTGTGTGCTGCCCACCGAAGCATCACAGTCTTGAGAAGGATGGTAAGGAACACACAAAGATGTGATCTGAGCTTGCTCATGAGATGCAGCTCAATTCCTCAGGCTATTCTCTACTTAGTTCAGTTTCCATTCAAAAACAGGAAAGGGTTTCAGGGTAGAAGGACTAGTACTAGGGCTTCTGCAGAGGGATAAGTAGGAAGTGTGCCTTCCAGAACTGGGCAAAGTTCATCAGCATAAATCCCCAACATTGCAGCACTGGGAGAGCTGTGGCTGAGGTAGAGGTATAAGAAAGTTTAATTAGAACTAAAAATCAAATGAGTACAATCAAAGATTCTCATGATATACTACTTCTGTCCTATTTCATACACAATTGGGCTCCATGCTCCTTCTTTTCCATAGTTCTCTAATATACACAAGCCTTCATACGCATCTTTCCCATTCTCTAGCAGCATTACCTAGATACACTCTTGTCTTCATTCCTTCAATCAATCTTTTTCAAACTCACCCATTTACACATTAATTTTATAAATAATCCACAGGCAACCTAACATGCTCTGAAGGAAATGAAATTTCATCTGTTGTGTGTCTAATCATATGGCTCTCCAGTGACCAGGCCCTCTTAACTACTACCACCTTCACACACATTTTCTACTTTTCTTATGTTTGAAAATTTCTTTCTGAGCATTCCAACAATCACACCAAATGTTGCCTGTCCTGGAACAGTTAACTTGCCTGCATCCTAGTCAGCTAGGAAGCAGAAGAACCCGGAGGAGCACAGAGGAGGATTGCATGGTGATGACTGGACGTGGAACCTGTCATTTCCCTTCATTTCCTATTGTAGAAATGTAACCTCATGGTCAGTATTACCTGAAAGGGAAGCTAAAAATACAACATACTAGTATGTCCAGGTTGAAAGGAGAAAGCACTCTCTGTCCATTTTCAAAAAATTCTTTGTGCAAACCCAGTCTCCCATTACATATAGTGACACAATAAATGATTCTGTGCATTTCGTATTTTCATAGGAATCATAATATACCATTAATGAAGATGAAGGCCATGTGTGCTCACTAAACATGGCACATAGTCGACTCTCCTTGTTTGTTAAATGGACAGATAAATACACAAATAACAAGCATTGACTAAATCTCTATTATTTTTATTTAATTTCTCAGCAAACCTGAACATACATATGAGAAGATGCTTCATAGCACAGAACAAGGCAGTGAACCTAACTCAAGGCTAGAAAGCATACAAGGCCTCTTTTTTCAATTTATTCTGCATCTCTTCTAAAAATAAGCTAAATTGTGCTGCTAAGGAGGGACTATCAAATAGGATGCAAAGGGAGGTTCGAATCTAGACAGAATCCAGAGTCAAGATGAATAGTTCTGTGTATTAGTCCACTCAGGGTGCCAAGGACAAAAACAGGGATGCTTCTGCATTGTCTTCAACAGGATCAACAATGGAAGCAATACATTCCAAGGGGGGAAAGCAAGTAACAGGACTTATGCAAGCTCAGTGGAGAAAAGTATTCTATTTGAAGACATAGTGGGAAAATGTCTATCAGAGAATCAAGGAAGAATATTTTAATATGATCTGGAAAAGGGCATGTTACTTCACCAGAAACATGGGAAGCACTAACAACTTAACACGGGTCCAAAGTGGCAGAATCCTCCAGAACTGAACTTGAGGTCGAATGTAGAGACAACCAAAGGAAGATCCCATCACATCTATATATTTTCATAGACAATCTTTCCCATTCCAATTAATTCCTTATGAAACTCCTATGAACTCACTTTCCTCATCATCTATTTCCTTATAATATTCCACAAGGATTGGGATTCCACGTGATGCAGAGAGTTATAATTTCTCTAACTCTTAAAACCCTAAATTAGTATCCCTGTTTTTGAATTTTATGGAAATAGTCACAGTAATACTTCATGCCTAGTGACTTTCACTCATTTCTATACTTGTGCAATTTATCCATCTTGTACCTGATGTTAATTTTGTCCCTTTTTGTTGTATGTGTATAATTCATGAATATTATTTCTTCATTGATTATACTTTTCTGATCATTCAGGTTGCTTTGACTTGGAACTACTTGAACATGTGATATTCTGGGCAATCTATTACATGCACTGTATTTTTCCATATGAACACAATTCTATGTGAACACTGAACACTTAGACTACTAGGCCATAGGAAATATATTCTATTTTAACCTCCTCAAAATTCAGTCTTTCACATTTTACTTTCTAATGTAATTTCTTATTACAGCATTTCTAATCTTGCATTATAATGATTAATTAAGCTAATATGCAAATTGTCAGCACATCCTCATGCCCTTGCACCAAGGGCAGAGTCTTGAGACCATGCACCCCACCCCTTGTCTTGCAGTGCTTGATGGGGGACCTGAAGCTGCACCTCCCACACATTTCTGGGCTCGGTGACCTGAGACTGTGTCCCTCTCCCGATATCTTGTATGGGGACCTGAGGGTGTACTCACAGACCTGCAGGTCTTGACAGGAGTGGTGCCAGTTGGGTTTGGGTCTCACACAACTTTGAGGCATGAGCAGGTGGTCAGGGACCTGACTCTGAGTTCTGGGGCATGCCCCAGACTCTGACAGTAAGGAGATTATCATAAACATTTTACTAATTTTCTTTCATCTCTGACACTTATATTATAGAGAAAGGGCAAATAGCAATGTTAAAATATTTCCTCTAGTTAATTCCCTTTTAATGTGCACACATTTCATGCACTGGGCCCCTAGTATTACAGAATTTTCTCTGTATTTTATGCCATTATTTTAAAAGCATAGGAATCCTTTCTTTTATCCCCCTCATTTGCCCATCCCCACATTCTATAATTATGCTTTCACATTTTGGAAATACATTAACTGCTCTAAACTCAAAGGGAGTATTCTTAGTAATAGCATTCCTTATCTAAACAACATAATATATAAAGCACATCAGTTCATTATTATTGATCATATAATCTACACACGTAAATATGTGCTGAACTAACACAGAGACAAAAAGCACACATAACCTCAAGAAGTTACACAAAGCTCATTACAGATTTACTTGTGCAATACAAAATCAATAACACATTATACCTCAACCCAGTTTTAACCAACATATTATAAACTTAAGCACCAAGTACACTGCATTTACCATCGCATTTTGCTAAAAATGTGAATAATACTGTAGCACACATAATCATGAGACATGATGATAATCTTAAACAGTCAATTAAGGAGCAGTGACCTTGGCTAAGACTGAGACAGTGTCATAATGTGAATAATTTCTTCAAAAATAAAAAAATTCCTTTTTCAGCTTTGCATATCTATATCAGTATAAATAGCAATGTAAATATATGGATATTCATTAAGTACTTCATGAAAGACACATCACCTATCCCCTAAATGCACAATTTTTCATGAAGAAATTGAGTTGATATTTACATTTTAATCCTTGCATACTGTTTATCGGGCATGATTTGAAGCTGTTGATAATCTATATAGATAAAACTCCAGAAATATCACATGCCAGGTACCCTATTCACTGACACCCATGAAAGACACCATTTAATAAGAGCTTACTTATAGTTTGGAGTAAATATTATTTTAAATAGGAAAGTCACCTTAATTTCTATGAGGACAAGTGTCAAGTGAAATGATCATTCCTGATATGTAATGTCCACTCAATATGTAAATTTTTTAATTGACAAAGACCCCAGAAAATGCCTCATCTCAGTGTTCTTTTTCATTCCATTTCCTAGGACCATTCATTATCCAAGATGATGCACCTCTACCAAAGTCACCTGAGGAGACCCCAGCCTGTATTCAGGCAGTAGCAGAAAAATCTGCCCTAAATGAACCTTTAATCTGTGTTTTCTCACCTTCTAAGCATCCTCGTCTTGATGAGGATGGTAAGGAATAAACAGGTGGGATCTGAACTTTATCAAGAATTGTAGCCCAATGGCCCAGCCTACTCTCTACCTAGTTCTATTCCTCCTCAAAAACAGAAAAGAGGCTTCAGGGAAGAAGGACTAAGACTAAGGCTCTTACAGAGGGACAAGTGGGCAGTGTGCCTTATAGGACAGGGGAAGGTCACTGAGCACAGATTTCCAAAAGAGCAAGCCGGGGACAGCTGGAACTGAGGCGATAGACAGTGCTGACATGTGTGTGTGTGTGTGATATTTTACTTGGACCTTACCCTCAGACAATTACAAACTGAGATCCTCACATACTCACTAACACATCTGTGCTCCTTCTTACCAGGTAGGGCTCTGTATGTCCTGCTTTTCCCTTGTTCTCTCATGTACACAGGCTTTCACTTTTCATCTGTCTTTCCCATTCTCTGTCAGTATTATGGAGTATACGCTTACCTTCATTTCATCACATAATCATTATCAGATTCACCCTTGTACCGGCTAATTCCATAAATAATCCACATCCCCTGACACAGAAAACCTTTTAAGATCTAAATCTAATAAAGTTATATGCCCTGAAGAAAATTTAGTTTCATCTGTTGCCTTTCTAATCCATATGGCACTTCAGCTACCAAGCCTTCAGATCTTCACTGAACTGAACATTCTGAGCTCTCATACGCAATGCCCCTAATACTCTCAGTCTCATGGTCTTACATTAAGAACAAGTACTAGTCCTGCATCATTTACATGTGCTGTCATACCACATTGCAAACATGCACACACTCATTCCCCATCCCCCTTATCAACATGGAAAACACTCACCAGAAATATTCTAATACATACATACAATTCCAAAAATACTTGCATATAAAACTACATCCTCATTTCTACATTTTTATACCAGGCAAATACTTCAAAGTATCCCACACACTGAATTCTGTAATATAATACATACATGGACTTTCACTCCAGATTCTCATGTGGGTCATGGACATCTTAATCCCTATAGTCTTCACACACCTTGTCTACCTTTCTTATGTTGGAAATTTTTCCCCCCAGTATTTTATGAACCACATCAAAAAGCTTCCTGTACTGGATCCTTTGAGAAGCCTGTATTCGAGTCAGTTAGGAAACGGAAGAGCTCAAAGGGGCAATTACAAGGTTTGTATGGCAAAGCCTGAAATGGCACGTCATTTCCATTCATTTTCCATTGTAGAAATGTAACCTCATGGTGAGAACTACCTGCAAGGGAAGCTCACAAAGATAACATAGTTGTATGTCCAGGGTGAAAGAAGACAGTAATCTCTGTTCCATTTTCAAAGAAGCCACTTTGAACAAACCCAATTACCCACGACATACCTATATTGGCACAATAACTACTTCTGTGCATTTAATATTTTCATAGGAAGCACATACACTATTATTCACCCAGGCCGTGCGTGCTCTATGAAAGTGGTACATGCTAGAGTCCTTGTTTAATGGACAGATGAATACACAAATAACAATAATGGACTGCATATCTGTTATTTTCATTTAATTTCTCAGCAAAGCTGAATTCACAAGATGCTTTGCAACGCAGACACAAGGCAGTGGCCCTAACTCAACGCCAGAAAGCATGGAAGGCCTCCTCTTCAGACAGCATCTCTTCTAAAGACAAGGGAAATGGAGCAGGTAAGGAGGGCCTATTGAGAAGGATGCAAAGGGAGGTGGGATCTAGACACAACCCAGAGTTGAGCTGAGCATTTCTGCCCATGAATCAACAATAGGCTGCCATGTACAAACAGATACTCCAATGATTCTGCATCTTCTTAGTGGGGTCAGCGTGGAAGCACTACTTTCCAAGGGAAAACACTGAAAACATCTGGAGTGAGCCCAAGGAGATCAATGGAGAACAGTGTTCTATTTGAGGAAATAAAGGAAGAGGGCCTAAGACTAAAGGGATGATAGTTTTATCAGAGAAACATGGAAGAATATGTTCCTGTGAGCTGGCCAAGGGCATGTCATATTACCAGGATCCTGTGAAGCACTAACTTATCAAAGGCCCAATGTGGTAGGATCCTCAAGAACTGAACTTGAGGTAGAACACAGAGATACCCAGGCAAAGATACCATCACATCCATATATTTTCATAGCCAGTGTTTCACATTCATCCCATATAAGACCTCTTTGCCGTCACTGTCACCATCATTCATTTCCCTACAGTCTTCCACATGCATCTAAATTCTCCATGCTAGATTTCTGTCCATACCTTGCAAACAGGTCTAATTTCTCTGACTCCTAAGACGCTAGATTAGTATACTTGTTTTTACATTTTATGGAAATAGAAGGGCACAATATATATTTTGTGTTTAGCTCCTATCACTAATCACTACATTTTTGGAATTTATCTATGTTGTGCATGACGTTAATTTTGTTCCTTTTTGGTACATGTATATCATGGCATGAATATCATATGTTCATTGACTTTAATGATCTGATCATGAGGGTTGCTTTCAGTCTGAACTGCTTGAAAAAGTGATGTGGGTATTCTATTGCATGTATTTTTCACTATAGACACGTTTCTGATTGATGAGAACTTAAGAGTTAAGACTGCTAGGCCTTAGTTCCCATATTCTATCTTAATCCCTTCAGAACTCAATCTTTCATACTTTTAATTTCTAATGCAATCACGTGTTACCACACACCTAATGTTACACATCCTTCTCTGAACTCTATGTCACTTTTTTTTCAAAGCACAGGTATTAATTCTTTTATATGCCTTCATTTTCACATCCCCTTTAATTATTTCCTCACATTTTGCAAATACACTAACTGCTCTAGTTTCAGAGAGTATATTCTCAGTAATAACATTCCTTATCTAATCAAGGTAATACATGAAGCACATAAATATATCATTATTGATAATGCAATCTACATACATAAATGTGTGCCGAACTAAAACACAGAAAGCAGAGACAACCTTAACCTTTTCAGTCACATAAAGTTCATCCCATATTCACATTACCAACTACCAAGTCAACCTTACATTAAACCTTAACCCAGTTTTAACCAACACATTATGCATTTAAACAGCGAGCACATTACATTCAAATAACATTTGGATACCCAATTCCACTGATATTCACAAAACACACCATTTAGCAAGTTTACTTCCAGTTTGGAGTTAATGGAATTTTAAATGGAAACTCGTATTAATTTCTGTGAGAAGAGGTGGCATGTGTAGTAATGATGCCTCACATGTCATGTCCACTCAACATATAATTTTTGAATTGACATTGACCTTGGCAAATGCCTCATCTCAATGTTCTATTTTATTCCATTGCCCAGGACGTTGCATCAGCCAAGACAATGTGCCTCAGCCTGAGTCACCCGTGGAGGCCCCAGCCTGTAGTCAGGCCGTAGGACAAAAGTCTGCCTTCTCAAAACATCTTATCGGTGTCTCTGTCCGAGCCAAGCGTCCCCGTCTTGATGAGGATGGTAAGGAATACACAGGTGGGATCTGAGTTTGGTCAAGAGATGTGGCTCAGTTCCTCAGTCTACTCCCTATTAGTTCACTCTCCCCTCAAAAACAGGAAAGGGGCTTTAGGGCAGAAGGACTAGTACTGAGGCTTCTGCAGAGGGACAAGCAGGGAGTGTGTCTTCCAGAACTGGTCTAAGTCCTTCAGCCCAAATGCCCAAACTACAGCACTGGAACACCTATGGCTGAGATAGAGCACAGTGCTGACATGTGCATGGGAGTTTACTCAGAACCTTCCCCTCAGATGAGCACAAACTCAGATCACACACTCACACATCTGTCCTCCTTCATAGCAGGTAAGGCCCCATTTCTGCTGCTTTTCCCTTCTTCTCTCATATACACAGGCCTTCTCTCCTCAGCTGTCTTTCCCATTCTCTAGCAGCATTACCTAGATACACTCTTAATTTCATTCTTTCACACAATCACTTTCATAATCACCCATTTACACACTAATTCCTTAAATAATCTACATACGTTCACACAGATAACCTCTTTAGGTCAAGCTCACATGCCCTAAAGCAGGTGTCAGCAAATTCATTAGTCAACAGAGCCAAATATCAACAGTACCACGATTGAAATTTCTTTTGAGAGCCAATTTTTTAAAAAATATATTTTATTGATTTTTTATAGAGCAGAAGGGAGAAGGATAGAAAGTCAGAAACATCGATGAGAGACATAGATCAGCTGCCTCTTGCACGCCCCCTACTGGGGATGTGCCCGCAGCCAAGGTACATGCCCTTGCCGGAATCGAACCCGGGACCCTTCAGTCCGCAGTCCGACGCTCTATCCACTGAGCCAAACCGGTCTCGGCGAGAGCCAATTTTTTTTAAACGTGAACTTCTTCTAATGCCATTTCTTTAAAATAGACTCACCCAGGCTGTGATATTTTGTGGAAGAGCCACACTCAAGGGGCCAAAGAGCCACTGTTTGCCAACCACGGCCCTAAAGGAAAGCAACTTTCATCTTAGTGCCCTTAACTAACCAAATGTCACTTCATCCACCAGGCCTGAGACCTTCATGGAGCTGAACACTCTGAGAGCACATACGCACCTCCCATAACTCTCTCACTCTCACTGTCCCACAGTAAAAACAGAAACCACTCCTGCACTGTCACACCACATAACAAGCATACACTCGCCCATTTGCCATTCTCTTTTAGCAACATGGGAACACTCCCCAGATATGTCCAAGAATAAACATACAACTCCACATAAACATCCTCATTCTGATGGTTATACCATGTAAATACCTCAGATACAGCACACCACACATAGAATTCTGAAACATCACACACACACACACACACACACACACACACACGCACACACACACACACTAGTGACCCGGTGCACGAAATTCAGCCCAACCTGCCCCCCCTCACATACTGGGAGCCCTTAGGGGATGTCCAACTGATGGCTCATCCCCCAGCCTGCACAAGGCCTAAAGCCTCACTTTAGGCCTTGGGCACTCAGCCATCTCACTGCTCAGCTCAGCTCCAGCTGCCTGTGACCACTCAGCCCCAGGGGCTGGGTGCTTACTTCTGCTCCTCTGCTCTGGCCGCTTGCCCCACCCCCTGGCTGCCTCCAAGCTCAGGCACCGTGTAGCTCCTGTGCTCCACTCGCCCTGTGCCCCAGTTGCCTCCAAGCTTGGGCAGCCAGGGCACCATGGTGTTCACTGCTGCTACTGCTTTGTCTCCACCCCTGGTGCCCAGGTCTCTGCCACTTGGCCCTCCCCCTTGGCCCTACCCCCTGCTCCTGATTGGCTGGTAACATAGCCAATCAGGAGCCAAAGTATGGTCATATTTGCATGTTACTCTTTTATTAGATAGGATATCTATTTTTACTTCACATGGTCACTACTGCATGTGTACCTTAACTCTTACAGTCCTTACATATATTTTCCAATCTTTTGATGTTTCCAAATTTCTTTTCTAGAAATCAAGGAGATGCCTGTATCCCATGAATCGGAGCCTACGGAGGACTCCTCTGATTATTCACATACCTACGTTCCTTCCCAGGCACTTAATCATAATGAGCCCTTTCAGTCCCCAGGACTTGGGACAGATGTAAGGCTCATGAAAATTTACTATATGCGTGTACAATTGAAGAGGGGTGCGGCAGTCTTATTCCATACAAAGGAAGGGTGGGAGCCTCCCTCAAAAAAGATCAAAATGGAAGAAATGACCTATCTAGGAAAGGTCCATAAAAATGTCCGTTTCTTTCACACGTCTACGAAGAAACAACTAATTGCCCGTGAGCCGATGTTAGGCAACAGAGCCCAGGAGAAAGGCGAGGAGGCTGACAGTCCAGCACAGCCTCCAGCTCTGGGCAGGTATCCCAGCGCTAAGACTCCTGAGTGGCTGGTGGCCCTGGACACTGGGTTCAGGTGCATGGCCTGCTGCCGGGTCTTTCCAAGCCTAAAAGTCCTCCAGAAGCATGTGGAGTACGGGGTCAGGGAGGGCTTCAGCTGCCATGTTTTCCATAATGCCATTTCTCATCTAAAGTACAAAAAGCGTAAGAGGAAGGAAAGAGAGAGAAAAAAGAAGGCAAGATTTTGATTCCAGAAGGAAAAACATTTGGCATGAAGACAAACTTGAACAACTGAACAGGCTGTTTTTCAGCCCTTAAAAGAGAGAGAGTGAAGGTTAGACTCCACTAAAGAGATTTCATTTTCTTCAAGCAGACATTGTATTCCACCTTTTTACTCTTATCTACCACCACCATCTCTACACCCCTACCACCTGTCTCAGCAGACAGCCCCTTGTAATACCATCCACCACTTTCCTGAGGGACAAGAAGGGAGACTACACCATCCCAGACACTGCCTTTCCTCTATCCCAGTTTACTATATGTCATCCTTGATGCAAAATACTGTAAACACTATAAAATTTTGATAGTACAGATTGTAATTCCCCTCCCCTGTACCCATCCCCACTTTTCTATGAAATTGATCTTTGTTAAAAAATGTTACATATTTTTCTATATCCCTATCTTTAAATGAAGATATACCTCTTTCCAATATCTCCCTCTAATGTATTCACCTTCACAATCATTTGGCTGGAAGATAGACATTATAAAGGTATAAAAAGGTGTGGCATGGATGTAACTATAATCCACCTCTATCCTTCTATGAACTTGTGGGAACACAGGTGCATATACAATTCTTACACATACATATCCATGGGGAAGGATGGAGCATACAATGAACAATTACAAGATACTCTAATATTTATATTAACTTATGTGTATATATACAGGTATCTAAAATCTCATAGTGCATATTTAAGGTTAATAACTTTAGAAGGGTGACAGCTACCAAATTGAAATACACTATTTCCATTTTTATTTACATGGATGTCATTTATACTTAACATTGTACATTTGAACTGTTAATTTTTTAACTGTTAGTTTTTTTCTTTCTGAAATCTTCAGAGGGTAAGAAAAATAAAAATTCAAAAAGTATTATTTCTAATTCCCAAAACTGTAAGGTAGAATGGAAATTAAAATAGATCTGCTTTTAAATAATATTTATCAATTGTAGCTTTTACCCTTTTGAAATTATTAAAGCTTAAACCTGTACTATGATATTTTGGATACCTTTATGTATTCATATAAGATTGTCTTGTAACTTTTCATTTTGTGCTGTGTCCTTCCCCATAAAAACACACATATGAGAACTATATATGCACCCATGTGTCCACAAGTACATAGAAGCTTAGAGATAGATTACGGTTGCTGTGGTTTCCATCTGAGTATTTTTCACTTCTTCCTTTGAAAAGAGGCTGTTTCCTGCCAAATATGTGGGGAGGTCAGACTAGTCAAGTGAAGTCATTACTCCTCGGCCTTCCTTTTACCATCCAAACCAGTTACCCTAAGTAAACATCTATCCCTGACCAATCTGTACTGATAACTTGGAAAGTAAAACAGGATAGAGAGATGGTGGTGGTGGTGGTGATGGTGGTGAGTTACCCTTTGTTTGCAACTCCAATGAAAGTTTTACCACTCTTCAATTCCTCTCTTTTAAAAGATCTGGCTGTTTAAACTGGGACTTTAAGACATTAAGCCTTAGCACTAACTCTCCAATAAAATCTTGGTTTTTTTTCCTTAATTAGCCTAAGACATTGCCTGTTGTTTGTAACATGTTTTTATTAATGCAAATTAGCTTCAACATAATAATTTCTTCCATTTTAATAGCTGAAATTACATGAACTTATAAGGGGCAACGCATTATATTCCGCTGACTTCATATTGAAACAATAAAGGATATACTGGTAGCCAGTACATATAGAATGTTCTTGATTAATTAGGAAAGTCCATTCAGCATAGGAGCCAATATTGTTATGCAGATATGCCACCACCATCTCTACAACCATCCCAGCAATATGAGCAGAAGACCCCTTTTAATACTACCTGAGGAAGAAGGCAAACCACACATCCCAGACCCTGTCCTACCTTCTATCCAACTTTATTATACCCCCTACATATGACACCCATGAATATCTGGTTGATGTAAAAGACTATAAGCACCTTAGAAATTTAATAAGATAGATTGTAATACCCCTCTTCTCTACTCAGCCCTCATATTTCTATGAAAATGTTTCATTAGGATAGCATGTATTGGAGCCTAGAATGTATTTGGAAAGGAATATATATTGATCTGTTCCATAAAGAATTTTGTTAAATGATAAAGCAAATAAAATCTCTTACATGCTACCAATTCCATTTTTGGCATTTACTATTTGTTCTTATTTTCTATATGATAGCTAATAAATCTATTATCTGTATATATTACACTAACTTATTTTCCCCATTTTTTTAAACAATACATGTATATATTCTGTTGAGATTCAAAACTCTCTCTATGCTTGTCATTTTCTGCCTCATTCCAGTATACCTAATAATAAGTACACTATAAAATACATCTGAAAAAGTCTAGTACTTTCTACAATGTCTATCCAGAATGATTCAAATATCTAAAATTATGGTTTGCATAATAAGGATAGCTTTTAATTTTCTACAACTTAAAAATTGAGGACACTGGGCCTTTGTTTTAAATTCATTGTAATTTTATATTGTGAAATTTTTATTTATTCATAAAATGGTAATGTTTTGAAAATTTTCTCTTAAAGATAGTCTGACTTAGAAGGAGTTTGCCATTTTTATTAATTTTTTAAATATTATATTTTATTGATTTCAGAGAGGAAGGGAGAGATAGAAGATAGAGGGACTTGGAAAGAGTTTGCTATTTTTTATTATTTTTAAAACACATATTTTTATTGATTTCAGAGAGAAAGGGAGAGAGGGAGAGATAGAAACGTCAAAGATCAGAGAAAATCCTAGATCAGCTGCCTGCTGCACCTCCTTCCCTCCCTGGGGATGGAGCCTGCAACCAGATCATGTGTCCTGACCAGGAATGGAACAGTGACCTCCTGTGCATAGGTCAACACTCAAAGACTAGGCCTCACCTGTCAGGCAGAAATGAGTTTTTGTGGGGTTTTTTTGTAATTTTTAATATCTTTACTGAATTTCTTGGTTTGACATTGGTTAATAAAACAATACAAGTTTCAAATGTTCTATAACTCAATAAAACATCATCTGCATATTGATCACCCAAACTAGTCACATTTTGTCACCATTTATCCCTTCCTTACTACCTTCAATCTCCCCCTTATTCCATCCACCTCCTTATTTATCCTGCCCCCAACCGCCCCAACTGTCAATCTGATTTATGTAGCTGTTCTTCTGTTTCTATTTTGTTTGTTTAAATGTTCTGTTCATTAGATTCTACTTCTAAGTGAGATCATACAGCATTTGTTTTTCTCTGATGGACTTACTTCACTTAGTGTAAAAATCTCCATTTCCATCCATGTTGTTCCAAAAGGTAAGATTTTCTTCTTTCATGTGCCTGTGTGGTATCTTATTGTATAAATGTGTCAACGGTTTTTTATCTACTCATCTACTGAAGGGCACTTGGGCTGCTTCAAATTCTTGGCTATTGTTAATAATACTGTAATGAACATGGGGGTGCATATATTCTTTTAAATCGGTTTTTCAGGTTTCCTGGGATGATTACCAGAAGTGGAATTGCTGGGTCATAAGGCAGACTGCTCGAGAGAGTGGGAATAGGGGGAACATACATCAATATAGTAATGACCATATACGACAGCTCACATCCTACTCAGTGTGCAAAAACTGTTTCCCTTAATATCAGGAATAAGAGAGTGATGTCTGCTTTCACCATTCTTAATTAGCACAGCCTTGGAAGTTCTAGCCACAGAAATCAGACTAATGAAAAAATAAAAGGCATCTAAAATGGAAAGGAAAAAGTAAAGCTATCATTATTCGTAGATGATACAATACTATATTCTGAAAACCATAGACACTACCAAAAAAACTACTAGGAGTGATAAATGAATCCAGTAAAGTTGCAGGCTACAAAATTAATATTCAGAAATTTTGGCGTTTTTATACACCAGTAATATAGTATCAGAAAGAGAAATTAAGAAATAATCCCATTTACAATTGCAAATAATAATAATGTACCTATGAATAAATTATCTAAGGAGGTAAAAGACCTCTATTTGGAAAATTATAATATATTAAAGACATTGAGAGAGGTTCAAATAATACATCTATTCTAAATTTGAAACCCAGAAATCTGGGGAACCTTGGCCTTTGGTAAGAAAAGGGGGTTTCTCTGCCAACCACAAAGATTAAGATATGCACCCAACAGCCCTGGCTGGTGTGTTCAGTGATTAGAGTATCGGCACACCCACCCCAGGGTGATGGGTTGGATTACCAGTCAAGAGCATGTGTCTGGGTTGTGGGTTCCCTCATTCCACTTTCTGTAAAAAGCAACGGAAAAAACGTAATCACGTAAGCATTAAAAATAAAAAATATATATTCACGTATACATAACAAAATGAGATGGCTGTTCGGTAAGTTTTTATTATTTTGAAATGTATTGGGGTGGCATTGATTAAAAAGATCATAGAGGTTTCAAGTGTACATTTCTATAATACATGATCATTGTATGCCCACTACCCAAACTGAAATAATCTATCACCAGATATTTGACCCCCTTTACCCTTTACTATCCCCTCCCCCACTTCCCTTCCTTCTGGTAACCACCATACTGTTGTCTGTATCTGTTTTTGTTTCTTATTTACTTATTTGTTGTTTTAAGTTTTATATCCCACGTATGTGTAAAATCATGTGGCTCTTAACTTTTTCTGACTTATTTTGCTTAAGAATGATATTCTGAAGGCCCACCCATGATGTCACTAATGGCAGTTTTTAATAAAGGTGTAACTTATGAATGACCTTAAAAATAAACCACAAGGAGACTATGTTTCTGTGAGACAGGCAGGAGCACCTACGGAAATGACATAAGCTACTGGAGGAAAAGACAGAGAGAGCCAATTTTGAAGTGCCACAGTAGATCAGAATAATAGTTTTTAAGTAGTCTTGAACTAAGTTTCCATGTAATGGGGTAATTGTAAGTATGAAAATTAATGAAATATCTATCAAAAGTATAAGTAATGTGCTCTAAACTGAGGTTTACATATGTAAAAATACTATATGTAGAACAAAAATGAATGAAAAGAAATGATAATGACCAATATATCACATATATAAATTTATAAACTTAAATAAGATGGAAAAGAACACATAAACATAACAGATCAGGATAATAGTATTCTTGATATTATTATTTTAGTGTTGTCTTTGAATAAGTAACACATGAAAGCTAATATATGCAATTCAATTTGACAAAAACTTCTGTCCTGATCAATGTAAAGAACTTATATAAGAGAACTGAAATTAAAGTGAAATAAACTCTAAATTAATATGATAATGTTAAATAAAATGTTAAACACTTGTAATTAATTTTACCACTTAATGGGTAAAAGAGAATACTATGAAATATATATTCTGATTATGTGAATTAATGATAATATGTAATAATAATTCTGTCTATGCTTAAAGATAAAGGTGGTTTGTGCAATCAAATTAAAACTCCTTTTGTTAAAAATGATTTCATAGGCTTTATGTTTTAGAATAGTTTCAGGTTTACAGCAAAATTAAATGGAAGGTACAGAGATTTCTCATATATCCCATCTCCACACTTGCAACGTCCTCCATCAGAGAGGTGCATTTCTTACAAATAATGTCTGTACACTGATGCATCTTAGTCATCCAGAGTCCACAGTTTAACCTTGGGTTCACTCTTAATATTGTGAATGTCATGGGTTTGGACAAGTACATGATATGTATCCAACATAACAGTGTCGTATGCAGTAGTTTCACTGCTCTAAAAACCCTCTGTGCTCCGCTTATTCATCCCTTCCCTCCTCTATCCCCTGGAAATCATTGATATTTTTACTATTGCCATAATTTGCCTTTTTCAGAATTATATATATTTGAAATTAAACAGGACATAGGCTTTTCAGATGAACTTCTTTTACTTACTAATAGGCATTTGTTTTCTTCATGTCTTTTCATAACTTAATAGCTCATTTCTTTTTAGTGCAGAATAATATTTCAATGTCTCAATGTACTAGGGTTTATTTGGCCATTCATTAACTGAAGGACATCTAATTTGCTTCCAAGTTTTGGCAATCCTATCTAATAAAAGAGTAATGTGCAAATTAACCACACCTCCACTACGCACACAAGGCATGCCCATAAGCCACACCCACAGGCCAATCAGGAGCAAATATGCAAATAAACTCATTCAAGATGGCTGCCAGCCACAGAGAGCAGGAGGGAGGCTTGAGTGTCCCTGGCGATGGCAAAAACCAAGCTTTCCACCTGCACTTGCTGGCTCAGGCCTCCACTCTAGGCTATAAATTTTCAATTACAGAATCCCAACAGAAATGGCAGCAGCCACGGAGCCAGCAGGTTTGGCTCCACTCCAGGCTACAAAATTTCAATTGTAGAAGATACATAAATTCCAGATACCAGGACCTCCGCTTGGGTCACTGAGGGGGCATGGCCAGCCTGAAAACCACCTGAAGCCCCTCACCAAAGGAACCCCCAGAAACACATAAACTGCCCCATGCCCCAAAGGAACCCCCAAAAAGACATAAACTAATTTGCCAAAGTCAAATAGCTAAATAAGAGAGGTCAGAGGTGAAAAACACACAGTCTGACTGACAAAGGGCTTTACTGAGCCACCAAGCTCGATAGATTTATTTTGTTTGCTCAGAAGGAAAACACACTTAAGATAATGACTTGCTCATCTTATTCAGCACCCGTCACAGAACTCTGAATCTGGAAACTTGATAAAGATTAGTTGGATTGAGTCAAAAAGCATTAAAGATCATTAGGTTTATGAATTCTGAATTGAGAAAGCTGACTAAACCATCAACAGTTTAAATAAAAAATATGTTCCACTAAGATTTTTATGCCCTTTAAAGGAACCACATAGTATGGTACTAAACCTGGATGTCAAATAAGCACTTTTCAGCAAGATACAGTGTTTTATCTATTCCTTTTACAGAAAGTAGTAACTATATTTGCATTAAATGAGCTTGTAAAAAGGATTTTGAGTGGCTTTCAATGCTTCTAAATCTCATTAATGTGTCTGCATACATTTTATCTTGTCTCTCCATAATTTGATACACCATTTTAGATAATGGGGTGGACAATTTATAACCAGATTATCAAAAGAAAATAATATAAACATTTATCTGTTAGGAGATAATTGGGTGTTATTTTCGTAAACAAGATTTACGGTTCTACCAGATAATTATTTCATAAAGAAAGAATTCCAAAAACTATTCCAAAATTACATTATTTCTAATAGGTACCTCCTAATATTAAGTATTAATATTAATTTAATTTTGATGGTGCTTTTATCATAGTGTGGACTTTGCATATAATTTATCTGTTAGGACTGGAAGTTAGATAGGTCTCTTGGGGAGCTTAACTGAGTATGCCTATACATTTTTTGTCCAGATTGAAAGTACTCCTGACCATGAGTTATATGACATAGTTTTATAACTTTTACCATAAATTCATGTGTGCATTTAAGCAGACTCTAGCATATTACTTAAGGGGAAAACTAACCCTATTCTTTTTACCTCTGCAAAGGCATTGCCTTCTATTCAGCCCAAGCCTTTGCTGGCCTCCAGCTTTCATGAACAATTACAGTTAATCATCACATCTTATTCAAGACTCAGTAAAGAGAAACAGCCTTTTTTTTAAAAAAAATATTCTTTTTCTTTTTTTAATACTTTAACATTTATTGTTCAGTTTATTAATTACATTGTTCCCCCTTTTTCCCCTATAGCTCCCCTTCACCCAGTACCCATCACACCCTCCAACCTTATCTTCCCCCGACTGTCCTCTCCCATAGGTCCATGATTTTTGTCCAGTCTCTTGATGCACCTTCCATACCCCTTTTCTCCCCCAAGAAATGTCAGTCCATTCCTTCTCTATGCCCATGATTCTATTATATTCACCAGTTTATCCTCTTCATCAGATTTTTAATTCACTTGATTTTTAGATTCATTTGTTGATAGATGTGTACTTGTTGTTCATAATTTATATTTTTACCTTTTTTTTATTCCTCTTCTTAAAGAATACCTTTCAGCATTTCATATAATATTGGTCTGGTGGTGATGAACTCCTTTAGCTTTCTCTTATTTGTGATGCACTTTATCTGACCTTCAATTGTGAATGATAGCTTTGCTGGGTAGAGTAATCTTAGTTGTAGGTTCTTGCTATTCATCATTTTAAATATTTCTTGCCACTCGCATCTGGCCTGCATCGTTTCTGTTGAGAAATCTGCTGACAATCATATGGGTGCTCCCTTATAGGTAACTAACTGTTTTTTCTTGCTGCTTTTAATATTCTCTCTTTGTCTTTTGCTCTTGGAATTTTAATTATGATATGTCTTAGTGTGGTCCTCTTTGGATTCCTATAGTTTGGGGTTCTGTGCACTTCTTGAACTTTTAAGTCAATTTCTTTCACCAGGTGGGGGAATTTTTCAGTCACTATTTTTCAGAAAGATTTTCCTTATCTTGCTCTCTCTCTTTTTCTGACATCCCTATAATTGGGACGTTAGCATGCTTGAGGTTGTCCCAGAGGCCCCTAATACTATCTTCAATTTTTTGGACTCTTTTAGCTTCTTGCTTTTCCAGCTGAGTGGATTTTGCCTCTTTATATTTCAAATCTTTGACTTGGTTCTTGTGGTCCTCTAGACTACTTTTAGGTCTTTGTATAATATTTTTTTTTATTTCAGTCAGTGTATGCTTAATTTCTAGTTGGTCTTTTTTCATATCCTCCAGGGTCTCATTCATTTCCTTGTAGGTCTTGTTCATTTCCTTGTAAGTCTCATTAAGTTCATCAGCCTTTTCTAGGAGCCTCTTGAAAAACCTTATAACCATTGTTTTGAACTCTATGTCCAGTCATTGTTTTTTTTTTTTCTCCATTTCTTTCACATCTGATTTCTTTCCATGTCTCTGCATTGTGACTGCTTCCCTGAGTTGGTCCTTTAGTTGTGTGTGGTAGATGTCCTCTAAGGGACAGTGGCTCAGCCTCCCCAGTTACCTGAGGTGGATACTCTTGGTGCAGCCCTTTATGGGTTGTACAGTCTTGTTGAAGTTAAGCCTTCATTACTGTTGATAGCACTAGGAGGATTTGACCTCCAGGCCAATTGGCTGTGAGAATCAGCTGTGCTCAGGTTGGATGGGCGGAGTCTCCGGACTGAGCAGGCAGCCTCGGTTTCTGGTCAGCTTCCTCCTATGCAGCACCTGGGACTCTGTGCCTGGTGGTAATGGCTGCACACACCTCTGAGAGAAAGCTACTGCCAAGCTTTTCCTGCTGCCAGACAATGCAGCCTCTCCCCAAATGAGTCTGCACACCCAAAGTCTCACCCAGGTTGTAAAACAATGCAGTCAAGTGGTTTCCCCAAATGAGAGAGCAGGTCACAAGTCCTCTCTGTGCACTTGCGCACTTCTGCTATTCCCAAGTTTACGTGCCCTCTCCACAAGAACACAGACCTCTACAGTGCCCGAGTTTCGGCATGCTTCCTTACTGTCCAGTTTCACCCTGTATGAGTGTGGGTTCCCCAGACCTTGCCCGGAACTGGGGGATCAGTGTAGTGGGACGCCTTTGTCTCCCTCCCGATTCAAGAAAACCAGCCAGGTTTGCAGCTATCTACCCTATCTGCTCATGTGCGTGCACTCACATGGCTCCAAACCTCTTACTCTATGCATATCCTCAACTCTGCCCTCTGCCACTCCTCTGAGTCACAATGTCCTATCTTTACTTTTATTTGTGGAATTTCCACTCAGCCAGGTTTCCGGAGATTCTGGATGATGTTTGTTCTGTCGTTAAGTTGTGGTTTTGAAATTATTGTGTGGGGCAGCAAGATAGGTGTTTACCTATGCTGCCATCTTGTTTCCTCCTCTGAGAAACTGCCTTTAAAGTTAATGTCTTAAAAACATTTTACCTTTTACTTTTTCAGATCAGTACAAGGGTAAGACGAGCATTCTCTCCAGCATTACTTACATTAATTTCACTTTGATGTGATGGCACTAGCTCTAACTGGAGGTCAGAATAAGAGCCTTTTCCAGTGTGGCTCAGGTGGTTTGACATTATCCCAAGTACTAAAAGGTTGCCTGTGGGATTCTAGGTCAGACACATGCCCAGGTTGTGGACTTGGTCCCCAAGAGGGGCATGCAGGAGGCAGCCAGTCAATGATTCTCTCTCATCACTGATGTTTCTATCTCTCTCCTTTCCTCTCTCTAAAAATTATTAAAATGATAATAAAAATAAATTGTCACATTATATTAGTACTTAAATATCTTACATGGATTTTGGGGGGAGGAGATAGAAATCTATCTCTTTTTTAAGGGTCCCCACCTTATTGCTCCCCCTCTAAGCTTATGGAAAAACCCAAAGCCTGGGCATGTCTGGGCATGGAGCCAACGTGTGGGGAAACTTCTATGCTTTCCCTTTGACCTTGGCAATGCCAACAGGGAGGGTACATGGGGAGACAGTCAGCTAACTCTACCTGCACAAGACATGGCACTAGATGGGATACAAGGGGAGGAGGTGCCGGGTGCCAGCTCTTCTCTGGGATTTGCTGGGGGCAGGAGGTGACAACCAGGGGATGCTGCCTAGTTTGAGGCCTGGGACAGTGCATGCCCTTCCCTTGCTGGTGACCATCACTCCTCTCCTGCTGCTTACTACAGGCACCGTCCTCCACATCCAGAATTTGATTTCCTTACTTGCAACACATATTGTTTATGTAGACCACTAGGATAAATTTCCTCCAGTTGCAACAACAAATAAGAATATTTTTGAGCCTGGCCACAGTGGCTCAGTGGCTGAGCATCAGCCTATGAAACAGGAAGTCACAGTTTGATGCCCAATCAGGGCACATGCCGGGTTGTGGGTTTGATCCCCAGTGGGGGCCTTGCAGGAGGCAGCCAGTCAATGATTCTCTCTCATCACTGATGTTTCTATCTCTCCCTCTCCCTTCCTCACTGAAGTCAATCAAAATATTTTTAAAAATAAAATAATTTTTGAGCAATCACTTTTTTATATCTTATAGACACTGTGGACGTTATACCTGTACAGGTTTCTCCCTTTTTGACTACCTGCAAGAATGTGGTAGCCTGATTTTTTGGCGCATATGGGTCATTATGGCATGATTTTGAAGCATTACTCCGGACTTAATTTTAAATAGCCATAATATTTGTAAAATTTCTAGCTTTAATTTTTGCAATATTGTATGTCATGCACTCATTTAAAGTGATATTTATCCTGAATATGTACATAGGATATAAATAAAATCAAGTGTCATCATGACCTTATTTACACTCTGCCTAATGATCTGACCACAAGTTTCATCAGTCTAAGCTCTCTAACTTCAACCCCTGCAATAGCTGTGCATTTCTTCTGAGGACTCTAGATACATTTTCCATGATGCTTTCTGAAATGACTACCAAAAGGTAAAAAGATTCATGATCACAGACCACCTGTAAACTGTTGAGTTTCACTCTCATTTGGTAGATGTTAATTCTGAGGGAGAAGGCTAGAGAAGGAGAGTTAGTCATTAGCAGGCTGAAAAGAGATTTCTGAGGCAACTTGGTGAGCTAAGTACATTATACTCAGACTGAAAACTACATAAACTGCAGACAAATTCAGAGAGAAGCACAATACAGTGTACAGATAATGCAATGTAGAGTAGTGCACCTGAATCCAATATAATTTTGTTAACTACCATCACGCCAAAAAATTCAATACAAGAGAGAGAGGAGGAGGAAGAAGGAGGAGGATGAGGAGGAGAAGGAGGTGGAGGGGAGGAGGAAGAAAAGGGGAGGGAGAGGAGGCGGAGGGAAAAGAGAGGAGGGGGAGGGGGAGGGGGAGGAGATGGAGCCCTGGCTGGGTGGCTCAGCTGGTTGAAGTATTGTACAACAAAAGATTGCAGGTTCAATCTGTGGTCAGGATACATACCTAAGTTGCAGGTTCAATCCCTGGTCAGGGCGTATACAGGAGGTAACTAAATGATGTATCACATCAATGTTTTATTCTCTCTCTCTCTCCCCCCTTCTCCTCTTCCTCCCTCCTCTATCTAAACATATCCTTGAGTGAGGAATAAGGAAACAAAGAAAAGAAAGAAAAGCAAAAGTCTTCAGAACATGAGTACCATTACTCATCAGTACTCACACACCATCCTGATGAAATTATGACACAGTATTCAGATCACCTTTGGTTTTGCAATCACACACTTCTTCCTCATGATAGAACAATCAGTATTGTCATTTTTAAAACCAATAACCATTCATAGAAATCAAATATTCAAAATTCATCTGCCATGTTAAGATTTATTATCACTGGAGTGGGGAGTGAGTCACAAGAAGAGATGCCTACAAGAGCCAGCCAGGTGATGAAATAAGTAACTTAGTAAACTTTGTCTGGGCTTCAATGGAAAGCGTGTAGGCACCAGTCATCTTAAGATAAATGGTGCCATCTGGCAATAAAGCCCTAGCATGTCTGATTATATACACTTCTAGAAATATGCCTATTTTAAAAAGATATCAAATAACTTTAAAAACATTTTTAAAATTAAAGTGCTTTGCAGGTCAAAGAAAACAGCCTGCCAGTTTGTGATTTTTAGTTTAAAATGTATATAAATATCTCGAAAGACAGCTTGTGTTTTTAAAATAAAACCTGAATATAGCACTTGGATTAAAATTATAAACAAATTATATAGAGCTTAAAATGTTTGTATTTGTAGAGCCATACATGCATTCTGTATGTAATTCATTAGGTAATATAAATCTATGAAATTTCAGAGGAAAGCCTGAAAATCAACTACTCCAAAGAATATTGAAACTTTATGTAAAAATTAGGATGATGTAAGTGTAAATGTCAAAAAATGCAATTATCTTCATTTGGCCCATTCTGAAGGACAGCTTATGAGCATTAGATTATGATTAAATATTGATCTTGATCCAAGCCTGGAAGTCTTACTCAATGAAAGCAAAAATAGAATTGATTAGGGACAGGCCACATTGTTTGTATTGTCATTTTAGGACATATTTACTAAATACCCTATGACTAAGAAATCTATCCCCAACCCACTGATTTCTAGACCCAGATTTTTAGATTCCACTTTACCATTCTGGCTTTATCTCCAATCAAATCATATGTTGATTGTGTTATAGGATTCCACGGCAAGAGTAATAGGGAAACTGAGACAGGAATGCTTAAAAAAGGCCCAAAGGTGTGGTCAATTGCAGCCAACTTGTAACTAACCAACTTGTAACTTGCAACAACTTGTAACCTCCCTACAGAAAGACTAAATTAATTAGTTAATTAAATAATAAAGAAGGCCTACTCTCACATCATTTGCATTTCTTAATAAATAACATCAAAATGTAAGATGTAAGTACAAAATATCTTGTTTAATGTCACATGGTATATAGCAAGTTTAGGACATGAAAAGGGGGGAGAGAGAAAAAGGGCAGTTTTACTCCCTAAGCAGAGAAGCCAGCAGTCTCAAGGGTTGGCAAGATTAAGTTGCCAGAGGCTTCTCATGAATTCTGGGAGGGCCATAGGAAGTACAAAGAGACCTTGAGAATTAATCTGCACCAAAATATTCAGCAAATAAATTTTGAAACTTATAGAGGAGGACTGAATTAAATTAAATTAAAATGCCTCACTCCCTACCCAACCTGCTCTTCAGATTAGCTGAGAGTCTATCTGCACTACATAAGAGATATACTAGTATATAGGTTTGCTTGCTTTGCTTTTTCAATAAAGTTGCACACTTTAATTGCTTTAATAAATTGGCTTTTCACATTGCAGTCAAGGCCTCTCATATAAGTTTATTTATATGAGAAGACAAGGATAAAGGTTGGGAACAGTCCTCTCCCACTATATCAGGGGCTGGCTGTCCAGTAATACCTTTGGTGCCAGGGATAGGTGCCTCTAATAGTTGTATCATTTTTTTTCTCATGTCCTAAACTTGCTATATACCATATGACATTAAGCAAAATATTTTGTACTTACATCTTACATTTTGATGTTATTAAGAAATGGTGTGAGAGTGGGCCTTCTTTATTATTATTACTAAATTTATTTAATGGCACATTGTAGTCAGAATACTTTTTGAAAATATATTTAAAATACAGCCTGAAAAAATACACTTAGAATTGCTTGATCATGGAATGCAGATGACAATGATAAGACAACAGAATAAAATAGTAAAGAAACAAATAGCAGTTCACCTGGCACAAAAATTCTAAAGAGGAAAGATAGAATACTAAATTTCAATATTACTTGTTTGAATCAAAGAATGTTTAAGTTAAAGCAATTGACTTGTAATTCTTAGGACTCATCTCCACTATGAAGTCTCTATAAACTGATTCCTCTGCCCATTTTAGTCTCTTAGTTTCTCATTGCAAGACTTATGGATTATAACCTTGTATTTTTAGCCATTTTTATCTCCTAAAATCACAAGAAAAATTATGAACCAATTCAAGTAGAATTGGGGCCACAGGTACTTTGTTTTGTCTGATAGCATCTAACACCATGATGGCAAACCTATGACACACGGGTCAGCACTGACATGTGTAGCCATTTTCGATGACACGTGGCCACATGCAGTTGCATACAGAAGTATGGGGCCACATGCCCAGAAGGACATTTCATCCTCGGCTACTGCAAGGCCAGGTGCAGTAGCCAAGGATGAAACATTTGCTGTAGGTAGTGTAGACACTCTGTGCCAGAGGTCTGTAGGCCAAAACAACAGAACTCCGGCACAGAGCATCTAGTTCTGGAACTTCCAGTTAGGCCATTAGGGGATCTTTAACCTCACTTCCAGCTGGCGGAGCAGGAAGAAGCAGAATGCCATGGGGGATGCTTCTCTGGTGGCCCTGTGATTGTCATTACCAGCAACCACATAACCACAGCAACCATCACCCAATCTACTGTTCTGGGGTGTCATGGATTTCTAATTGACCATTATTACTGTGATAAATGAGGAGGAGGCTGGGAGAGGCGAGGGCCTGTGCTATGGGTGCCATTTCCCACCATTAGAAATAGCAGCAGCCATCTTAATTCATATAAGGAACATCATTTTACAGCATTATGCAGACTCCATTTCACCACTATTACTGTTGTGAATCCTTATTAACCCCTATTTCTGCTTATTATCCATGCCCTTTCCTAAAAGACAATTACATGTGCCAACTTGTGGTCAGTTAGGTAAGTTAACCCCTAATTGCCTGCAGGGCTAACCGGCAATCTATAATTCTATCTTCTGTCACTGACCTCCTGATGGAGAACCCAAAAAATAAAAAACCAAGGTTAAGTAAAGGCAGTAGTAGTAATTTTAGCCAACCCTTTCAAGAGACATGGACTGAGATGTATGGCATTATAAAAAAAAATAGCAGATCATTCTGTGTTCTATGTAGTGAAATGGTAGTAAGCAGAACTTGGAATATAAATAGACATTTTGAAACTAATCATTCCCAGCTCTTGAAAAAAAGTGAGGATGAAAGGAAGGAATACATTTCAGGCAGCTATACCTTTATAAGAGTCAATCTAATTCTATCCTTAAATTATAAAAGGCTATACAAATTTAACATCTGCAAGTTTGAGCATTGCTCACTCCATAGCTCAGCATAGAAAGGCACTCAGTGAGGCAGATTTATTAAAGAAACTCTCCTAAGATGTGCACCAGTTCAATTTCACAATATGCAGAATAAAGATGCAATTATTAAGAGAATATCTGAGTTATCACTCAGTAGAAATATCATAAAAGACCGAATAATGAGACTGAACATAAACATACAACATCAATTAAAGAGAGACATAAGTAACTGTAAATATTTTTTATCTCTCTGGATGAAACTACTGATGTCATATCCCATGCTCAGCTGCCCATTATTGGTCGATGTTCTGATGGTCTCACAATGAGAGAAGAGTTGATAAAGTTAGTATCAGTGCAAACAAGTACACCAGGAAGTGAAATATGTAAGGTTGTTATACAAACATTCCGTGACCTAAGCATTGATATCTCTAAAGTTGTGTCAGTGATGACAGATGGGGCACCAAACATCGTGGGGTAAAAAGTTGGATTCGTCAAATTATTTATGGAAGCTATTGGACATCTGATTGTGCCTTTTCGTTGTATTATCCATCAGGAGGTTTTATGTGCCAAGGCAGGATTCACCGACTTAAATGTCTTAATGTCAGTTATTACAAAAATAGTTAATTTAATAGCTGCTTGCCCCCTTCACAAGAAAGAATTTTCTGCACTTTTACTGGAAGTTGATTCCACCTACAGCAGAACGCTGATGTATAATAACGTAAATTGGCTGAGCCAAGGCAAAGTTCTTGAGTGCTTTGTGGAGTGCTTTGAAGAAATCAAGGCATTTCTTGAGGATAAGGATCTGAGAAACTTTTTTCAGTTCAGTGATAAGTGGGTCAACATCCTGATATTTTTTACAGATCTCTCTGTTCCTATTAATGAACTGAACTTAAAGTTAGAAGGTTTTGGCAAAATTATTGATGTTATGTTTGGATACATAAAAGCTTTTGAAAGTAAACTTAAAAATTTCAAGTGAGATGTAGAAACTAAAACTTTTCCTCGAGTAACAAAGCATTTTGAGAAGGCCAGTGCAGCTGTACAAAATGAAATGGAACCCTTGCATATAAAGTACCAGCACATTTTAGACTTACTTGACAAGTTCAGTGATAGATTTAATCAATTTAGAAGCCTAGAACAGACCATAAAAATAATTAAGCATCCTGATGCAGTAGTCTACAGTAGTTTGAAATTAAATGGTTCCCAATGGATACATATTGAAGATGTGGAGATGCAACTTGCAGAATTTCAAGACAGCATCTGGGCTCAGATGATTGTCGACCTGAGGTCAAAGCTTGGGAATCTGGAAAGGTACCACTTCAAAGAGGAAATTTGGAGTGCCTGGAACCAATTACCAGACACTTTTAGCACCCTGAAAATATAGCAATGGCTTTACTCACAATTTTTCACTCTATGTACTTTTGTGAGACCTTATTCTCAGCATTAAATAATATCAAAACCAACAAATGAAACAGATTGACAGATGAAGTTAGCAGCGCTTGCTTGGGCTAGAAGTGTACAAAATACGAACCTTCAATTGAAGGTTTAGCCAATGAAATTCAGCAACAAAAAAGTCACTAATAAGCAGGTTAGTTAAATAATTCCCCTTCCCCCTCACTTATCTTAGTTCAGGGCACCCCACACAAGTTAAATAATATCAAGACCAATAAAAGAAACCAATTGACAGATGAACAAAGAAGTCACTAAGCAGGTAAGTTAAATAATTAGTTTTTGGTTTATTAAATACAGTTATATATTACAGTTATACTTTTTTGTTATTTAAACTATAAATATTGCAAAATTATGTTGTTTTTTTTCTTCAAGTGACACACCACCCAAGTTATGCTTGGTTTTTTTGGCGAATTTTGACACACCAAGCTCAAAAGGTTGCCCATCACTGTTCTAAATAAACAGATTCTTTTTTTCTTTAGACCTTCTCAGAACATTTGGCATGCTCAAGCATTTATTTAATGGGTTTAAAATGCAATAGACTCTGCAGAGTTTCACATCTTATTAGGTCAGGAACCATTGCAGTGAGCATCCATTCTGTGATATTAGGATTGTGCTGAATACACTTTGGTAAATGGGTAAATGTGCAATGGCAAGCCTATACACTTTTTGTTCCTAGAATGTTGTGTGTTAGAAATCATGAAATAGAGTAGCTCTATTAACTTAATCATCACCTAAATGACAGGTCTTTGTTCTACACAAGTAAAAATAGAATATTATCTGCAACTTTATGGAAATGTATTAAACACAATAAGCTATTAAGCGAAACAGACTCAGAGCTATGGGGGGGGGGGGGGGAAGAATGGGAGAGCTAAGTAAAAAAGGTGAAGGAATTAAGAAAAAACAAACAAACCCATAGACAATAGCATGGTCATTACCAAACAGAAACGGGGTGAGGGGAAGCAGGAGTGGGTAAAGGGTAAATGGTGATAGAAAGAGACATTGCTTGTGGTTGTGGACACATAATTGTATACTTTAAACCTATGTAATTTTATTAATCAATGTAATCCCAATAAATTCTATTTAAAGCAAAGAAACTTATGGACGGCAGATTCTTTCAATGAAGACTTAATGCTTTGCCCAACATGTTCTATAAACTGACATAAGAAAGGGCTTGTGGGCCCTATAATCCATATCTTTGTATAAAAGAAAAGCTAAGAGAAATGGAATAGAATTTTAGGTTGGGTTGGCAAACCACAGCTCACGAGCGACATGCTGATCTTTGGTCCCTTGAGTGTGGCTCTTCTACAAAATACCACTGCCTAGGTGAATCTATTTTGAAGAAGTGGCATTAGAAGAAGTTTAAAAACTTTGGCTCTCAAAAGAAATTTCAATATTTGGCTCTGTTGACTAATGAGTTTGCTGACCACTGGGCTACACTGTTATTTACAAAGAAATCTTATTTGGAAAAATGCAATGCTCTACAGTTTATTGATCATTAAAAAAACAACTCGGAGTCATAAAATGAGAGTCTGACATTAAATAAACCAATTATCCCTTATCCCCTTTGATATATAAAATATTAGTTAACATTATATTGTACCCTAAGTCACTTATAAGATTTGTGTTCATATTTAAAGGAAACTGTTCAAGTATATATTTTCTTTGATTAATACTACAAAATATAGGCTAAAGTTTGTTATTCACATAAGCACATTCTATCTCTGTATATAAGCTCCTACTTAAGCCATGTGACCTTGGATAAAGTGACCTTGGATAAAATACTTGACTTCAGGTGCATCTCAGAATTCTCATAAGTAAAATGGGAAAAATAATTATAATCACATGCACACTATCTATTTTTTATGATGATTAAATAAGTTGATTTACATAAAGTATTTAGGGCAATTCTTGGCACAGAGTAAACTTCCAATATGTTTTATACATTGTCATTATTATCACCATTATTATGTTATTAATGAAAACAGTGTGCTGCCACACTAACTATAGTAAGGTTTCACTGTATCTAGGTTGGTTAAGAATACCTCAGAAGAAGATATTTTGACTGATACTTAAAGAATAGGTGCTAGCCATGTGAAGAATGTGATAAAACACTTTCCATGCTTTAAAAAAAAGGATATGAAAAGGCCTTGAGATAAGAAAACATTTAAAGAGCCACAATCCCAGCGGTAACAAGAGAGAACTCAAGTAAGGGAAATTAGAGGAGGAATTAATCAAGGAACCATTTACAAATTTATGACTAGGCAACACAGCATGATGGGTTAACAGTAGAAGAGCCATTAGCACTCCTAAGCCAAAAAGATGAGAGAGGTCATTGGTAACCAGAACCCAGAAAAAGGGGGCAGTAGATCAGGCTGCTATGAGAGGCCTTGACCAACTACTAAAGGAGAGGCGACTGCACAAGGAGGAAGCCAGGAAAGAAGTAACTTCTCCTTCAGATCTCCTGGTAAGGCATCCTATTATTTAACCCAAGGACCCAGAAGGAAAGGAAACCATTAATGTAGCTTTTAGAAGCCAGCTGCCTGGGCACAGAGTAAGTTGGAGAAAGGAGAGAGGGATAATAGAGGCAAATGAAAGCTATCTAGCACTGTGAATTAAAATAATTGCAAAGACTGGTATGGATGGAATATATTGATTTAGGAGTGGAATGCTACAAAAGATAGACAAGCAGGGAATGAATTACTCAAAGGCACCAAAGAGATTTAGATTTTGTTCTGAAGGGTTTTCAGAAGGTAATGACATGATCCAACGTGTTTGAACTCAGACTGGTATGTGAGGAATAAATTGGAAGAGCATAAGTGCAACTAGGGAAACCCATATGGAAGTTATACAATAATCTTGTCTAAAAGCATAATAGTGACTTGGATCAGGATGGGAACCATGGAGGCAGAGAGAAGTGGGCACATTCAAGTTGAGTGCAGAACAGATAGGATCTTCTTATGACTTTTAAGTATGGATATTAGAAAAGGGGGGACTAAAGATGGCTACTACTAGATTTCCAGTTTGAGCATCAGGCCAAATGTTTTTCAATGGTTTAGACAGGGCAGGAACAGAATAAGGATATTTTTAAGGGATTTAATATGTTAAATTTGAGATGACTCCAAGGCATCAGGTGAAGACTTCAAATAAGCAATAAAATATCTAACTTCTAAGTCAGGGAAGTGGCCTAGCCTTGTAAGGAGTCACCAGAATGTATTGGTAATTAACAACCTGCCAGGAGAATTTATGATTTTGCCTAGGGAGAGTACCATATGAGAAAGAAAATTATTTACTCAGATCATTTTCATATAAACCAACTGAGTTTGAAACAGAAATAATTATTAGTTTTTATGCCATAGATAATAAATGTGTTGCATTATGAAACCATCCGGTGATACAATGAAACCTATGACCCTCATCTCAAAATAATTTTTCAAAAAACAAATAAAATACACAGGATAACAAAGGAAACCAATAACTTTGAAATATACTTATCAAAATATAAAAACAAATTTATAATAAGGTTATTTATTTTCAAAGCATTAAATAACTATGGAGGTAAGTCTAGTAACTACCATAAATTTAACACTGATGAGTATAAATGACATTTTGTAACATCTGTCACAATTGGAATATGGTATGAACACATGTTATTTCTGCTAATGACAAAGATACAGACATTCTCATGTTATTGTGTGCTTGCCTATCCTCAAAGTCAATAAAATTTTAAATGTTAGTAAAGAATACTCTACCCTGGAGGAGGGCACTGTAATGGTAGTGCTGGGAGTGGGGGAGGGTGGAGAAGACACACAGAATGTTGCCTGAGGTGGAAGAACATTTGTGAATAGGAGAGCTCCCTGAGTGGTGGGAACCCAGTGCAGGCCTTGGGAATATCCTCACAGCTGTCTCTTTAGCCATGTCAGTAAGGGAGTGTATATTGGGCATTTTAGATGAAGTAATAACATTAAATGCTATGACATCTGAGGCAAAGTAATCAAATGCAGCAAAAACACTGTTACTGTATGCACTGTCTTTATCCTCTGTATCAACATTTTTTTCTCAGAAAGGCAGCTGGTGGAACATCTAGGTGTTGTCTCCTAATGGCTATTTCTTCCATTCTCCCAAAGACCATCACATAACAACACAATATCCTGCGTATCTGAGGATGGTGACACCATCCCACTCTAAATTCCTACACCAGGATAGAATGGGACTTGGTCTCACAATGCTACTGACTATGTGGGTGGAAAGTCCTTTGGAAACACCAAGCTAAGGCCTCAAAATAACATCACCAGGTCCTGCCTCTTCTCTGCTTCTTTTACCCCTGCAGCTGACTCCCTGGCCTGCCCCTCCTCCAATTACATCTCTTTCTCGGTTCTACCACATTCATTCCTTTGTTTGTGTGTGTGTTTTTTTAAGTTTTCTATATTCAAGGCAGTGCAGTTGACATAGAGAGTTTGATTTTATAAAAACATATTTAGGAGATGAAATGCACATGGATGAAAAACTATTGATAACAGTAACATACATACATAAGAAATATAGAGGAGAATGTTTTGAATGAATAATTCAGTTTGGGATATTTAGAATGTTAAGTGCCTCTGTTGTTGGCAGGGCTTTTAAGAATGTAAATATATGGAGCTGGGAGTCATGAGCATTTAGGAGGGTGTGCACAGCAATGGGTGAGGACCACATCTCGGAGGAAAATGAAAGTACACATGGTAGACATGGAATGCTGTAAACACTGACATTTACCAGAATTATGATTTATTCGTTATGATTTATTTTGTGTATAACACAAAAGCAGAGATCTCTAGAGAAAAGAGATTGATTCAGAGTAGTTACCATTATTATTTTTTGCCCTCCAGTGTGTTTCTGTATAATAGGATAGCTATTGAAGTGTTGCAGTCAACTTTAAAAATAAACTATCTTCCAAGCTGCAGTCACAGGGCAGTAACAAATATTCTAAGACAAGGAAATAGAAATTTCCCACCGGTTGTCAGCCAAAACCCTGCATTAAATCAGTACATAGATCAAACCGCATTACAACATCAAGTGCTCAGCACAGCTTGCTGTCAAATGCTGCCTTTTAAGATCTTGCTGCTGACAGGTAACAGTTCCTAGCAAGGCTGTCAAAATATAAAAGGCAATACAAGTTAAACATTCCAAGGTTCTCGGGTGTTTCGATACTTCTGCATGGAACCATTTACCTCTCCACTCTTCCCTCTCCTAGCCCTTCTAACAACATTCCTCCTTTGTCACCCTTGCCTACCTTTAATCATTGCACATTCATTGAAAGTTCCTGTTCAGCTGCTTCTCACCTAAGAGTTTCATGGGTTTTCCCATTTTCTATGATATGACCTTGTTAGCTTGCAAGCAGAGCAAAATATCAGGCTCTCCACAGATTTTGATGGAAGAACCAGTAAGTTGGAGTTCCCTCACAAAATTTCTCACCTGTTTCTTGATACCTAATAGTTCACTCCATTCCTGAGATTAATGGTATGCCTTTCTAAATAAGCTCCAAATATTTATAGAGTAAGACATAAAAGTAATTATCACATGGAAAAATAAAAGAATATAGAATAACAATTATAGAAGATATTATGGAAAGATCACCAGTGAGCCACAAATGGAAGAAATGTCCACACAAAGGCTCTAGTATGAATTACCCAAGAAAAACCTGCCTCCATCAAATTATTTGGACATCAATATTTCTGTTTGGCTTATCTGTTGTCATATTTTCACAATTGATTCTGAATTTGTTTCTAAATTCATCAGCCTTACGATTACAGAAAAGTATCTATAAACCACATTTTTTAACTCTTAATAAAATAACCTGTTTTTAATTAATTTTTACCAAATCCATTTGGAAGTTTCAAGAATGTTTTGATTTCTAACATTTCTAGTGCATTTTAATCTTGAAATAATTTAAGAGGTGAATTCTTAAATCAATAAGTTGGGTTTATCAGCAAAGTAACTCTTTACAAGTATACTTTTCTTAATGTTTTTTTTTTATTCCAACCATGCTTCTCTATTCTTCTGGGTGTTTTTTATTTTATTTTATTAATCCTCACCAGAGCATATTTTTCCAATGATTTTTAAGGGAAGTAGAAGGGAGAGGAAAAAACAGAGAGAAATATTGATGTTAGAGAAACGCATCGATTGGTTACCTCCTGCATGAGCCCCAACCAAGATCCGGGCCAGGAGGAGCCTGCTACCGAGGTACATGCCCTGGACTGGAATAAAACCCGAGATCCTTCAGTATAGAGGCTTACACTCTATCCACTGAGCTAGGGCTACAAGTACAGATTTTTGAAAAAAAAATTACTGAAAATATTTAAATCACTCTAGGCTTAGAATTTTGAAACAAAATTAATGAAAATAAAATTCTCACTATTAATATTTTCTATTTGTCCTTCAAAAGCTCCAAATACTTAATGGGCATTACATAATTAATGTCTATATTACTCTGGGAAAATGAGTAAGCACATAAGTTACTCATTCTTTTTTTATCTTTAGTGTTTAGTTTATTAATTACATTATTCCCCCTTTTTTTATCCCCCTATAGCTCCCCTCCACCCTGTACCCATCCCATCCTCCGCCCTCACCTCCCCCTCCCCACTATCCTCTCCCATTGTTGCAAGATTTTTGTCCAGTCTCTTGCTGCACTTCCCACACCCCTTTTCTCCCCAAGAATTGTCAGTCCATTCTCTCTCTATGTCCATGTTTCTGTTATATTCACCAGTTTATCTTGTTCATCAGATTATTAATTCACTTGATTTTTATGTTCATTTGTTGATAGATGTGTATTTGTTTTTCATAATTTATATTTTCACCTTTTTCTTCTTCCTCTTCTTAAAGAATATCTTTCAGCATTTCATATAGTATTGGTTTGGTGGTGATGAACTCCTTTAGCTTTTTCTTATCTGCGAAGCACTTTATCTGATCTTCAATTCTGAATGATAGCTTTGCTGGATAGAGTAATCTTGGTTATAGATTCTTGCTATTCATCACTTTGAATATTTCTTGCCACGCCCATCTGGCCTGCATCGTTTCTGTTGAGAAATCCACTGACAATCCTATGGGTGCTCCCTTATAGGTAACCAACTGTTTCTCTCTTGCTGCCTTTAAAATTCCCTCTTTGTCTTTGGCTCTTGGCATTTTATGATGTGTCTTGGTGTGGTCCTCTTTAGATTCCTATATTTTGGGGTTCTGTGTACTTCTTGGGCTCTTAAGTCAGTTTCTTTCACCAGGTGGGGGAAGTTTTCGGTCACTATTTCTTCAAGTAGGTTTTCATTACCTTGCTCTCTCTCTTTTTCTGGCACCCCAATAATTCGGATGTTGGCATGCTTGAGGTTGTCCCAGAGGCCCCTTACACTATCTTCAATTATCTGGATTCTTTTTGTTTCTTGCTTTTCCAGCCTCATGGATTTTGCCTCTTTGTATTTCAAATCTTTGACTTGGTTCTTGTGGTCCTCTGGACTGCTTTTAGGACTTTGTGTAATATTTTTTATTTCAGTCAGTGTATACTTGATTTATAGTTGGTTCTTTTTCATATCCTTGAGGGTCTCATTCATATCCTCGTAGGTTTTGTTCATTTCCTCGTTAGTCTTGTTCATTTCCTCGTAGTTCCCATTAAGTTCATCGGCCTTTTCTAAGAGCCTCTTGAAAAGCCTTATAACCATGGTTTTGAACTCTATGTCCTCCATTTCTTTCACACCTGATTTCTTTCCATGTCTCTGAATGGTGGCTGATTTTCTGAGTTGGTCCATTAGCTTTATGTGGTAGATGTCCTCTAAGGGACAGTGGCTCAGCCTTCCGAGTTACCTGAGGTGGATACTCTTACTGCAATCCTTTATGGGTTGTACAGTATTGCCCAGCTTGTTGTTGTTAGCCCTAGGAGGGTTTGACCTCCAGGCAAATTGGCTGTGCAGGGAAACTGTTCAGGTTGGATTGGCAGAGTCTCTGGGCTGAGCATGCAGCATCAGCATCAACTACGCCCTATGTGGCACACGGGTAATGACTGCTAAGAGAAAGTGGCCACTGGTTTTCCCCCATTTCCAGACAACTCTGCCTTTCCCCAAATGAGTCTGCACACCCAAAGTCTCTCCCAGGGTTGTAAAACAAAGCAGTCCGGTGGTCTCTATAAGAGGGAGAAAGTCGCGCATCTGTGCTGTAGTGCACTTTACGAGTAAACAGCTGTTCCAATGTGTACTCTCCTCAGACTCGGAGAGCTCTGCCATGCCCGGCTTTCTGCATGCATACCCCGGATCTCGAACCTCACCTGGCACTGGGGAATCTGTGCAGTGGGGCGTCTCTGCCCTCCCCATTGGAGAAATCCAGCCTGGATTGTTGCTGCCCGCCCTACAGCCCCCCTGCGCCCCACGGCTCCAAACCTCTGGCTCTGTACGTCTCTTCAAGGCTGCGCTCTGCCGCTCTTCTGAGTCTCAGTGTCCCACCTTTACTTTTATTTGTGGAATTTTCACTCAGCCAGCTTTCTGCTGATTCTGGATGATGTTTGTTTTGTTGTTATGTTGTAGTTTTAGAATTGTTGCATGGGGCAGCACAATAGGTGTTTACCTATGCCGCCATCTTGCTTCCTCTTGGGGCTAACTCATTTTAAAATATATATATATATATATATATATATATATATATATATATATATATATCCAATTAGCTTTAGGCATCATCAAAGGTTTCATGGGCAAGTTTTTCCTGAGAAAATGAAAAATTGTAAAGTGTTTTTGAGTGCTAAGAATAGAGTCCATCCATTCAACGAATAAATGGATGTGTACTTATAAGAACCTGCTATGTAGCAGATGTTGTCAGACATTATGAGGCAACCTTCCTTCTCAGATATCTTAACCTGATGGGAAAGGCAGGTAAGCAAACAGGGTATTACTCTCTATAATGACGAGCACCAATACAGATAGAATCTCAAAGTGCTAAGAGAAGATCCTAATAAACATGGAAATAAATAAAGATCATCCAAATGATAAGTAAAGGCTATTTATTCAGAGTTTGCTACAGCAAGGGAGTCAACTGTCATTTGTGTATGGCAGAGACTCAAAGGCAGCCATGAGAGAGGAATAGCTTTATGGTGACAACAAAACACAACACAACACAACAACAAAGGAAAGCTTCAGGCGCACCCTAACTGGAGGCTATAGGCATGGGAAAGTGGTAGAAGCATGGGGCTAAAGGTTGCTTATTTGGCTTTCTCCAGTTGATCCTATATTGAAAGCAGGGACAACAATTAGGGAAGCTATCAGTTATTGATCAAAAAGTGGTTCTGCTAGCTGTTGTAGGGGTTGTTGTTTAGCTTCCTATATTGATTATTATAAACTGAGAAAGGATACTATTTTTATATGTGGTGTGGCCATTCCCCATTTGTATAGTTGGCATCTCAAATGCATATTGATGGTGGTAAAGAATTTAATTAATAAGTTAGCTTCAAGTTCCAGCCCATTTTCCTTGCTGTCTTATACAGTGAATCTAATTTAATTTATATTTTTAAAACTTCATATGAAAAAAATCAGTTACTCATGAAAGTTTGTTTGATTTCCAAAAAGCCAGAGTTAAAATATGAGAAGATCAGTGATGCTGCAGAGAGAAAAATAAATCAATGGATTGGACAATTCAGAAGCATATGATTAAAAATTACATTTTTAGAAAAATTAAATAAACAATTAATAATTGTGGTACTAGTACATTACATGGTGATCTTTTATATAAAAAAGGCATAAGTGTCTCTAGTTAAAGTGAGAGGCAAATAACTATATTTCTCATATATCCCAATTGTTTCTATAATTTCTTTTTTTAGTTTTTCATCTGGAAAACATCTTTTTTGGATGCACAATTCTATCTTTTTTGTTTTTATTTTCATTCTCAATAAAACAATAATGGTGGGGGAATAAAACCAATAAAAAGAAGCAGAACAAAAGACTATCTGACCATCTAAAACTTGAGTCCAGATGGTGGCACATGTAGGGGGTAGGAATAAACAGTTATATATACCACACACCCTGTTACTTGCCTCAAGATTACTTAAAATAGCAGACATTTTGCATTTTTGTTATTGAATACATGTTCTTGAAGGCTGATTTATAAGTGACAAAAATAATGTTCAAATGTATTCATAATGTGCCTTTACTCATGTATCTTCTTTACCACACATATTTTCTTTCTACTGCTCACATTTTAAAAATGTAAAAACACAATTTCATATAAATGGCTCGTGTTCAATATACTTTCCCAATTTCATGTATAAATTGTGCCAGATTTTGCAATCTTGCTTATAATAGATTCCAGAAAATGTGACTGAGTACTGCACAAGAACTTAAAAGCTCATTACTGTTTCTGACACAAAGTCTTAATGCCAAATTGTTATAAATTCAGAAGAAAATGGTAAGTTCTGCTACTTAGCAAGTTTAGAGGCATCTCAGCTTTTGTTAGCAAACTCTTTATACAGGTTGATAGCCAATTCTCATTGTAGATCGAGGTACTTTCCCCTTAGAAAAAGTCTACCAAGTGCCACAAAATGCGCCATATTCCATGAACTGGATGCCTCTTTGAAATAATTTTAGGATTGCTATAGCAATGTGCATTAGCACCAAATATCTCATATCTACAAACCTTCATAAATCTCTATCTTATTTGTTCATGGTTTTGCAAAACAAGTGCACAGATATCCTTCAAGGAGTCCATAAACTCTCTGAAATTATATGAGGCCTTTTCTTTTTTTTCCTGAAGAGATGATTTCAATTATTTCAAAAAGAGGACACTGGTACCAAAATTGCTGTGATATCATAAATCTATCACACAAATATACACTTCTTGGATTTATAAATAATCTATATAAAAATATATTTATTAGTCTTTGAGATTCTCAGATAGTTTTCTCATACATCTGGTGGTGATCATTTTGTTTCTCTTCTTCTATCTCTATATTTCTTTTAAAATCAATTTAAACACATTGGTCATTTCATATATTTTAATACTATATCACTAAAGCCACTTGTTGTCTTGAGTTTGGATGATGAAATATGTAGGGGGTAGTAATAATTTTATATTGAGCTTATGTGACCTTACTTAAAATTAAAATATATCATTTTCATTTATTTACCTTTTCATTCATTCATTCTTATCACCAATAAAGATAGGGCTTTTCATTCCCAACAGCAGAATCCCTTCTAAACAGAAAAATAATTTCTATCTCAGCCAAAGAACCAAATTGGTTACTTCAGTATTGTTCTAGTGAAAACCCCACTGTGTCTTCTGCCTGCCACCTATTACTAATGAATTACATATTTGGCAGCCACCTGTTCCAGATAGTTGTCATTTCCTCTTTCAGATCTACCCTTTTTCTACTTTGCTCTGTGCCCCAGGAGGATGCCCTCCCAGATTCCATTAACAGGCAAATGACCCCCTGTAGCTTCTCCTTGGGAAAACCATTGGGGCCATTGGGACAAGATGGGAGAGAAGAAAGACATAGCTATATGGCACTTATTAATGTTGGTCCTTCCCTGTTTTGTTGGGTTGCTTCAGATAGCTGTGTTCCTCAAGGCAACTTGTCTTGCACAACTCGCCCTCCCTATTTCACTAACAGTGCACATTTCTCATGACCTTGCCATGGGGTTAGGGGACATTTCTGCTGCTCCTGGACCAGGGTTCTTGCCATTTTCTTTGGAATCTCCTACATACCACTCAAGTCTTTACAACTAGTCCCCTTCTAAGTAGACAGTGAGTCCTTCATTTTCTGTTGAGAATTAGATTGATTTTTTGTTACTGAAGACATGCTTTATAGCTAGCCCATAAAATCAAAATCTTCCTCCACAAAATGATCTCTTCCTGCACTCAGCTTTACAAATCTCTGCCACAGATCTGCCTGGTAGAGCTCAGATAATATGAAAAACACAGTCACAAGGCATTTGAAAAATGTAGTTATATCTTTTAAGCTTCAAAATTCAGAAAAGTATACCCAAAGGGGATACTGCTTGAGCCAGCATACCATTACTAACTATAAATACTAATATTCATGCTATTTAGGAAAAATTGGCCTACTGTGAAGCGCATAGTAATGTTTTCTACAATATTTATTATGTATATCCTTTGCTATTGTATGCAGATATTTAGAATAGTAGTCTAAAAGAGCAACTCAATAATAACCAAGGGGAAATCTATGCACAGTAGGTTTAAAAGGACAGGTGAATATTGGCTTTGTTATTTTGAATTTAGTATGTATTGTATATGTAATAGAATTGAAGTTTTTTATCAAATACATCCTCAAAATATAGATATGAGACAAACCTCATTTCCCATATGAATTTAAAGTGCTAAAAAATATTAAGCTATGAGTATTGACTGTAGTCATAGAAAATATTTCCAGAATATTGTAGATTGTTAAAATGACAATTCCTCCTTTCCCCAATGAAGAGTCAGCATCAATTTCCCCAACTTTTAAATATGGATGAGCTTTGTGAATTGCTTTGGCCAATCCTATCTAATAAAAGAGTAACATGCAAATTGACCATACTTCCACTATGCTACTAGCCAATCAGGAGCAGGGGCATGGCCAGCAGGCGTGACCAGCAGACAAGGGGTATGGCCAGCAGGTGTGACCAGCAGACAGAGGGTGTGGCCAGCAGGTGTGGTCAGCAGACAGGGGGTGAGGCCTGGACTGCCTATGCCTCTTCCCCCTGGCGGCTGCCGCCACCTCCTTCCCTGTCACCGTAGAATCAGCACCAGTCTCCCCAGATCCCAGCTTGCTGAATGCAGGTGGGGAAAGGGGCACAGGGCCCCCCAGACCCCACGCCCCATGAGTTGGGTCCAGAATCCGCCAGCCTCGCGGCTTCCCTGTGGGGCAGGTGGGCCAAGCCTCCAGAGGAAAAGGCAGCAGTGGCAGGCAGGAAGAAGTGCAGCTGAAAAAGCGAGGAAATGGATGGGGGGGTGGGGAAGGAAGCGGACTACAAATAAAAGTGCCCTTTAAAATGACTATGAACACTAAAGTAAAATGTTTTAATTTTATAAGCCTATATTTTACAGTATGCACATTTCACATAATAACACCCCAGAATATATATAGGGAAGGGGCCAAATGCCATTGCCGTAAGGAGCCAGAGTGCAACTCAATTTTTGTGGGCTACATATGGCCTCGAATACTCAACTTCTGCAGTCCTAGCATGCAAAGCCCAAAGGAATGGGACGGCTATGTCCCAACAAAACTTTATGGCCACTAAAATTTGAATCCTATCTAATAAAAGAGTAATTCACAGATTTACCATCACTACAACACACAAGAGGGCTGCCCCCATGTGGTCAATCTGTCCTCGGACACAAGATGACCATTACAAGATGGCCAGCAGGGGAGGGCAGTTGGGGTTCCAGGCCTGCATGGGAGGTAAGTTGTGGATGATCAGGCCAGCAGGTGATGGCAGTTGGGAGGGAGCAGGCCTGCAAGGAAGAGCAGTTGGGGACTATCAAGCCTGCAGGGGAAGGGAGTTATGGGTGACCAGGCTAGCAGAGGAGGGAACTTGGGGGTAAGCAGGCTGTCAGGGGAGCAGTTAGACATCAATTAGGCTGGCAGGGTAGTGGTTAGGAGGTGATTGGGCTGGCAGGCAGAAGCAGTTAGTCGCAATCAGGGAGGCAGGCTGGTGAGCAGTTGGAGCCAGCAGTCCTGGATTGTGAGAAGGATGTCCGTCTGCCCGTTTAGGCCCAATCCTTTCGGGATCGGGCCTAAACGGGCAGTTGGACACCCCTCGAGGGGTCCCAGATTGGAGAGGGTGCAGGCTGGGCTGAGGGACACCCCTGCCACCCCTCCCCAGTGCACCGAGCCACTAGTAGAACATAAGCACATTGTGAGACAAGCAGAGATTTGAAAAGCATTTGCCCACTGGGACTTGCCTATTTGCCACTTTTTTATTCTCCTGTCACCACTGTCATATGAATAAGCCTTGGTTAGCATTTTAGATGAAAAAATACACATGGCTCAGTTACCCTTTCTCTCCAGATATCAGCCAGCCAATCATCAGACATGTGTATGAGGCTATGCTGGATCAACTAACCCCCAACCGCACTGCCAATAAACAGAAGACGCATGAGCTAGAGCCCAACTGAGATGAGCCAAGCCCACCTCAGATCAGAAGAGCCACCGCTGAGGCCAGTCCAAATTCCAGAACCACAGAATTGTAAGCCTAAAAACGGAGGGGGGTGTGTTTTCACACACTAAACTGTGGGCTGTCTGTTTGCCACAAACAAGTTAGCTGATATATGAAAAGGTACCTAGAAAGGGTGTGCTTTTGTTAACTAACCTAAAACATGTGGCCCTGGATGCAGGACTGAGTGGCAAATTGAAGCTGGAAAAGGAGTAAGGAAACTATTGCAAAGGCTGATCTGTGAGAGTAAATTGGGAAAACTGTCACCTATAGTTACATGAAGACAGAGAATTTATCAGATAAACTTGTGGGCATTGACAGGACAGCTTCCAAGCAAAATGTTCAGTGTCAGTTGGCTGTTTTTAGCTTCTAAGATTAGGTGTGACAAGAGAGAGAAGTTAAAAAGGACTGTTATGTTTTCAGACAGATTCTAAAGGGAAAGGGGTAGGACTTGGACTGGAAAACAAAACTATTTCTCATTTCCAGTAACTCCAACCAGCAAATTACTTTGAAAATTACATGAAAAGTGAAGTGAGAACAGAGATCAAACAAAGGGTATGTCTGCAGCCCTCTTTGTTAAAATCTTAAATTTCAAAGAGGTGCTAAGCAGCCTCTCCTAGATACACACCAGGTTCACTACTACTAATAAGGGGGTGGTCACACCGACAGCTTAATCCCTCCCAGAGGCATTTGTTAAGAGAAAGAAGCAGTCTCAACAATTGCAATTTTTTAATTTTATTGAATAGTATAGATTAGAATCTAATGGACTTTTATTAGTGAAAGGGACACGAATCTATATTAAAAGGAAATGTGATTATTAACTTTTTTAAAAAGCCTCCGTAGCTGAACTTTCTATGGAAGAATCAAGCTGAGAAAGCTACTCAGTTGTCAACACAAGCAATTTCTGTGGAACAAAAATAGGAACATTTCAGAGGATAGAGCCAAGAGCTGAAAGGGCAGAATCAAGATCCATGGAGAACAGTGGAATTTTGTACCAGGAAGCCACTTCTATAGAGAAAAACTGGATCCTAATCAAGAAACGTTCCCCCACGCCAGAGTCAGGACCTAAGGGCATTTGTCCTGTGGGATTTCAAAACTGCATGGGTTAATGCCTGCCATCTGCCTCCTGTTCTTCCCATCCTATTCCTGTCTCCCACTGTCTGTGGGGACACATAATTTGCATTTTCAAGTCCACAGTTTTCTTTAGCTCATAGGAACAAGAGGAACACATTTAAAGAGCCATAGTCAGACCTTTTAAAATTGTGAGATCCTGGACATCCAGCATAATGCTTGGGATGAAATGAGACTTTTGGGAACTCTTAGGAGGAGATGTGGGTATTTGGAAGGTGAGAGGAAATTAAAGTAATTCTGAGGAAAGGATAGACTGGAATAAATTATTAGAAGGATCACATTTATCCCTCCTCTCATATAAAGGCCGAATCTATTTTCCCACCTGTTGAATCTAGGTTACCCATGTAATTTGCCATGTAAATGAGACATTAGCAAACATGCCACAAGCATAATGTAGAAAAGCACTGGTGTGTTACAGCTTACCTACTTGCTGCTCCTGGGTCTTCTACCACTGCCACCGTGTGAACGCTCTCGAGTTAGTCTACCAGACGATGAGAGACATGGGACATGGTCACATTTATATCCCAACTGAGAGTCAACAATCAACATGTGAATTAAATCATCCAGAATCAGCTGGGGCCCAAATGACTTGGCAAGAAACAGCTGAGGAATTAGTAAACCCAGCTGAATTCAGCCAAGCCCAACATTAAGCACAAACTTCTAAACTAACCAAAAAGTTGTTTTAAATCATTATCTTTGTTATACTAGTTTATTACACAGCAAAAGCACACTAATATGTGCAGGACCAATCTACTTCCATATAAACATCTAGATGTAATCATTTTTTAATCATTATTGTTCAGTTTATTAATTACATTTTCCCCCTATAGCTCCCCTTCACCCGGTACCCATCCGATCCTCTGCCCTCATCTCCCCCCAACTGTCCTCTCCCATAGCTGCATGATTTTTGTCCAGTCTCTTGCTGCACTTCCCACAACCCTTTTCTCCCCAAGAATTGTCAGTCCATTCCCTCTCTATGTCCATGATTCTGTTCTATTCCCCAGTTTATCCTGCTAATCAGATTATTAATTCACCGATTTTTATATTCATTTGTTGATAGATGTGTATTTGTTGTTCATAATATATCTTTTTACCTTTTTCTTCTTTCTCTTCTTAAAGAATATCTTTCAGCATTTCATACAATATTGGTTTGGTGGTGATGAACTCCTTTAGCTTTTTCGTATCTGTGAAGCACTTTATCTGACCTTCAATTCTGAATGATAGCTTTGCTGAATAGAGTAATCTTGGTTATAGATTCTTGCTATTCATCACTTTGAATATTTCTTGCCACTCCTGTCTGGCCTGCATCGTTTCTGTTGAGAAATCCGCTGACAATCGTATGGGTGCTCCCTTATAGGTAACTAACTGTTTTTCTCTTGCTGTTTTTAATATTATCTCTTTATCTTTTGCTCTTGGCATTTTAATTATGATGTGTCTTTGAAAATTGACACAAACATGACACAAGCATTGGTGTGGTCCTCTTTAGATTCCTATATTTTGGGGTTCTGTGCACTTCTTGGGTTTTTAAGTCAATTTCTTTCACCAGGTGGGGGAAGTTTTCGGTCACTATTTCTTTAAATAGGTTTTCATTGTCTTGCTCTCTCTCTTTTTCTGGCACCCCAATAATTCTGTTGTTGGTATGCTTGAGGTTGTCCCAGAGGCCCCTTACCTTATCTTCAATTTTCTTTGATTCTTTTGGCTTCTTGCTTTTCTGGCTGAGTGGATTTTGCTTCTTTGTATTTCAAATCTTTGTCTTGGTTCTTGTGGTTGTCTGGACTGCTTTTAGGTCTTTGTATAATATTTTTTATTTCAGTCAGTGTATGCTTAATTTCTAGTTGGTCCTTTTTCATATCCTCGTAGGTGTTCATTTCCTCGTTGGTCTTGTTCATTTCCTTGTAGTTCTCATTAAGTTCATCGGCCTTTTCTAGTAGCCTCTTGAAAAACCTTATTACTGTGATTTTGAACTCTATGTGTAGTCGTATTTTTTCCTCTATTTCTTCCACACCTGATTTCTTTGCAATTCTCTCCATTGGGGCTGCTTTCCTGAGTTGGTCCTTTAGCTTTGTGTAGTAGATGTCCTCTACAGGACAATGGCTCAAATTCCCTATGCGGCTCACGCATGGGGCCAGCTCCCCCTATGCGGCGCACAGATATTTGTGCTAGGTGGTAATGGCTGCAGGCACCTATGAGAGAGAGCCGCCACTGGTCTCCACCCATCACCAGACAACTCTGCCTCTCCCCAAATGAAGTCTTCACACCCAAAATCTCGCCCAGGGTTGTAAAACAAAGCAGTCTGGTGGTCTCCCAAGCTAGGGAGCAAGTCATGTGACCTCTCTGCTCAGTGGCACACTTTACACACAAACTGCTATTCTGAGTTATGCGCCCTTTCCTCAAACTCGCAGACCTCAGCCACGCCCAGGTTTCCTTGCCTTTCCTGTACCTGGGACCTCTCCTGAAACTGGGGAATCAGTGCTGTGGGAGGCCACCACCCTCCCCATTGGAGAAAACCAGCCAGGTTTTCTGCCACCCGTCCCTCACTGCTCGTACACTCAAGGCTCTGAACCTCTCTCTGCGCGTATCTTCAAGGCTTCGCACTGCTGCTCTTCTGAGTCACAGTGTCCTATCTTTACTTTTATCTGTGGAATTTTCACTCAGCCAGCTTTCCGGTGATTCTGTATGATGTTTGTTTTGTTGTTAAGTTGTAGTTTTGGAATTGTTGTGTGGGCAGCAACATAGATGTTTACCTATGCCCCCATCTTGGTTCTCCTCAATCTAGATGTAATCTTGATAGAACCTGACATTTTCTATATCTCCTTTTTGAGAAATCTGGAAACTTATGTTGTTGAAAATTAGAGTTGTTTGCAAAAAGGAAATCATTTTCTTGGAAAGAGTTAAACATTTCTTTTTTTAAACTTGAATGTGTTTGTTTTTGTTTTTTCCTTTTAATGTTTTTATTGATTTTAAAGAGAGAAAAAGGGAAAGGAAGAGCAACAATAACTGGCTGCCTCCTCACTCCCCCTACTGGGGATCCAGCCTGGAATCTGAGCCTGTGCCCAAACCTGGAATTAAACCTGCAACCTCTATGTGCATGGGACAACGCTCAACCAACTGAGCCACACAGGCCAGGGTGAAACTTATTTTAAAACATATATCTACACTAGCCGGGAAGTATTATCTTAAAAAAAAAAAGAATAAGTTCTATTTGAAGAGGAAAAAAAGGCCTAGAATTAGAGTAGAAAGCTGTTGGATGAGGTCATCCAGAGGACGTGACCTCCAGTTGACCTGTGAACTAAACCCAGATCAATTGGAGGTTTCTCACCCACTCCAGTGCATACTACTTCCCACAACGGTAGTCCACTTAAAAAACACAGCCTTGAGAAAGCAATGTGTTATTGAGATCATCTGAGTTAAGGCCTCTATATAAACTAAAGATTCTGTGGGCGGGTAGAGAAATCTACTCACCTTGAAGCTGCCGAGATAAGCTTTGTACATGTTTCCTTGCTAATTAAAACTGCCACCCACTAATCTGGAGTGGTTTGCCTCTTCCTTCAGTCTTTCCTCGCCCTCTGTGTATAGGACCTGTTTCCAAACCAACAGAAAATGTAGATAGTTTTTTTCCAGTGGTCATTCACAGTTCAGATGACCTACGCTATGAAACTTGACAGCTCTGTTCCCCTGCTGCTTAATAGGTAAAATGGGGACAGGGGGCGGCTGGGTGAGAAGATATCTGAGTTTCCATCTAACTTAAAAATATTTTGTTTTATTAATCCCTTCTCTAATTTTGAGGCCGGCCTGACTGTTAAAATAATGGCAATGTCTTTCATAGCAAATGAATTCATATAACTATATTCTTTGATTTAGGTATATGTAGAAGATTTATAGTTATATTTTAAGAAAATAAACACATTTTCAGCTTGCTCTATCAATCAATCAATCTAGAAAAACAGAGTTTTATCATTTCTAATATTATACCATTGGGAGTTTCACCAATCTATCCATTGAAAAGTATTATATTGTGAGAAGAGGGTCACTCTTGGCCAAAAGAACAAGAGGGGCCAATATAGAATGTTCAAGTGCCTCCCCCAGTGCCTTAGTTCCATCTGAAAGGGGTTAAATCCTTTCATGTCCTTTGTTAAATTGCTGCCAAACATTTAAGGATTATTATGTATGTTTGTTTGGGAAAATTGTACAATACGCTGTTGTTGAATATAAAAAAATTAATGAGATTATGGAATAATATCATGTAAGGATATTCTTTGCTCTAGGTCATGTCAATTCAATTTCAAACTGGCTGTCAATTTCTTTTTGTAACTTTGTATAAGCTTTGTAAGACAGGCAAAAACACAAATTACTTATCTTAGTTCAAGAGGCCAAATATATTGACTTTCCATACCTGTCCTTAGGACATTTGAAGGAAAGCCCTCTTTATTTCCCTCCAAAATAATTTTCAGGTTATCGAGAGTTTCATTTAAAAATCTTTGTCATATGAAACAATTTCTCTTAAGGTTATGGTGACCACTAGTATGGATTAGATTTATTTTTTATTTGTTCTTATAATTTTATTTTATTTTTTATGTATGTGTCCTTATTCTCCTGTTACCCTCACACTCCCACACCCCCGCAGCTATTGCCTGAGTTTTCTGTTCAGCCTGAGGTTGAAGCCTCGTGGTGACTGATATCATGGATATGTCTATCACCCAATGATGTGAGCTGGGCCCTCCCTGGAGAAGAAACCTGAGTCCCCCGAGATGTGTGACCAGTGCCGGGGCCCCACAAGCAGGCGAGGGAAGCGCATGGCAGATGCTGGATGTGGAGGCCACGGGAGCATAGGCTACCAAGGAGATAGAACTGAACCTCACACCATCCAGCTTGGCCCCTGGAAGATGGCTGGTTAGCCAGAGACAAGTAAGATTCCTCAGGTAAGGACAACCTAAGACAGGCACAGTTGCAGAGAGACCATCAGGAGTGAACTTGGGGGTCCATAGATGAGGGGCACAGAACCTCTACCCCACAACCTTGCAGGAGCCTGATCCCTCACCTCTTATGAGGGAGGTCTACTAACCCTATGAATGCTTCACTTCAGGGCTCAGCATAGACCAGGACCCAGGTAACACAGAGACACTTGGCCCAGCTCAGATTAGGACCCATATAACAGACAGAGACTTGGACGACAGCAATTTCCCTATATCTAAAGCCAGCCTAGCACTAGGAAGACTCAGGGCATACTCAAAAATGCAAATAATCTTTTCCATTAATATTTATAGGTCAAACTAAGATTGTTGTTAGAGTATTAAGTTTGACAGTAAAATAGTAATCAAGTTTTCAGGTTAATTTAAATTCACTAATTAAAATGTGAGTATTCAAGAAAATTTAATTGTACTGGACAAAAAGCTATTCCTAAAGTATCAACTAATATTTCTATTGGTAGTTCATCTAGTGGTAAAATGGCTTAACATGCAATGAACCTAAAGTAGTCATATTTTTGGCAAAAAATTAAAACTTGAAGTTATCAAGACTGCATTATAAAATTTCCAAAAGCCCCCATTAATCAAAAAGAAAAAAAAAAGGAGGATGGTAAGGTAATATCATGTAAGGAAAAAATACTGTAAGTAAATTACACCTAGAAAATTTTTACTTCAGAAAATTAATTTTTATTTGTAATACTAATAGCAAGACACCCATGAAAAACACACATGATGTCAAAATAAGGCAAAGGAAAATCATCTGGGCAAAAATAAAAAGGATCCCAAGTCAAATTTATAGAAAAGATTCTTTTATTAAATAACTTTTGGTTGAGAATATGCTTGTATATTTTCAGAAAACTACTCCAAGACCATGTGGATTCCTGCAACAAAGAGGACAGGTCTGCTCCAACCATGAAAACAAGAGGAGGAACAGGCTAGAGATGGAAGATGCTGACGACACCTTGCCATGCTGCCAGTTAGCAGCTGTGCATCACTGCAGGTTAACCAGGACCAAACAACAGAAGGTCGGACCTGCATTGCCAACATATGTCCACCATCCAGACACCATTGCTGACATGTACACATAAGGAACAGTTTGACATTGAAGCTGGGTCTCAGAACTGTTGGTCATTGAAATTGGGTCTCAAACATTTCTTGTACTCATATGTTTATTTGTAGTCTGCAGAGGCAAGATTTTTTTTTTAAAGAAAAGAAATAGGGGGAATAAAAATAGATACAGAGACAAAGAAACATGGAACAGACTGTCGGACTACAGTGGGAAGGCAGGGGAGGTTGGGGAGGGGTGCTGTAAGAGATCAACCGAAGGACTTGTATGCATGCATAAAAGCATAACTATTGGACAAAAGACATTGAGGGTAGTGCAGGTGATGGCATGTGCTGGGGGGTTGGGAAAGCCAGGGGAAGGTCAAGGGTGAGGGGAAAGGAAACATATGTACTATTATTTGTAATACTTTAAACAATAAATATTCTTTAAAAAATGAAAATAAGAAAAGTATTGAATAAATACCTATTGCACATAAAATATTGTGCTTGACAGTTTATCTATAATAATAAAAGCATAATATGCTAATTACACCAGACATCCTTCCAGGATGAAACCTAGAGTGCAGACACGAGATCCAGTCAGCTGCCCCTGGCTGTAAGGGAGGATCAGGGCAGCCGCTGTGTCTATGAAGGCCTACTCTTGCATGAATTTCATGCATCGTGCCTCTAGTAGAATATAGGGGTGTTAGACCTAGAATTTCCCTCAAAGACTTTAATATTAATTTAAAAAGATATGTACTATCAAAAAGCAAACTATTAGGTAAAGCATTAAAATAAATGACAAGTACCAGCAACATCATATAGGTTTGGAAAGCTTAGTGGTAAAAAGAATAGGTTCTGGAGCCAGACTGCTGAAATATGATCCTGGCTCTATTACTCATCTGATCTGCTGTGCAGCTTGAATAGCTTTTTGACCTCTGAGGACCTATTTATTAATCTATAAAATAGGTATATCAATAGCTCCTACCTCATAGATTATCATAGAGGAGAAATACATACATATACATATATATGTATATATACATACATATAACATGTGTGTGTGCATAGCTTAGAAATATTTTAATGTTAATATATATGAACAGCTTAGCACATAGGAAATATATAAGTGCTCTGTATCTAAATGTAGATAGCATAGTAGTGGCTAGGAATAATTAGCTACTCCACATGAACTGCTCTAAGAAGAGAAGAAGTCCAGCTAACACTAGAAAATAGCCAACTTCCTGACACTAACTTCATATTCCATCTGTTAATCAGTTTTCAGAATTAAGCAAAATTTGTTAAAATTTTTATTTCCTCAAATATTCAAATGCAGTGTTGTCATAGTATTTTATATTTAACATTAAAGGCAAAATGTTATGCACAGCTCTCATGTTGAGCCTGCTCTGCTTTCAAATAGCTATAAGACTCAGTATACTGTAGCAGGTGCATTGTCATAGAAATATACATGTAAGCTCAGTGTCTATGCTGTGCACTAGTGTATCTCTCCCAGGAAACTGGCACACAGTCGGCATCCAGTGAGCATTCTTAGAATATGTTAATGAGCATGTTGAAAATAACTTTAGCTGTTGTAAAATAATAAAGGCAGTATTTTAAAATGCACAGCTATGTGGTACTATTCTGATGAGTTTCTTTTTTTCCCCAAAAGTTCTACAGATAAAGAAAAACTCATCTCAAATTAGTTTTAGAAATTACATTCATTTAGTAATAGATTTGGGTTTTCAGAAATTTTATTGTTGAAGTTTTTGGAGACTATCAATTTATAATTCCATAAAAGCTACCTTAGAAGTAATCCCTATTGAGAACATACAGCAATAGGCTTTAAACAGCAAAAGAAAACAACATCAAAATGAAAAGGGAACCCAATGTACAGGAGAACATATTTGCCAATGATACATCTGATAAGGGCTTAATTTCCAAAATGTATAAAGTATCCATACTATTCAACAAAAGAAAGAAAACAACCCAATTTAAAAATGAAGGAAGCCCTGGCCAGTTTTGCTCAATGCATAGAGCATTCGCCTGCAGACTGAAAGGTCCCAGGTTCAATTCCGGTCAAGGGCATGTACCTTGGTTGCGGGCACATCCCCAGTAGGAGTTGTGCAGGAGGCACCTGATTGATGCTTCTCTCTCATCAGTGTTTCTAACTCTATCCTTCTCCCTTCCTCTCTATAAAAAAATCAATAAAATATATTTTTTAAAAATGAAAGAAGATCTAAATAGACATTTCTCCAAAGAAGACATACAAATGGCCAAGAGACATATGAAAAAATCCTCAGTGTCACTAATCATCAGAGAGATGCAAATCAAAACGACAATGAGGTACAACCTCATACCTGTCAAAATGGCTACCATAAACAAATCAACAAATAACAAGTGCTGGTGAGGATGTGGAGAAAGAGAAACCCTATCACACTACCAGTGGGAATGCAGGCTGGTGCAGACACTATGGAAAATAGTGTGGAGTCTCCTCAAAAAATTAAAAAAGAAACTGCCATTTGAACTACTGATCCCACTTTTAAGAATATGTCCTAAGAAGCCTGAAAAACCTTTCAGAAAGAATGTATGCACCCCTATGTTCATAACAGCATTATTTACAATGGCTAAGACTTAGAAACAGCCCAAGTGCCCTTCAGTAGATGATTAGGTTAAAAAGTTCTGGTACAGTTATTCCATGGAAAACTATGCAGTAGTGAAAAAGAAGGATCTCTTACACTTGAGACTACATGAAGGGACCTGGAAAGTATTATGCTAAGTAAAATAAACTAGTCAGAAAAAGACAAATATCACATGATCTCACTTATATGTGGAATCTAATGGACAGAGTAAACTGACAAACAAAAAAATCCAGAAACATGGAAGTATAGAACAGACTGAAGAGTTTCAGAGGGAAGGGAGACAGGGAAGGTACTAACCAAAGAACTTGTATGCATATATGCAAAACCCATGGACACAGAGGATAGTACAGTGAAGGCCTAGGGAGAGAGCAGAGAAGAGGGGTCTATGGGCAGGGGGAGAATGTGAGACATCTGTAATACTTTCAACACTAAAGATAAACTTTAAAAAATAATCAAGCCTAGTCTCCAGAAGGTAACATCAGCACCACCTGTGTTCTTGTTAAAGATGCAAATTCTTAGGCTCAGTTCCTGACCAGCTGCTTGGGGAGCCCAGCAATGCTTAGTGAGCCCTGCAGGTGTTCCTGCTGCAGGCTAAATGGGGAGAACCCTCCTCAGAACAGCTTTGTGTTTTTCAATGGCTTTCCTACAGACTTCTGAAGGAATGATATTGCTCTGCCTTGCAGGAGAGATAATTCTTGAATTGTTTTAGTAATGGTTTCTAATGTTACAAAAATAAAAATACAAAGAGGTAACCTTACTCTTCTTTTCTGAAAGCAGAAGAACAAGACTGTTTAACCCTGGAATTTTTTTTCAAGCACTTGGGCAAGATTTTTTAATATATATCTTTTACTACATAACTTTTGCTAAGCGTATTTTTTTTCTTTCTTTCAGGAACTGTTGATTCTGTAAAGAAAACAAGGAATATCACATAATACAAAGTGTAAAGTCACAAAGAAAAAAGTCAAAACCTGATGATTAAAGAAAAGTCAATACTGAATTTCACTTCAAACGCATAAAGATTTTAAAAGCCATGGAATTCATCTAAAGAGGTGCTTGCAAAAAAAAAACAACTAAAAATATTTTTATATAAAGATGGAAGAACTGATTGTCCCAATTAACTTCCATTCAGAACCATATTTGTAAATTAAAAGTAGAAATCAGGGCAAAAAAAGAGAAAAATAAAGTGAATTTAGAAGCACAGTCTTAAAATATTGCTAAGACATTGACTACAATATCATTTTTAACAGTAACTGAGCATCTATATAGGGAATGGCACTGTATAAGTTACTTTGGGAATTAGACTTTAGTTGAATACAGCTCCTGTTTCATAATCTTGTGGAGAAACAGTCTATCTGCTTTGCTGCTTTGCAATAAAAGTTCCTGTTAAAAGCCCTGGGCATGTGCCCTGACCAGATTGAAATCAGAAACATTTTGGTGTGTGGGACAATTCTCGACTAGTGGGGCCACACCATCTAGTGCACCATTTATTTTTTTATTTGCTATTTTATGCATTTTCTGTAAAGAAAAACTAACAGTTAAATTATGAACATGCTTGTACTATTCATATTTATATTATCTGATGCTATTTAAATGGAAATATCAAAGATTTGACTATTTCATGGAATTGCCAAAATTAAACAATTCATATTATATGGCTTCTTCCCAGAGGGTAGTATCATAAGCCCACCACAAGCCAGACTCAGAAAATCTGAAGGGAATAAGAAAGATTCCCCACTCCATTCTAGCGACAGAGCCAGCCTAGGAAGTGTTCTGTGCACAAGAATTGTGAGAGCAAATGTGAACCCTCACAGGTGACACAGATGTGGAGCTGTCCAGTGATGCAGGCTGCACATGAGCTCACTGGGCCTGCAGTAGACCTGGGAGCTGTGTCTTGAAGGGACAGGGCCTGGAGAAGTCATACCAGGTGCATCTCTGGTCCATGGGCTCTTCACCACAACAGACAGGTGGGAAGCACTTGCACCAGCATTAAGGTGGACAAGAGGCCATAGAAAGCCTCCAGAAGTTGGACCACGGGGCAGACATTGCTAGTCCAGCTGGGGTGGGGACAGTTACTGTCATTCCAGGCCCAAAGACAGAGCAAGGGCCTCAAGCCCACCCTGACCTTCCCTGCATCCACACCAAGCCTCTATCTGGGATTGATGCCAGCAAAAGTCACAGGGTGGGGTGGGGTAAGGAGAAGGCAAGAAGGGCCCAGTACTCCAGGGAGGCAGGGAGCAGAAATAACCATCCAGGGAGACTACAGGGAGAAGGGATGCTGTGAATCAAGGCTCCATTGTCCCGCAGGAATTTACTTGCAAAATGCAAATTTAAATGTGTCATTATTCAGAAGCTCAGGAAGCCTATCACAGAGCATTAAATCCCAATTGCAAGGGCATCTTCTGAACATGGGACCATGACTCTCTCTGGTCAGGGGGGTCATTGCATGTGAAGGCTGTCAGTTAAGGAGACAGGTATGGAAAGGAAGAAGTATTGCACAGTACATCAGATAATATAACCACTGGACCAGGAGTTAGGGGTTCTTAATTCTAGTTCCACCCTAATTATTTTATCTTTGGGACACTGATCTTCTCATCCACAGCATGGAGGTTTGCAATAGGTGATTCCTCAGGTCCAGTTATTCACTCTTTAATAAATATATGCTTAGTGTCTGTTAGAGGCCGGGAATATGCTCAATCCTGAAATTACAGGGGTGACCAAAAGTAACAAGCAGGTCATTGTGCCACTAGGAAAAGAAACATTCTATAGATATTTACAATGTAATTAATGTTATAATCTACCTACAGGATGTAACCGGAATAAGTGGGATGGGGAGTGGCCATCATCTTTGAAATGTGTAGGCAGATTCCCTGTGGAGGGGATGTTTAAGATGAGGCCAGAAAGATGAGCTAGAGTTAGTTAAGTAAACTGTGATTTTTGGTTTGTGGGAGGGAGGGGAGCAGGGGCTTGGAGAAAGGCAGAAGAAGAGCAGAGAATTCCAGACAGAAAGAAGAGCATGGCCCACAGCACTGTGACTTGAACAGATACTGATTGTGTAAGGAACACAAACCCAATGCTAACAAACTTAGGGAACAGAAAGTTTGTGTACTGACACATGACACTGTGATGACTTAAATATGCAAACCAGCATTGCTGTCCCAGAAGTAGGGAGCAGCATGCCTCAGACAATACAAGTATTATCCCCTATGCAGAGCCTTCTATAAAGATTTGGGTGCGTGGAGTTTGTTTTGGAGGTTGTTGCAGGCAACAGAGTGAGGGGATGGGGATGTAAGACAGGGAAAGACAACTCATAAGTCATGTTGCTCTGTGGTAATGAACTTATTCCAACTGGGAGAGTATAGGACATTTCTTCAGTGTTGGCTCCTGTAGGGAAAGGAGGCTGGTCTATTTCTCACTCCCATCCTTCATTGATCAGGCACTGCCCCAGGGAAGCTGACACCAGCACTGCTGGTGAGGCCCATCTGAGTATAAAGCACACTCGCAGGGCCAGAGAATGCCTTCTGCAAAGACCCAGGAAGTCCCTAGGATTTTTCCTGCGGGTGAAGTCAGGGTGGGCTGAGGGGATATGGGTGAAGCACAAATAGTGTCTGCTACAGTGTCTGATTGAGTGGCTAATTGAGCTGAGGCAAGAAAATGGAGGTGACGATAGGAGAAAATTCTGGACATGACTATGAAGCAAGAGGAGAGATGTGGTGTTTCCTAGTTCTCAAACAATTCATAAACTCACTGAGTTTTTCAAATAAGAAAATGAGTTACTTGTCCAGAGATTCCCAGCCATTCTTGATATGAGCCTGTTAACATTTCTCCAGTTTTTGTTCTACTGTTAGATACTTTTTCACTAACATGGCTTACACCTTGAAAAGAAAGAAAAAGAGGAGGAGAAGGAAGAAGAAGAGGAGGAGGAGCAGGAGGAGGAGGAGGAGGGAAGAAGAGGGAAAATGGGGTTTGGCATGATCATCTTCATTCAGATAGGACACACACAGCCCCTGAAAAGTGAATTTACCAGTGAAGTCATAACAGCAGCCACATGACATCACCTCCTCCTTCTTGAAAATTTTCCCCAAGTGAAGGAACAACCTAAGACAGGCACAGTCACAGAAGGGTCACCAAGAGTGAACTTGGGGGTCCATAGACGAGGGGCACAGAACCTCTCCCCCGCAACCTTGCATGAGCCTGATCCCTGACTCCTTCTGAGGGAGGTCTACTACTCCCGTGGCTGCCTCACTTCCCATGCCCAGCACAGACCAGGACTTAGGTAACAGACAGAGACTTAGCCCAGCTCAGATCGGGACCCAGATAACAGACAGAGACTTGGACGACAGCAATTTCCCTATATCTAAAGCTAGCTTAGCACCAGGAATGCTCAGGACCTACTCAAAAATGCAAAGAATCTTTTCCATTAATATTTACAGGGCAAAATAAGATGGTTTTTAGAGTATTAAATTTGATAATAAAGTAGTAATCAAGTTTTCAGATTAATTTAAATTCACTAATTAAAATAAGTGGATATTCAAGAAAATTTAATTGTACTGGACAAAAAGCTATTCCTAAAGTATTAGCTAAAATTTCTATTGGTAGTTCATCTAATGGTAAAATGGCTTAACATGCAATGATTCTAAAGCAGTCATATTTCTGCGTAAAAAAAAATAAAATTTAAAGTTATCAAGAGTGCATTATAAACTTTCCAAAAGCCCCTATTAATAAAAAAAATGGAGGCGGCTAAGATAATATCATGTAAGGAAAAAAAATCTTGTAAGTAAAGTACACCCAGGAAATTTTTACTTCAGAAAATTAATTTTTATTTATAATACTAACAGCATGGTGTCAAAATAAGCCAAAGGAAAATCAGCTGGGCAAAAATAAAAAGGATCTCAAGTCAAATTTATAGAAAAGATTCCTTTATTAACTTTTGGTTGAGAATATGTTTGTATATTTTCAGAAAGCAACTCCAATACCATGTAGATTCCTGCAACAGAATAGTTGACAGGTCTGCTCCAACCACGAAGACAAGAGGAGGAACAGTCTAGAGATGGACGATACTGACAACGTCTTGCCATGCTGCCAGTCAGCAGCCGTGAGTCACTGCAGGTTACCCAGGACCAAACAACAGAAGGTGGAATCTGCATTGCCAACATATTTCCACCATCCAGGTGCCATTGCTGAGACGTACATGTAAGGAACCGTTTGACATTGAAGCTGGGTCTCAGAACTGTTGTTCATTGAAATTGGGTCTCAAACATTTCTTGTGCTTGTATGTTGATTTCCAGTCTGGAAAGGCAAGATTTTTTTTTAAAAGAAAGAAAATGGGGGAAATAAAAATAGATACAGAGGCAAGGAATCATGGAGCAGATTGTTGGACTACAGTGGGAAGGCAGGGGAGTTTGGGGGTGGGGGGTGCTACAAGAGATTAACCGAAGGACTTGTATGCAGGCCTAAAAGCATAACTGTGGGACACAAGACACTGGGGGTGGGGCAGAAGAGGGCATGTGCTGGGGGTTGGGAAGACCAGGGGGAGGTCAAGGGGATAAAAAATGAGAAACATATATACTACTATTTGTAACACTTTAAATAATAAAATAAAATAAAATAAAATGAAGAAAATTTTCCCCAAGAACTCCTCCTTTCACGATCTTTATAGCTTCTAAAATTTTGGGTGAAGTAAAAGTAACAGTAAACTTTCCCCAGAAGATTGCTACTGTTCTCTACATGGACATTATAACATGTAAGTGAGAAAACGTGGATCTCCCAGTGCAGTAATAGTGATACTGAATTACTGAGTGCAGTCATGTATCACAGTCATCCTCCAAAGACTAAGTGAGCACCCAGCAGATAAACCAAATCCTACTAAACCCAGCCACATCATCAGCTTCTGGGAAACGTTAGGAACTATAAAAAAAATCAGTACTAGCACAACACTTAAGTATTTATGGGAAGACAGTGTTCTCAGAGGTGTATTTAAAATTATATCCCCTAAAATGAGAACAAGGCTTAGTTGCTGGAGAGATTCTGTTGTAAATGAGTAATTTATTCAGGGCCTGTTAGAAGATTTGGAAGCCTTATCTTTGAAAGGTTATCTTCCCCCCTGAACAATAATTATATGTAATGCTAAAAATATGGCATGAAAAAAAATAAAACGTCTACAAATTAAGGGTACATTAAAAGGTGATAAAAATTTTTTTAAAAAAATTGAACATTAGAATTTTTCATTAAGGATACCTTAATGAAACATATTGAATATTGAATATTCACCTGAGGGCAAACATAAAAACAAGTTACTTTAACTGCTGCCATGAGCAATTTTTAAAAGAAAAATGCTAGAAAAGAATTATTTTAATAATGATCACATTTTCTAGAAACTCAGGTGAGTTTTTGACATACAGTTAAACCTTTCCTATAAATCTTCTCCGAATGATTTACCATGCCCAAACCTTTCTATTTAAACTGCTTCAAAGGATCACAGTCAATCTTGGGTTGCCTATACATTTTTTAATTCAACTTTTGTCAAACTGACTTAGGATTTTTTAATTGGACGTATGTCAATTCAGTCTATGCTTCTGATCCTGACTGATGCTACGTGTTTGCACCATAACTGGTGCGAGTGGTCACAGAGGAAGGAGGATCCACAGGGACTGAGATAATGTTCCTTCCAAAGAGCCATTAATGGGAAATAACAGAGAAAGGCTCACTCCTGATGTCCCATGAATTCCAAGCAGCATGTGCCTTACTGTACCAGGTTAGAAGAGCAGATTGCATTGTCATAAAGCAAACAAATATCCTGTGCTTTCTGGGAGGGTAACATCTCCCATAAAGTTCCCTTGAACTTCCAAAGAATGGCTGAGTTAGAAATCTGTTTAAAACTTGTCACCTAAGACCATTCAGTAATATTATAATTCTGTTCAGCTTGTTGAGAAAGAGAGAGAGAGAGAGAGAGAGAGAGAGAGAGAGAGAGAGAGAGAGAGAGAGAGACTTAATGATTGTCTTGATTTTTCCACTGTAATATAGGTATTTTTCTGATCCCATAAGGTTATCAAAGTTCAGTGGAGATAAAAAAAATTGTGTGTGACAATTATTACACCATCAATACTCACATAAAGTTCTTAGCCAACAAACTTGAGTGCAGTAAATTGACAATTTTTTTAGTAGTCTGTTATTTTAAGAGCAAGATGATTTTACCATTAACAAACACTCTTGGCCAAGATACAGAGATTTATTTTGTTCACTTGTGATCTGCCATTAGCATAAATATTCTTCAACATCTTATTGTCACTGCTAAGCATAATGTAACTCTCTTTTTTATTATCAGTTCATTACTGTACTTGGCTTCTATAAATCTAAAGAAAAACATTATAGACTGTAGGTATCTATCAAGGATCATAACCAAACAGTGCAATGATAATATTCCCAAAACGGTCTTTTGCTTATCTTTTATTTATAAACATCTGCTGAAAACATTACCTCTTGAATGGTTACAGTGTAGTCCTTGCATATTGCCACTGCTATCACTGCTCAAGAAACAACCAAACGTTGTTTGAAATGTAGAATATGTCTGGAAATTTTTTGAAAGAAAAATTGAATATCTGCAGAAATCAGAATGCACCATGATTTTTAAGTACCAAGTAAATGCAAGCAAGTCTCCTGAAGACTTAAAGCACAAAACAAGACCATAAGAGTTTACATTTTCTATAAACTTAAATCTGTGACCACCAGACATCCTCTGGTCACTTTTTTCCCTCTAGAGAGCAACACTCAAATAATAGGGTATCAAAAGAGTTATGAAAGCTTACTTTTTATACACCTTCAGTCAAGAAAACAGCCTTGCCTAGCTGGCATGGCTCAGTGGATGAGCATCGATCTATGAGCCAGGAGGTTATGGTTTGATTCCTGGTCAGGGTACGTGCCCAAGTTGTGGGCTTGAGCCCCAGTGTAGGGCATGCAGGAGGCAGCCAATCAATCATTCTCTCTCATCATTGATGTTTCTATCTTTCTCACTCTCTCCCTTTCTCTCTGAAATTAATAATACATATATATTATTAATATATATATTAATAGTTTTTTTTAAAAAGAAAAGAAAACAGCCTTGCTCTGGCTTTGTTTATGTGCAATTCTCTAAATGGAAAGAATGTTCTAAGCCAATCATTAAACCTAATTTCTCCCTAGAATTTTACATAAGTTAGATGCTCAATCCTAGAAGATAATTCTACTGATACCTGAGAGGATCTCTGGCATCCTGAACTCCACCTGCCTGTTAGTCCCTGCTATTTTTATGTTCTGAAGAACTTCATGCTTTTCCAAATGCTCAAATACTAAGCACTTCCAAGCAATACTGCATCCTAGTACGGCCCAGTGAAACTTTCCTGAGCTGCAGATTTGAAAACTAGGCAAGATTCCCATGTGTAACACCCAGTGCATACAATTCAAATTTGTTTCTTACTGAAATGACAAAGTATGGCAGGTTTTAGACAATGCTGTGGAAGCAGCTGGTGCCAAAGTTTTGCATCAACCTGTCCCACATCCAGGGCTTTGAGCACCTCACTGCTCTCTGTCACATCAGTGAGGTGCTAGAGAAGAAGACGGCTAATACTCTGGAAGAAAGCAATGATTAAATACAGAATACTGTGACTATTGCATTTTATTTCATGTTATGTCAAGAAATGTAGTCACTGATTTAGCTGTTTCTTTGAGTCAGCTTCTGCTGACCTTCCCACCTCATTCTCTGCACTAGCAGAGAGGAGTCAGGATTCATTTCAGATTCACATTAGCCTGGTTAGGAAGATGTTTTTCCAAAGGAGCACAAATGTTCACACCCTGCATGATGTTTCCTTTCTCATTGAGCCTGACATTTCAGTGGTTTGTTGCCAAGTAAAGCCCAGGCTTGCACTGGACTGCAGGTACAAAATGTTGCTAAATACTCAGAATACACTACAAAGAAAGAAAGGGAAGGAAAGGAAATTAAAGAGTTCTTGATGTATATTGTGTACCTAAGGTCACTTTAAAACTGTTTCCAAGCAGCAGGTGAGCCAGCTTTCAGACTGCCATGGACAGTTGCTAGAATTCTGGCTATAAGAACAGCCTAAGTAAGTGGTAAACAGGAGGACTTCAACCAGAAAGCCAAGTACATTGGCTTTGTCTATGCTTTATTCCAAAACGGCCTACATTTGCCCCACCAGCATGGCTCAGTGGTTGAGCATCTACCTATGAATCATAAGGTCACAGTTCAATTCCAGGTTGGGGCATATGCCCAGGTTGCAGGCTGGATCCCCAGTGTGGGGCTTGCAAAAGGCAGCTGATCAATGGTTCTGTCTCATCATTGATGTTTTTATTTCTCTTCATCTTCCTTCTTCTCTAATAATCAATATATATTTTACACAAAAATATGACTGCTTTAGGTTCTTTGCATGTCAGGCAATTTTCCGATGAGATGAACTACTAATAGAAAATTTAGTTAATATTTTAGGAACAGTTTTATGTCCAGAACACTTAAATTTTCTTGAGTATTCACTTATTTCAATTGGCCAATTTAAATTAATCTGAAAACTTGATTACTACTTGACTGTCAAATTTAATACTCAAACAATAATCTTAGTTTACCCTGTAAATATTAGTGGAAAAGATTGTTTGCATTCTTAAGTAGGCCTTGAGCATTCCAGGTGCTAGATTGGATTTAGATATAGAGCAGCTGTTGCTGGCCAAGTCTCTGTCTGTAATCTGGGTCCCAATCTGAGCTGTGCATGAGAGGCAAAGCAGCTGTGGGGGCAGGAGACCTCCCTCAAAAGGGGTGAGAGAGTTCAGGCCCCTGCAAGGTTAGGGGAGTGAGGGTCTGTGCCCCACCTCTCTTGACCTTCAAGTTCTCTCCTGATGGCCCCTCTGTGACTGTGCCTGTCTTAAGTTGTTCCTTCCCTGAGGAATCTTACCCATCTCTGGCTAACTAGCCATCCTCGAGGGCCAAGCAGGGTGATGTGAAGTTCAGTTCTGTCTCCTTGGTAGTCTGTGCAAAAATTAAAACTTAAAGTTACTAAGACTGCAATATAAAATTTCCAAAAGCCCCCATTACTCAAAAACAGGGGAAGGTAGTGGGGCAATATCATGTAAGAAAAAATATCCTGTAAGTAAATTACATCTAGAAAATTGTTACTTCAGGAAATTAATTTCCACTTGAAATGCTAACAGCAGGACACTAATGAAAAACATACATGGTGTCAAAATAAGCCAAAGGAAAATCATTTGGGCAAAAATGAAAAGAATCCCAAGTCTAATTTTCAGAAAAGATTTCTTTATTAACTTTTGGTCGAGAATATGTTTGTATATTTTCAGAAAACTACTCCAAGACCATTTGGATTCCTGCAACAAAAAGGAACTGACATGTCTGTTCTAACCACGAAGACAGTCCAGAGATGGAAGATGCTGACAACACGTTGCCATGCTAGCAGTCAGCAGTTGTGTGTCCCTGCAGGTTGCCCAGGACCAAACCAGAGAGGATGGAACCTGCATTGCCAACATCTGTCCACCATCCAGATACCATTGCTGACATGTACACATAAGGATCTATTTGACGTTGAAACTGGAACTCAGAACTGTTGTTCATTGAAACTGAGACTCAAACATTTTTTGTTCTTATATGTTTATTTATAGTATGTAGATGCAAAATTTTTTTAAAGAAAAGAATTGGGGGAAAATGCTGAAGCAAAACAGCATTGAACAGACTATCAAACTACAGTGGGAATGCAGGGGAGGGTGGGGAGCAAGGGCGGTAAGAGATCAACCAAAGGACTTGTATGCAGGCATATAAGCATAACCAATGGATACAAGACACTGGGTGGGGGAAAGGCATGTGAGGGCATGTGCTTGGGGGTAGAGGATGCCAGGGGGGAGGTCGATGGGAGGGAGGCAACATATGTACTACTATTTGTAATACTTTAAACAATAAATATTTTTTTTAAATGGCCATAGGTTTTGTCTCGATTCTTTGACATGTATTTTGACTCCCATTTCAGAGAAATTCAGCATCTGCTTCACTTTGATAAGTGGACACAAAACCATAGAGTATTGGCAGCCACTGGAAAACCAGCGCAGTGATCTGTGAGGGGAGGGGTGGCTGTTGGATCCAGCTAAACTATCATCCTAACCAAAGGAAGGCTGGTGTTTTCTCTGTGAATTGAGAGGAGGCGTGCATATGCATATGTCATTGTATCCTTTGCACAGTTTGTTACTTCTGTTTCATTAATAGAGGTTTGAAGTCAAGTGTAGTTTTTATAAAGAGGACAGTTGTTACCCTATTTAGGAACTGCTTCAGAAATGAGAATTTTACTCTGGAAAGGTGCTTTGCGATAACTTGTGGAAACTACAATAATTAATATATTGCCACTCAGATATTGACATATATTCAAATGCTACAAAGATTTGTTTCCTATATAATTTGTTTTAAAAAACAGCATGTTACCATGTAAAATAATCATTTATCCATATTATAACATGCTTAGAAACAAATTTCTATTTTACCTATTTATCTTTGAAATAATAGACATGAAATAAGTTGTAAGGAAGAGCCAGAAAAACCCTGTTCTGGATATAGGTAACATATCCAACTATAAGCCATAAATAGCTATACAAAATTAATTTTAGGCAGAGAGATATGCAAAGATGATCTAATGTATCAAAAGATAGAACAGTCATTTTAATTTAATGGATTTAATCTCATTTTCTAATTTATATTTGTAAGTTTTTCATTTTTACTTTTTGGATGTAAGTACACTTCAAATTTAGAAATCAAATATACTCTAACAAATATAAGACTTACCAAATATAAGACTGTCCTATTCATTTTCAAATATAAAATACCAATAATAAGCAAAATAAACAAATTTCAAATGTGTAGAATATCTGCATTATCCAATTGCTGTTGTTTTTAGTGAGAAAACATTTAAAAATTATATCCTTAAATAAGGAAGTGACAGATAGTTTAATAAGTTAATATTATCTTATGAATTTTAAATGTGGTGTATTGGTTATCTATTGCTGCACAGCAAACATTTACTATCTCCCAGTTCCTGTGAGTCAGGGTTGCATGTACAGCTTACCTTGGTGCCTCTGGCTCGGGGTCTGTTGCCTGGGGCCATTTTCTCATCACAAACCTGCACTGGAGAAAGATGTTCTTTGAATGTACACTGAGTAGATGCTGGCAAGCCACAAAACACCTGCAGCCAAGCTCGCTCATTTGCCCATCCACATAGATCTGCCTCACAACATAGCAAGTTGTTTCTGCCTGGATTAAAAGACTCAAGAAAAAATGAGAGAATATCCAAGAAGGAAGACGATGGTCTTTTTTCACCTAACCTGAAAGGGACATTCCATATTGTTTACCATATTCTATAGCAAGTCAGTAAATTCAGCTCAAATTCAAAGAATTAGATTATTTTAAACCTATTTATACTGATTTCAGAGGAGAAGGGAGAGGGAGAGAGAGATGAAAATATCAATGATGAGAGAGAATCTTTGAACAGCTGCCTCCTGCATGCCCTGCTCTGGGGACCAAGCCTGAAACCCAGGCATGTGCCCTTGATCAGAATGGAACCCGGGATCCTTTAGTCGGCAGGCCAATGCTCTATTCACTGAGCAAAATCAGCTAGGGCAAAAGAGAATTCCTTGAGTGTGAGCTGAACTTATTGAAAGTGAAAGTGAAGGCACTTTCACATATTGTGCTGACACTCTAGAAATATATCTTGAAGGTGACATTTCTGCTTAATCAGCTGTCAGATTTTTCCTATTTGTGTTGATTGATTCAAATATTCTATATTAATATGACATCTGGCTAATTCAGTTATTTGCATCTGCTGGACTAAATGCTCCAATAAGTATATTTAAATATAATTTATTCTTTTATATAGAGTAAGCTATATCTTCTAACGTAGGCCTTTTGACACTGCAAGAAACCAATTTTAACTTTTTACATTACTTAGTATCACTTTCAAATAGAATTTCTAATTACCAAATAATTGTTGAATGCCATTAGATTGTTTGGAAATTAGATTATGAAATTGTCTTGTAAAGTATTAGTAAACTTAAGTTTGATTTATAAATCAAATCTGATAAAAATGACTTCTTCAGTTTGGCAAAAATATTTTTCAGTAGAAAGTGATTAAATTGTAGGTAGAAACAGACAAAAATATAAAAGATTCAGAAAACTTGATTTGTTCCAGCTCAGACATGGCCTCAGGTTTATTTTAAGTGAAAAAACAAACAAATTATCAATCAGAAATTAGTATAACATGCATACCTGCCACTCATATAGATAGCTGTCATTCAATTCATCATTTCTCAGAGTAAAAAAATATATTCAAGTCTTGCTCCAAATCACTTTTCTTACATAAGCATAACCAAGGATTAAATTTAAATTCCAATATTGAGTCACCACTTATGGCCCTTCAGTCTTCAGGATCTTTTTTTATACATTCTGCATCCCACTGTTACCTTTTGGGCTCTCTTTCTTGAGACAGAAGTAATGCTATTAGACTGCAGGAAGCCAGACATTGCCTCACCAATAGAGATGTAAATAGAACAAATAGGAAACCTGGTCAAAGCTTAATGGAACTGTTTACCCATTGTTTAGGTGAGACTTTAGTTGCCCCTCCTTTAGTTTTATGTTAAGTAGGAACTGTTTACTCATTGTTTAGGTGAGACTTTAGTTGCCCCTCCTTTAGTCTTATGTTAAGTATGAACTATTCACATATTGTTTAAATGACACATTGGTAATTGCAAAAGCTTCCATACCTTTTGTCTTATGTTAATTCTTGCTGGTTGATTTCATTGTTGGAATTTCCTGACCTAAAGGACATGGATGTATCACTTGGCCCTAATAAAAGGGGATAGGAAAACCAGAGTGGTGGTGTCCTGCCCCTAGAGGTGGACTTCCACCTGGCCCCCATTATTCCCAAAAATGGATGCTTTTCGAGTCTCTCTTCATTTGTGTGCAGCCTTCTCCAGACACTGAACCCTGACATGAGAACCCTGGACACGCAGGACGTGAAAAGGATTTCCACATCAGACCATCTGCATTACATTGGTTCTCTACTGCTTATTATTTTTTAAATAAGGATGGGTCATTCAAATCTTGTGATCCACTGATGTTTCAGAGGGTGTCTTTGTTGGAGGAATAAATTCTTGTAGAGTATCTTTCTTTCTGATGTGGCCTGTGGTGGTTGTAAATTGAAACTGTTGGATGTGACAAAAGACAAAAGATAATGATCATGCATATCTTCAAAAATCGCATCTCATAGCACAATAGTGTGCTCAAGGCTTTCAGAATACCCTCTGTCCAAATGATCCTCACTTTCAAGAATGCCGTTTCAAAATATTTCTAGTAATCACATAAGGCCCATGTTGAGAATGCTATGAATTCGATCACTTTAAATATATAGACGTAATTTTATTTTCCTAACTGCTTTCATAATATAAGGAGGTATTATTCCCAAGTTAGAGGTTATTCGTAAATGATAAAGCAAGTTCACATAAAAACATTCAAGCTCACACATACAGCAAAGAATAAGGAAACAGCTTGTCTTCTAAAATAATGTTGAAATATACCTTTAGCAAAGCATAAAGGGTAGTTATATGAATATATGTGTTAAACTGCTAAGTTTTACAAGTTAAACTATTTAAAAAGGAAATAAATGCTAAGAAGTTATGCTTCAGAATTCAAGTTCATCCCATAGCCACACCCAAAAAAAGCTGATCACCAAAGTAATATAAATATCTATTTTTTTTCCTTCTAGAAAATAGCTCTTCTAACCATATTTGAATTTGTCACTTCTACATTTGAAACAATTTAGCTGTCCATTTTTCTGGGTGTGCTTCCTTAAGATGAAAACAAAGTCTTAACCAAGGCCTTTAATAAACACAGAAGATATTAGCTTATCCTGGCAACAAGAAAGTTTGTACTTTGAGAAAGAGTATCATATTTAAAAGATGCTTATGTGATTTAACAGTAATTTATTAGCTCCCCTCCAAAATAACAACTTTTATATATGGAAACATATATTATCCAAAGATAAGAATAACACAGTGAATTTTTTGTTCAACAACCTACTCCCTATATTGTCTTCACTTTGCCCTTTTTGTGTTTCTTGCCCTAACAATTCAACTCAGCCATTATTTCTCCATGACATAAAATAGCATGTAGTGATTTTTCCTGGGAAAGACTAATTTTTTCAATAGTATTCCCCTCCATTGTTAATTTTCCTCTGTTTTTTGCCATAACTTAACTCTGAGAAATGTCTGAATTTAAAAAGCTTTCAGTATATTCTGCTGTCATATTTTCATGATGTGTCTATGTTTCCATTATTATTATCTGTTCCTGAGCAGTCTCCACAGAATTCCCATGACAAAAATTGGAGCTTAAAGGTAACAAAAGATTTCTAACTGTATTAGTCTGCTAGGGCTGCCATCACAAAACACCACAGACTAAATGGAAGAAATGTATTTTCTTACAGTTCTGGATCTAGAAGGCTATCTAAGGTCAAGGTGCCAACCAGGGTGGTTTCTGGTGAGAATTCTCTCCTTAGGTTACAGATACCATCTTTTCTTTGTTCCTGCATGGCCTTTCCTCTGTGTAACAAACTCCTGGTGTCTCTTCCTCTACCTCTAAGGATGACAACCCTATCAGATTAGGGGTCCATCATAATTATCTGATTTAACTTAATTATATTCTGAAAGGCCCTATCTCCAAATACTGTCACATTGAGTATTAGGACTTCAGCATATGGATTTGAAGGAGGGAGAGAAAACAATTCAGTCCATCACACTAGCCAACATGCTGGGATCTTAAAGGGTCTTTAGTAGCCTACAAGAAATTTTGTGGTTCATTCAGAATTAATTCCATTCAGGCCTATGGCATTCTATTTGTAAGCCACCTCTGCACTTATGTCTTGGTATATAGACCAAGAATATATGAATTTATGCTTTTGCATTATTGGAGCAACCAATGAAACCTCTAGAGGAAACTCTCCTAATCTTTTCTTTACACATCAGGAAATAAAGCATAACATTTACCAATCACTCACAGAACTCCAGGCCACTGCCCCTATACAGTAGGGTGCCACTTCCCATCACCTAAATCTCCATCCATGTGTGTAATATTTGAAGCCATCTGAATGAATTGACCAATTATTCATTCATTGACCCATTTATTTATTAACTACCTATTGTTGACTATGATACTCAAAATAAAAAATCACTAGATATTCAGAGATAAAGACCAGGTCCCTGTCCTTGAACAGGTCAGAGTTGAGAAGTGGATCTTAACTTTCAAATTTGGCCATTCAAACCTAAAGTTGAAGCACATAATCACTGTCGCAGTTTCAATATCATAAAAAGATGGATCAACATTAAAATCCTTTCAGGTCAGGACTGCTGTCTTACAGTGCCTTTGTGCAAATTTTAAAATGACAACTGCTCTGAGACCAGATGGCACAGGAACCATGTTGCTGTATAATCAGTATCCTTTCTTCAATGGACACAGACAAAGCAGGAAGCACAGGCAGGATTTTGAGTATTTACAGACCCTTCAGTTATACTCACTTGTCCAAAGAACACATATATAGTAATTCTCTTCCATGTGGTAGAACTCTGAATATGTTGGTTGGTTTGTATCATGGGCCATCAGCAAACATTCTAACTTAATGCCAACCCTATAACCCAAATAGTTAATTTAACACCAGAAGATTTTAAAGTCAATCCAGCGGTCAGGGAGAACCCCAAAGTCCAAAAATGTGAATAACTATGAAATCCACAAGAATGAAATTCTAGCAAGCTTTGTGATTGATTTTATCACAGGGAACTGTTTTATCTGCTCAAGAAAGCAAGAAAGGTACAGTACCTTTATAACATGCTTATCCCAGCCATCTATTTTCTGGATTCAATTACAAATGAACTGTGAATAAGGATCTAAGCTAAATGCCATTAGTACTTACTAAATGCAAAGCAATAAAATATTACTTTAAAGAGAGGGAAATTAAATTTTAAAAAATTGGGTAGATAAAAATGACTAATTTCTACAGTTTTAGAAACAATTATTGGGTGAAGAAAGAAAATCTCAAAAGTGCCCTGCATGCACTACCCTAAAATGTCTCTGTATTTCATTTATTTTAGTCAGCATTTTTCCAGTAGGTATGTATGAGTGCATGTCATCAATTCGGTGAGTGAGAAGTTTTATAAAATGATTTTTCTATATCAGGAAGATAAATACACAACTTAGTTTTGGATTTATAATTTAAATGAACCACAAAACTTTGATTTAAAATTCGCTGCAGATTTTTAGACAAAAATTTATTTATGTGCAAAGGCAACAAGAAATTTTTGCAAAGGTTATTAAACTAAAATTTGTATTACTTTTACCCTTGAAAAAAATAAAACCTGTATTTTCTTAACTATATCATGTCATAATAAGGTGGACCAATTAATAATAAAAATGATAGAAAATATTGCTGTTAGTATATGCTGATTAAACATGAATAATGTTTTTAAATGTGGTTTAATATAAAAACAACTGCAATACCTATAACCATAAAATAGGCTCCAGGGCTATTATTTAAAATCTACATTCTAGATTATCACAAATTGTCATCCCCCCTTCCAGCAAGCTCCCTTGTTCCTAATCTTTCTCATATCTCCTCCATCTTAACTCTATAGTAATATTTCCTAACATTGCCATCCCAATTTCCCTAGATAATTGAGTGGTTGGCTATTCTATTTCTTATGATCAACCCCACACTTCTCCAGTTGTGCCACAACTTTAGCTACTCTCAACAGATACATGACTTGGGTAGAGTTATTTGTTTGTGTTTAAAGCTTTCTTTTTACAGGTATTTTTCACCTCATCTGTGATTACCTGACCTCTTCAAAAACCTGTTTTATATTTTTAATTAAAAAAGATTTAAATAGTGGTTAAGTGAAATTTCTCTTAATCAAGTTATTTTAAAATGAGTAACAAAATTAAATCCTCATCTTCCTCTCTTCCAATCTATCCACTTGCAATGGTCAGATATTATTATGGTATAGGTGCCTGCTGGTGGAACTTTTCTGACAGTCTACTGTTTAGAAATGCTTTGCTTCCTCTTCTTTATATGTTCTTGTGTGTGTATATACTTTCAGATATGCTTTTTGGGTCCCTCAAAATATAAGATTATGTACACACACACACACACACACACGGCTTCTCCATTTAAAATATCTTATGGGGAGAACTAAGATGGCGGCAAAGGTAAAACACCTATCTTGCCGTCATAATCAGCAATTTTAATACTACAACTTAACGAAAGAACAAACACCTTCCAGAATCACCAGAAAGCTCACTGACTGAAAATTCCACAAATAAAAGTGAAAATAAGACACTGTGACTCGGAGGAGCGGCGGTGAACAGCATTGAAAGATTAGCGCGGAGAGAGGTTTGGAGTGCGCGCCGCGGAGAGGGCGGGCGGCTGAAAACCGGCCAGTTTTCTCGAACAGGGAGACAAAGGCGTCCCACTGACTGATTCTCCAGCTCTGGGCGAAGTCGAGAGAACCCACTAATATACGGGGTGAAAACTGGACAGTGGGAGGGCACGCCGAAGCTTGGGTGCTGCCGGGTCTCCCGGCTTGTGGAGAAGGCAGCTTGCACGTGAACAGCTCGGCTGCGGGCGGCGCAGAGAGCGCACCGCGACTTGTCTCTCATTCAGAAAACCGTCAGACTGCTTTGTTTTATGACCCTGGGTGAGACATTGTGCATGCAGACTCATTTTGGGAAAGTCTGAATTCCCCGGCAGAGGCTCTCTCTCAGAGGTGCTGGTGGCCATTGCCCCCGGCACAGAGTCCCCGGGGCCGCATAGGGCAGAGCTAAGGCTGTCTGTCTGCTTGGCCCGGAGACTCTGCCCATCCAACCTGAGCACAGCTGAGCTTCACAGACAATTGGCCTGGAGGTCAACCCTCCAAGTGCTAACAACGATTAACTGAGCTTAACTTCAGCAAGACTGTGCAGCCCATATCCACCTCAGGTAGCCGGGGAGGCTGAGCCACTATCCCTAGTAGGAAGTCTACCACACAAAGCTAATTGACCAACTCAGGGAAGCAGCCACCATGCAGCAACATGGAAAGAAATCAGATGTGAAAGAAATGGAGGGGAAAAAACGATTGGACATGGAATTCAAAACCACGGTTATAGGGTTTTTCAAGAGGCTCCAACAAAAGATCGAGGCCTATAAGGAAATAAGCAAGACTATAAAGGAAATGAATGAGTCCTACAAGAAAATGAACAAGACCCTCAAGGATATAAACAAGAGCTTCAAAGAAATGATCAAGACCAACGTGGAAATGAATGAGTCCTACAAGGAAATGAAAGAGACCCTCAAGGATATAAAGGAGACTCTCAAGGATATGAAAAAGGACCAACCAGAAATTAAGCATACACTGACTGAAACAAAAAATATTATACAAAGACCTAAAAGTGCTCTGGAGCACCCCAAGAACCAAGTTCAAGATCTGAAATACAAAGAGGTAAAATCCACTCAGCTGAAAAAGCAAGAAACCAAAAGAATCCAAAAAATTGAAGATAGTGTAAGGGGCCTCTGGGACAACCTCAAGCATACCAACATACGAATTATAGGGGTGCCAGAAAAAGTGAGAGGCCAAGACAATGAAAACCTATTTGAAGAAATAGTGACTGAAAACTTCCCACACCTGGTGATAGAAATTGACTTAGGAGTCCAAGAAGTGCACCGAACCCCAATATATAGGAACCCTAAGAGGACCACACCAAGGCACATCATAATTAAAATGCCAAGAGCAAAAGACAAAGAGATAATATTAAAAGCAGCAAGAGATAAACAGTTGGTTACCTATAAGGGAGCACCCATATGATTGTCAGTGGATTTCTCAACAGAAACGATGCAGGCCAGATGCGAGTGGCAAGAAATATTCAAAGTGATGAACAGCAAGAATCTACAACCAAGATTACTCTATCCAGCAAAGCTATCATTCAGAATTGAAGGTCAGATGAAGTGCTTCGCAGATAAGAAAAAGCTAAAGGAGTTCATCACCACCAAACCAACATTATATGAAATGCTGAAAGATAACACCACTTTTTCTGAATAAAGGCTGTATGATATTCCACTTTATGATTCTCCAGTAATTTATCAACACTTCAAGGAAAGACAGTTTACTTTCAGCTTTTTATTTTTATGTACAGCACTGCAATGAAATTAATGTATTTATGTACTTTTTATGCACCACATTTTTCCACATAATGAGTTTCTCAAAGTGGGCTTGCTAAGTCATAAGGATTTTTAATGAGATTCTTGAGAAAAGGATTTATTTATAAATTCCTAAGGATTCATTTACCCCTCCAAGATGTGGTGGTTACTAAATAGTATTATCAGACTCTAGTAAATTGAACTGGCCTCAGAAACACTCTGAAAAAAATAAAAAGTCGATTTACCCTTTCACTCTATGTCTAACCCACCGACTGAGAGAACCCCATCCTATCTAATAAAAGAGTGATATGCAAATTTGACCGTACCTTCACCACACAGACAAGTGACAAGTGACAACCACAGCCAGGCCCACCAGCCAATCAGGAGCAGATTATGCAAATAAACCCCAACCAAGATGGCTGCCACCACTGAGAGCAAGAGGAAGGCTTGGGTTTCCCCAGCAACAGAGGAAGCCAAACATTCAGCCTGCCATTGCTGGCCTAGGCCTCCACTCTTGGCTATAAAGTTTCAAACAGAAATGGCTGCTGCCACGGAGTGAGCAGAAGGCTTGGCTCCACTCCAGGATACAAAGTTTTAATTGTAGACATAGATTAATTCCAGATACCAGGGCCTCCATTTGAGTCATTGGGGGACATGGCTGGCCTGCAAATCTCCACAGGCTCCTCACCCAGGTCGCCCCTCACCCAAAGGGAACTCCCACCGTGATCCAGGACACTCTTCAGGGCAAACCAGCTGGCTCCCACCCATGCACCAGGCCTCTATTCTATCTAATAAAAGAGTAATATGCAGATTGACCATCACTCCAACACACAAGAGGGCTGCCCCCATGTGGTCAAAGATCCTGCCCCCATGTGGACACAAGATGGTTGCCACAAGATGGCCAGCAGGAGAGGGCCGTTGGGAGGTTCCAGGCCTGCAAGAGAGGGAAGTTGTGGGCTATTAGGCCAGCAGGGAAGGGCAGTTGGGAGGGACCAGGCAGGCAGAGGAGGGAAGTTGGGGGCAAACAGGCTGGCAAAGGAGCAGTTAGACATCAATTAGGCTGGCAGGAGAGTGGTTCACGGGTGATCAGGCTGGCAGGCAGAAGCAGTTAGGGGCAATCATGGAGGCAGGCAGGTGAGCAGTTTGGAGCCAGCAGTCCTGGACTGTGAGAAGGATATCCGACTGCCCGGTAGGATCGGGCCTAAACGGGCAGTTGGACATTCCTCAAGAAGTCCCAGATTGGAGAGGGTGCAGGCTGGACTAAGGGACATCCCCGGCTCCCCTGTGCACAAATTTTGTGCACTAGGCCTCTAGTGTTACATAACTTGAGTTACAAGGCAAACCACAGCTTTGGTACAGGCAGCATCCTTGAAGGGTTCTAGCACTTAAAATAGCTACTCCAAGCATACATACGGCCAGCAAATGTATATTTTATGCATTTTATTATTTAATAAGAAATAATATAACATATTAAAGCAAGCAAGGACATCAACACTCATTACATTCTTTAGAGCTATAAAGCAGACTCAAAACATTGAACCAATTAAAATGAATTATTTCCTAAGTTGCAAATTATATATTGTCCATTTTGCAGCCAAGTCAAGGGCATGTATCTCAGTTGCAGGTTCAATCCCTGGCCTTGGTTGGGGCATGAGTGGGAAGCAACCAATCAATGTGTCTCACATGAATGTTTCTCTGTTTCTGCCCCCTCCCCCCAAATCCTGCCCTTCCACTCTCTCTAAAATATCAATGGGAAAAAGATCCTCACTCGTTGGGTGAAAATTAAAAATAAATTAATAAGTTGCCCTTAAAAAATAAATAAATAAAAATATGAGAGCAATTCACTCATATCTAAAATCACTGAAATTAGATGATATCTCTGTCCTAAAGGACACACACACACACACACAATTATAACATGACTAGAGGCCCAGTGCACAAAATTCATGTACGGGGGGGTGGAGTGTCCCTCAGCCCAATCTGCACCCTCTCCAATCTGGGACCCCTTGGGAAATGTCCAACTGCCCGTGGGTTTGGGCCTAAACAGGCAGTCGGACATCCCTTTCACAATCTGGGACTGCAGGCTCCCAACTGCTCGCCAGCCTGCCTGCCTGATTGCTCCCAATCGCTTCTGCCTCCCAGCCTCATCACCTCCTAACCACTCCCCTGCCAGCCTTATCAATGCCTAACTGCTCCCCTGCCAGCCTGCTCATCCCCAATTGCTTTCCCCTGACAGCCCAGTCACCCGCAAATGCTCTCCCTCTTTATTAGAAGGAGTTTTTTCTTTAACATATTAGACAGCCCTAACTGGTTTGGCTCAGTGGATGAAGCATCGGCCTGCAGACTCAAGGGTCCCAGCTTTGATTCCAGTAAAGGGCATGTACCTTGGTCAGGGGCACATACCCAATGGGGAGTGTACAGGAGGCAGCTAATCAATGTTTCTCTCATAGATGCTTCTAACTCTCTACCCTCTCCCTTCCTCTCTTACTGTGGTCTTACCAAACCAATAAAAATGTAAACCCAAACTAAAAGTGTCATAAAATAAACTCGTGAAACAGGAAATTAATTAGACCTTGGAAAGGTGCTATCAGGTGCTTTTTTCCTTATCTTTCTTTTTCTTGATATTTCCCATTTTTTGTCCTTTCTTTATTTTCTCCTTTTATTCCTTTTCTTTCCTCTCTTTCTCTTAAATTTTCCATTGGTAGAATCATCAGTACTTGAATTGCTCTGTAGGGATGCAAGCAGCTCCCAGCCGGACACCCAGGGCTGTTGCTGGGAGGGGATGGTGCCTCCCAGTTGGAACCTGGGCTGCCTGGCTCTCGGCAGCAGCCCTTCCTGGGACTGGGGGACCCTGGCAGGGCTGAGAGGACTGGGCACCACCATCTTATGGCTATGGGAACCACCATTTTGTCATGGAGTGATGGTTTATTTGCATATTACTCTTTTATTAGATAGGATATTTTCTAAGTATAAACAAAGTACTTAGACAACAACAACTATAAAAGTAAGGGATTTCCAAATGAGGTTATATAAGACCTTACAGGGTTGATAATATATTTGATGGGATCATTAAAGATGAATCTCATAAGGAAGTGAACAGAACCCCAGAGAATCATAAAAGCTAAGAGAGGTATACAGGGAAGAGAAAAAGTCATTAAAATTGTTTCTCTCTCTCTCTCTCTCTCTCTCTCTCTCTCTCTCTCTCTCTCTCTCTCTCTTTTCCTTCCTCTCCAAAATTCAAAATTCAATAAAAACATATCCTCAGGTAAGAATTAAAGCATTTTTTAAATGAGGAAGAGTTGAAATTATTATGCTAAGCAAAAAAGCCAGTCAGAGAAAAACAAATATCACATGATCTTACTTATATGTGGAATCTAATGAACAAAATAAACTGACAAAGAAAATAGATTCAGAGACATGGAAGCATGCAGCAGATGGATAAATCTCAGAAGGAAGAGATTAACCAAAGAATTTATGAATTTATATGCCTATTAGAGGCCTGGTGCATGGGGGGGAGGGGGAGGGAGGGGTCCCTCAGCCCTGCCTATATCCTCTTGCAATCCAGGACCCCTCAGGGGCTATCTGACTGATGGTCTAAGCTCAATCCCTACAATCCCAGACACTAGCTTCTAACTGCTGGCCTGCCTGCCTGCCTGATTGCTCCTAACCCCTCTGCCTATCTGCCTGCCTGATCAAACCTAACTACCTCTGCCTCAGCCCCTGCTTCCGCAGCATCACCTGGAATGATATCAGAAAGGTCATTTGGCTGTATAGTCTAATTAGCATATTAGCTCTTTATTATATAAGATGAATAACCCATGACCACATGCAATAGAGCAAAGAAGGCCTGGGAAGGGGGTGGAGGTGGGGTGAAGGGGGTCAATGGAGGAAAAAAGGGAACAACTGTAATACTTCAATAATAATAGCAAAGATCCAGATATTAACTATAAGAAGTCAAACAACCACAAGAAAAGAAATGATTCAACATATAAATGGGCAAAATATTTGAACATACACTATACCAAAGATACATGGTTGGCAAACAAGTATGTGAAAATATATTTAGCATAATTAATTATTCTCACAATGCAAATTTAAAAGGAAATATCAGTAAGATTGGCTAAAATGTAAGACTTATACAAGAATGTACACAGACTTGTACAGGAATGTTTATAGCAGCTTTATTTTAATAGCAAAACTGTAAACAACCACAATGAACATCAGCACGTGAAAGGTTAAACAAATTTGCTATATCCACACAATGGAATACTTCCCAGCCATAAAAAGGATTGATACAACATGGGTGAATCTCAAAATATGCTGAGTGAAAGAAACCTACCCAAACAAAAAAAAAAAAAACAAAAAAAAATCCATACTGATTCCATTTGTGTAAAATTCTAGAAAATGCAAACTAATCTATCTAGTGAAGAAAAACAAATCAGTGGGTTCTTGGAATGATGTGCAGCAGAGAGCTGCACAAAGGAAATTACAAAATACAAAATACACATGAGGAAATGTTGGGAGGTGATATGTTCATTATCTTGATTTTGGTGATGGTTTCACAGATTTATTGAAATGTCAAACCCCATCAAGTTGTATCTGTTGTTCATTTAATATGTCAATTATACCACACTATAAAGCCAATAAAAAAGTACATTTCTACTTTTATGTATCTATGATATATATTTTTTATGTTTTTTATATCTGTGAGCAGTACCATCAACATTTTTTAAATGGTTTTCTCTGAGTAAAGGAATAATTAGGAATGTCTTGAATTTTCTTCTGTGAGTTTCTCAATAGACTATAATAATATACATACTTTTAAAGTCAAGGAGAGGGAGAGAGAGAGAGAGAGAGAGAGAGAGAGAGAGAGAGAGAGAGAGAGAGAGAGAAATATCTATGGGTTGCCTCCCTTATGCATCCTGACCAGGAATCCAACCTGCAACCTTTTGGTGTACAGGACAACACTCCAACACAGTCACTGGGCCAGGGGCGGTAATTACTTCCATACTTAAATTTGTTAAAATAATCACAAAGTCAATTTATAAACACTCACTTTGGGAACGGGCTGTTCCTCTGAGATAAATTGGTAGTGAAGTTTGCTTTACCCTAGTTCTCAGGTTTGCCTCCCCATCCACAGCTCTAGGACAGAAAAGGCTCAGGGAGGGAGGGCAAAGCAGGCTTGGCTCAGTCCTTCTTCCGCAAGTAAGGCAGCTACTTTGGGGACAGCATTCATAACTTAGGTTAAATAATAAGTTACAAACACCCAAGAGCAGAAATCTTGCGCCTAGGATAGAGGGAACAGATCAATGGAACTGTGTCATTGTCACCTGTGCCCAAGAGAGACAGCGCGCCACCTCGGCCACCGGCCGTGGAACTCCTCGGGGGCCACTGGAAGAAAGGGGGGCGTGTGACGCAGCCCAGTCGCCTAGGGCTCAGTTCTGATTCACAGCTGACGCCCCAGGGGCCTGACCACGCTTCTCCGCTTCTGAAGAGAAGAGGCCATGCTGTCCTGTGTCTTGTTCCTTTCCAAGCATATCAGCACTTCGAGGGTGTCCCTGCGCAGCGCGCACCTTGGCTTCACTCTCCCGCGGTGCTGGGCCACCAGGAGCCCCTGGGCTCCATGGTCCGCCGCTCCCCTCCGACCCCGGGCAGCCGCCTCCTTCTCCAGGACTCTCTCCGGGTCCGGCTCTGCCCCCTCCCGGATACGCCAGAACTTCCACCCGGACTCTGAGGCCGCTGTCAACCGCCAGATCAACCTCGAGCTCTATGCGTCCTATGTGTACTTGTCCATGGCCTACTACTTCTCCAGGGACGACGTGGCCTTGAACAACTTCGCTAGGTATTTCCTTCGCCTGTCCCGGGAGGAGACCCAGCACGCAGAGATGCTGATGAGGCTGCAGAACCAGCGGGGAGGCAGGATCAACCTGCAAGACATCAAGAAACCTGACAGCGACGACTGGAAGAGCGGGCTGAACGCCATGGAGTGTGCTCTGCTCTTGGAGAAAAATGTGAACCAGTCATTGCTGGAATTGCACTCTCTGGCCTCAGATAAAGGTGACCCCCATTTGTGCGACTTCCTGGAAACTCACTATCTAAATGATCAGGTAAAGTCTATCAAAGAACTAGGTGACTACGTGCACACCTTGATTAAGATGGGGGCCCCAGCGCGTGGCCTGGCAGAGTACCTTTTTGACAAACATACCCTTGGAAATGAAAACAATCAGAACTAACCCACAGGCTGCCTTCCCCACAGCCAGGTGTGCCAGGACCCAGAATCAACTGTCTCCTACTTCCTTGCCCTTAAAAGGCACTTCCACCTTTATATTCCTCTGTTATTCTGTTCCTCTAATAAAGTGATTTGCAGAGAAAATGAAGTTAGCCCATATTAACAAGGATTTTTGACCAGCAATTTTCCCAGCCAGAAAGGAAGCCCAGGATACTATGGTATAAAAAAGACTGCAAAAAAGTGACTAAAAGTATATGTAAAAACTAAATTTCTTCCAGACCATGGATCCTCACTAAAAGTTGGTGATTTTCAACTCAGCAAATGCCTGTTATTTTCAAGACTTTATGCTAAAGCTAAAGTGGGAAAATGTGTAAGATAAATATAGCAATAACTAAAACAAGATGAAGAATGCATATAGTACTATCAAAATCAGACATGCAAAATTCTATGACAACATTTACTCCTTTCCAAAGTGTGTCTCAGGAAATAGTAATGTCTGAAAATGATCTGTTTTTTTAAAGATTATGTGGTCAAATAAGTTTAAGACAAGCTACATAAGGTATTAGTTCTGGCCTTAGAAAGTCACAGTGTATGTTAGCATTTTAAGGGCTCTGGGAAGTCTTGCAATTAAAAACACAAAGAAAAAAAAAATCTTTGGTTATTTTTGTTTGGCTCAATGTTTCCCAAAGATATCAGATCTCAACTAGGGTTTTGTTTTGTTTTTCTGTGTTTTTTTTTGTTTGTTTGTTTGTTTTTACTTTTTTTATAGTAATAGTAGAGGCCCAGTGCACAAATTCATGCATGGATGGGGTTCCTCAGTCTGGCTGGCGATCGGGGCCATTGGGGCCATCTTGCCCAGTCCCGACGAGGCTGACCCTAAGGGGAGGGACTGCAGGAGGTTGGCCGGCCTCGGGCCAAGGGAGGTTGGCTGTGGGAATGCACTTACCACCAGGGGGAAGCTCTTGCATTGAGCATCTGCTTGCTGGTGGTTAGTATGCATCATAGCGACTGATCAACGAATTGCTTTTATATACATAGACTCACAGTGACCCAGTGCATGAAATTCATGCACGGTGTGGGGTTCCCTCAGCCCAGTCTGCCACCTCTCAGAGACTAGGAGCCCTCAGGAGATGTCCTACTGATGGCTGAAGCCCGCTCCCCATCAGTCTGGCCATCCTCTGTGGGAGGTGACCAGGCTGATCAAGGAAGGTGCCAGCCCCTTTACCCTGCTGCTGCAGCCACTGCCAGCCACTGCAGCCACCAAGGTGTTTTCATCAACACAGACTCTAGTCCCTTCACTGTGAAAAAATGACAACTTTCTTTAGGCATTTTCAAGATGTGTCTTTCATAGGATATGACATTTCTTTTTTTTTTTTTAATCCTCACCTGAGGATATGTTTCCATTGATTTTTAGAGAATGTGGAAGAGACAGGGAGAGAAAGAGAGTAACATCAATGTGAGAGGGAAACTTTGATTGGTTGCCTCCTGCATGAGTCCTGACCTGAGCCCAGGCCAGTTAGAAGCCTGTAACCTAGGTACATGCCCTTGATCAGAATCGAACCCAGACCCTGTGGTCAGCAGGCTGAGCTCTGTCCACTGAGCCAAAGCAGCTAGGGCAGGATATGACACTTCTTAGCTCCTCCAGCAGTGGACCTTTGTTTTTTCCTCCAGGAGTGTGGTGGAAAAACTCTAGATCACCTTCTTGAATTCTTATAACCCAAGTTACCAAGAACACTGCAAGTGGCGGTGGGAGCTTAGCCAATGAGGGGCCAGAAAAGGTGTTTACACTGGAACTGGTTTGGCTCAGTGGATAGACCATGGGCCTGCAGACTGATGGTTCCCAGGTTTGATTCCTGTTAAGGGCATATACCTTGGTTGGAGGCACATCCCCAGTGGGGAGTATACAGGAGGCAGCTGATCGATGTTTCACTCTCATCAATGTTTCCAACTGCATTTATCTCCCCTCTTTTCTAAAAAAATCAATTAAAAAATATAATTTTTTAAAAATTGTGTTTCTTCTGCAGCTCATGCGGCCCGTGTGTTGTATCACTGGGCTAGGGGTGTGTCCCTGCCACTCGGTGGTGGCCACCTGGGTCTCCACACACCCCAGAGACTGGCAGCCAGCCCCTCCCCCATCGAGGGCGCCAGGCTGGGGCATGGACCCAAACTGCAGCCACTTGGCACCAGAGCAGCGGCTGGGGGGCAGAGTGGGAACATCCCTGTCTCTGAAGGCCAGCAGTCCAGCCCTGTCATGGGCTTGAGGGCATACAGGGACCCCTGGGCTGCATACAGCAGCAGCCACTAGGGTCTCCGCATGCTCCAGAGGCCAGCAGCCAACCCTGCCATGAGCGCCGGCTGGGGCATGGACCCGAACTGCCACGTGGCATCAGAGCACGTGAAGTGGCTTGGGGGTGGGGCAGGAACATCCCAGACCCCAGCCACTTGGCTGCTGCACGCATAGTCCCGCAATGGCTGGGGGTGTTCTGGGACACCTGCCACTCAGGGCCTAAGTGCTGTCCTACAGGCTAGGAGTGGCCTAGGTCCCAAATATGTTGCTGGGACCCAGCCGGCTCAGTGCCTATGTATGCAAATTAACCGCCATCTTTGTTGGGTTTTATTTGCATTTGTTCCTGATTGGCTTTTTGGCGTGTCTTGTGGGTGTGGCTTGATCATATTGCTCTTTTATTAGATAGGACATCTAGATCTGTCTAATTTCAGACTTGCTTTTCACCACTGAGCTATATAGCCTTCCTTTTAACATCCCCAAAAGAACAACTACACTGCAGAAAACAACTACACTGCCTTCTACGGCCTTTAAAATGGAAAGGAATAAATCATCATAGGGTAGAAAAGTCAAGAAGGGATCCAGAATGAAGGATGCATCTGCTGAGCAGATGTTTTCTTGGGGGCATGGGAGGAGAAGGTATGATAAAAAGAGTAGGAGAATATTCAATTAGGATACATGAGACTAGACTAACTGGATTGGATGATGCTTGGGAAATGGGCTGGAGGGGAGTGTGGAAGTGAGAAGGGGTTAGGCTTAATTTAATCAGCAATGGCAGTGATTTGAAGGGCTTTCAGTTGAAGAATGCTGTGCTAAGAGTTGAGAATCAGAAGTTTAATTGTACAGAATAAAATCTGTGGACAACCTAAAAGTCTGTGTCAGTTTGAGTCGAAGAAACAGATGTCAAGAAGGAAAAAGGGTTCAAGAAATGTATTAGGAAAAACATAAAGGACCTTGAGTGAAAATGGAAAGAGAGCTGGAAGAAGTAGGGAGCGTCTTCAGACTCCATGCAAGCCTGATTGTGAGAGAAGGAAGAAAGGAAAAGTTGTATATTGGTCTAAGGAAAGTTCTGCAAGTCTGCAAGGGTTTCTGGGAGACCTCTAGACAAAGTTGCTCATCAGAGGAATCCCAAATCTCCAAGAAATGGGCACATTTCCAGGGCTCAGTTATTCACTGAGAATGATTCATATGAAATGCAACTTTGCAACAAGCCGCTAAACAAATTGCTTTTAGAGCACAGCAGCTGGCAAATTTGCTTCCTGTAGTCCCAGATCTAAGAGGCACATCACATGACTGAACAAACTCAACAACATGGTTTAGATTCAAGTAATATGCATGGAACACTCTGCAGAAATTAAATGTGATTTTGTCAAAAAATGATGATGTGGCCAGAAAGCCACCATTCAATGATGAAAAGATGTAAAGTTCTGTGATTACTTCCACATTCTCAGTTAAATAAAAATATTATCAACTGACAGTAAGAAGGGGAGGAGATTAGGAGATTTGAGATGGAAATATACAAAATAATTATTCAGGATAATAGTTACTGAATTTTTTTACAGTAACATAGAATAAGAACTATCACTATCCAGGATGTAAACAAGAACACACACACACACACACACACACACACACACACACACACACACTTCCAAGGATTTCAGGAGACAATACTCTTATTTCACTTTTACTTCTATTGTATTAACAAAAGGTGGATAATGACTTGCTAAATTCCATGATACACTGATGGGTTGCATTCTATAGCTTGAAAAACATCTAGAAGAATTAAAAACGAAATTTTCTGAATAAATGTAATAGGATTCCTGTGCAACAAATGAAGGCAAATCAAAGAATGTACAATGAGATTGATCAGCATAATTAAAAGCAAATCATTTTGCATTCTCACTTTCTTCAGATTTCTGCTCAAGTGGCATTTTATAGAGACTTTACTGATTATTCAGCCTAAACTAGTCACCACATTTTCCACCACTATCTAGCCTCTTACTTGATTTGGTTTTCTCCACAGCACTTACCTTTATGTGACACCTTTTTAAATTTGTTTATACTTCCTTCTTTCCCTAGAATGTAAGCTCTCTGGAACAGGGACTTTGTTTTGTTCAATGCTATCTCCACAGCTCTAGAGCAGTACTTACATTTTGTTAGGTTCTCAGTGAATATAAGTGAACCAGTGAAGGAGGGAGTGAGGGAGTGAAGATCTCCAGAAGCCAGTTGGAAGTGCTGGTCAGCATTTCTGAATAAGTTAGTATCAAATAAGTGAATCTGGTAGTTATCCATATAAAGTTCGTAAGTAAAACTGTAAAGAGGTTCACTGACAGAGGAGAGAGGGGAGACAAAGAGGATCTAAATATAGAAACATGGAAAATTGAAAGAGCTCTATATTTAGGGAAGGTTAGATAAAAAAATCCTTGACAGAATACAGAAAAGGAATATAAAAATAGCAAGACCAGGACAGCAACACTGGACTTAGAAGCCATGAGGGGAGAGAGCTTCTATAGATACTGAAGCACTTAATGATGTTATGGTTGAAAGGCCACCAGAGTTGGAATCAGGATGCCAATGGTTATGTCAGAATAGTGGCTTTAAGAGTGGTAGAGATAGAAGGCCATATTCAGAGGATTAAGGTAAATGAGGTGGAGAACATAGCATTCTCTTTTGAAAATATTTTCTTTTTTTAAGTAATTGAAGATGTAAAAGGACAGAGTAGCTGTGCATGTTGGTAGAACAAGGAAAGATAATATAAAAAAATGTTTTGAGAAGTGATAGGAATGCTACCATTATAACTAGTTAGCTATTATTAATATAGGAAGAAAGCTAAGAAGAGGCCATTCTATCTAATAAAAGAGTAATATGCAAACTGACCATCATTCCAATACACAAGAGGGCTGCCCCCATGTGGTGAAAGATTCTGCCTCCACATGCACACAAGATGGCCACTGCAAGAGAGCAGTTGTGGGTGATCAGACCAGCAGGGTTGGGCAGTTAGGAGGAACCAGGCCTGCAAGGGAGGGCAGTTGGGGGCAATCAAGCCTGCAGGGGAGGGCAGTTAGGGGTGACCAGGCTGGCAGAGAAGGGAAGTTGGGAGTGACCAGGCCTGCAGGGAAGGGCAGTGGGAGGGGGAGAGGGCCCAGACCTCCAGGGGAGGGCAGTTAGGACAAACATGCTGGTAGGGGAGCAATTAGGTATCAAACAGGCTGGCAGGGAAGTGGTTAGAGGTGATTACACTGGCAGGCAGAAGTGGTTAAGGGCATTAAGGAAGGCAGGCAGGCGAGCAGTTGGGAGTCAGCAGTCCTGGATTGTGAGATGGATGTCCGACTGCCCATTTAGGCCTGGGCCTAAATGGGCAGTCAGACATCCCTCGAGGGGTCCCAGATTAGAGAGGGTGCAGGCTGGGCTGAGGGGAACCCCCCCCCCATGCACAAATTTTGTGCATGTGTAAAAGAGGAAAGAAGTGACTTAACATGAGAAAAGGGCAAACTGAGAGTGCTGCATTGGCTGAGCTCAAACTTTTGAATAAAGTAGCCAAATAAAATTACCTACTGAGATATGGCTACCTCTAAATAGAAATATTTGAATTAATTTCATTTATGAGACACTATTTTAAAAATAGTAAATGTAAGTTATTTTACAGATGGGATATAATCTTTATTCTGTCTTATATGTAAAACAAAGACGGGAGCTTTCACGAATTAAAAGCAAGCATCTGGAATTGAGCCAAGTGGAGGCTAGATTTATAAACAAAAACCCGGTATACAGAAAAAAATGACTCTGCCCTGGCTGGTGTGGCTCAGTTGGTTAAGCATCATCCCATAAATAAAAATGTATTTGAAGAGAAAAAAACTAATCCAAACCCCTAAATATTATGAAAGACTATGGTACTCTTTTTTTTAGTAATTCTTTATTGTTGAAAGTATTACATATGTCTCCTGTTTCCTCCATTGACGTCTCCCAGCCCATTCCTTCCCCTCAGCACAGTCCCTCACCCCCTACTGTCTGTGTCCATTGGTTATGCTTAGATGCATACATACAGATTGTAGAACTCTTGAACACAAACACCTAGTAATGCCAAGATCCAAGGTCTTCAGACTTTTAGGAATATATACCATATTTCTTTCCTCATTAGTTTTTTTGTTTGTTTGTTTATTGTTGTTGTTTGGGGGGGTTGTTTGTTTGTTTGTTTTTTGTAATCCTCACCCAGGATATTTTTTCCATTGAGTTTTAGAGAGAGTGGAAGGGAGAGGGAGAGGCAAAGGGAAACATGAGAGACACATCAATTGGTTGCCTCTCCCATGCCTCTGGCAAGGGCCAGGAGCCTCTTTCCTGCAACCCTGGCAACCGAAGTACATGCTCTAGACCAGAAAAAAGCCTGGGATCCTTCAGTCTGTAGGCCAGTGCTCTCTCCACTGAGCCAAACTGGCTAGGGCTGTTTGTCAAGTTTTGAACAGTTCATTTAAAAGGGGAGGGAAAAGGAAAAGAGAGAGAGAGAGGAAGAGAGAGAGAAGACTAAAAGGGAGGGAGGGAGACATTTTCGTATTGAAGGCAAGAAAATTCACTTGACTTTTTAAATAATTGAAGCTTTCCACTGTGTACAGCCCTGTGACAAAGAAAGGTAAGAGGTGTGCATGTGAGAAAAAGGGAGCAACACAAGCTGCTTCAGGGGACAGCCTTCACTCACTCCCTATAAGAGAGGCATTCAGGACGCAGACAATTAGTAAATTTGCACAATTGCTAAGCAGAACTGAGAAGGGTAGGGTCTATGCTGAGAACAGACTTAAACATAAAATGTCAAGCAGCATTCAGTTTATGAAATCAGAAAGTTTTCTGTATACATTGTTAACTTTCCAAAGCTTCATATTTCTATTGTGAATGCTCAAGACACTTCATAGGTACATTTGTTTCTAATGAACAAATGATGCGTATGTGCACATGCCCATGCATACACACTGAGTGTCAGATGGAATTCTAATGCCCAACAAGGAGAGGGATTGCCAAGCATGCACTCAGATTTGGGCTCCATCCAAGCAAGCTGGCCAATTTCCCAGGGCAGATGGTGGCCAGTCTCCTGGGAGAGATATCTAATGCTTTTGGACATACCTTAGTCTCTCAAAAAAACCCTGAGCACGGTATTTTCATAGGCTGAATTATCAAAAAGAATTTCCAGTACCATAAATGGCTGTTAGACTTATAAAATGTTACTGCATAACCTATACACAGATCCTAGACAATATAGTTGGTCATTAAGAGCCTGCACTTGAGAATTCAGAATACCATGTGACAATAGCTATTCTACTGTGTACCAACTGCATGATTTTGGGGAAATTTAAACTCTCCGGGACTGACTTTCTTTTGCTGTATTAACAACAGCCTTCCTGAAAGTTTATTGGGGGATTCCATGAGATAAAGCACATAAAATCAGTACATTGTATAATACATAGCAAATGCTCAATATTAACTGCTTAAACTTTACAGAGAAGAAAGGAGAGAGAGAATCAGAAACATCGGTGAGAGAGAAACATCAATCAGCTGCCTCCTGCACACCCTCTACTGAGGATGTGCCCACAACCAAGGTAAATGCCCTTGACCAGAATGGAACCTGAGACCCTTGAGTCAACAGGCTGCCGCTCCATTCATTGAGCCAAACTGGTTAGGCCGTGGTTGGCAAACTGTGGCTCGTGAGCCACATGCGGCTCTTTGGCTCCTTGAGTGTGGCTCTCACAAAATACCACGGCCTGAGCGAGTCTATTTTGAAGAAGTGGCATTAGAAGAAGCTTAAGTTTAAAAAATGTGGCTCTCTAAAGAAATTTCCATTGTTGTACTGTTGCTATTTGGCTCTGTTGACTAATGAGTTTGCCGACTACAGGGTTAGGGCAATATTTCCTGATTGTGTCCATTCTCTGCTGCTCTACCTTAGTACAAGCCACCATGACCTCTCTCCCAGACTCTGCCATCATCTGAGTTGTCTTCCACATCCACTCTGCCCCAGTCTGCTCTCCAACAGGACAGGGATTTTTAAAAACAGACATCTGATAATGTTATGTTACCCATGATCAGACTCTTCTATGTGCTACATTCGAATTGAAATAAACACAAAATTATTTGATTTGGCATAAAAGGTCCTGAATGGTCTGCTCTGCTACCACCGTAATATCATGTCTCACCTCTCCACTGGGTGCACTGGCATTATTTTAGTCTCTAGAGTCACTATGCACCCTCCATTTGCTTGGAATGTGCTTATTCCTTCTTCATCTATTTATCTCCTACTTAATCTTTAATTCTGCTGAAACTACTCACAACTGGGAAGAAATTTTCTGTTTGTCCCTCCACAACTACTGTCTACTCTATCCCATCTTCCTCCATTCTTCAAGATGCTAACATGAAGATACATATTAATGGGCTCACCTGCAGTGTGGTTTCATCTAGAACAGTAACGGGCAATCTTTTGAGGTTGGTGTGTCAAAATTTGCCAAAAAACTGAGCATAATTCGGGTAGTGTGTCACTTCAAGAAAAAAACCATAATTTCACGATATTTATAGTTTAAATAACAAAAATGTATAATTGTAATATATAGCTGTATTTAATAAACCAAAAACTAATTATTTAACTTACCTGCTTAGTGACTTCTTTGTTCACCTGTCAGTCAGTTTCTTTTGTTGTTCTTGATATTATTAAACTTGTGTGGGGTGCCATGAACTAAGATAAGTGAGGGGGAAGAGGAATACTTTAACTAACCTGCCTATTAGTGACTTTTTGTTGCTGAATTTCATTAGCTAAATCTTCAGCTGAAGGTGGGTATTTGGCACACTTCAAACCCAAGCAAGCACTACTAACTTCATCTGTCAATCTGGGTGTTTTTGTTGTTGTTGTTGTTGTTGTTGTTGTTATTGTTGGTTTTGATATTATTTAACACTGAGAATTAAGTCTCACAAAAGTATGTAGAGGAGAAAATTGTGAGTAAAGCCACTGCTATATTTTCAGGGTGCTAAAAGTGTCTGCTAATTGCTTCCAGGCACTCCAAATTTCCTGTTCACAGTGGCACTCCTCTTGATTCTCCAAGCGGCACCTTTCCAGATTCTCAAGCTTTGACCTCAAGTCCACAAACATCTGAGCCTAGATGCTGTCTTGAAATTCTGCAAGTTGCATCTCCAAATGATCAATTTGCATTCATTGAAAACCATTTAATTCCAAACTACTGTAGACTACTACATAACGATACTTAATTATTTTTATGGTCTGTTTTAGGCTTCTAAATTGATTAAATCTGTTACTGAACTGGTCAAGTAACGAGTCTAAAACATGCTGGTACTGTATATGCAAAGATTCGATTTCATTTTGTACAGCTGCACTGGCCTTCTCAAAATACTTTGTTACTCCAGGAAAATACTTAAAGTTTTAGTTTCTACATCTCACTTGAAAATTTTAAGTTTACTTTCAAAAGCTTGTATGTATCCAAACATAACATCAATACTTTTGTCAAAACCTTGTAACTTTAAGTTCAGTTCATTAATATGAACAGAGAGATCTATAAAAAATATCAGGATGTTGACCCACTTATCATCATTGAGCTGAGAAAAGTTTCTCAGATCCTTATCCTCAAGAAATACCTTAATTTCTTCAAAGCACTCCACAAAGTGCTCAAGAACTTTGCCTCGACTCAGCCAATTTACATTATTGTACATCAGCAGTCCACTGTAGGTGGAATCAACTTCCAGTAAAAGTGCAGAAAATTATTTCTTGTGAAGGGGGCGAGCAGCTTTAAACTATTTTTGTAACAACTGACATTAAGTCGTTTAAGTCAGTGAATCCTGCCTTGGCATATAAAACCTCCCGATGGATAATATAATTAAAAGGCACAATCGGATGTCCAATAGCTTCCATAAACAATTTGACAAATCTGACTTTTTTCCCCACCATGTTTGGTGCCCTATCTGTCATCACTGACACAACTTTAGAGATAGCAATGCTTAGGTCATGGAATCCTATATAATAAAAGAGAAACATGCAAATTTGACCATACCTTCACTCCTGATTGGCTATGCTACCAGGCAATCAGGAGCAGGGGAGGGGCCAAGTGGTGAGAGTGGAAGCAGGGGCAGCAGCAGTGGTGGTGGCAGCGGCAGGGAGCACCCAGCCTCTGGGGCGCTGTGAGCAGAAGTGGCAGTGAGCACCCAGCCCCTGGGACCAGTTGGTCACCAGTTGAGCTGAGCAGGGCCATGACTGAGTGCCCAAGGCCAAAAGCCTCACTACAGGCTTTAGGCCTTGTGCAGGCTAGGGGTGAGCCATCAGTTGGACATCCCCTGAGGGTCCCCAGTATGTGAGAGGGGGCAGGTTGGGTTGAAGGACAACCCACCCCCAGTGCACAAATTTCGTGCACCGGGCCCCTAGTGTTTGTATAACAGCCTTACATATTTCGCTTCCTGATGTACTTGTTGGCAATGATACTAACTTTATCAACTCTTCTCTCATCCATCAGAATATCGACCCACAATGGCCAACTGAGCATGTGATGTGACATCAGTAGTTTCATCAAGAGAGATAAAAAAAATATTTATAATTACTTATGTCTTTCTTTAATTGATGTACATTTGTGTTCAGTCTCATTATTTGGTATTTTATGATATTTCTACTGAGTGGTAACTCAGATATTCTCTTAAAAATTGCATCTTTATTCTGCATTTCATGAAATAGAACTGGTGCACATCTTAGGAGAGTTTCTTTATTAAATTCTCCCTCACGGAGTGCTTTTCCATGTTGACCTATGGAGTGAGCAATGCTCTAACTTGCAGATGTTAAATTTGTAGAGCCTTTTATAAATTTAAGGATGGAATCAGATTGCCTCTTATAAAGGTGTAGCTGCCTGGAAATGTATTCCTTCCTTTCAGCCTCACTTTTTTTCAAGAGCTGGGAATGATTAGTTTCAAAATGTGTATTTATATTCCAAGTTCTGCTTACTACCATTTCAGTACATATAACACAAAATGATCTGCCATTGTTTTCTATAATGCCATACATCTCGGTCCATGTCTCTTGAAAGGGTTGGCTAAAATTACTACTACTTCCTTTACTTAACCTTGGTTTTTAATTTTCTGGGTTCTCCATCAGGGGGTCAGTGACAGAAGATAGAATTATAGATAGCCGGTGAGCCCTGCAGGCAATTAGGGGTTAACTAGCCTAACTGACCACAAGATGGAACATGTAACTGTCTTTTAGGAAAGGGTAGGGTTAATAAGCAGAAATAGGGGTTAATAAGGTTGCACAACAGTAATAGTGATGAAATGTAGTCTTCACTATGCTGTAAAATTATACTCCTTATATAAATTAAGATGGCTCCTGCTATTTCTAATGGTGGGAAATGGCACCCATAGCACAGGCCCTTGCCTCTCCCAGCCTCCCCCTCACTTATCTCAGTAATGATAGTCAATTAGAAATCCATGACACCCCAGAACAGTAGATTGGATGATGGTTGCTGTGGTTATGTGGTTGCTGGTAATGGCGATCACAGGGCCCCCAGAGATGTGTCTCCCGTGGCATTCTGCTTCTTCCTGCTCTGCCAGCCAGAAGTGAGGTCAAAGATCCCCTAATGGCCTAACCGGAAGTTCCAGAACTAGATGCTCTGTGCTGGAGTTCTGTTGTTTTCATCTACAGACCTCCACAACAGAGTGTCTACACTACACTACAGCAAATAGCCATGCAGTAGCCAAGGATGAAACATCCTTCTCAGTATGTGGCCCATACTTCTCTGTATGTGACTGCATGTGGCCATGTGTCATTGAAAGTGGCTACACATGTCAGTGCTGACACGCATGTCATAGGTTCACCATGACGGATCTAGAAGAAGATCAAGTACTACTTTGAAAAGTAAGGATGACCCAGATAATTGGGTCAAATGTTTTGGAGGCTTTTTCCACATAAGACATTATTAATGTTTAATAGTTTTGCTAATCCCGTAGCACTTGTTGTATTGATGCACATCAACCACATGTTTAAGTGTTTTTAAAAAAGCTACTAGAGGCCTGTTGCATAGAATTCATGCATGGGGGGTAGGGGGATTGTCCCTCAGCCCAGCCTGCACCCTCTCCAATCTGGGACCCCTTAAGAGATATATGGGCAGTTAGACATCACTCTCACAACCCAAGACTGCAGGCTCCCAACTGCTTGCCTGCCTGCCTTCCTGATTACTTCTAACCACTTCTGCCTGCCAAACCTTTAACTACTCCCCTGGCAGCCTGACTGCCCCTAACTGCCCTTCCCTGCAGGCCTGGTCACCCCTAATTGCCCTCCTGCAGGCTTGATTGCCCCCAACTGCCCTCCCTTTTAGGCCAGGTCCCTCCCAACTTCCCTCCCCTGGTGACCATATTGTGGTAGCCATCTTGTGTACACATGGGAGAAGGATCTTTGATCACAAGGGGGCAGCCATCTTGTGTATTGGAGTGAGGGTCAATCTGCATATTACTCTTTTATTAGATAGGATAGAGGTCTGGTGCACAGGTGGGGACCAGCTGGTTTGCCCTGAAGGGTATCTTGGATTAGGGTGGAGGTTCCCTTGGGGCATGGGCAGCCTGGGTGAGGGGCCTTTGGTGGCTTGCAGACTGGCCACATCCCTGGCGATTCAATCAGAGGCCCTGATATCTGGGATTTATTTATCTTCTATAATTGAAACTTTCTAGCCTGGAGCAGAGCCAATCCTCCTGTTCAGACTGTGGTGGCAGCCATTTTTGTTGGGATTTATTTATTTTCTATACTTGAAACTTTGTATCCTGGAATGGAGGTCTAGACTGACCAGGGTGTGCAGAAAGCTTGGCTTCCTCCATCACTGGGGAAATGCAAGCCTCCCTCCTGCTCTCTCCATGGCCACAGACATCTTGGTTGGGTTAATTTGCATACTCGCTCCTGATTGGCTGTTGGGCATGGTTTGTGGGTGTAAAGGAGTGATGGTTAATTTGTGTATTACTCTTTTATTAGATACGATGTCTATTTTTTCCTGTGTGGCTACCTCTTTCTCTCTCTTCCCCCATTTCAACCACATTATTCTTCACCCACTTTTTTAAAGGATGTTATAGTTTGCCAGCTACATTTCCTTACCCCTTTCAGGACTAAAGTGCTTATCCCTTCAGGTGCTGGGAATGTTGACAGTTGATAGCTCACAGTTGAATCCTTCCAAAGGCTACCCTCAGCTAAAGAGCTGCAGCTACATCAGAACCTCTCTAGGAAGCAGTACACATCCAATTACTAGTCCAATGTAGAGGCCTGGGTGGAGAGGATGCAACACAGAGACAGAGGGTAAAAAGACCCTCTTGCACCAGTTTGAAATGACTATGCAGGAACATTCCAGCTCCAGCGATCCCCATGGGATCAGCTGAGCCACCAGCCCCTCCCTCAGCTTAATCTACTTTCCTTTGTTTCATTTAATAATTGATTTTAGGAAAATTCCCCCATAAATTTCCTACATGCTGATCTTTATCTCTGAATCTGTTCTCCAGGGAATCTGACTATGAGAGCCCTCCAGAAGGATCCCATGTGGATAAACTAATATGAATTTTTCTGTGACTATTTAATCATAGGCAAACATGTAGGCATATACTTGTGTATATGTACTGTAAATATATATGCCTTTTCTGTTTTTAAAATGGTTTCTTATTATAAATTCTTTAATTTTCTGATTTTACAATACAGAGTATAAATTCCTCTATGCAATTTGTATAATTTCATAGTTTCAGTTCATTCTTTTAGCAGCTGAGTAATATTTTGTAATGTAGACACATCATAATCATTCATCTATCAAAGGTCATTCATCTTGTTCACAGTATTGTTTTGCTTTTGTTTTGGCTTCCTTGAACAATGCTGGAATAAACCTCATTGTATTTATGCTCTAAGGCATGGTACTTCTATTTTTACATAATAGGTTCCCAGAGGGGGACTAAGTTTAAAAATGTATATTGCCATATTTGTTTATTTCCAAACTTCTACACACTTCACATTTGGACCATTAATACAGAGAATAACTTATGAATGAAGTGATTGTATATAGCTATAGCTATAGCTATATATAGATATAGATATAGATATAGATATAGATATAGATATAGATATAATCACTTTGATACATTTCTTTCTTATCCCTTGATATTTTTTATAAACTTTCTTTTCATGATGAAAATATAAAACAGTTCTCAAAAAAAGTTTTAACAACTCATGCACTAGTACAGAGATAACATAAAAATTAAAAATATTTTAAAAAGCAAAAGGGCTACTTTCAATTGTAGAACAAGTTTAGCTTTCTTTTAAGTTAGTGTTAAAATGGAGTTAGAAGTTATGAGTCTACTTGATCTCTTCTAAAACAATATTTTTATTTAGACTATCTTCAAAGCAATAGAACACAGCCAGCCTGTTTCCCCCTAAGATTTGGTATAATAAAGTCTCAACATTTGTCCAGAACTCAGAAATTGACATGGAAAGAACGGGAGAGATCACTCAGGATCCTAGAAATTATTGTTGTTTTTTGAAAGCAGAAAACAATGGTGTTCAATTCAGAAAACAACATACAACTTACAATTTTCAAATTTTAAATGCAGTCAAATGCAAGATTAGATGTTACCAACCCTGACTTTATAAGCAAACCATGATAATAACTTTTAAAAAAACATAATAAATGTTAAGTTCTTAAGTGTACCTCAGAAGACATAAAGTGAAATCTGCATCAAGCACAATCATTTGAAAATTTGATGTGATTTGCAAGAAAAACATTTTTCCTCCCTGTATTACCTAAATTAGAAGTTAATGAAATGAGTGTTCCAGTGTAGCGTTAACATAAATAAATAGAAATCTATGACAAAGAAAGTTAATAATCAAATTGTGTTGAACAATACATTTTCCCAAGTACATTTTGCACAAAATCACAGGCCAAGGAGTCATTGTTTTTATGCATGGGCACTTGGCATAATCAACTTAAAAACAGATTGCTAAGTAAATTTAATTTTTTTGTAAGCTCAACCTATTTGTTGCTAATGTTAGAACACCATCTTGTGAATAAGACATCTATTTGAAAACCTTTTTGAAATCATGGCAAAAGGCAAAATGTTTTAAGTATAATAGAAATTAATCATTATCATCTTCATCTTGCTGAAACCAGCTTGGCTCAGTGGATAGAGCATTGGCCTGCAGACTGAAGGGTCCCGGGTTCGATTCCGGTCAAGGGCATGTTCCTTGGCTGTGGGCACATCCCCAGTAGGGGGTGTGCAAGAGGCAGCTGATCATTGTTTCTCTTTTATTAATGTTTCTGACTTTGTATCCCTCTCCCTTCCTCTCTGTAAAAAAATCAATAAAATATATATATTTTTAATATATCATCTTCATCTTTATTTAAGTAGATATGCTTAAGGGTAAGTAAGGTTAAAGAAAGTACTGGTTAATTTTCATCAAAAGAACCTTTTTCTCATTGTGCATCAGCTATAAACCAAATGTTATATTCTGAAATGGGTATCTGCTAGAAAAGCTTTTTCATAATTTTTTTACAAAGAATTCATGAAATCCATATTAGTAAAGGTAACCTGTCATTTACCACTATAATGTAGTGCTGAATAATTTTTAGATGTGGGTTCATTATCCATGTATTGTTCTGGGTTTTTTTCTTTCTTTTTTTACCTTACACTTTTTTAAGTAAGTTTTTATTTGTTTTTAGAGAGAGAAGAAGGGAGGGGGATAGAGAGACAGAAACATCAATGACAGAGAAACATCATTAATTGGCTGCTTCCTGCATGCCCCTTACTGGGGACTGAACCCATAAGCCCAGGCATATGCCCTGATGGGGAACTGAATCAGTGACCTCTTGGTTCATGGGTCGATGCTCAACCACTGAGCCACACTGGCTGGGCTTGTTCTGTGTTTCATATGATAAATATTCATAAGAATATTTGAGGTATAGGTTTTTATTCAAAAAGTATTATCTCCATTAGCCTACCACTACATCTGAAATTTTAAAAAGAGGCTTTAATACTTGTGAGAATATTATACAACTAGGGGCCCGGTGCATGAAATTCATGCACTGGGGGTGGGTGGTCCCTCAACCCAACCAGCCCCCTCTCACATACTGGGAGCCCTCAGGGGATGTCCAACTGATGGCTCACCCCCAGCCTGCCATCGCACTGCTCAGCTCAGCCCTGGCTGCCTGCGACCACCCAGCCCCGGGGGCTGGGCGCTCGCTGCCACTTCTGCTCACAGCACCGGGCGCTCCCTGCAGCTGCCACCACCACTGCTGCTGCCACTGCTTCCCCTCACAGCACCCAGGGGCTGGGTGCTCACCGCCACTGCCATTTCATCTCCACCCCCCGCCCAGTACTCGCGCCACTTGGCCCCACCCCTGCTCCTGATTGGCTGGTAGCATGGCCAATCAGGAGCGAAAGTATGGTCAAATTTGCATGTTCCTTTTTTATTATATGGGAGGATTGGGTTTTATCAAACACATGTAGATTATCAGAGCACTGTACAACTGTTGAGAGGCTAGGCTCTAATCCAGCTTCTGGGACCAATCAGCCATCCATCTTGGACAAATCAATTCACTTTTTATACCTCAGTCATCACAGCTATTAAAAGAAATAATAGCAGGTTATCTGGAGAATTTTTACAAAGATATAAAGTAGTGTGGGTAAAATTTCTGCTCCTACCATGATATAGGAAATGAAAAGAGAAACAGATTTGATTTTATTCCAGATCCTAATACTAATCCCTGACCTCTGAAAAGACTGTGATTTTTTTTTTAGTTTTTAAAATTCCAAGGGTCATACTTATATTCTTCCAACATGTTTTTCTTTTAGTAAGCTATTTTAAACTGGGTTCTCTTGCTTGCAGCAAAGCATCATAACTAACATACTAGCCATATAACTCTGGGAAAGTTATTATACCCACTTAATGGAGGAGGAACTAAAAATACAGGTTTTGATCAATCTGGTCCAGGTTTGAATTCTGACATCTTCACTTACCAATTGTGTTATTTTGGGGTCAGTTATTGAGCTTTCTCTACCTTGGCTTTCTCATTTTCCTCTGAGTTCTGAAGAATGTTAAATTAGTGTGTGTGAAGCATTTATCACAGTGACTGGGCTATGTCAAATGAAGTATGGCCAAAAAAAATGGTACTTTATCATAACTATTATAAATGGATACAATTTAATTTGTCCTCCTTCCAAACTTGAAAATAGACCAGAATGTGAAATATTCATCATTCATAATATTTGTAAAAGAAATAATGCTATTCTGCATTGATGTCCACAAACTTTCCCATCAGAAGACTTAAAATGTATTTTATGAAGTTTGAATGGTTCTCCTCTAAACAACAGATCCTTTAAAACAAATTGTAATTTACCAACTGCACTATAGTACACAGAAAACAATACATTCAACTTGCCAAAAGATTCAAATCTTCACAGACCATTAGGTGATGATGAAAATAATTTATGAGAATCTTTGACTTACAAATGTGGCTTATTTTCCCCAAAATGGATTTGAAGCTGTTGCAGCAAATGTGATAAGTCAAGGTTCAGCAGTCTGCTTAAATAGTTTAGTCAGAGGTGTCTTGGTGAAGCACCTAGAGAAATATAAACGATAACTCTTGGTTTTTCTCTTTATACTACATAATCCTTTAAAAAGAGCCCTAGCTGGTTTGGCTCAATGGATAGAGCATCAGCCTGTGGACCAAAGGGTCCTGGGTTCCATTCCAGGCAAGGACATGTACCTTGGTTGCAGGCTCCTCCTTGGCCTTGTCCCTAGTTGGGGCTCATACAGGAGGCAACCAATCGATGTGTTTCGCTCACATGATGTTTCTTTCTGTCTTCCCCTCCCTCTTCCATTCTCCCTAACAAAGCAATAAAAAATATCACTGGTTGAGGATTAACAAAAAAGAAGTAAAAATTTTTTTAAAAATTTTTAAATGCCAATTGGCTACTTTGGAAATGTGATTATTTCCTGTTTTCAACTACACATAGAACTCATTGAACTCAAAATTTAGTTAACTAAAACAAAACCATTTCACAAGTGACAAAACATACTCCCAGAAAATGTCAACCTGCCCCTTCCCCATCACCCTTTTTTTCTTTCTAATTCAAATCCTAAACTCCTGTTAAGGTCCAGCTCAGTCCTCAATCTTTCTCTGGATTCTTCCTTATCTATCACAATTACAAATGACTGTATTTTTTATCCCTTGTCTGTAAGTCAGGGGCAAATCAAGAGACCTCAAGAAAGCTAAAAGCCTAGATTCCGTCAGATCCAAAGTCTTGAAATATGAATTCAGTATTTATCTCAGAGGGAGAAAACCTGTTTGCTTGTGTGTTTGTTTGTTTTTATGCTCATAAGAGGTATAAACCTCTTTTTTCATATTCAGACTGGAGGATTTATTACATACCTAATATTTGAACTCATTTAGGCTGGCTTTATTTCATATTTTTCTCATCAATTATTTACACTCAAAAAAAGTTGAAGGTAATTTTCAGAGACATGGTCCAATTTTTCCCAAAAATGTGTGTAATTTATTTTTCTGACTTTTATATCAGTATAACATTTCAAACTGCTATAGTTTTTTGTCATTGCTAGAGTTTTCTTATGCAATATCCTGAATAAGCAATTAAAGGGCTTAAACTTTAGATAAAATACTCTTTTCTAGTAGACTGCATTCTTTAACATTCACTTTCAAAATTTCAGTTTCCATGACTGCTGATTTTAGGTGATTGCCAACTGATTGTTCAGGGTTGCCCTCTGCACCTTATATAACACTATTTAGATGAATAGCGGTTAATTGTGATTTTAATTTGAAATTTTTAATTGTATTGGTTGACTATGTCATTAGATGGGGTTGTGTATGGAGTTATTCTTGAAAATCCAAGATCAGTTACAGATCAGCTGCTTCAATATTGACTCCTTAATCTAATTCTTCTAAAAATGTCACCTCCTGCTATACTTTGTAAATTGATCTAGGCCAGGGACTTCAAAGTTCTCAAATTAGCAAGTGGGTATAGTGAAGTGGTAACTGCTTCAATATCCTCTCCATGTGCCACACAGCCGCTGCTGCTGATAAAACCCTTTAGGAGCAGTTATTTTAAAAATCCATTACATATCCTGTTGTATGTCATCCCTACCCTGGAAAGTCATTAGTCTAGCATGTTAGCACTATGTAAAGCTCTAATAGGCACATGATATGGATTTGTGAATTTCAAAAGGATTTTCCGTGAATCCACTCTATCGCTTTCATGTCAGTAAAAGAGTCATGGCAAAAGAGTCATGTGCTTTCAACAAGACATATTTTTGAGGTACTTCCTATCTTTCAATTATTTCAAATATTAGTATTTTTCCTCCTTGATTATGCTAATAATTTAAAAACTGCTTGTGTATACTCACACTATGCATTTAACTTTTTATTGAAATCAATAGTACATTCTATTATGAGATGATTCATTGGCAGCAAAGATATGATAGAAATATTCTGCATATTACAGTATATCTTTCAATTGAATCCAGATTGACCCAGTGTGTTTATATTAAGAACTAGAGGCCCAGTGCATGAAATTCGTGCATGGGGGCAGGGAGTGTCCCTCAGCTCAGTCTTCAGCCTCAATCTGGGACCCCTCAAGGGATGTCTGACTGCCCGTTTAGGCCCGATCCCCTACTGGGATCGGGCCTAAACGGGCAGTCAGACATCCTTCACACAATACAGGACTGCTGGCTCCAAACTGCTTGCCTTGCCTGCCTCCATGTTTGACCCTAACTGCTTCCACCTGCCAGCCTGATCACCCCCTAACCACTCCCCTGCCAGCCTAACTGATGTCTGACTGCTCCCCTGCCAGCCTGTTTGCCCCAACTTCCCTTCTCTGCCAGCCAGGTCACCCCTAACTGCCCTCCCCTGCAGGCTTGATTGCCCCCAACTGCCCTCCCTTGCAGGCCTGGTTCCTCCTAACTGCCCAACCCTGCTGGTCTGATCACCCACAACTGCTCTCCCCTGCAGGCGTGAAACCTCCCAAAGGCCCTCCTCTGCTGGCCATCTTGTGGCAGCCATCTTGTGTCCACATGGGAACAGGATCTTTGACCACATGAGGGCAGCCCTCTTGTGTGTTGGAGTGGTGGTCAATCTGCATATTACTCTTTTATTAGATAGGATAGAGTCCTGGTACATGGGTGGGAGCCAGCTGGTTTGCCCTGGAGGGTGTCCTGGATCAGGGTGGGGGTTCCCTTGAGGTATGGGGCAGCCTGGACAAGGGGCCTGTGGTGGTTTGCAGGCCAGCTATGCCTCTCAGCGATCCAAGCAGAGGCCCTGGGATCTGGGATTAATTTATGTCTACAATTGAAACTTTGTAGCCTGCTGCTGGCTCCATGGCTGCTGCTGGCTCCACGGCTGTGATATAATTGAAACAATGTAGCCTGGAATGGAGGCCTAGGCCAGCCAGAGCTGCAGAAGCTTGGTTTCCTCCATTGCCCAGGCAACCTTAGCTTCTTCTCTCTCCAGCTCCATGACTACCGCCATTTCTGTCGGGATTATGTATCTTCTATAATTGAAAATTCTATAATTGGAGGCCTAGGGAAATGGCAGGTGGACAGCTTGGCTTCCTCCATTGCCAGGGAAACCCAAGCCCCCCTCCTGCTCTCAGTGGCTGCAGCCATCTTGGTTGGGGTTTATTTGCATAATTTGCTCCTGATTGGCTGGTGGGCTTGGCTGTGGACATGGCTTTATTGAAGATATGGTTAATTTGCATATTACTCTTTTATTAGACAGGATTCTTCATTAAAAGCAATGGAGCTTAGGTGAATTGAGAATGCTTCATTGGTTTCTAAGAACTCCAGTTATAAAACATTTTACGTTTAACTTCCGGGGCCTCTCTCTCCTCCCACCCCCCATCTCCCAATGTGTACTGTCCTTTAATCCCAGGCAATTCACTATCTTTTCTTGTTCTTTTGGAATATTGATGAAATGTATTGCACAGGAAGTTGAAGATTGGTCAAGGGCACCAGATGATTATTGCTATAAACAACAGCTAAAACAAAATAAATACATTGAAAATGTGTTATTGTTTACTTTTTATTGAAGTTCCAACAATTCTACAGTTCACTTGTGTTCCACAATCCAACAGCTGAGATACTATTGCAGGACCATCAGTAGAGATGGTTTTAACTTACACTGAGTTGTTCACCTGTCTGATACTCATTCTTCACTATGACATTAGAATCTAGAAAGGGGTGAGAGGAGGTATGTAATTGGAGAATGATCAAAGTAGAAACAACTTTACAAAAATTTCTTTTTAACATACTATTAAAATCAATTATTTTGACAATTAGTATAGCACTTGAACTAAATTAAGAGAGAGAGTTGGGTATAATTTATTGAATTAAGCACTCTCATGTGTGTAGCAAGATGCTCATCACAAGAGAAAATACAGTCAAACAATATACTGAAGAGTCACAGAATCAGACTATTTTAACTGAAAATGTCCTTAAATACCAACTTGTACTTGTATTTTAATCACTCATCTTTTGTTCAAGTAAAAGCAAAGAATAAATAAACCAACACCTGCTCAGATTGGTATTAGAAATCTCTTTTTAAGCAGGAACTGCATATATTTTAAGTGTTACAGTGTTATTAAGAAAAAGTTTTTGAAAATATGTATTGAATTTTAAAGTGACAATCAGGAATACTGAATATCATTAGTTAAATAATTTATGGTTACAAAATATTTTAAACTATAATAGGCACATATATAATTTGTATTATAACTACTTTTCCATTTTAGGCTTCAGTAAACATTATCAGAATTAGTTATAATGAATTTTAATTCAATCTAAGTTTAGAGGCTTAGGAATCTTGATACTGTGTTTACTGGTAAGATATTAAGATTTTTAAATCATTATTACATTTTTGTAACTATAGATAGATATATTATATAGTGCTATTTCTCTCAAGTCAAATAGAAATAAAGTAAATATAGTCCCTTGGCTAGAGGATTTTGGATTCTGACTACATTAGGCAAGCAACTTAATGCTGGTTTAATTCAAACTTTAAATGAGAATCATCCAAGAAGAGGTTTCATAAGAAAATAATAACTTTAGAGATTCCTCTACTGTTATAAGTTGGGAGGGGTTTGTCTCAATGGACACTGGACCCAAACAGCATCAGCCAGTGAGGAGGGGATGACAACTTAGAGCAGAGTGCTAAGTACAATTGACAGGATTACTTTTGCTTCCCCAATATTCATTCCAACTTCTTTTGTATGCAGCAGTGCTGTTTTGTTTGGATTATTCTATTCTCAGTGATTGTGGTCTTGGCAGTCTTGGTAGGACGTCAAGGGGCCCTGCTTGCCCTAGCCAAAGGGAAGGGAAAAACATAGATCAATCTAAACCAATCAAACATATACAATCACTCTCAGGAATTTAACCCTCTCAGAAATTGAGCTCTGGGTTGTGATGGAAGAAAAGTGGTGCAGCTGATTCATCCCAGTGGTGGAGGTTCCTGCTGCCGTTAGCCTCAGAATTGTCTTTTCTAAGACCTGATCCTATAGCTTTTTTCTATGTGTCAGATACTTACATATTCTTCCAAAAAATATATATCTTTGTCTCACTCTTACATTAGCTTAAATATGTCTCTATTACTTTTCACCAAATGTCCTAAGTGTTTCACTGAGGAGCTGGCTTGAGTCTAGAACCCGCCTCAAAATAGAAGCAATAGATGCAAGGAGTCCAAGTCAGTGTTGCAAGAGCAAAGTGATGAGGCCACGTCCTTCATGGTTCTGTCAAGCCTTTACATCAAAAGAAGTTCACTTCAGGAAAGAGAAAAAAATGCACATTAGAAGGAGAAAACATAGCAGGATCTATACTTTTATAGGAGCAATTGTGTTGTCATGGAACAATCAATCCTTTCAAAATAGGACAGTGGGAACAAGGATGTGGGAGTAGACCCCTGGCCAGAGAAAGAGACTAGCAGAATATTAGTGATCTCACAGGCTTATGTTCAGCACAAAGCAATAGGACCTGTTCTGTAGCTCAGGGACATCCTAATGGCAAGGTCAGGGCTCACCCTGCCATAGCTGACCATGAATCCAAGCCTAATGTGACTGATTACAGACTACTGAGACCAACACAGTTACAGTCAGGAACGGCCCGAGGGCTAGGCAAGGGTGCACTTGGTGTGCAGATCTTCTGGCTGGGGTGACCAGCTGGGGCTGGGAGAAGCAGGCCAAAACAGGATAAAGATGGTTTGTTAAAAGTGTAGAAGTCAGTGATGAGCTGTGCCTTAAAATGAAAAAATGTTTAAATATATAACCTACCAAGATATTTATCCCAAGAAACTACATCTCTGCATTTGAACGCATTCTTCTATGTCCTTGGGTTGTCTTTGCCTTTATTCTTCCTTGGTAAGATTACTTTTAAATCTTAGATCTAGCTCAAATGCCAGTTAAATTCTCAGGAGAATTCTTGGCTCTGAGGTTAATTAGAATTTTTACATAATTCTAATTAGAGTTAAGTATCTATTTCTTCTACAGGAAGGCATGAGCAATTTCTAATAAATCTATGGGTCTGTGTCTGTGCACTGCACATTGCAGGCATTCAGGAAATACTTGTTGAATGAATGAATGCCAAGTTCATGAAGAGTGTAGCTCTCTCTGGCTGAAGTTATGTAGACCTCTCTTTAATGTTTTAAGTATTCATAAAAAAAATGCTTCAGCTGGAAATTAAACTTCATTATCATCCGAGACACTGTGTGCTCTCCTTTACATACAAAATCAATTCTACCACTGATGAACATAAAATCTCCCCAAGAGGAGGAGAAAGGAAAGAAAATGCAAAGAAGTGAAGAGAAAGGAAATATGTCTCAAAACTCAGCGATAGAAATATAGTTCATATTCTTTAGGTACTCCTCTAAGGTATATAAATGGAATAAAACAACATGGCATTCTAGCTGATATTTGGAAAATATGAATAACAAGCATATCAGTTTCAATGAAAAATAAAATGTGCTTAAGTGCTCCAAGACTGTGAGAAATGCTCACATGCATGTATTCAAATAACAGACTCAGAGAGGGAAGTATAATGAAAATGAGACTCTTAATACATTCTCAAGAGCTGGTGTCTTTGGGGTTGTACAGGCACACATGGGGCAGCGAACCCAGCCTATTTATTCAGTCCCTCCTCCAGTTCTTCACTGGCTGAGTACTATGGGGTCACCTGTTTCCTCATATGTCACCTAGGTCTTGCTGTCTTCCATTGGGCCATTAATAAAAATTAGCTGAGGTCTTTTCTATTTGCCTCCACCTCCCCTTGTCTAACTGAGGCAGACACTGGCCCACATCCACAGTTCCTTGCTCTTACATCCTATTCCCTCCTCCCTACATTCTGTTTGCCCTGGATCAAAAGCTAACCATGCTGGGGATGAATCACCGGCCCATTTCCTACAAATACCATCTATGAGAGAGGGGAGTCTAGATTCTCTGTGGTTGATAAAGTATCATTCTCTGCTTCATTTAGATGGCTCTTTACTAAATGCTTGAAAAGAATTTTTCTTCTGGGATACTTGAAATTCCAGCTTTCAATGCACACAGTCATCAGCATTATCTTCTTAGGAAAGCGTTCTTCCTCAACAATAAAGAATAACAGCTAGCTGGTAATGTGCATACCTGAAAGTATTCAATTTAGAAGTAACTTCTATTTGAAGTACAAAATTAAAAATAGTTTTAAAAGGAGTGATTTATGCATCATTTAACTTTTTTAATCTCAGCTATATAGAACCAGATTTACTCATAATGTAAGTTAATTTTAAAAATGCAATTTTAAAATAACCATGACAGTCTTTTCCCTTAAAACACATACAAATTCAATAGACGACAAATAAAATAGTTGATAATTTATGTCATAACATTTCAGATAAACTTGGTTTTAGTCACGAAGAGTCCTGAAAAACATATCGATGTGAAAAGCACATGTGTGCCTGTCCTGGAAGCATGGCCTTTCAGAAAAAAATCCTTTTACAAAGATAATTAGAAACATGTCCAAACAATTGTTTCAATGAGCTTATTCACTTTCAGAAAGTTAGTCTCCTATTCCTATTTATTGGGGATTCTTCCTATCTATACCTTTAACAAGCTCACTACAAATTGCACCCATCCAGTGAGTTAGCAGTTTACAAGACAACTGTACCTGCAAGAAACTAGGCTAACATTTTCACTTATCAGACTAGGTCTGACATTACAAAACAGCAACTCAAATTTTTCCATCAAATAATGCTGCTAAGAGTGAGAAACTAGATACCAAAATCACAGCAATTTTAAAGGTTTCCTTTTTCAAACATGAGGACCCCGAAGCACAAATGCTATACATTAGAGCTTACACATGATAGATGAAATTTCCTGTATAAACTATCTTCATTTCATTTCATTTCATTAATATATCACATTAAAAACCAAAGAATATTTCTTTCAAAAGTTAGATCTAAATGTAACTGAGAAATCTAACTTTTTTTTGAAGAAAGGATTGATCATAATTAGCAGAGGGTCATCCTGTTATGGACCACCTACGAGTGACGACCACCAAGGAGCCAGATCAAAAATTTAAGAAGCCTTTATTATGAACTCGAGTCCCATGTCTCAACTGTCACAGCAGTGAGCAACGCGGGCCCCAAGCCTCAGTAGCAAACACTTTTTATCTCCAACTCAGGGAGATTTGGCAATTTGTGATTGGCCGATTTCACACAAAGAAAGGTAGCACAAGGTCAGTTACAATACAGGGAAGTGGGAGATTTCAAATTCTGTTCCCAAGCTGGTGGGCCCTGGCCTTGCAGTGTTATGGCAGCAGGATGTCCACAGGCAAGGTAGGGTTGAGTAAATGTCATAAACAGCTAAAGGGGGTTTCGTTGGTGGTTGTGTCTGGTCTAAGCATGACAAACCACGTCCTTCTCTTCTCTCATCCTCCCCCCTCTGAGTCTGGCTATCACATTCCCTATTGATCTTATTGGGGAATCAAATCCTTGATTCCTGCTGTCCCCACTCATCGACCGAGTTTATGGGTTGGTCTTTGTGATTTTAAGATGGCAGCCCCCAGGTAAGTTTCACGTGGCCAACATGGTGGCTGCAAAGTCACACAGTCCAAAATGGTCTTTGCAGTCCTGTCCTGCCCTTACAATCCTAATATAGTAAAATTTTAATCTAATTTATTGCTTGAATTTTTACTGTCTCTTTAGAAATACAATACACTACAAATTTTCAGGTGGTGCCAAATTCCATAAAAACAAATGAACAATTGACCATTCTACTTCCCCTTAAATGGAGAAATAAGATTCGCAAAGCACCCCCAAATGCTTTCCAAAATTCTCCCTTCAGAAAGTTCCCTTCTCTCTCTCTCTCTTCCAGGGTTTTCTCTCTATAGACTTCAAAAGCAGTGTTGCTTTATTAGAGTTTAGATTCACCTAGGAAACTTTGGCCTTGCTGTCCATATGGAAATGCAGACACTCAAGTCTCTGTTGGACCAGGAGTGAGATTGAAAGGATTCAGTAATCTCCACGGTACACAGGTTAGAAGGAAGTTCCTTTCTCTCAGAAAGCTAAGAAGTGCTATCCAACCCCTAATTACTTTTCCACATGCCCTGCCCTGCAGCTCGGAGCAGAGTATAACTCCCAGTCATTCTGGAGCTGCAGAAACCAGTCATTGAGGAGTCTCCCCATTCTGGGAATGGAGAGAAATGGGTGCAGGAGGAAGGGTTGGGCTTTTCCACTTTAACCATTATGATCAATTGCGCTCTTTTACTTTTACTGAGCACCATTCCAAAACACCTTCCAAAAGAGGAGAATAAGAGGGGAAAAAAAGTGAGCAAAGGATCATGGTGGGAGGAGAGGGTTTTCCATCTTCTTTGTGGTATTAAGCAGTGGAGTCTCAAGGATTCTTCGACCAAATCAGTCCAACCAAGGGGTAAGGTAACAGCAGGTGATGAACATAGTAGCATATCAAGCAATGGGGACATGTTCTGCAGCCTGCGAGGCCATTTCACACTTGCTCTAAAATCACAGGAATCTTATATTGTTTAGTACAGTGCAACACAATAAACTGTCAAAATTACCTGAAAACAGGAAAACATATGTACTACTATTAAATCTAAGTTATACCGCAAAAAATTTAAAAAAATAAAGTTGCTCAAATGTAAAATTGTAAAAAAAAAAAAAATTACCTGAAAACATATCTAAAATTCCATCTCTGATTCTTAGGTCTTCAGTTCTAATCAGAATTGAAATGATCTCCTTGAATAATCATGCTTTCCCCACAGCAGTATAGATAAGGAAAAGGTGTGTGTATAAACTTTATTTTGTCAAAAGGAAAAAAAAAATAGAATAACCCAGTTAGCAGTTTCTGTTGCGTGAGCCAGTTTTAAAAGGGAACATTGATTCTTATTTCTTCTATATTTGGCACGTATTTAAATGATGGGGCAGAAGGCCAGCATCTAAGTTTGGAATTTTCCCTAAATTTCTCCTCATTGGCCTACTGCCCCTTCCTCCATTCAGCCTTCCACACCCCAAACCCAGTGTTTCTCAAACTCCACAAATGTACTGATTCCCTTCAATGGAAAACAAAATCAACATTTGAGGCTTTCTGGTGTTGACAAGTTATTTTTATTATTATGTTTGTTAAATATGTATTAACACAAAACTAAACATTAACTCCTTGTTTTTAAAGTTTAAGCTAAGTGATTTAATCTTGTAACCCAAACAAATTTACCAATGTACATCAATAAAATTTTAAAATAAGTAAAATTCAATTTAACCAGATTAATTTAGTGTGGTGGATGGTACTATTGTGCTGTAATTAAATGTCAGTATGATATTAAACTGCTTCAGCACAGGGTTGGCATCTTAGTTCAAAATGCTTACACAATCCTGTGATATCTGATGATTAGAGTTCTAATACATTTCTCTTTTAAAACTATTGTGAAGTCTTCAATTGTGCTTTCACTTTTATGTCATTTGCTCTTTACCAAGTATGAAATCATCATTTATCTATTAAGATCCACCTCTGTTCTTTCATGTTACCCCCATTTAAAACTGTCTCTTCCATTAAACACATTGGTAGACACGGAGCACAGTGGGTTTCCGGTGGGGCAATTTTGCCATCCAAGGCCCATTTTGTAACATCAGGAGATATTTCTGGTTACTTCAACTTGGAGGAGAGGACATCAGTTTTTAATCTAATGTGAAAGCTGTGGATGCTGCTGAATATTTATCCTATAGAATACAGGACATATTCCCACAACAAAGAATCATCTGGTCTAAAATGTCAGTAGTATGGAGGTTGAAAAATCCAGCCCAGGCAAATACCAAATACCAAATGTCAAATTCATTTCAGCATTTGACTGTATGTGGTACTCTGGATGATCCAAAATATGATTATATCAAATAATTTTAGATTTTCATTTGAAACTTTGAAAAATTCTGTCTTTCTGAAAAATTCCTGAATTCAGTAAGAGCTACCAATTTATTTTTTTACGTATCTTTTTAAATTTAATTTTTATTGTTCAGTTTACTAATTACATTGTTCCCCCCTTTTTCCCCCTATAGCTCCCTTCCACCTGGTACCCGTCCCATCTTCCGCCCTCACCTTCCCTCCATTGTCCTCTCCCATAGGTGCATGATTGTTGTCCAGTCTCTTGCTGTACCTCCCACACCCCTTTTCTCCCCAAGAATTGTCAGTCCATTCCCTCTCTATGTCCATGATTCTGTTCTATTCCCCAGTTTATCCTGTTCATCAGATTATTAATTCACTTGATTTTTAGATTCATTTGTTGATAGATGTGTATTTGTTGTTCATAATCTATATTTTTACCTTTTTCTTCTTCCTCTTCTTAAAGAATATCTTTCAGCATTTCATACAATATTGGTTTGGTGGTGATGAACTCCTTTAGCTTTTTCTTATTTGCAAAGCACATTATCTGACCTTCAATTCTGAATGATAGCTTTGCTAGATAGAGTAATCTTGGTTGTAGGTTCTTGCTATTCATCACTTTGAATATTTCTTGCCACTTGCATCTGGCCTGCATCGTTTCTGTTGAGAAATCCGTTGATAATCATATGGGTGCTCCCTTATAAGTAACTAAGTGTTTTTCTCTTGCTGCTTTTAATATTCTCTTTGTATTTTGCTCTTGGCATTTTAATTATGATGTGTCTTGATGTGGTCCTCTTCGGATTCCTATAGTTTGGGGTTCTGTGCGCTTCCTGGATTCCTAAGTTAATTTCTTTCACCAGGTGGGGTAAGTTTTCGGGCACTATTTCTTCAAATAGGTTTTCATTGTCTTGCTCTCTCTCTTTTTCTGGCACTCCTATAATTCAGATGTTGGCATGTTTGAGGTTGTCCCAGAGGCCTTTACACTATCTTCAATTTTTTGGACTCTTTTGGCTTCTTGCTTCTCTGGCTGAGTGGATTTTGCCTCTTTGTATTACAAATCTTTGACTTGGGTTTTGCAGTCTTCTAGATTGCTTTTAGGTCTTTGTATAATATATATATTTTTTAATTTCAGTCAGTGTATGCTTAATTTCTGGTTGGTCCTTTTTCATATCCTCATTGGTCTCAATCATATCCTCGTAGGTCTCATTCATTTCCTGATAGGTCTTATTCATTTCCTTGCAGGACTCGGCCTTTTCTAGGAGCCTCTTGAAAAACATTATAACCATGGTTTTGAACTCTATGTCCAGTCATTTTTTTTCCCTCCATTTCTTTCACACCTGATTTCTTTCCATGGCTCTGCATGGTGGCTGTTTTTCTGAGTTGGTCACTTATCTTTGTGTGGTAGATGTCCTCTAAGGGACAGTGGCTCAGCCTCCCCAGTTACCTGAGGTGGATACTCTTGGTGCAGCCCTTTATGGGTTGCACAGTCTTGTTGAAGTTAAGCCTAAATTATTGTTGTTAGCAATAGGAGGGTTTCACTTCCAGGCCAATTGACTGTGAGGGTCAGCAGTGCTCAGGTTTGATGGGCGGAGTCTCCAGGCTGAGTAGGCAGTGTCAGCTCCACCCTATGCAGCACCTGGGTCTCTGTACTGGGTGGTAATGGCTGCAAGCACCTCTGAGAGAAAGCTGCCACCGAGCTCTACCCGCTGCCAGACAATTCCCCAAATGTGTCTGCACACCCAAAGTCTCACCCAGGGTTGTAAAATCATGCAGTCCAGTGATTTCCTGAAAGAGAGAGCAAGTCACAAGTCCTCTCTGCATGCTCGCGCAACTCTGCTGTTCCCATGTTTACGCACACTCTCCACAAGCTCACCCTCTCCACAAGCTTGCAGACTTTTGCAGCGCCCAAGTTTCAGCAGGCTTCCCTACTGTCCAGCTCCACCCTGTATGAGTGTGGGTTCCCTGAACCTCGCCCAGAACTGGGGAATCAATGCAATGGGATGCCCTTGTCTTTGCAGCCGCCCGCCCTCTCCACTCGCTCACGCACGCACGTGCAGGGCTCCAGACCTCTGACTCTGCATGTATCTTCAACGCTGCCCTCTGCTGCTCCTCTGAGTCACAGTGTCCTATCTTTACTTTTATTTGTGGAATTTTCACTCAGCCAGCTTTCCAGTGATTCTGGATGATGTTTGTTCTGTCGTTAAGTTGTAGTTTTGAAATTTCTGTGTGGGGGAGCAAGATAGGTGTTTACCTATGCAGCCATCTTGGTTCCTCCCCCAAGAGTTACCAATTTAAAGCTATCAATTTTCTTTTATAAAATTCACACTAGGTGTGACTTTTGAACAATACTCTGCCCTCAAGAGGTTAATGATCTAAAAGGAAATTGGTATTTGCACAGAACCAAATTACACAAAAATTGCTACCTTATTACAGGCTTAATTTACAATGTGTTAGTGAACATTCCTTTGCAGAGAAAGAATAAAGGTAAATAATTGTATTTTCCCTGTTTTTGCTGTTAAGAACTCTCTTTGTGAAGACAGATGTGTCGATTATAGATAAAGGGAAATCATTCCAAGCTTCTCATGTGGGATCACACACACACACACACACACACACACACACACACACACACACACACACTACATAAAAAGCATTCATTGTTTTGATTTTAATCTCACAAAATGTTCAATAAAATACTCAGTGAAGTTTGACTTCACAATGGACTCCAATGTAATAGGTGATAAAAATCAGCTCCAGTATAAAGATGACAACGAACTGAAATTATAAGCAATACATTTCAAACACTTGCCATTTGCTTGATTTCCCACAGAGTTATGAAGGAATCTGGGCATAAAAATACTCTGCATTTATAGCTTTAATTAGCTATATGTTCCTAGGCTTTGACCACTACAAAATCTCCAATGGAAATGGAGATTGTATGTGGTCCTCTGGAGCCTTGTAAAGGGGTATAAATGATAAAGTAGAATTCTGTGTGGAAGGTTAGGAAAGTTAACCAAAAACACAAATAAAATATCAATATACAATTATCTATGCTAATAAAAGGGTAATATGCTAACAAGATCAGATAGACCAGACATCTTCCAGATGTCATTCCAGACATCCTTCCTGACAAAGCTTGGGCCCGGCCTGGCGGAAGCTGCCCGTGGTCCCTAGTGCCTGTAGCCAGCCGGGGCAAAGCCAACCCAGGTCTCAGGTTGGATGGAGGGAGGAAAGCCCAGATTCAGGGTGCCTGCAGCCTACCAGGGCGAAGCAGCTTGGGGGTCCCAGGTGCCTTCCCGGGTGCCTATAGTTGCCCCAGATAAAACCATTCCAGGGCTAGAGTGCCTGCAGCCAGCCAGAGGGAAGGAAGCCCGGGTCCCAGTTGCCTGCAGCTGGCCAGAGAAGGGAAGCCTGGGTCTCAGATGTGGGGGCCAAGGCAGAGGCAGTTAGGGGGGATAAGGCAGGCAAGCAGAAGCTATTAGGAGCAATCAGGCAGGCAGGAAAGCAATTAGGAGTGGTCAGGCAGGCAGGCCAGTGGTTAGGGGCTATCAGGCAGGCAGGCAAGCAGATAAGGGTGATCAGGCAGTCAGGTGAGCAGTTAGTGGCATCAGGCAGGCAGAGTGGTTAGGGGTGATCAGGCAGGCAGGCAGGTGAGCAGTTAGGAGCCAGAAGTCCAAGATTGTGAGAAGGTGCAAGCCAGGCTGAAGGACTCCCCGCCCACGCATGAATTTTGTGCACAGTGCCTCTAGTCCTATGATAATACTAGAGACCCAATGCATGAAAATGAAAATTCATGCACTGGAGGGGAGGTTCTTAAACCTGGCCTGCCCCCTCTCACAGTCTGGGAGCCCTTAGGGGTGGGAGGCAACCTAGCGATCAGGGGAAGGCAATGCCCCATCACACCTCTGTTGCTTGCCTGCACCTCAGGCCAAACCTGGGCAGCAGGGGGGCTAAGGGGATTGGGAGACTCTGGAAGCAGGTGCTCAGGTAGGCCCAGCCTTAGCATGCACCTGCTGCCCCAATGAGGTTGAGGAGACTGCATGCTACCATCTTGTGGCTATGGGTACTGACATCTTTGAAGACGGGACAGTCAAATAGCATATTCCCTCCTTATTGGCTGTGGGTGACACCATCTTTGTGATGGTGTGAGGGTCAATTAGCATATTCCTTCTTTATTAGATAGGATTATTTGGAGAAATATTTCTACCAGCAGTATTCAAAGCATTGTTCTTGTTTTGTCATATCCATAATAATAGTACTAGTAGTAATAAAAGCTATATGACTTTTGAAGAAAAGATAGTTAGAAATAATTTGGTATCCTGTCATTGGTGAATAATTTTGGAGGGTCCACAAATTCATTTCACTTGGTTCTATAATAGGGAATCAGTTCTAACCTACTGTATCTGTCAAAAACTTGGCAAGGTTCCATTCGTCCCCTACTTGGAAGCTTACAAGTTAACCTGACATGGTTTCATGGGCACAGTTTCAAGGTATAATCCTGAGTCAGAAACAAAATCCAATTCTTTACTCACAGCACTAGAGGTAGTCAAACTATCATCATTTTTGTTCTCTGAGTCTCAATTCCCATGGGTCACTGCAAAGACAATGGGTGACACCTCTATATAGAGTGGGGCAAATTACAGGAAAGGGACTCCTCACTTTAGGAAACTAAATCTTTTGTGATACACAGTAAGCCTGCTTAAAATTGACCCAGAAAGATGTTATCTTTATTATAGTAAACAGTAAACCAACCTACCCTTCCATCTGGAGCTAGATATTGTCCTCTTCCAAGACTGTTTGTATGCAAACATCCTTAAACAGGTAGTCTTAGATAAGAGAGACAGTGTCTTTGATCCTAAGATACTTAGATGTACAAAAGACCCATGGAGAATTGTTGAAATGAAAAAATAAAGGTTCTGTGCGCTTCTTGGACTCCTAAGTTAATTTCTTTCACCAGGTTGGGAAGTTTTCAGGTCACTATTTCTTCAAATAGGTTTTCATTATCTTGCTCTCTCTCTTTTTCTGGCACCCCTATAATTGGGATGTTGGTATGCTTGAGGTTGTCCCAGAGGCCCCTTACACTATCTTCAATTATTTGGATTCTTCTGGCTTCTTGCTTTTCTGGCTGAGTGGATTTTGCCTCTTTGTATTTCAAATCTTTGATCTGTTCTTGTGGTCCTCTAGACTGCTTTTAGGTCTTTGTATAATATTTTTTATTTCAGTCAGTGTATGCTTAATTTCTAGTTGGTCCTTTTTCATATATTTGAGGGTCTCATTCATATCCTCGAGGGTGTCCTTCCTATCCTCGAGGGTCTCCTTCATATCCTTGTAGGTTTCATTCATTTTCTTGTAGGTCTCCTTCATTTCCTCCTAGGTCTTGTTCATTTCCTTGTAGGTCTCATTAAGTTCATCGGCCTTTTCTAGGAGCCCCTTGAAAAACCTTATAACCATGGTTTTGAACTCTATGTCCAGTTGTTGTTTTTTTCCCTCCATTTCTTTCACATCTCATTTCTTTCCATGTATCTGCATTGTGGCTGCTTTCCTGAGTTGGTCTATTAGCTTTGTGTGGTAGATGTCCTCTAAGGGACAGTGGCTCAGCCTCCCCAGTTATCTGAGGTGGATACACTTGATGCAGCCCTTTATGGGTTGCACAGTCTTATTGAAGTTAAGCCTAGATTGTTGTTGTTAGGAGGGGTTGACCTCCAGGCCAATTGGCTGTGAGAGTCAGCAGTGCTCAGGTTGGATGGGCAGAGTCTCTGGGCTGAGCAGGCAGCCTTAATTTCCATCAGTTCCACCCTATGTCGCACCTGGGTCTCTGTGACGGGTGGTAATGGCTGCAAGCACCTCTGAGAGAAAGCTGCCGCTGAGCTCTAGCCACTGCTGGACAATTCAGCCTCTCCCCAAATTAGTCTGCACACCCAAAGTCTCACCCAGGGTTGGACAATCATGCAGTCCGGTGATTTCCTCAATGAGAGAGCAAGTCACAAGTCCTCTCTGTGCACTCGCACACCTCTGTTGTTCCCAAGTTTACGAGCCCTCACCACAAGCTTGCTCTCTCCACAAGCTCACTGACTCTTGCAGCGCCTGAGTTTCAGTGTGCTTCCCTACTGTCCAGTTTCACCCTGTAGGAGTGTGGGTCCCTGGACCTCTCCTGGAATTGGGGAAATCAGTGCAATGGGATGCCCTTGTCTTTGCAGCCGCCTGCTGTCTCCGCTCGCTTGCGTGCTTGCTTGGCTCCAAACCTCTGACTCTGCGTGTATCTTCAACACTGCCCTCTGACACTCCTCTGAGTCACAGTGTCCTATCTTTACTTTTATTTGTAGAATTTTCACTCATCCAGCTTTCCACTGATTCTGGATGATGTTTGTTCTGTCATTAAGTTGTAGTTTTGAAGTTGCTAGTGGGGCAGCAAGATAAGTGTTTACCTATGCCACCATCTTGGTTCCTCTCCAAGTTGAGAGACTTTAAACTCAATGATCTATGTATATAGAAGGCTAATATGCTAAGTGTCTGTCTGGGTAATGACATCACATGGCAACATCTGGCCTCCTCTCCCTAGTGACTACCCTCTTTGCAGTTTTTTCAGCCCAGGAACACAACTTACTTTATATGCAAGTGGGAATATTTTACACTTTAACAAAAGGTCTGTGAAGCCTTTTCCAATGCCCCATCTCATTTGATACTCACAGAAGTCCTGCAGTAGGTAGACAGGATATTTGGTGGAATCTTATTTTCTTTTCATTAGCTGGAAAATGAGATTTAGAAAGTTTTCCTGAATGAAAAAATAAAGTAAGAAATAGTGGACCTTGAAAATGGCTTCAGGTTTTCTCACTGTGAAGAATATAGTCAAATACTGCTGCAGTTAAATATTTTACCCTTTGTTCTCCCTGTGTGATCTACAATAATAATCAATTTGCATATTACTCTTCTATTATATAGGATGGCTATGTTGACTCATTCAGGAGCAATACATATAAAGCTCTTGGGGCACCAATTGAACCAATTGTGTGTTTCGGTCTGTCATTGTCAATTGTGAATTTGGTTGACATTTCTATTATAAAGAAAGGGTGAAAAGCGATACTAAAATATTTCTTCTAATTAATTTCCTTTAAATGTGCATGAGTTTGTGCACTGGGCCACTAGTAACCATATAAAACTCCCCACAGTTAAAAGATTGCTATAATCTATGGTAAGATACCTATTTAACTTCTTATCAAGATTTAAAATGTAGCAATAAAAATGGCTTGGTAGATTTCAAAAGAGGCTAGAAAGAGAACCCCAGCCTCTGCTGTTTGAGTTGATTTTTTTCTCCAGGATCTTCATTAACAAAAGCAGCACTGCCGACACTCAGCACTACTTCATGCCTTGGCTGTGCCCATCTACAGAGACATGAATAGATTTTTATTAGACAGATATTAGATGACTTGAAAATATTCTAGGTTATCTGTCAAAGAAAAGGTGTCATAAATCATTACGTTACAAGAGAGAAATATGTTATTTTAGTAGACACCTTACAAATGACTATCACTTTAAATTCAGCACTAAAGCCTACACATGATAACCTGGTTTTACTATTGCAGTTGCTTGTCTGTACCTTACAAAGTAAGTAATCAATTGAACAATCGGGACATAATAATTAGGTAAAGAATATATTAAAATGTATATTCTAATTCAGGGTTAGTTCTAGTAATAGCCAACATTTTACAAGTTACTCCCTATTAGTTTAGACTTTGTAGATTGTTGAAGATGTTGGTAAAAACTGGAAAATAACATCTTTTAAGTTGAGTAATTTCAAAACCTGGAAGTCAACAGTGATAATAATACATTACAAAATGGTTAATTGATAATATAAAAATGTAAAATTAAACAAAATTAATTTGAGAATTCAAAATTTTCAACAACTATTCTTTCTGTAATTTGGTGATCATTTAAGTGACCACCTAATGTTATAAAATGTACTGTTAATGCTTCTCATGATATGATTATCAATAAATTATAAAATTATGTTATTCTTATATCATTTCTCCAAGTAACTTGCTATTTAAGGTGCTCTATAATTAGAATGTATGTATATAAATAAAGAAGTATCAATTTGCTGTTTTTATTCTTATTTACGTGTACACTTTTTATTTGTACCTTAAGATACAGTATCATTATCCACAAATGATTCAGGTCCCCTCTGTGCATTTAAGGGCTACAAGTTTTATCTCACTGGTGCTTCACAATATTCCTCAGAGAAAGTCATGATCTCTTGTCTCAAAGAAAAACACGATAAAAAGCAGTGACTATCATTCACAAGCTGTATGATTCAGGGCAAATACTAAGGTACTCTGAGCCTGTGTTACTTCCTTTGTAATGCCCACCCACTAGGTTTGCTGTGAACAGCCAACGAGATAAAGTTTGCTAAGTCTTAGTACAATATTCTACAAGTGGCAGTTTTTATTATCATTATTCTATGAAACCACTGAGACAGAAGTAGAGATAAATATTGAGACTACGTATCAGGATTAGAGGTAAGAAGCATTGTAGTTCATAGCAGGAGGAAAAAACAGGAGCAAGACAGTTTCCTGAGATACTTTTCTTGAGATCTTGCTGCTTTGGGCTTCAAAGGCAGAGGAAAGCTCCCACTAGAAGTGAGGGATGGCGAATGCACCAGGTATGGCAAAGGTCATAAGGCACATGCACATGATATTTTTGGGAACCACCTCCCTGGCCAGAAGGATACTCTTGGGAAAGGTTCTGGGATTTGCAATTGAAGTATAAGGTAGAAATGTCAAATCACTATATTGTAGACCTGAAACTAATATAGCTAATATAATATTGTATGTCAACTATACTTAAATTTAAAAAACATACAAAGCATTGTATTGAGCACTCTCTTATAGAATTCATTGACTATCAAAATGTCTCTACAAGGAAAAGGCAAGAATTGCAATAGCCATAGATTAAAATTTTGCAATACAAAATAGGAGCTCTGAAAAATTATGTGTAAAACTGAACATGGACTCAGTTCTCCTGATTCCCACTCAAGAGCATAATTTAGTGGAGTGGACACATCTGTCAGCACAGTGTGCATTTGTCCCTCCATGGGACTGAATTGAAATCAAATCCATTCACACTGCTGTTTTAATAGCTCTAAAATTATAATTGCTATTTAATTACTACTAAATTGGTCTTGGCCAATTTTATTTCATTAGTAATGTACTAAACTTCTTCCTTTTTTTTTCTATCTTCTACCAAACATCTTCTTCTAAAATGGCAATATGTGAAAATCATTATTAAATAAAATTGTATCTATAGTATGAAGCAAATAATATTTTTTAAAAGAATAGTAACATTAAATATCATAAAAATATAAGACAAGTCTAATACTGGTGAAAATCTTTTTCCAAGTATATATTTCCTTTTGCATAGCAAATTAATTTCACTAATGCATAATATGTAAATTATGAAACCATAATGCATCTAACATTAATGTTTAAATTATATCAAGTTTCTGCTTTGGTGTGTTGCTACCGGTTTTTTTGATAATCATGTTCTTATACAGGAAGCATTTCTAATAGTTTAACAAGAAAAAAATTAAAAATTGTGCTATGATTATGTTTTTGATACCTATTTAGGAATAGCAAATGATTCATGCTTGCTTAAAATTTATTTTAATATTAAGAGAGATTCAAGGCATAAAAGCATAAAGAATTATACTGTAACCTTAACTGAATCACTCTAACTTCTAGCACTCAGTTTTCTAAACTATAAAAAGAGTTAATCTAAAATAATTTTGAAGTCCTTTCTATTTCTAATATTTTCATATGAAATGGTCATACTGAGGCCTAGTTAGAAAAGCTTTATATCAAATTTCCAAAAGCACTCAGACCGCAGACCAATGACGTAGAAACTATGGGCTACCACTAAATTGTTAAGTGATCCTTATCAAGTGACTTGATTTTCTCTGACAGTAATTACTCAAAATTCCTTCTACCTCTAAAATTCAATGTTTATGTTAAATTCATATAGGGGAAAATTATTCTTTAAAACACATACACAATAACATAACAAGACTGGGCTACTACGCAAGTTAGGCTTGTCAAGTCACAGGCAACCCACCAGAAAAGTTGCTGGCCCAGCCTTTCCTGTTATACACAGTGTAGAGCTGAACTGCTCACATTTTTTATTCTTCGTTTCCAATAATCATTACATGTATTGATTTACAAGGCTTGTAATCAGAACAAGTATTTATCAATCAAGAATCATTTTAAAGCACACCTTCATAATTAGAAAATATGAAGAAAGGATTTTGTCTTCTTTTGCATAATCCAATACAACTAAAAGAAATGCTATGATGTTCCTTCCATTATGCACATTTTGGATTTCCATGACTCCAAAACTAGACACACAGTTGTGGTTTAAAAGTTTTGTTATGTTTCCTTTGAGAATATAGGCATTGCTGCTAATAAAACTTTCATTTCAAGGTCAGTGACACATGCGATTGAAGCACTTGAGGGACAATTCTAATTTGATTTAAGAGACAAGCAAACTAAAATAAGCATGTTGAGAAGCACTAGACGCTAAATTATTCACTCGGGTTCTGTAACTAGAAAACTGGAATTAGCTAGTGCCCCAGGCACTAAGACATTAAAGTTTTAATATAGAAAGATCTGCTTATGACTTTGCTCTGATGACTCTTGTCACTCATATGCTAAAAGAAAAAGGAAAAAAAAGACCATATGGGAAAGCACACCAGGACATAAGCAATAATAATTAACTGAACCTCACTTAAAATCTTTTATTATGCAAGGTAGAACTCCATCTCTCAATGACATTAACTTACCTAAAATGAATAATACATGGCAAGGAATGGCTCCCTGAATTTCCAAAAAGGGGATTTGGCTCTCTTTCAGTGCATTGTGTAGACAAGGCAAAGGCAATTCTCATTAAAGTGTTGAGCATATAGTATAGACCAGTGAGGCACAGAATAATTACACATGCATCCCAAAAGACAAAAAAACATTAACAATGTTACCTCATACAGTACACACTTAAAGGATGGGGACTAAAGGAAGTAATTGCAGCATATACTGATTATTTCTAAAAGTTCCTGCAGGGGATCTGATTAAATTTTTATAATATTCTGAGAGATTATTTTCATGTATTGTGAAAAGATGCTGAGTATTGAATGAGTTTATAGGAAGGTGAAAATAAATGGGAAGCCTGGTGTGGCTCAGTGGTTGAGTGTTGATCTATGAAATAGGAGGTCACAGTTTGATTCCTAATCAGGGCATGTTCCCCAATGGATCCCCAATGTGGGGCGTGCCTTAGACAGCCAATTGATGATTCTATCTCATTAATGTGTTTATCTCTCTCTCTCTCTTCCTTCATCTCTCAAATTAATAAAAATGTATTTTTTAAAGAATATAAAGGGGAAATTATTTTTGTTCCTTTCTATTAAATTATTGCATTGATTTATTGAATATGTTTATTTAATTATCAAATATCTTACAAATTCATTTGAATAATATCTGATACATTCTTTTAATGGGCAACTACTAAATAAAATCAAATTGAATACTAATTTTAATTATTGACTAAAATATCTGTTTTCTGTGAACACTACATGCAATATAAGCATATTTAAATAATATTCAAAGACTTCTGCAGTGAAAATATTTTATAATGCTCACTTGGTGTTTTAGTATATCTGGACATTTTACAATATAATTCTATTTTTTGGCTGGAATTTTAAACAGTTATTCAGTAGTTAATGTGTTTGAAGCAGGCATTTATCATAAATTCATATATATTTTAACAGAAAAATACTATGTCTGCTTTTGAATAATATTTAATATAAAAATTAATGCCCATGAGAAACTAATAAAAATAAATTTTCTACAAAAACACATTTTAATAAAATTCAAATATTTTTTAATGATAATGTTTCTTAAGTATTCTTTATTACCTTCATTTTTCAAGTGGGTCATCTGAAATTTGTTATAACAGTAATATACTTTTTAGTCAATGAGATATCTAAAACAAATTTCAAAATATAATTGTGTTACTTTCTTATGAAATTAGAAGTGATTAAGACATTGTTTTCTCATGCAGCCTCTTAAAGTCAAAGATTGTGATTCATTAACCCAGATATATGTTCATATAAAGAAGTTTATTAATATCACATAGCACCCAGGTTAATAGCTAGTTTCTCATCATCAAAAACTATCATCAGAAATTCTAATTTGTACTTAGGAAACTATTTTTTTTATTTCAAAAGGAAAACGAAAAGAATGGTTGTACTCCCATATTACCAGGTATATTATTATTTGAGTGTAAAAATATGAAATGTCAGTAGATTACTCATCAAGTATAAATGATGTGAAAGCAACCTTTGGTTAGTTATTAGAAAGAGATATGCCAAATGTTTATGTGTAATTATATTACCCCATTCTAAATTGGCATTTTTTTCAGTAAAGACTGGAAAATGACAAATGATAGTTGTTTCCTTTTAAACATCTGAACATATATAACATCCAGCTTTGATTCACTATAGCTGAATGTAGTACAACTAGCTAATTCATTTTCTCCTTTCCCTGAAAAAAAAAGGTACAAAAATAAAGATTTAGTCAACCAAATACACAGTTTGGGGCTTAGATAAACAATTTTCATTTTAATTAGATCAATGAAATGCCTGCAAAGTCCTCACTCTTATAACCTCACTTATACAGATATCTATACTATTGCTGATGTACTCATCTATCTCCAGAGATAGCTAGCCTACATCTCAGCTAAGATACTCTCCCTTCTGTGTATAGAAACCATGTCAAGTGAACGTCGCAGATTTGAACATTAGGTAAAGCCAGTATGCTGAATATCAGCCAGGAGTTTACCTAAAGAAGTAGTTCTCCAATATCAGTGGCTAGACAGCTGCTTACAAGGTTAGTATTCTGGGTTTTACCCTGAAAGACTTTGATTCCACAGATGTGAGGTTGGATCCAATCTTATTTCATAGCTTATTAAACCAGAATTTCATAAATATTGTATAATAAATATTTTTATAAGAATTTTGTCTTCATTAATACTATGCTGTATATTTTTATGTTATACAAGATTAAATTAAAAGACTTTTTCAGCAGGTGTGGCTCAGAGTTTGATCCATGAACCAGAAAGTCACAGTCTGATTCCCAGTCAGGGCACATGCTGGGTTGTGGACTTGATCCCTATGAGGGAGTGTGCAAGAGACGGGCAATCAACGATTCTCTCTTATCACTGATGTTTCTTTCCCTCTCTCTCACTCTCTGAAATCAATAAAAACATATTTTTAAGAAAGACATTTTTCCCCTTCCAACTATTTAGGAATAACTTTACATTAACTACAAGCCTGACAATGTAAATATCTAGGTGTCCTAGGCCAGGAGAAAGTGGTGTCAATTATGGAACCTTCCTGGATCTTTGTCTCAGTTAACGTGTCATTATTCAATCTATATATATAAAAGGCTAATATGCAACTCCTTGGGAGTTTGACTGAGAGACTGAGAGTTTTCTTAATCACTATGATGTGTGCTGACCACCAGGGGATAGTGCAGAATGAAGGAAGGCCCCAATCAGTCCTGATCACTGGCCAGGCCTAGGGACTCTACCCATGCAAGGTTTTGTGCACCGGGCCTCTAGTAAACATATAATCAAACATGTTATATTTAAGAGAACAGGATTTTTCCAAAGAGTGAGGAGAGGCCGACATTCTAGACCAAGGAAACATGTGTGCAAATATGTGGTATACTATAGAAAATCTATACAGTCCCAGATTGCTGAGTTAATTCTGGGATGGAACTCTTTAAATTTTCTAAAAATTAGTAGGCACAGTTTTGGTGAAACAGTTGTTCATGCGATTAATGTGGTTGCCAAGCTGAGTAGAAAAAGAATGGACATCATAATAGAGCAGTCAGAGTGTGAGAAAATGGACAGCATGGTTCTGAGAATATATCAGGTGTAAGTTTTGCTGAATTTGAGGGGGGAAAAGATACTAGTTTAAACAAAATAGAGTTGTTTTTTCTTTCTCACGTGTAAAACAAGTCTAGAAATAGATACTCCAGAGCTGGTAGAACACCCACAGAATCAATGAACAAGTCTTTTATCTTGTCTTTTAATCATCTTCAGCTCATGCTTTCTTCCTCCTGGTCCAAAACAGCTGCCAAAGCTCCAAGCATCACATTTGCAATGAAAACAATAAAACTAGAGCAATTTCTTTCCCCATCTTCTTTTAAGTAAAGTTTTACATAAACTTTTGCATATATCTCCTAGACAAGAATTTAGTCATGTGGATAAAATCAGTTATAAGAGAATCTGGAAAATATATATGTTTTTTTTTAGATAGTCCCATTTAGTGCAAATCATGAGTTCTAAGGTGAAAGATAAAAAATGTTGAAGATGGGTAATTAGAATCCTCTGCAATGATATGGTAGTATTTAACATTTTAGTGATAGAGCAATTCTGAGTGATAATGATTTCTAGGAGTACTAGTTTGCTAAAGTGTACAGAGCATAAAAGATAATGATGTTGAGGAGCTTGGAAATGTTTGAGGTGAAGAAGCTGGATGGAGACTAAAATCATTCAGGCTAATAGTAGGATCTGCAAAGAATGAATGCTAGACTCCAGCCAAAATCCTTACTGAATTTGGGGAGAAAACTGGAAGTCAATAATTTTATAATCAAGGATGTGATTTTTCATAGTTTAATATTTTATAACAGGAGAAGAGAATCATGATACAGAGTTAGTAGACTTTTAACTGCTTCCCTTTAGGTTAGGAGAAGGAGAAGGTAAAAGTGAATGAAGAACATTGAGCAAAACCGATAATGAGAAATCTGTGGTCCCACAGATTTTGGGTTTAATTACAACCTGATGTGTGAATTGCAAATAATTTCTACCTCAAAGTATAAGGTAAAGATGAAGTGAAATAACATTAAAACATTACTGAAATCATAGTAGATTCTCCAAAACATAAGTTACATGCACTCCTTCATCATACAGTCCCCAGTCTTTCTGTAACAGGAGTTTATTGTTTATTTTTTGAGATTATAGCCTTTTCTGGAAAAATTTAGGACAGAGAACAATACCATTTAAAATACATTAAATGAACTTCAATTACGAAGGTTCATATTCACCATAATCATATCTAATAAAAAAGTAATATGCAAATTGACCATACCTTCGCTACACCCACAAGCCATACCCACAGGCAAGCTCACCAGCCAATCAGGAGCAAATAAACCTCAATCAAGATGGCTGCAGCCACTGAAAGCAGGAGGGAGGCTTGCCTTTCCCTGGAAATGGAGGAAGCCAAGCTTTCTGACTGCCCTTGCCGGCCTAGGCCTCCACTCAATTACAAAGTTTCAATTATAGAAGATACATAATCCCAACAGAAATGGTGGCAGCCATGCAGCTGGAGAGAGCAGGAGACTAGGGTTGCCCTGGCGATGGAGGAAGCCAAGCTTCTGCAGCCCTAGCGCCTAGGCCTCCACTCTAGGCTACAAAGTTTCAATTATAGAACATAAATTAATCCCAGATCCCAGGGCTTCCACTTCGGTCACTGGGGGGTATGGCCAGCCTGCAAAACACCATAGGCCACTTTCCCAGGCTGTGCTATGCCCCAACGGAACCCCCACCCTGATCTGGGACACCCTTCAGGCAAACCAGCTGGGCCTCACCCATGCACCAGGCCTCTATCCTATCTAATAAAAGAGTAATAAGCAGATTGATTATCACTCCAACACTCAACAGGACTGCCCCCATGTGGTCAAAGATCCTGCCCCCATGTGGACACACAATAGCCACCACAAGATGGCCAACTGGGGACAGCTGTTGGGAGGTTCCAGGCCTGCAAGGGAGGGCAGTTGGGGGCAATCAAGCCTGCAGGGGAAGGCAGTTAGGAGTGACCAGGCTGGCAGAGGAGGAAAGTTGAGGGCAAACAGGCTGGCAGGGAAGCAGTTAGACATCAATTAGGCTGGCAGAGTAGTGGTTAGGGGGTGATCAGGCTGGCAGGCAGAAGCAGTTAGGGGCAACCAGGGAGGCAGGCAGGTGATCAGTTTGGAGCCAACAGTTCTGGATTGTGAGAAGGATGTCCAACTGCCTGTTTAGGCCCAGTCCTGGATTGGGCCTAAACGGGCAGTCATACATCCCTCGAGGGGTCCCAGATTGGAGGGTGCAGGCTGGGCTGAGAGACATCCCCCGATCTCCATGCATGAATTTTTTGAACCGGGCCTCTAGTTTTTGATAAATTTGTAACTCATTGTTAGGTCACAAATTCAACCACTTGTTTTTCTTAGTGTCTTTTATTAGATATTAGGAGAGAGAGGGTGGTGAGAGTCTCAGTGCCGTGTACAAAGAATAAGCAAATATCCTCCCAGGGTGCCCCTGTGCTAACAGCCTGCCATACGCCCACAGGCACCAGAGCATTAACAGCACATCTCATTTTATATCCCCACTTGACAAGCACAGCTTAAAGCAAAGGTGAGCTTGCAGGACATGTGTTTGTCTAATTGTCATTTCTGTTAATTATATGGACACAGCAGGAAGACTGCATCTCCTCAGAATAAGACTTACTTTTCAAGACATAGATTTAAAAAGTCAGCTAACTTTCAAAGCAGTGAATGATTTTATAAACTTATTGGCACTTTATATACCTGTGGAGATTTTATTTTATAACCTCAACTGTCATTCAGTTGTGGCCACACACCCATATGAATTTTTTTTAAAATAATGTCATTTTAAACCTAATGCCTGGCAAAATCTAGTGGCAATTTGTCTTCATAAAGAACACTTGCCATGCCATTTTCTGAATTGCAGACTAGAAGGATTGTCTCAAGAGTAAGATGCACCAGTGAAAGAAAGAAACACCTAAAAATAAAAATGAAAACTTTATTTGAATTCCACTAACCTAAACCATGTCATTTAAAAAAAATAAATAAGAAAATTTTAACCCAGTTTTATAGGTGATTTTCTAGTTTGATCCTTCTAATAGATAAGGAAGTATTCGTGAAACGTTTGGACCATAACAACACAATACATGATCCTATAGGACATACTACAAACACATTTCTCCATATAGTTTCCCCCAGGATATTTATGATGCAAACTAAAGTTAAAATATAACATGTTTTACACTCTTGCACCCTAGGTTACATGTTTTTTTTAAGTGCTTAAGGCTGTAGAGCATCAAAGAGAAAGTATATTTTGATAAGGTATTTAGCACATATTGTCAAAGCTGCAGAGCTTCACACTGTCCCTATGGTAAGCCAAAGAGCACATTCTTTCACCAAGAGCTGCCTACATTTCAGAGAAACCTATTTTGTTATGTAATATCTAGTAGTAAACTAAAATTCCTTCACACACCACAATGCAGACAGCAAAATATGTTAAAACCCGATGCTTAGAGATATATAGAATTTATACTCAGCTTCTTTATCACTAGCTCATTGAATATCATTTTATTTTTATCCATGTCCCAATTCAACTCTCAATTCCTGAAAATTGCTTAAAGCTACTGTGCTTTTCGCTAATGAACGTTCAGTAGATTCCAGGCTATGAAAATTTTTCTTGAGGTTTCATGTTTTAGGCTCTTCTTTTAAAATTTTATCATCAGGAGTACTGGAAGAACTTTTAAGAAAGGAAAATTCTATGTCTGCCATTAAAGTAAATTTTCATAAAGTTGTGTCCTCAGTCAAGTGAAGTGTGATTATTACTCACAGCTCTCAGAGAAGGGTAAGTGCCACAGAGGGTAGAGGAGAGAGTTCATGCACTGTAAGGCTTAAACAAATTTTCTTTTTAACCTGGTCCTGTGCTCTTCAAGTCAGACATAATTTCATCTGTGTCATCTTCAAAATGGAAAAATAGCAAAGACAAAAACATATGATTTGTCTTTTTCAGCTGGTTAAGACTTTCTACTACTATTAACAGATGACAGTATGATAATCTCAGTTTGAAATCAGGTTTATTACTGGTATAAAGCTGACCTGAAATTTTATATTAATTGGAGTGGTTGTATCTTTTTCTTTTCAAGGATTCAAAAGATGCACTCCTAAGTAATGAGAAAGCATCTCTGATAATTTGGCCCCTCATGTCCACCCCAAGTGAGCTGTTAAACTTAGGGTTATTTATTATTTTAGGAGATGAACACATAGGTGTACTGAAAATGATAAGATATCCATCTTTGCTCTACTTCAAACCACTCATTCTCCCCAACTTCAAAAGGTCAGAATCTAGTGTATTTTCTGAACAGCTTTAGGATGAGGCTTGGACTTATCACATTCCAATCCACTAACTGAGAGTCAATTCATTAAGCAGTTTCCACAATTGAAGATAAAATGTGAATAAAGATTGAGTAGCTATGTTCATTCTATCCATACTGCAGGGTAAGCAGAATGAGACTTTCAAGAACAAATAAAAGGCAATTTTGGAATAGCAAGATATGCTTCTTAAACGGTACAAGTGCAATTTAATGTTTTAAAGAGAACTGGAATTGTTTCAACCTGATTATTTTTGGCAGAAGTGGGATTAGTTGATCCTTTCTTCTTTTTAAATGAATTACATAAACACTCAGAAATTGATTGGAGTTACAAATCAAGCATCTGGAAAGAAAATAAACAAGCCACTATGAAGATGCCTCATTAAAGAGACAGCCAAGTTACCTGGCTCCAGTCTGGCCCTTTGACTCACATTATTTGACCAGCTGCCAAAACTCTCTGAAGGATAGCCATTTAGGCTGCTAGCTGAATGGCAGGAATTACAATATAAACAGTCTTTTCTACATATTTCTTCTCTACCTTTTTAACAGCCCTAGTGTGTAAACATCATTGAGAAGCAAAAAAAAAATTTTTTTAAATAATAATAATCCTATCTAATAAAAGAGAAATATCTAAATTGACCATACCTCCACTATACCCACAAGTCACAACCACCAGCCAATCAGAGCGAGTATGCAAATTAACCCAACCAAGATGTAGGTTAATTTTCATATCCTGGCGCAGAAGATGGTGCAGAAGGAAGCCAAGCACTGTAGAAAGGACAAAAGCTAAGGAGAAGCAAGCAAAAGGGGTGAGAGAGAAGGGAGGGAGGGAGGCAGCAGATACGGGAGGGAGCTTTGCTCAGGTGCAGGAAGCCCTATTCTTGCAGAAATCTTCATGCAACAGGTCTCTAGTAATAATATTAATAATAATAATAATAATAATAATAATAATAATAATGAAAGGTTAAAAATTAATGTGATTTTTAGACAAAGATAATTTATATTTCATTCAAATAAGCACATTTGCAGGGGGGGAAACATCTTAGATTTTTTTCTACATTTGCATTAAATAAAATGTGTCACACAAATCTACCCACTTATGATTACTGTTTCCTTTAAAAATAAGTATTTACTATATGAAGTTCATAAATCACATTCACGTCTGGGCAAAAATTTGCCCTTTGGGGCACTTGTCCTCTAATTCTGACAGTGGCACCAAAAAACCAAACAAATGGCTTTAGATGTTCCAAATTGAAAGCTTTGAGTCACTTTTCTTTTTCCTTGTGGGGTATTCTTTTTATCATTATTTATTTTTTAATTATAGTTGACTTACAATATTATATTAGTTTCAGGTATACCACATAATGTTTAGACATTTACATACCACAATATTTTATTTTTTTAATTAAATTTATTTGGGTGACATCCTATCTAATAAAAGAGTAATATGCAAATTAACCATACCTTCACTATACCCACAAACCACGCCCACCAGCCAATCAGGAATGATATGCAAATTAACCCCCAACCAAGATGGCTCTGCCCACAGAGAGCAGGAGGAAGGTTTGGGTTTCCCTGGCAATGGAGGAAGCCAAGCTTTCCGCATACCCTGGCAGGCTCAAGCCTCCACTCAATGCTACAAAGTTTCAATTATAGAATCCCAAAAGAAATGGCAGCAGCCATGGAGCTGGAGAGAAGAGGAGGGTAAGGTTGCCCCTGTCGATGAAGGAAGCCAAGCTTTCCGCAGCCCTGGCCTGCCTTGGTCCCTGCTTAAGGCTACAAACTTCCAATTATAGAAGGTAAATAAATGTCCCAAAAGAAATGGTTGCAGCCAAACCTCCACTACAGGCTACAAAGTTTCAATTGCAGAACATAAATTCCAGATACCAGGGCCTCCCCTTTGGTCGCTGTGGGGTGTGGCTGGCCTGCAAACCACCACAGACATCTCACTCAGGCCGTCCCATGCCCCACAGGAACCCCCACCCTGATCTGAGACACCCTTCAGGACAAACCAGTGGGCCCCCACCGATGCACCAGGCCTCTATATAATAAAAGAGTAATACACAGATTGACCATCACTCCAACACACAAGAGGGCTGCCCCCATGTGGTCAAAGATGGCTGCCCCCCTGTGGACACAAGATAGCCACCACAAGATGGCCAACAGATGAAGGCAGTTGGGAGGGACCAGGCCTGCAAGGGAGGGCAGTTGGGGGCAACCAAGCCTTCAGGGGAGGGCCGTTAGGGTTGACCAGGTTGGCAAAGGAGGGAGGTTGGGGACAACTGGGCCTGCAGGGAAGGGCATTTGTTGGGGACCCAGGCCTGCAGAGGAGAGCTGTTGGTGGGGACCAGGCCTGCAATGGAGGGCAGTTAGGGGCAAACAGGCTGGGAGGAGAGCAGTTAGGCAAAAATCAGGCTTGCAGGGAAGTGGTTAGGGGGTGATCAGCCTGTCAGGCAGAAGCAGTTAGGGACAATCAGGAAGGCAGGCAGGCGAGCAGTTGGGAGCCAGCTGTCCTGGATTGTGAGAGGGATGTCTGTCTGCCTGTTTAGGCCCGATCCTACTGGGATCAGACCTAAACGGGCAGTCAGTATCCCTTGTGGGGTCCAATATTGGAGAGGGTGCAGGCTGGGAGGAGGGACACCCCTTGCCCCCTATGCATGAATTTCATCCACCAGGCCTCTAGTTGATTAATAAGATTATATAGGTTTCAATTGTACAGTTCTTTGATACTTTTGCCACTTCATTCACCCTTGCATCTGACCCCAGCTCTCCCTCCATTACCACTGGAGCTGTTTTTATTCAGATCTCTCAGGCCTGATACTAGCCTCCACTGCAGCTTCTCTGACTCTGATACTTTCCTGCGGAAATGCACATTCCTGAGGGTAATCTTTCCACGTCCTGCTTCTGGTTATATCCTCTGCTTAAATGGCTTCAGCAGTTCCTAAAAGCCCATAAAATAAAGTCCAAGTACCTCAGTAAGAATACAAGAAAGGCTTTCAAGTTCACACTCTGATCTGAACCAAAGAGCTCCCATACTTTTTCTGGTTGCTTCCTTTTAAATTGTGCTTTGATCCAAAAGATTGCCTGGCTCTCCTGGCTCTGTCCTGCCAAGTCCACTTTATCCACTGCCTGAGATGTTTCTCTTCAGATGGTCAGCCTCCTCAACAAAACCATCAATGAATGCCTTGCAATTCTTTGCCACCTGGCCTCCTTCAGGTCTCTGTTCAGATTCTGTCTCCTCAGGATAGTCTTTGTTGAAAATCAGAATAGGTTAGCTCACTGCTTCATATTCTGCTAACATCTACATTCTCCTTTGTAGAGCCCATAGCATGTATGATTAATTAAACATTTGCATAATTTCTTGTGCAATTCTGTTTGTGCTACAAGACAGCAAACACCATGAAGGCAAAGACTGGTACCTATTTATTCTCTGTATTCCCAGCACCTGGGGTTTCAGCAATCATCCTCCCTTCTTATCTCCTATGTGTACTTTTTCTGTTCTCAGAGTAGCTCAGTCAAAATGTGCACTGCAGAACTGTGCCATTATTATGTGTGCATGCAACTTACCTGTAACATTCTTGTTTTATTCACCTTTGTCTCCCTGACAGCACTTTGCACAAATCTGTGCAGTTCATGTTCAGTAAATGTTTGTTAAATCTAGTGGAAAAAGCATTGAATGGAGGCTTTTTCACACTATAACCAAAACATAAAAACTGACCTTTGGCAGATTGGCTTAATTAGCTCTGACTTTAGATAATCAGTATAAATGCTTGTCTCTGTGAGAATAATTGACGTTTACATTTTCTGCCATTTCAATAAAGATAAAGTCTTCAACCCTGAACCTCTCTAATCATTTCAAAATAAATCAATTTTTATGTTTATTGTATGTACCCTGCAAGTTTAGTTTATTTTACATTTGTATTGTTCAAATTTCTTCCAAAGTCTGTTATATGTACTAGACTTATTCACAAAGACATATATGTGTGTGCTAAAAGACCGAATGTTTTTAGCAACATGAAATATTTGCTATATCTGTGGGTCGCCCCATGTCAAGTCCATACAAGCTTTTCTTGAGGGTCAACAATGTGTCAGAAGCTCTAGAATGTCCACAGCAACTCTGGAATTTCTAAATGGAAACAGAGTAATATAGTTGTTATAGCTAGGGGACTTGTCTTGAAGATGCAATTATAATAGGTATTTACCCAAATTCTATGTGCATTTGGAGTGGCAACACAGGCCAAGTCAAGGAAAACCTAACATTACTATAGTTAGAGATAATTTTTCATATTGCTTTGAAAGAAAATTTAGGCAATAATTTTTCTTTCCCCCCCAATTTTATTGAGGAATAATTGACAAATAAAATTGCATATATTTAACACGGACAGTGATAATCCTATAAAATAAAAGACTAATATGCAAATCAACCAAACAGCAAACGACCAGTCACTGTGACTTGCACTGACCACCAGGGTGCAGACGCTCAATGCAGGAGCTGCCCCCTCATGGTCAGTGTGCTCCCACAGGGGGAGCGCTGCTCAGCCAAAAGCTGGGCTCATGGCTGGCAAGCACAGTGGCAATGGCGGGAGCCTCTCATGCCTCCATGGCAGCATTAAGAATGGCTGACTGACATCCCACAGGGAGTGGGCCTAAACCATCAGTCAGACATCCCCATAGGGCTCCCAGACTGCAAGAGAAGGTGAAGGCCCCCCTTCAACCCCAAGTGCATGAATTTCATGTGCCAGGTCTCTAGTTTTATATATAAACACTAGGGGCCCGGTGCATGAAATTTGTGCACTGGGGGGTGGGGAGTCTCTCAGCCCAACCTGCCCCCTCTCACATACTAGGAGCCCTCAGGGGATGTCCTACTGACAGCTTAGGACTGATCCCTAGGGGGAGCAGTTCTAAGCTGCAGTCTGGCTTTCTTTTGTGGGAGGTGATCAAGCTGATCAGGGGAAGGCACCAGGCCCATCACTCCGCTGCTGCAGCCACCACCAGTCACCACAGCCACCAAGGTGTTTTCATCAACATACACTCCAGTCCCTTCACCATGAAAAAAATGACGACTTTCTTTAGACATTTTCAAGATGTGTCTTTCATAGGATATGACATTTCTTTCTTTATTTTTTTTTATCCTCACCTGAGTATATGTTTCCATTGACTTTTAGAGAATGTAGAAGAGAAAGGGAAAGAGAAAGAAACATAAAATTGAGAAGAAAATTTTGATTGGTTGCCTCCTGCATGAGCCCTGACCTGGGCCCTGGCCAGGGAGGACCCTACAACCTAGGTAAATACCCTTGATCAGAATTGAACCCAGACCCTGCGGTCGACAGGTGAGGCATTATCCACTGAGCCAAACCGGCTAGGGCAGGATATCACATATCTTAGCCCTCCAGCAGTTGACCTTTATTTTTTCCCCCAGAAGTGTGGTGGAAAAACCCTAGATCATCTTTTTGGACTCTTATTACCCAAGTTACTAAGAACATTACGGGAAGCTTAGCCAGTGAGCAGTCAGAAAAGCTGTTGCCTCCGTAGTTCACACCAATCACCAGCTGGGCCCTGCCCAGGCCTAAAGCCTAGGGGCCTGGGCAGGGGCCCCCTAGCTCCCTCTGATCACTAACTCCGACCCAGTCAAGGCCTAAAGCCTCCAAGGCTTTCTGCCTGGGCAGGGGACCCCCAGCTCCTTCAATTGATGGCTCTGCCCCTACCCGCTTGGCTCTGATTGCAGGCATGGCCCTGCCCAGGAGACCCCTGGCTCATGCCCTTCCCAGGCTGCTCAGGGCCCACGTGGAGTTTACCTCAGAGTGACCTGGGTGCCAGGATGTTTCTGGGACCCAGGCACTGGGTGCGTATGTATGAAAATTAACTTCTATCTTTATTGGGTTAATTTTCATACTCATTCTGATTGGCTATGGGCGTAGCAGAGGTATGGTTAATTTATATGTTTGTCTATTGTTAGGTAAGTTATATTAGAATGTTTATTATTATCAAGATAATTAACACATCCATCACCTCACATAGTTAACTTTTGGGGGATGGGGGTTAAAAATGCTTAAGATCTACTCTCAGCAACTTTTAAATATATAATATCATACTATAAATTTTAGTCACCATATTATAGATTAGATCCTCAGAACTTCTTCATATAAATAAAAGTTTGTACCCTTTAACCTACATCTTTTCCCTTCTTTCCCAGCTTCTGGAAACTACCATTCTATTCTCTATTTCTATGAAACCATTTTTTCTTTTTAGAATACACATATAAATGATAGTGTACAGTAGTTATCTTTTTCTGGCTTATTTCTTTAGTATAACGCCTTCCATGTGTCACAAATGATGGAATGATTTTCTTCTTTTTATAGCTTAATAAAATTCACATACAGTATACATACACACACACACACACACACACACACACACACACACACACGCACACACATAGTAGTTCTTTATTTATTTTATTGTTGTTGTTATTCCTCGCCCAGTGATATTTTTCCCATTGATTTTGTTTGAGACAGTGGAAGGGACAGGGAGAGGCAGAGAGAGAAACACCGATATGAGAGAGACACATCGATTGGTTGCCTCCAGCATACTCTCTGACCAGATATGTGCCCTTGATCAGAATCGAACCTGGGACCCTTCAGTCTGCTGGCCAACCCTCTATCACTAAGTCAAACCAGCCAGGACCAAAATAGTCCTCCTTTATCCATAAGGGATATGTTAACAGACCCCCAGTGAACCAAACTGAAATCAAGGATAGTAGCAAACCCAATATATATTATGTTTTTTCCTACACATACATACCTATGGTAAAGTCTAATCTATAAATAAGGCAATGAAAGAGATTACCAATACCAATAAAAAATAGAATAATTATACTGATCAGATAATGGGTGGGTACACTGGACAAAGGAAGTGGGATGACTCAAGATTTCATCACGCTACTCAGAACCACACACAATTTAAAACTTATGAATTGTGCCCAGCCAGTGTGGCTCAGTGGTTGATCATCAACCTATGAACCAGAATGTCACGATTCACTTCCTGGTCAAGGCTCATGCCCAAGTTGTAGTTTCAATCCCCAGGGGGGGGCTATAGAAGGCAGCCAATAAATGATTCTTTCTCATCATTGATGTTTCTACGATATATCTTCCTCTCCCTTTCTCTCTAATATCAGTAACAATATATTTAAAATATATATGTATACTTTAAAAACTTATGGATTTTACTTCCAGAATTTTCAATTTAATATTTTCAGACTGTGACCATAGGTAACCGAAACCACAGAAAGTGAAACCACAGATAACAGAGTTTCTTTAGCCATTCATTCAATAAGAATATTTAGGTTGTATCCATATTTTGACTATTAAGAATATAGTCAAAGTACCATATTAAAATACATTAAATGACACTACAGTCAATAATTTATAGTGGATCTTTAAATAAATATGGGAATTCAGTATAGTGAATTCATTTCCTTGAAAGGTAACCATTTTTTATTCTTCCCTAATCAACATCCCTGTAAAAGGTATAGTATATTTACTACTAAGGAACTGGGTACTCTATTACCATGTGTAAAAATACTAATTTATACAAAGTTCAAATTTAAAATAGTTTTCATGAATAATTATTGGAGTATCATCCAAGTGTGAAACAATATACTGCAGATAAAATATCATGATTGCTACCTTCTGAGATAACTGAATGAAAGTCTACTTCTTTAATTTGGAGAAGCAGTGCTTTCCCGATCTGCATCAATAAGTATTATACAATAATCTTTTTTTTTTTTTTGCATTCCTGGCCACCTAATTAAAATCTTTGTAAGAGAGAAAATATATAGCCAATGCTGGACCAAATTAAGTCAGGGAGAGAGGTGAGAGCTGAGTAGAGATATAACCCATGTCCTGCCCACAGTGATTATCTTTTTGTCCTCCCATCCTTCACTTGTCCCTACAACCAGTTTCTCAAGTAATCAAGATAATTTTTAAGTGATGCTTTTGTTTGACATTAATCTAAACTTTTATAAATAAGCATCTTATACTTGGAGTGCAGCTTCATCATTTCAGCACATGTTGCATTTGTCTTTATCATCACATTGAAACCAAATGGTTCACTTTATCGAGGCTAATAACAAAAGCACATATGTGGACTTAATATATAAATAATATTTTCATGTCAGATGAATATTAGATGGATGTCACTGAACACTCTCAAAACAATTATTATGAATCTGTTTAAACAAAGAAAAGTGAAGGAAATTTTGAGTTATCCTGATATAGGCATGCCAAACTTAAAAGAAACTGCATTGCAGCAGCTGGTTTCATATTTATATTTTGAGCAATGATTCAATTATAGGAAACAACATCATTTGTCACAGTAAAGCAGTGTTTTAAAATAAAATATTATGTTATTTTTTAGTTTTGTTTGCATTTAATTAGCAAAAGTTATTTTGGGGATTATGGCAACAGAAGGTTGTGTGGTTGACAGAACCACTGGACAAGAGAAGAGAAACACACCATTACTGTATTAATACATTAGTACATTCAAGTTTTCATGGTGTTTTAAACCAAGAAACAAAAATTAGTCATCATTTTTCTCCATTCAATAACTTTATTAAAGGAGGCAGTATGTTTATTAATAAGCACAAAATGTTTGAACTTTAAAAATATTGAAAATGCTTTTAATAATAAATATTTTAAAAGGAAAAAATAACAATACTGAAAATAATGAATAAAAATAAATTTAAGCTACACTGAGAAGGGGTGTGATCATTCTATTTCATTTAAAAGAGGCCATGCATTTCTCAACTTTGAGAAACATTGTTCTTAGATGCCTAGCATGCTTAAACCTGCCTTTAGCAGTAGCATCCCATTCTTCCCTTGGAAAATAACTCCTCTATTCCACATAGTTGTAGTAGAACTCTAAATCGTACTGTTTATTCTTTCTTTATCCATATTATGAGCACATGACTCATTAGAAAAATAAGATGACTCTCCAAGGAATATGAATTATTGGTGGAGAAACATAAAAATAGAAGACATTGAAAAAGAACCAAGATGGCAGCATACGTAAACACCTATCTTGCTGCCCCACACAACAATTCCAAAACTACAACTTAATGACAGAAGAAACATCATCCAGAATCACTGGAAAGCGGGCTGAGTGAAAATTCCACAAATAAAAGTAAAGATAGGACACTGTGACTCAGAGGAGTGGCAGAGCACAGCATTGAAGATACGCGCAGAGGGAGGTTTGGAGTCTCTGCACGTGCCAGCAGAGAGAGTCCCACTGCACTGATTCCCCAGTTCCAGGCAAGATCCAGGGAGCCCACACTCATACGGGATAGAACTGGGCAGTGGGAAAGCATGCTGAAGCCCAGCGCGGCAGAGGTCTGCGAGCTTGTGGAGAGTGTGTGTAAACTTGGAACAGCAGTTTGCAAGTAAACTTGGGGACAGAAGTGCACGACAGTGCAGAGAGGACTTGTGACTTGCTCCCTCGTTCGGGAGACCACCGGACTGCATTGTGTTGCAACCCTGGGTGAGACTTTGTGGGTGCAGACTCATTTGGAGAGAGGCTGAGTTGTTTGGCAGCGGGTGGAGATCGGTGGCGGTTTTCTCTCAGAGGCAAGTGCAGCAGTTACCACCTGGCACAGAGACCCTGGTGCAGCATAGGGCGGAGCTGACGCTGCCTGCTCAGCCGGGAGACTCCGCCCATCCAACCTAAACACAGCTTACCCACACAATCAAATGGCCTGGAGGTCAAACCTGCCTAGTGATAACAACAATAAGCTGGGCTTAACTTCAACAATACTGTACAACCCATAAGGAGCTGCAGCAAGAGTATCCACCTCAGGTAACTGGGGAGGCTGAGCCACTGTCCCTTAGAGGACATCTACCACACAAATCTAATGGACCAACTGAGGGAAGCAGCCACAATGCAGAGAAATGGAAAGAAATCAGATGTGAAAGAAATGGAGGGAAAAAAACGACTGGACATAGAGTTCAAAACCACAGTTATAAGGCTTTTCAAGAGGCTCCTAGAAAAGGCCAAGACCTACAAGGAAATGAACAAGACCTACGAGGAAATGAACAAGACCTACAAGGATATGAAAAAAGACCAACTAGAAATTAAGCATACACTGACTAAAATAAAAAATATTATACAAAGACCTAAAAGCAGTCCAGACGACTGCAAGAACCAAGTCAAAGATTTGAAATACAAAGAAGCAAAATCCACTAGGCCGGAAAAGCAAGAACCAAAAAGAATCCAAAATATTGAAGATAGTGTAAGGGGCCTCTTGGACAAACTCAAGCATACGAACATCCCAATTATAGGGTTGCCAGAAAAAGAGAGAGAGCAAGACAATGAAAACCTACTTGAAGAAATAGTGACTGAAAACTTCCTCCACCTGGTGAAAGAAATTGACTTAAAAGCCCAAGAAGTGCACAGAACCGCAAAATATAGGAATCCAAAGAGGACCACACCAAGACACATCATAATTAAAATGCCAAGGGCAAAAGAAAAAGAGAGGATATTAAAAGCAGCAAGAGAAAACAGTTAGTTACCTATAAGGGAGCACCCATACGATTGTCAGTGGATTTCTCAACAGAAACAATGCAGACCAGATGGGCGTGGCAAGAAATATTCAAAGTGATAAATAGCAAGAATCAACAAACTAGATTACTCTACCCAGAAAAGCTATTATTTAGAATTGAAGGTCAGATAAAGTGCTTCGCAGATAAGAAAAAGTAAAGGAATTCATCACCACCAAACCAATATTATATGAATTGCTAAAAGATATTCTATAAGATGAGGGAAAAAAAAGGTAAAAATATAAATTATGAACAACAAATACACATCTATCAACAAATGAACCTAAAAATCAAGTGAATTAATACTATGATGAACAGGATAAACTGGTGAATATAATAGAATCATGGAGTTAGAGAGGGAATGGACTGACAATACTTGGGGAGAAAAGGGGTGTTGGAGGTACAGCAAGTCATACACCTATAAGAGAGGACAGTGTGGGGGAGAGGAGGGTGGAGGGGAGCTATAGGGAGAAAAAAGGGGAAACAATGTAATTAATAAATTGAACAATAAGGATTAAAAAAAATAAAACTAAAAAATAAATAAATAAATAAAAAGAAAAAATAAAATAGGAGACATTGCCCTGACTGGTTTGGCTCAGTGGATACAGCATTGGCCTGTGGACTGAAGGATCCCAGGTTCGATTCCGATAAGGGCATGTACCTTGGTTGTTGCCACATCCCCAGTTGTGTTTGTGCAGGAGGCAGCCTAATTGATGTTTCTCTCTCATTGATGTTTCAAACTCTCTATCCCTCTCCTTTCCCTCTTTAAAAAAATCAATAAAATATATATTTTTGTAAAAATAAGAAATGGTCCCTGGAGCTACAGTGGATTTCTGTTATTTCCTAAATCCTTGTTGAATCATTTTATATTGAGTAATATATTCATCTTTCTATAGATTATGTTTTTTGCTTAAGTTAATCAAACTTAGTTTCTATTGGTCATCACTAAGAATCCTGATTGATGTACTAATATAAACAAAATAACCCAAACTCACACAAACATCAAATACCAAAAGCACTCAAGAGTTGAGAAGAGGTTAGAGAAGAAGAAAGGAAGATTATAAAAAAAATCTAGGTTTTTTTTCTCCCTTTCTCTAACTGACATTGAATTCACTTACTAATACATTTATAAACTGTCATTTATTCAGCTCTATAATGTACTATATGACTAGTTCCCGAAAATCAAGAATTAAATTTTATTTACATTGTAGCTCTAGCATCTCACAAAATGTTTGGCCCATACAGTAGGTGGTCAAAAATGTTTTGAACTAATGAAAGGTTCACATATATAACAAACACTATGTCAATAAAGATTTTAAAAATTCATGGAGTTTCTTCTCTTTTTACTATTTAAACTATTACAAATGTCCTATCCCCCACCCTTTACCTACTCCACCTAGCACTCAGTCTCTCTTCCCTCTAACCAAGACCACACTGTTGTTTGTGTCTATGGGTTATGCATATATGTTCCTTGGCTAATCCTTTCACCTTCTTTCATCCAGTCCCCTTCTTCCCACCCCTCTGACAGCTGTCAGTTTGTTCTTTGTATCCATGCTTTTGGTTCTATTTTGTTTGTTAGTTTATTTTTTTTGTTAAATTCCACATATGAATGAAATCATATGGTATTTGTCTTTCTCTGACTTGTTTATTTCACTTAGCATAATAATCTCTAGCTCCATCCATGATGTTGCAAAAGGTAAGAATTCCTTCTTTATTCCTGTGCTGTGGTATTCCACTGTGTAAAAGTACCAGAGCTTTTTCATCCTTTCAGTTTTTGAAGAATGATCTTTAGAAAGGTCATTATTACTGTCATGAACATCCTTCACACTACAGTAAGCTCCTTTAAGTCAGAAAACAGTTTTTACCTTTGTATCCCCAGAGCCTTAAGTACCTTATATATAGCTGGCACTCAATAACTGCTTGTTGAGTAAATTAATATATATATTGAAACTAAAATAATTCTAGAACTTGCATGATATAAATTAAATGTAACTTAAATTAGAAAATGCTTTTTTTTAAGTATATTTTTATTGATTTCAGAGAGGAAGGAAGAAGGAAAGAGAGATAAGAGCATGAATGATGAAAATCATTGATCAGCTACCTCTGGCAGGCTCCCTACTGGGGATGGATCCCAAAACCCAAGCATGTGCTCTGACTAGGAATCAAACCATGACCTTCAGGTTCATTGGTCAATGCTAAACCGCTGAGCAATACTGGCTGGGCTGAAATCACTTTTTATGACCTATTTAGTTCAGATCTAATGTTCTCCTCAAACTTAACAAATCTGTACTACTTAACAAATTTCCTCCCTAGACTATTAAGTATGTCATACAGTAGCACTGGTTCTTCAGTTCTCTAACAATATACTAGGTCTGTTGAGGTTTAAGTAGAGAACCATGGAATACTGAATATTAATTTAATTGGCAGAAGTACTGCCATTATTAACACCTTTATTAAGATGTCACTAAGTCCTTTTTGCTGAAGCACATAATACAGAAATCATTTTAAGATATGTCTTATATATTGTCCTTATTTATTTTTATATTTGTTTCTAAAAATGTAAAATGTATCAGAAAAATTAATTGTTTAGGAATTAAATATAATTTTCTCTAACATTTTGAACTGCTCAGGGCAGCTATAAATTTGATAAATTTGAGAGGTGTAAAAGCGGCAAATCTGATGTTACATATTATGTAAATAGAAAGGGTCATGATAGATAAGAAAGGGTACAGTGAATCATCACTTCACAGCAGAATTTAATTGACTATTGCAGCTCAAAATGCCACTGGGTGACAACTTAAAGAGACGCCTGGCCATCAATTGGAAAATAAAAAGCTCATTTTGGGACACATGCCCAGGTTTCTGTCTCGATCCCTAGTGCAGGAAGTGCAGGAGGCAGCCGATCAAGATTCTCTCTTATCATTAATGCTTCTATTTCTCTTTCCTTTTGAAATCAATAAAAATATATAAAAAGCTGTGATACTATTATAAAGATAAAGCTAAAATAGTATGTCTATTCATTTTGCTGCTTCCCAGTGCTGATGGAGGGGGAAGAACTGCTGTACGCTTATGGGGCTGGACTTGCTTCAGTGGGGCTTTGGTGCTCACCGAGTCTGCTTCTTGAATATGTCACTTATGGATGTGAGTAGTTGAATTCTGGTGTTGTCTCACACTGACCTCTAGATACACTAGTTTCTGGATCTCCAATGGGGTAGCAGGAGCTACAGTGAGGTATGCAGATTTCTCCTAGTCTGAGGAGAGCTGCAGTTGGTTAAATTAAGCTGCAATGGGGCAGGCCATTTATATGCAAATGCTGCTGCACACAGCTTGGGTGGGTTTGCAGATTGTGGGGGGTGGGGTCTCAGGAAGTCACTAGGGTGTGGAAAACCACCAGTGCTGAGACTCAGCTATTTCTGCATTTACTCCTTTCCAAATCCCCTGCATCCCTCTGGTGCAGGGAACAGTGATTGCTTAGGGCACCTCTGCAAGGGAGCCACCCTCACTTTCCAAACCAATGGCAGATCATCCAGCTTCTTCCTATAGGAGTCTGGGTCTCCCCAGAAATGAGTTCAGAATATCAGGAGCTTGTTTCCCTTCAGCTTGAAAACAGCAGCACCCCGTTGCCCGCTGCCAGCCCGGTTCGCGCACCTCCGTACCTCAGTTTTTCAGTGCTTGTGCACATTTCAATGCTATTTTCTCTTTCCGTCTAAATGCAGAACTCCCACTTGGCCAGCTTTCACATGGTTCTGGGTAATAGACATTTTGTCTTTTAACTGCAGTTTTGAAATTGATGAGGCAGCAGTTTAGGTGTTTACCTATGCCGCCATCTTGGCTTCTCCTGCTAAAACAGTATGTAAGTAAGCTTTGCTTTCTTTTTTTCTTCTTAATCCTCACCTAAGGATATACCTTATTTATTTTAGAAAGAAGATGCAAGAGTAAAACATTGATCAGCCACCTCCCACAGCCCCCACAACTGGGAATCAAACCCAAAGCCTTTCAGTGTACAGGATGATGCTCCAACCAACTGATCCACACCAGCCAGGGCTGTTTCCTTTTTAATAATCATTTCAACAGAAAATATCAAATAAATAATAGGAGGGTGGGTAAATAGACAAAGCAAAACTTATGAAAATTCTATAAGAATTGCTTAAGTTTGAAACAGTAATATAATTTTAAAATAATTTGACTATAGTTTCAAATTAAGCATCAAAACTAGGTCAACCTAAAATACTTTAACTAATTCATAATTGTTATTGAAATTTTAAAAAGAATAAATAGTTTCCATATAGAGGATAATATTTTCAGTCACATCTAAATGCTGAGGTTTTGTTCAATGTGACATTAGAAGCATTTACTTTTTATAAAACCAAGAAATAAAATGTGCTTCATTTTAAGTAATGTATAATATTTATACATTTTTTTCACCTACTCATATATGTGCTTTACTCTGTAAGGACAATAAATTCCAAGGGCCTGAAAAGATTTGTAATTGCTTCCTAAAAGGTTTTCTGGGAATTTGTTTGAGCCAGAAATATTATGTACCATGTAAAATAAAGCAAAACTAAAAGTAAAGTATATTCCACTCTGATGATACATAATAATAAGAATTTGAGACAAAGAGGGTTCCATTTAACTGACATAAAGCAAAATATGGTAGGATAGCTATAATTCAGATGAGGTAACATTCTGAATTCTGTGCATTCTTAACTGCCTCAAATTGTGAGAATTTGTGACCTTTTAAAACTTACTAGATGGACATTTAATAAAATTAATTCTTAAAAATAAATTATTTAAATAAAATGTCATTTACTTTGGAGATGAGTTACCAGTTTGAGCTATTATTTCTTTTTTAAATGTCAAATTATAAATACTGTAAATATAAATTAAATATATACTACATTAGACACATGTATTTTAGACACATGTGCTTCAATACCAACATGAACAATATGATGTGCTTCAATACCAAACATCAACAAGAGTTCAGAAACAAATAAGACATACATGATTCTACACATAAAATTTGCATAATTTACTGTATTAAATGATACTTCAATAAGCAAAACTCTTAATAGGAAACTGTAGTAAAACTGGTAGGAGAATTACAGAAGTAGCTAACTTTTAGTAATGGTGAGTGCTGACAGAAAATTATACTTTAAATAACAAATTATACTTTAAAAGGCTTTGTCATAAAAATTGGGACAGACAGTAGCTGGGGGTGGGTGGCAAATTAGAGAGCTGAGCCTCAGGCATTTGTCAGCTTGCAACATTAACCAGATATACCATATGTCCCATGAAAGTAAATTATAGAGCTTTGATACAGCAAAGAAATTGGCAAAGTCACTGAGACTAATTGCTAAAGATACACATGTATACACAATAACAGTAATCATCAGAAACTCAACATCTTGCCCTCCCTCTCCACTATCCACCAATGGGAGTGACTGAAAACAAAAATTCTGTCTGCCTTCAATTTATGAAAATAGGGTTTGGATTTAGTCACTTTTAACACTATGATATTTTATTTATAAATATTATTCCTTCTTCTTACATGGTTCTTTAAGTCTACCTTTTCCATTCTTTTTTTCCTTCCTTTGTTCATTCCTTCCTTCTGTACTCTTCCCTCCCTTCCTCTTTCCCTACCTCCCTCCTTCCCTCCTTCCATTCTTATTTCTGCACAACTAAAGAAACTATCAACAAAATAATAAGAAAGCCCACTGCAAGGAAGAACATATTTGACAACATTATATTCGATAAGGACCTAATCTCCAAAATTTATAAAGAATTCATACATCTTAATCAAAGTAAGATAAACAATCCAATAAAAAATGGGCAAAGGACTTAAATAGACAATTTGCAAAAGAGGACATACAGAAGGCCAAGATACATGAAAACATGCTCAAAGTCACTAAGTCATCCAAAAGATGCAAATCAAAATGACAATGAGATACCGTCTCACAAATGTCAGAATGGCTATTATCAACAAACGACAAGTGCTTGTGAGAATGTAGAAAAAAAGGAACCCTCGTGCATTGCTGGTGGGAATGCAGACTAGTGCAACCACTGTGGAGAACAGTATGGAGTTTCCTCAAAAAACTAAAAATGGGACTCCTATTTGACCTAGTAATCCCATTTCTAAGAATATATCCCAAGAAATCAGAAACATCAATCATAAAGGACATATGTACCTCTATGTTCATAGAAGCACAATTTACAATAGCTAAGATTTGGAAACAAAGTGCCCATCAGCGGATGAGTGGATTAGAAAACTGTGGTACATTCACATGATGGAATACTATGCTGCTGTAAAAAAGAAAGAACTCTTACCATTTGCAATAGCATGGATGAAACTGGAGAGCATTATGCTAAGCAAAATAAGCCAATTGGAGAAAGATAAAAATCACACGATCTCACTCATTTGTGGAATATAATGAACAACATAAACTGATGAACAAAAATAGTTCCAGAGACAGATAAGCATTGAACAGACCATCAAATTTTGGAGGAAATCAGGGAAGAGGGGCAAGAGATCAACCAATGGTCTTGTATGCATGAAATAAGCATAACTAATGGACATAGACATTAGGGGGGTGAGGGCATGTTCCTGGAGGTGGATGTGGCTAGGGAGAGGTCAATGGGGGAAAAGGAGACATATGTAATACTATATGTAATACTTTAAACAATAAAAAATTTTAAAAATATATTAGCTGTGGAAAGCCACCCATTATCTTCACTAGCAGAGAGGTTTGGACAAGAAACCTGGAAGGCAAGGGTCAGAGCCATACACCCACTGTCTAGTTGAGACAAAGGTAGCTGAAGCAACTTCCACCTTTTAGTCTTATGTAATCCTTGCTGATAGGCGATCATGAGCTATTACTTAAATTGTCTGCATAAGGGCTATGGGTGTATTCCAAACCTGAATTGCCTGCCTAAGGGCTATGGGTATAGCATCCTCAAATGACTATTCACAAAGAATTTTAGTTCTTTGGTTCATTAAGAATAATGACAATAACTCCTGTCAAATTTTCTAAAAATGTGAATGACTTATAGTGCAAACTCAAATATTTTTTTGAATGAACAATTTAAAACTGGTAAGTTTGAGCATGAAGTCAGAGAAAAAGATCCCAAATTTATTGATAAAGATCTAGATTATGCTGGGTATGATTTTAAAAGACTGAACAAAAGCAAACAAAAGTTTTAATAACAGAGGGCAAGTACATAATAAATGCACAACTTTCTGACTTCTTGCTGGGAATTCATAATTTGGACATTTAAACCAGTAAAAGAAATTGGTATTAAAAATGAAGAGTAGAGAGAAACCAAGATGGCGGCATAGGTAAACATGTAGGCTGCAGCCTCGCACAACAATTTCAAGAATACAACTAAAAGGCAAAATGGACATCATCCAGAACAACAGGAAAGCTGGCTGACTGGAAATTCTACAACAAGAAGGAAACAGAAATGCACACAGAGAATCAGAGCAGCTGTAAAGCCTGAGGTATGGAGACATGCGTGTGGACAGGACACAGCTGGAGAATGGGGCAGCAGAGTGCCTGGCTGGTGTGCTCTAATGGGAAGGAGAAAAAAGCTCCAGATTGCACTGAACCCCAGTTCTGGGCAAGACCTGGGGGACCCATGCCCATACAGAGGAATCTGGACTGTGAGGCAGAATCTCAGGGAAACAGCCAAAGGCAGAGATTTGGAGGCGCATGCGCAAGTGTGCGCTGAGAGGACTGTGCTGCTAGCACGATCTGGCAGGAGGGAGACAGGAGCTCCAAACAGCGCTGAAACCCAGTTCTGACTGCACAGAACCCCAGTGTTGGGCGAAAATCGGGGGGTCAGTATTCACTGGGGGAGAGACTGGGCTGTTTGGCAGCAGGCAAAACTTAAGGGCGTCTTTCTTTCAGAGTTGCCTACAGCGATTGCCTGCAGCTCTGAGACCCATGAATCTCATGGGGCAGGACTGACTGGAAGCCAAGGCTGTCAGCTCCACCCTGAAACTCAGCCCCATCCAAGCTGAGCACAGAGGCTTGTGCAATTTTCCAAGTCTATTTGCATATCTCCCAGGGTGGACATAGCTTATCCTTACAGCCAATATGGCCTGGAAGTCAATTCCTCCCAGTGATAACAACAACAATCAAGACTTAACTGCAACAAGGCTGTACACACAGTCCACAAAGGGGTGCACCAAGAGTGTACACCTCAGGTAACAGGGGAGGCCGAGACACCAACAAACAAAGCTACCCTACCAATTCAGGGAAGCAGTGAAAATGTGGAGAGAAAAAAACAGATCACAAATGAAAGAATGGAGGAAAACAAATGACTAGCTATAGAGTTCAAAACCACGGTTATAAGGTTTTTCAAGAGGTTCCTAGAAAAGGCCAATAAATTCAGTCAGACCCTCAAGGATATGGAAAAGGACCAACTAGAAATTAATCATACACTGAATGAAATAAAAAATATTATACAGAGACATAACTACAGACTACAGGAATGCATGAATCAAGTCAAAGATTTGAAATACCAAGAGGCCAAAAACACTCAACCAGAAAAGCAAAAAAAAAAAAAAAAAAATTCCAAAAATTTGAGGATAGTGTAAAAAGTCTCTGAGACAACTTCAAGCATACAAAAATCAGAATTATGGGGGTGCCAGAAGAAGAGAGAGAGCAATATACTGAAAACATATTTAAAGAAATAATGACTGAAAACTTTCCCACCTGGTGAAAGAAATTGACTTAAAAACCCAAGAAGTGCACAGAACCCCAAACAAAAGGAATGCAAAGAGGACCACACCAAGACACATCATAATTAAAATGCTAAGAGCAAAAGACAAAGAGAGAATATTAAAAGCAGATTACCTACAAGGGAGCACCCATACGATTGTCAGCTGATTTCTAATCAGAAACTATGCAGACCAGACAGGAGTGGCAAGAAATTTTCAAAGTGATGAATAGCAAGAACCTACAAACAAGATTACTCTACCCAGCTAAGCTGTCATTCAGAATTGAATATCAGATAAAGAGCTTCACAGATAAGAAGCTAAAGGAGTTCATTAAAACCAAACCAGTATTATATGAAATGCTGAAAGATATTCTTTAAGAAGAGGAAGAAGAAGAAAAAGGAGGAAAGCATGGCTGCTTCAAACTAGAGCATGGATAGAATTGGAGAGCATTATGTTAAGTGAAATAAGCCAGTCAAAGAAAGATAAGTATCACATGATCTCACTCATTTATGGAATATAATGAACAACATAAACTGATGAACAAAAATGGATCCAGAGACAGAGAAGCATTGACTGTCAAACCTCAGAGGGAAGGTAGGGGAGGTGGGGATAAGGGGAAGATATCAACCAAAGGACTTGTATGCATGCATATAAGCCTAATCAATGTAAATGGACACCCAGGGGGGTGAGGGCATAAGTGGTGATGCGGGGGGGGGGGGGGGGCCGGGGGAGGGAGAAGGAAGGGTTGGAAAGGGTAATGGTGGATGAGGACACATATGAAATACCTTAATCATTAAAGAATTTTTTTTTTTAAATGAAGAGCAGCCCTAGCCAGTTTGGCTCAGTAGATAGAGTGGAGACCTGAGGACCAAAGGGTCCTAGGTTCAATTCCAATCAAGGGCATTTACCTTGGTGTGCAGACTTGATTCCCTGGCATTGATTGGGATGCATGTGGGAGGCAACTAATTGATGTGTCTTTGTCATATCAATGTTTCTCTCTCTGTCTCTCCTCCTCCCTTCCACTCTCTTTACAAAGTCAATGGAAAAATATCCTCCCATGAGGATTAAAAACAACAAAAATCTTAAAAAAAAAAAAAAAGAAGAAGAAGAAGAAGAAGGATACTTGGTCTTTCTAATGAAGAGTACCTGGCCCCTCCACTTTTGCTCCAAAACCTTTCTGTTGTTCTGCATCTGGAAGCTATTTATTGAGACTGGGGAATATCATGAATACTTACTGACATCCAACTAGAATGACCAGCTAGCATTTGAAACTCTATTAATATAATTGTGGTGGTGGAGGGAACCAAGATGGCGGCATAGGTAAAAAACTATCTTGCTGAACAAACAATTTGAAAACTACAACTTAACAACAGAACGAACATCACCCAGAATCACCAGAAAGCTGGCTGAGTGGAAATTCCAAAAATAAAAGTAAAGATAGGACACTGTGACCCAGAGGAGTGGCAGAGTGCAGAGTTGAGGATATGCACAGACTCAGAGGTTTGGAACCCGTGCATGCGCGAGCAGATAGAGATGGCGGCTGGATACCCAGCTGGTTTTCTCCAATAGGGAGGGAGACAAATGCATCCCACTGCACTGATTCCCCAGTTCCGGGCAAGGTCTAGGGAACCCACACCCAAATGGTGTCAAACTGGACAGTAAGGAGGAAGCACGCTGAAACTCCGGCACTGCAGAGGTCTGCGAGCATGTGGACAGGGCACGTAAACTTGGGAACTGCAGAAGCGTGAGAGTGTGCAGAGAGGACTCGTGACTTGCTCTCTCGTTCGGTTGAAAAAAAGAAAGAAGGGAAACCACTAGACTGCACTGTTTTACAACGCTGGGTGAGACTTTGGGATTGCAGACTCATTTGGGGGAGGCTGATTGTCCGCCAGCGGGCAGAGCTCAGTGGCAGCTTTCTCTCAGAGGTGTGTGCAGCCATTACCACCAGGCACAGAGACCCAGGTGCAGCATAGGGCAGGAGCTGATGGGAAATCAAGGCTGCCTGCTCAGTCTGGAGATTCCACCCATCCAACCTGAGCACAACTGATCCTCACAGCCAATTGGCCTGAAGGTCAAACCCTCCTAGTGCTAACAACAATAATTTAGGCTTAACTTCAACAAGACTGTACAATCCATAAAGGGCTGCACCAAGAGTATCCACCTCAGGTAACTGGGGAGGCTGAGCCACTGTCCCCTAGAGAACACTTACCACACAAAGCTACTCAACCAACTCAAGGAAGCAGCAAAAATGCAGAGACATTGAAAGAAATCACATTTGAAAGAAATGGAGGGGGAAAAAATGACTGGACATAGAGTTCAAAACCACGGTTATAAGGTTTTTTAAAAGGCTCCTAGAAAAGGCCGATGAACTCAATGAGAGCTTCGACGATATGAACAAGACTTTCGAGGATCTGAATGAGACCCTCAAGGATATAAATGAGACCTTTGAGGATATGAACAAGACCCTTGAGGATATGAAAAAGGACCAACTAGAAATTAAGCATATACTGACTGAAATAAAAAATATTATACAAAGACTTAAAAGCAGTCAAGAGGACTGCAAGAACCAAGGCAAAGGTGTGAAAAGCAAAGAAGAAAAATCCCCTCAGCCGGAAAAGCAAGTATCCAAAAGAATCCAAAAAATTGAAGATAGTGTAAGGAGCCTTTGGGACAACCTCAAGCATACCAACATCCAAATTATAGGGGTGCCAGAAAAAGAGAGAGAGCAAGATAATGAAAACCTATTTGAAGAAATAGTGACTGAAAACTTCCCCACCTGGTGAAAGAAATTGACTAATTGACTTAAAAGTCCAAGAAGCACACAGAACTCCAAACTATAGGTATCCAAAGAGGACCACACCAAGACACATCATAATTAAAATGCCAAGAGCAAAAGACAAAGAGAGAATATTACAAGCAGCAAGAGAAAAACAATTACCTATAAGGGAGCAGCCATACCATTGTCAGTTGATTTCTCAACAGAAATGATGCAGGCCAGACGGAAGTGGCGAGTGGCAATAAATATTCAAAGTGATGAATAGCAAGAATCTACAACCAAGATTACTGTACCCAGCAAAGCTGTCATTCAGAATTGAAGATCAGATAAAGTGCTTCACAGATAAGAGAAAGCTAAAGGAATTCATCACCACCAAACCAATATTATATGAAATGCTGAAAGATATTCTTTAAGAAGAGGAAGGAGAAAAAGTTAAAAGTAAAAATTATGAACAACAAATACACATCTATCAACAAATGAATCTAAAAATCAAGTGAATTAAAAATATGATGAACAAGATAGACTGGTGAATATAACAGAATCATGGGCATAGAGAAAGAATGGACTGACAATTCTTTGAGAGAAAAGGGGTGTGGGAGGTGCAGCAAGAGACTGGACAAAAATCATACACCTATGGAAGAGGACAGTGGGGGGAAGGTAAGGGCAGAGGGTGGGGTGGGTACTGAGTGGAGGGGAGCTATAGGGTGGATAAAAGTGGGAACAATGTAATTAATAAACTGAACAATAAAGATTAAAATATAAAAATATATATACAATTGTGGTGGTCATACTTTGCTTAGGGCAGTCTTGATTTACAACATTTTACTACAGGCAAACTGAAATGGAGGACTAAGCATTTCATCACATTATCTTAATAAAATATCCTCACAACAGAATATTATTAATTTTTACTTTGTTTGGCTTCTTGTTAACTTTTTAATTTAATATTTAATTGGGAAAGCAAAAAAGAAAAACAATCCATTATAAATTTTATTTAAATTACAGATAAGATCTCTGCTTTTATCTTATTGATTACACTACTTATCATTTTATCTGTAGTGATTAAAATTTGGACACCAACCACAATCCTATTTCCCTTTCATATTCCAGAATATTCACTACCTTTAGTTTGGCATGAAACTATCCAGATACATTTTTTATTATATTTACATACATATATATAGAGAGGAGTATAAAAAATATGATCTTTTAATTGGGGGGGAGTGTTTACATAAATAGCATTGCATTGTAGAACTAATACTTTCTGTTTCCACTCGACATTTTCTCATTAGTTACAGGCAAGGTACAGAAAAGCAATTAATTTTTTAATGTTGGCCTCATATCTTTCCAATTTGATGAACTCTTCGATAGACACTAATATTTCATTTGTCTACTCATTTGATTTTTTTTGAGTAATTTTGATCCTATATATAGCCTTAGAAATTTGGTGTTTCTCTAATTGTTCTAATTTATTTCCATAAAATTTGTCATCACCTTTGCACTGCTACCTGTTATCATTAAAGATACTAACTACCTGAAGTTATTTCCACTTTCTGCTTTCATTATATTTTTTAAAATTTTTATTTTCAAAGAAATATTAGATACACTGATAAAATCTTCTAAAATTTTAATAAAGATATATTTTGTTTTTATTTTAATCTCTTGAAGTCCATTTTATTTCATTAGTTTAATTAGTTTCAATATTTCATAATGTATTTCATAATGTACTTAAACCATATATACTAGTATTTTAAGTATACTGTTTTAGCCATAACCACAAATTTGGATATGGGAGGCACATGTTGTTATTCAATTATGAACAGTTCATAATTAGTATTTCCATTTATTCTTGAACACGACTGTTATTTTGAATGTGTTTTTATTTTCAGTTGTGTACTTTTTTGACTATTGAAATCTAATTATATTGTCCTGTGATCAGGGAATGTGACCTGCAGAAAAATAAATTTTTCAGTTTATTAAGATTCACTCCAAGGCCTAAACATAAATAATTTTGGAAAAGATATTTGTTGTTTGAAAGAAAAATTTACAGTTGTTATTTTCAGTAATCTTACTTTTAACCTTTTAATCTGTCATTTCTGGGTGATGGATATTAAAATGTTTCACTATGATTATAGATTTTATAATTCTAAGATTGTATAATAAATATCAGGCAAATTTGTTGGGTGCATAAAGGTTCCAACTGCTACATCTTGTTGTTCATGATGAATTGTTCTTCAAAATAGGAAACTTACCTCCCTTTTCCTCTGCTTATGCAGTATTATAATGAACATACATGGAATGTCTCTTAAAATAAGTATTTATCTTTTTAAAAAATATTTTTTCATTGATTTCAGAGAGGTGGCGAGAGGGACAAAGTTACATTGATGAGAGTGAAATATCCATTGACTGCCTCATGCTTACACCCTACTGGGGATCAAGCCCACAACCTAGGCATGTGTCCTGACTGGGAATCTAACCATGACCTCCTAGTTCATAGGTGGAAGCTCAACTGTGAGCCACAGCGACTTGATTTAAAGTTTCTTTAAGGTAATTTGAGCCCCTATTTATTTTAATAGCTTCATTTAGCATTCATGTTTATTGTGGTTACTGAAATGTTTGCATTTCTTACTGCTATTTCATTTTGCATTTTTCACTATGCTTTCTGTTTTTTAAGTCTTGTTTAGTATCATATTTTTCACTTGTGTCTTTTTACTCTTCTAATCTTTTTAAATTAAACATTCTAAATGCACAGAACTATAGAATGCTTGTTTGTGAAGTTATAGAGGCCAATTCCCCTACTCTCTGTTGAGTGAATGTGAAAATGATGGTGACTTCAATTGGAATTTACTTAGAAAAATAAATAAATGTACTGCTTAAATCCTGCACTGTTTTATTATTTCAAAGTATTTCAGGGCCTATTGGCTTTAAAAATTAATTCTAATAAAAATTTTAAAAAATTCAGTTCTCCAAAATAGACTATATTAAAATCTAATGAGATTTAATTGTATGACAAATTCTACATTTTTCATAACAAAGACTTCTGGAAAGAGCCTCCATCATGCTGGATTAACCACATGGCAAAAGTGACAGGATAAGCCCACCAAACCCACTTCTGTTGATTCTATAGAGAAAATAAATTGGTCCAGACCCAAAATAAATTTTTAAAAATGTACAGTGGAAATCAGAGTAAAATTATTAAGTCTTATAAATGCAATTATGTAGAATAGCATATTGTCATTGAGAGGGTAAAAGCTAAGTAATGGGAAGGATTGGGTTTTAAAAAGGCAAAAGAAAGGAAAGCTTTCAAAAGTAGTACAAAATGAGTACTAGAGTTAACATTGCTGTTTGTAGGGGTAAGGGACAAAAGAATTAAAATCACTCCAACCATTAAAATGGTTCATTATCTTATTATTTGTCAGTTTGATAGAGTAATACATGCTGGTTGTAAAACATTTAAGTATAACAAAACTAACCTATATAATAAAAATCCCTAGGGAGTAATGACTGTAAAGACCACTAGGGGCCAAAAGCTCAACCCAGAAAGGTGGCATGGAGTGCTCAGCGAGGCCTGGAGGTGCAAGCTATGGCTCAGGGAAAAGGAACCACAAGCCCAGAGCTTGCTTTCCAATAAAAACAAAAACAAAAAATTGAAGGAAAAACAAAACAAAACAAAACAAAACAAAGCAAAAAAAAGAAAAGAAAAAAAGAACGGCCGACTTTGCCACTTGGGAAGAATGGCTGCTGGAGGGAAAGGACTGCCCAGGCCCTGCCTGGCCTGGCTGACGTGCAGCAGCGTGCAGGGACTAACCGGTGATGTGCAGCTACTTCCAGCATATTACTCTTTTACTAGACAGGCTTGTTCCTTGGGTTCTACTGAATTTGCAGTTTCAGGGTTTTTAAATTTACTTAGTTATTAGTGCTTCTTATATTAATAGCAGGTCATATGCTAAACAAGATATAGTCCTCTTTTAGCTACACGATATGTATCAAAACTGAGGTAACTGTAAGAATTCTAGCAGCTTCTTTAATTTATAGTCATCATCCTATTTTTTCAGTGTTAGAGTAGCCTTGCCAGGCTTTAATTTTTAAATCCAAGAGACTATTCCCAATATATAGGGTAGGGTCCATAAGCCTGGCTGCTGGTCAGAGCCATTGGCAGACAGGGCGGTTGAGGGGACCCCGGTGGCACCTGCCTTGGCTGATGGCCTGGTGCCACCTGCTGGCCGGCCCTGCCCACCAATTGCCATTGCTGGTCACCTCCTTCTTGGGGGGTAGGAGGGACAGACACTCAACGCAGAAGCTGCTCCTGCATGGAGTGTCTGCCCGCTGGCGGTCAGCGCGCATCACAGGGACTGGTTGTTCCGCCAGTCATTCCACCATTCGGTCAATTTGCATATTGGGTTTTATTATATAGGATTAACACTATAATCTTATAGTTTAATCTAGAGTTCATCCCTAAAATAAGATATAAAACATTGTGACATCCATTTATATATTAAACATCTTTTGATTCTATCTTATTTTCCTGCCTTTATTTCCCTTTGCCTCATTTTTCTCATTTTAACATATAACACACTGTTTTCTATGTTTGCAGAGTTCTAAACACTTCTGCTCTATGTGTAGTATCAAACCACTTTCATGGACCTTACCTTGAATAGATGCAAAGTTTCCTTTCATATTAAAAATCAAATCTCTGTTCAAACCCCTTACTTTCTATTTGTAGAGCCTAACAATTGTTCTCAGCTATCAGAGAGAGAATTGCCTTTAAATATTGATTAAAATGAATCAAAGCGAATCACTACATTGAAAATTAATCTGAATTGGGCTTTAATAATGTTTTCTGAAGTTATCTTTAAATTATTATAGAATTTGTTGCATAATCTGTAGCCTATCTTGGGTTAATTGGCAAACAAAATAAATAAATTATATATGAAGGGACCTATAGGTCATAAAAATACATTAGCTCATTAATTACTGAAAATTCAAAAAATAATTAGATTAATGAGAAAGAATAACATGGTTATCATAAATTATTAGTATAATTTATACATTCTTTCCATAGTGTTATAAATCTGCCACCAGTAATTTTGTGTCAGGAGACTTGGGTTGCCTGCTATACCTCTACCTTATTTGTTATTCTTAAAAAATGAAAACTTCATATGTATCATGCTTATCTCACAAATTCCCAATCAAGTTAAAATGAGATCATGGAAAATCATAATAGCTTGAATTACTGAGGTAAATATTTATCAAGAACTTTTCACATTGTGTTTTCATTTAATCAATATAATCTTATGAGGTTGATTATAATACCCAAATTCATAAATAATCTTGTTACATAGACCTTACATGTTTTGCCCAAGGGGACATAGATATTAAAAGATAGAATTAGAATTTGATATCAGCTAGTCTGATTCAAGAACAAAGTTCTTAGTCAAAATCCTAAATTGCTAAGTATTAGCTGCATCCCTTTAGATTCTGTAAAACTTGGTTATGTAACACTAACTAGTTATTTCAAAATTTTAAGATCTGAAATTCCAAGAATAAGAACTTTCTTTAGATTTCCTAGACATATAAAGTGACAAATCTAATCAAAACATTCTATAAAAATTCAAATGAAACTTAGACAAAAAATATGTTGGAGAATTGATTTAGCAAACATATTAGCCTAGTGACTTGCAAATTTTCTGTCTCTTACACAGTAACTAATTATAATTTTCAGTATGTTTTATTTATGTAAACAAAATATTGAATCTTAAATAAATCCACTAGTAATTCAATTATTGTGTTTATTATTATTTAGTAATTTACTTTAAATAAAAAAAACTGAAACCTGAGGGGATAATCTTAGACATTAAAGAAATATAAAACCTGGGATCTATTTTCTTTCGAATTCAGAAAACGCTATCATATCCAATCACTTAGATTGTTTTCTCTAACATTCCAAGTTTCCACTGTTCTGTGAAATTTGGAGAACAACACTGCCACCAAGGGGATAAAGGATTGAAAGGGCAGAGCCAGAATAACTGGAAAACTTAATGAAGAGGTCCTCAGAAGGGACTGAAACACTCAGTTGTGTCACAATCTATTGTGAGGTAAATTACTGATGATAGTTTGAGTACTAAAGATTGAAAATATGCTTAACAAAAGGCAGAATTCCAAATAACTTTTACTGACTGTTCCAAGTAAGAGAAAAGTGTAACATTACAATCACTTTGTTAGTACTAACTCATAAATTTCTCCTTACTATTTTTTAGTCCTCACCCAAGGATATGTTTATTTATTAACTTATTTATTTTGTTAATCCCCACCCATATATTTTTTCTATCACACCTATTTTTGAGTATTTTATTCTCTCTGATAATATTATAGGATTGTTATCTTAATTTCCTTTTGGGTAGTTGTATTTGTGTAGAAATGCAACTGATTTTTGTTTGTTGACTTTTTTTTTTAATTCTGCTACTTACTGAATGTGTGCATTAGTTCAAATAAGTGGGATTTTTTTGTTATATCTTTAGAGTTGTTTTACATATGAGATAATGTCATCTGCAAACAGAGATAATTTAACTTCTTTTCCAGTTTGAATGCCTTTATTTCCCTTTCTTGCCAAACTGCTGTGGCTAAGACTTCCAGTATCATGTTCAATAAGTGTAGTGATAGTGGGCATCCTTGTCTTATTCCTAAAATTAGTGGAAATGCTTTCACCTTCCACCACTGAGTATGATGTTAACTGTGGGATTGTCATATATGGCGTTTACGATGTTGAGGTACATTATTTCTATACCAAATTTATTTAGAGATTTTATCATGAAAGGATGTTGAAATCCTCATTTTGTTCACTTATTGTTTTCCTGATTCCATTTGGCTTTATATATTTGCTTTAAAAAAAAATTCTTTCGGATGATTATTTTGAAATCTTTATCAGGCAGTTCATAGTTCTCCATTTCTTCTGGGTGAGTTACTGGAGCTTTATTTCGTTACTTTGGTGGTCCTGTGCTTCCCTGACTTATCATGATCCTAGTAGCCTTGAATTGTTGGCTGCACATCTGAAGTGGCACTTGTCTCTTGTAGACTTTACAGACTGGAGTCATCAGGGAGAGTCACTCCCCACTCAACTCAGTCAGAGATTCTGCATAGGCCAACTGGCAGGGTCCACAGGAAGGATAGCTACTGGGGTCTGTGGGCAGAGACAGATCAGCTGGCAGGGTCTACATATGAGCAGGCTCATTGCTGGAACCTAAAGATAGGCATGCTTGATGCTAAATCTACAACCACACCTTTCTTACAGCTACAATAAAATTAGAACATATGTGGGAGGCATTCTTTAAAGGGGAAATCAATATGATCAAAGCAATGGAAATTAAAAAGGCAAATGATAAAGTTCAGCAACCATTTATACCCATAAAAACTGCTTGAAAAATAAAACTATCTGAATTTTATTAAACTATTCACCATAACAAACAACAAATATCATTTAAAATGGTAAATGTTAAAGCCATTCCGACTGAAATCAGGAACAAGCTGGGACATCCACCATCACTGTTACTACTTACTGTTTTCTAATTTCTAGTATAATAAAACACTAAAATAAAATAATTGGCATAAATACTAAAAATTGATGTAATTCTTTGTCTGATAATATGATTATATACTTTGAAAATTCTCCTCCCTCAGAAAAACAGACACATAACAAAACACTTAGATAAGTGATTGCATAACAAATATATCCAAAATAAAAATATGTTGTTTATACCTTTACTGGCACTATCAGCTAACAGGCAGAAGTGAGAAAACATATGCTATTGACAATTGTAACAAAAACAAACATGAGAATATATTTTAATTTTTGTTTTAAAAGTGTATACTACCACCCGATACAAAATTTAAAAGATATAAAAGGGAACAAGGGAGAAATATTTTACTTACGTTTTTCAGCCACTGATTTCCCCTCCAGGGAACAAAAATGCTATATAATCAAGTAAATGCAAACACACACAAATGATAGCACACTATAGCATAATGTCACTTGATTTGTTCACCAAAGAATATATAAGGGCAAGTCTTCCATTGTTCACCAAAGAATACATAATGGCAAGTCTTCCATAAATAAAAGAGTTGATTATTCTTTTTTTAAAATATATTTTATTGATTTTTTACAGAGCTGAAGGGAGAGAGATAGAAAGTCAGAAACATCGATGAGAAAGAAACATCAATCAGCTGCCTCTTGCATGCCCCCTACTGGAGATGTGCCCGCAGCCAAGGCACATGCCCTTGACCCTTCAGTCCCCAGTCCAACACTCTATCCACTGAGCCAAACCGGTTTCGGCAAGAGTTGATTATTCTTAATGAAGCCATTAACTTAACAAGTTATGTATTGATGGACAAGTTTCCTCCAAACTTTTGTTATTACAAACACTCATGTAATAAGTATTCTTGTATATGCATCATCAATTTATACCAATAAAACTGTAGTATTTTTTAGAAGAATTGCTAGTTCAATGGTAAGTATATTTATTTAACAGCTTTATTGAGGTATAATTCACACACAATAAACTGCATAATTAAAGTGTGCATGTTTTGAAATACAGTGTGGTACCATGACCAAAATCAAGATAATTAACATATCAATCACTCCAAGAAGTTTCTTCTTGAGATGTTGTGATTAATCCCTCCCATCATTCTATCCTACCCCATCCCCAGATATCCTTAGGCAAACCCATTGATCTATTTTTGTTACTATACATTAGTTTGCATTTCCTAGAATTTTACATAAAAAGAATAGTACAGTATGTAGTTCATTGGTCTGAATTTTATCAGCATAATTATTTAAAATTATTCATATTGTAGTATATATTATTCTTTTTTACACTGAGTGGCGGCCCATTGTGTGGTGTGTGTGTGTGCATGGGGGGGACGTGTTTGTGTATATACCACAGTTTATTCCTTTGTCAGCTGAATGGAAATTTGAGTTGTTTCTATTTTTTAGTTCTTATAAATGAAGCTTCTCTGAATATTCATGCCCAAGTCTTCATTTGAATATGTGAAATCATCCCTTATTTGATCTAAGAGGGGAATGTCTAGATCATATGGCTGATGGATGTATAATTTAAGAAACTACCAATTTTTTCTAAAGTGATTTTGCCATTTTACATTCCCAAAAATGATACTTGAGAGTTCCAGTCAGTCCCATGTGTTTTTATAAAGATTCTGATTTTGTTCTGATATCCAAGAAATCTGTGCCTAACCATAGGTCACAACATTTTGTCCTATGTTTTCTTCTATAAGTTTCATAGCTTTAGGTTTTATATTGAGGTGTATGACCAATTTTAAGTTGTTTTTATATTCGGTGTGCAATATGTGTCAGAGTACTCTTTTTCATATGGATATCTGATTGTTTCAGCACAACTTTTGAAAAGATTAGATATTCCCCCCCTCCCCCCCGAATTACCTTTGCAACATTGTTGAAAATCAGTTGTCCATATATATGTAGGTCTATTTCACAATTCTATTCTGATTGCTAAATATCCATACACTTAATTGTAATCCAGAAATGTCATGGCCTTATGTGGCTCAGTGTTGAACATCAATCCATGAACCAACAGGTCACTGGATCGGATCCCGGTCAAGGCACATGCACAAGCATGCAGGAGGCAACCGATCAATGTTTTTATCTATCCCTCTCCTTTCAACTCACTTCAAAAATCAATTTAAAAATTTTTAGAAATGTATGACTACAATTTTTGAAAGTGCAAAATGATAGAAATGGCAGTCATCAGGCATGTTAGGATAAGGAAAAGATTACTTTTGAGATAACTTCCTTTTCTCAAAACAAGTGGGTATTAAGAACCAAATTATACCTTGCCAAAATCTATATATGGAAGCTTTAACCCCCAATGTGATTGTATTTGGAGACAAAACCTTCAGGGAGGTAACAGGTGAAATGCAATCACAATGGTAGAGCTCTAACCCAATAGTATTATTATCCTCATAAGAAGAGTAAGAGACAGCGGAGAAGCGTCTCTCCAGATGCACATTAGAAAGGTCACCTGAGGCCATAGCAAGAAGGCTGTCTCTGAAAGCCAAGAAAACTCTCACCAGAAAAAAACCCTGAAAGCACCTTGAAATTATACTTTGAGCCTTTAGAACTGTTAGAAAATTAATTTTTGTAAAGATACCCAGTAGTGATATTTTGTTATGATAGCCTGAGTAAGTAAATACAGTGGGAATTCAGTAATTCTTGACAAACTTGAAATTGGGAAACTTGAGTCCCCATTAAACATTCTTTAGCCCTTTACTTCCACTGATTGGAATACTATAGGAGAGAGGAAAATGGTTGCACACTCTTTGCTTTAATCTGTTGTTTTGAATCTGTTGCTTCATATATATGACAGCATTTAAATGATCCAGGTCAGTCCTTCAGAAATAAAGGAAGAGGTGGTTTGAAGGCATTGCTTTCTAGAGAAACTTGTAATCTGATTAATACAAACACATTATTATTATGAGAGGAAATGTGAATGGCTTAATGAGAGCAGGTTACTAGAATCACCTTTGTAAAGAATCAAAATAATTTTTGAGATTGACTTGGCAGTGATATATTACGGCCAAATGAAAAATTACCAGTCACTTTAAAAATGAGCATCTAAGGTTCCTGAGAACTTATTATATAAGGAGTAGATAGCACACAAGAAATTTCAAATTAGACTATCCTATATAATAAAGAGGTAATCAGCCTCACAAGATGGCTGCCTACAACCAGCCTGGCAGGGGGGTTAGTGAGGGATGACCAAACGACTGAACAACAGGCTGTGTGGGGCAACCAGGCTGGCAGAAGGGGCCATGAGGGGCAACAAGGCTGGCACGGGGGGGGGGGGGGGCAGATGGGGGTTACCAGGCTGGCAGGGGGATCAGTAAGAGGCGATCAGCCATGGGAGAGGGGGCAGTTAGGGGTGACAAGGCCGGCAGAGGGGAGCAGTTGAGAGCAACCAGGTCATTCAGGGTGGGTTCAGTTAGGAGTGACCAGGCCAGCAGAAGGGGCAGTTGGGGGTGACCTGGCTAGCAGCAGGGGGCAGTTAGGCTTGACCAGGCAGGCAGGCAGGTAAGCAATTAGGAGCCAGCAGTCCAGGAGTACGAGAGGGATATCTGACTGTCAGATCAGGCCTAAACTGGCAATAGGACATCCCCCAAGGGGTCCCGGATTGGAGATGGTGCAGGCTGGCCTGAGGGCCCCCTGCCCCCTGTGCATGAATTTTGTGTACCAGGACTCTAGTTGAAAATAAGAATAAACTGTTGATGAGAAAAATTAACTTCTGTTGGGGTCTAGGGGAAGGATTTTTTTCTTAAAGGATAGATAGAATTTGACCTGATCTTATAAAGTAGCACAGGGGAAGTATCAAAGGCAAAGGAGAGAGCTTGGGCTAAGAAAAGATAGAAAACAAATGCTGAGCCTGAGGAGACAGTAGTTACTAGAAATATGAGGTGTTAGAGAATAAGAGGTTTGGTTATGAGTAAATACTATAGCCTTTAAGAGCCACAGACAAACTTCATAATAAGAATACATCTTCTGAAGCATTATGAAATCATAACACCTTTCTGCCCAATAAGAAAACACCTTTTCCATAAAGTTCTACATTTAGCTTTAAAACATCCTTTCCTAGGTATTTTTTTTCTACCTAGGTATTTATGTATGTAGTGTCTACTACCTGCTGAGTTGAAAAAGCCCCTACATAGGAACTCATCTTTTTAAAAATATATATGTTTGGGGTTTTTTTATTTCAGAGAGGAAGGGAGAAGGAGAGAAACATCAATGATGAGAATCATTCATCAGTTCCTCCTGCACGCCCCCTCCTGGGGATAGAGCCCAACTGGGGCATTACCCTGGACTGGAATTGAACCTGAGACCCTCAGTCTTCAGGCCAATGCTCTATCCACTGAGCCAAACTGGCTAAGACAGGAGCTCATCTTTAATGAGGGAAGCTGATGGATAAGGAGACCATTATAAGTCAGTGTATGTTTTATTCATGGCAAAAAAAAACAACTACCTTTATGTGACACTAGTCAAACAGGAAGTCAGCCATTAATTCATTTGTGCGCAAATTATATATTAAACTAAAATAATCCTAATCCAAATAGAAATCTGAGTTGCTGTAAATTGAGTACAGAATCAGCATTAAGAGCATGGGCTCCGGACAGCTCTTGGACAGAGGTCAGAAGTGGGCCTGGATTAAATGCTCTTTCATCAGACTCTTGCAATTGCTAATACTTTTATCATGAAGTTGAGTTTTTTGAGTGCACTGGAATATACATCAAGGGCTTAGTCTCAGGTCATGTGTGACCCTGCTGTCCACATCCTCCCTTTTGGGTTCTTTGGCTGCCCATAGCCCTGTCTATGCCCAGCACAGGCACCCCTCCCAGATTGCTGGGGCTGGGCTCCTAGGCACCTGTGAGGGTGTGCTCTAGTCCCACCAGTATTCCTATGATCGAGGAAGCAACAGATTAAACAAACACCCATAAGAAGTATATGACAAGTCAATAAACCACGAAAGAAACTTTTTCCTACTTTTTGAATGAGGAGTTCTGCATTTTCATTTTGTACTGGGCTCCGCAGATTACAACCAGCCCTGGAGTCTTTGGAAATCAGTTTCCACATCTGTAAAATAAGAATAGTTGTTCCTATCTAATTGGATTTGCTACTCTTTTGGAGATAATTTGTCCCAGTACTTGATTCCTATTAAACTCAGTACTACAGGTGTTACGTATTAATCAATATATTACCTAATTCATACTTACTCCCTCATGTCTCATCTGCCTGCAGGCTAATACTTTAAAATATCCATTCCCACCTGAGGCAGCAAATGTGTGTCCTGATTTTCCTTTACTCATTCATTATCTAATTAAACTTTCTTACAGCGGGAAGGCTGGGAGTGTTGGGGAGTGGGGGAATGGAGATCATCCAAAAGACTTGTATGCATGCATTTAAATACAACCAATGGACACAGACACTGGGGGAGGGGTGGGATGTGGGCAAGTGATGGGGTAGGGCAGGCTGGGGGAAGGTCTATGCGGGGGTCGGGAAAGGAGAACTATGTAGTACTATACGTAATACTTTAAACAATAAAGTTAAGTTTTAAAAAATTTCCTTACAGTGTGCAGGAAAAACATGCTCACACCTAGGTTATAATGTGAAACTGAAACAAAAGGTTATATTTAATAAGGCGTGCAAGAATCTTCGCTTGTACTAGATAAATAAAAATTCAGAACAAAACCTGGTGATTCAAGTGATGCATTCAAAAAAGCTCTCTCACCCTCACTGGGACCAAAAAAAGTCTTTACAACGCGGGCCCAGTCATTCCTTTACAAACAGATCACAGAGCGCCCAGGGGCCACCGCTCACGCCTGGTTTACACAGGAACGCGCAATTCCGGTGCGTAGCCCTCTGCTCCGGAAGTGGTCCTGCCTCAGAGTCTGTACCTTTTTATTAACACGCGGGTTAGCGCAAACCACTAGTTTTGGGGCAAACAGGCCACCGTTGAGGGGGCGTGGCGACGCCGATGCCATAAGTGAACGGAGTTCACGTGCAGCTGCGGATCTGCTTCCTAGGTCAACCATGGCCCAGCCCGGGACCCTGAACCTCAATAACGAGGTGAGCACCAAGGACTGGGGGCATGCGGGGATGACCTTGGGGGCCTTCGAAGGGTATTTCTGCGTTTCTCTGAAGGACGGACGCGTGGTCTGGCCGGGGTGAGGGTGGGAAGTGCAGAGAGGAGCCCGCAGGGGGGCCCGGGCTGGCGGATGCCTGTAACTCCGCTTCAGGTTTCCAGGTGACTGAAGCAAGAGACGCATCCCTGACGTCTGGACCCAGGAATTCGTGTCTGGGGAACTCTGGGGAGTTTAATATACATACATGTATTCAGTGTCCTCCTCTGTACAACTCAACTCAGAGTATAGAACAGGGTTGTGAGAATTAAATTAACTGGAACACGTAAAGTGTTTGGCCAGTGCCAGACAGACAGTAAACTCCCGGTACACGTTACCTACCTTATGTAGCTTCTAAGAAACTGCTGACCCTGAATAAGGTAATTATCTTTTATGAGGCTGTATGCTCAATACCTCATTTCTTCTTTCAGTGAAAGCCCCATTTATTTGCTTTCATTTGCAGCAAAACTTTTAAGAGCTGCTTGTATTTGTGGCCCCCAATTCTTCTTCAGTCGTTCTGATGCCAATCTCATCAAACATTTGCCTTCATCACCTCCACCATAGCGTGCTCATGTCACCAGGCTACCGTTTGTGCCACTACTCTCTTCACAGTTTTTGCTTCTATTCAAGGGAGTCAATAATCATCTGAAATTAAGCTGTAAAAGCAAGGTTCAAATTAGGATCCACAGCTACAGCAAAGATTGTTCTTTAACTTTTTTATTCAGTGGATATAAGTTGCTCGCTGTTATAAGTTGCTCACTGTTTATATTACACAGTTGTGTAAGGCACTTTCTATTTTCAAGCAACCTATACCAGGTAGGAAAACTCACCTATCATTCAAAATAATGCCCAGAAAAACAGTACAGAAAAGTTTCCAAAGAAGGCAAAGTGAAGTGATTTCAGTATTTGTTCTTGAGATTTAAGCATCTTATACAGGAATTTCAGGTCAGTAATTCATTAAAGGGGAAGAAGGCATTCCAGACAGATGGACCAGGATAAACAGAAAAGGGATAGTAGTAGAAAATCGCTTGTATGGTATAGGGATAGAAACTCCATTGATGAGAATTTGTGGGATGAAGTATGAAATGTAACTGAAATATATTACTTCTTTACTGTCAGGTCAATAAATCTGGGTTTCACTTGGCAGTGGAGTATAGGATTTATTAGGAAAATATTAAAGATGCTTCATGTATATTTATAAACGTATCTTAAGCTTGTGTTACTTCCAGAAAACATTTAGTTGGCTGCACCCATGTAGTCAGAGATGGCCCCAGGGGAGGGTAGTTGTGGGCGATCAAACCAGCCAGGGAGGGCAGTTAGGGAATGACTAGGCCTACAGGAGAGGGAAGGGACCAAGCCTTCAGGGGAGGGCAGTTAGGGACGATCAGGCTGGCAGAGGAGGGCAATTGGGGACAACAAGGTTGTCAGGGGAGGGAAGTTAGTGGCACCAAGCTGGCAAGGGAGGGCAGTTAGGGGTGACCAGGCTGGCAGGGGAGGGCGGATGGGGGTGACCAGGCCTGCAAGGGAGGGCAGTTAGGAGCAACCAGGCCAGCAGGGGAAGGCAGTGAGTGAGGGGTGACCAGACTGGCAGGGGCAGGCAGTTGGGAGGGACCAGGTCTCCAAGGGAGGGCAGTTGGGGGCGACCAGGCCAGCAGAGGAGGGCAGTTAGGGGTGACCCGGCTGGCAGGAGTGGGCATTTCGGGGCAACCAGGCTTGCAGGGGAGGGCATTTGGGGGTTACTGGGCCAGCTGCGGAGGGCAATTGGGCCAACAGGGGAGCAGTTAGGCATCAATCAGGCTGGCAGGGGAGTGGTTAGTGGGTGATCAGGCTGGCAGGCATGCTAGCGGTTGGGAGCTTGTAGTTCCGATCCCACATGCTATTGGTTAGCAAACTACGGCTCGTGAGCTACATGCGGCTTTGCCGCTCTGTTGACCAATGAGTTTGCCAACCACTGCCACAGGCAATCAGACATCCTGTGAGGAGTCCCTGATTGGAGAGGTTGCAGGCTGGGCTGAGGGACACCCTCCCCTTTAGCCCCCTTCACGAATTTCATGCATTGGGCCTCTAGTGGGGTATAAAAGATGTAATTCGAGTTCTTGGGAGTTCAATGGAAATACTAGTGAGTTCCTGTTCGATTGTGAAATTACTCTGATAGTAGTAATGACATATGCCACTCCTCACTTAAGGCCCTTTCTTTTTCCATTTAATTAATTTCCAGGCCTCTTCCAAATAAATTTTGACCTTTAGGAAGTCTTCACTAATTCACCTCAATCTAGGCTAAGTACCCATTCTTTGTGCAACTAGAGTGCTTTCTACTCTGAAAACACGTGTTTACCTGTTTCTTATTGTGTGTATGTCTATCACCTACAACATATGTGCTCTCTAAATGTTTGCTGGATGGCTAAATGAACTTATCAAATTGGAAACTTACATGTTTCACACTAAAGTAAATCTTATATGTTCTAATATGAAGGTGGGGGGAAAGTAGACATGATAGTATAATTTTAAATTAATGGGAGGAAAACTGCAAAGAGAAAAGCAAATATAGATTTGTCTGCATAAAATTTGAAAAACATCCCAAAGAGGGGAGGGAGACAAAACCAATTAGGAAAAGAACTAGGGCAAATATGACAGATAAATGGCTAATGCCATTACTGTAAATACCTCATGGAAATTAAGAGGAACCATTTCATAGAAAATTAGTAAAATAAATGAATTAACTTTTCAAGAAGAAATATACTTGAAAAAAGTTCAAATTCACTGTTCTCTTTCTCATTACTATTCCTATCCTAGTCCACATTATATCTCCCTTCAGCACTACTGTACTAGCTTCCCAGCTACTTACCTGTGATTCTTTCCCTCCAATCTCATCTCCATAGTGCAGCTGGAGTACTCTCTTCAAAGCATAAATCTTATCTTGTTACTCCCTTTAATGCAGCTGAAGTACTGTCTTCAAAACAAATTTAACCATGTGACTCCCTTGGTTAGAACCTACCATATTTTCTAGTATATAAGACGACTGGGTGTATAAGACGATCCCCAACTTTTCCAGTTAAAATATAGAGTTTGAGATATACTCGCCATATAAGACTACCCCTTTTCCAATGCACACCAAATAAAAATTTAAAAAAACATCAGATTTTATTTCGACCCCCGACTTTTGGGTTAAAAAGACAGTATTTGATGATTTTCCCATTGCTTTTGGTTAAGACCTATCTAAATAAAGCCACTTTCTCCATTTTCTATTATACCACCCCTACCCCAACACCTCCACTTCTACTTCTTTACTTCAACTACACTGGTCTTCCACCATCTGTCACAGGGGTGGGGAACCATTTTTCTGCCAAGGGCCATTTGAATATTTATAACAACATCATTTGAGAGTCATCCAAAATTATCAGCTTAAAAATTAGCCTGCTATATTTGGTTAAACATTTAATTAACTCACTCCTAATACTTTGGCAGGGCCAGATTAAGTGATTTCACTGTCTTATATATGGCTCTTGGGCCAGACATTCCCCACCCCTGATTTAGCAAGGCATCTACAGATCCTATGCTATTGCTTTTAACTGTTTCTCTCATTAGTTCATTTCATAGTTTTTCAGGGAAAGCATTCTTGACGTTCATTACCCGTTTTATAAGCTCTTGTAGAACCATTTTACCTCTTTTTAGAGGTAAGCTTGTAAGAGTTGCTTAGTGTGTCTGTGAATGTGAGACCAATTTCTATTCCCTCCACCTAAGTTTTTGTTCACTGTCATATCCTCAGTACTTATCTGTTAAATGAGAATTTGAGGCATTATTTTTATGATCCTTAGTAACTTAAATTAGCTCTCGTTAACTGAGATCCAGGAATGTATTTCAGAGGTCCTATAATTGCCAGAAATTATGTGTAATTTGGGGTTTGTATGCCTGTCTCTGAAGGGAAAAAGTTTTAGGCATCCTAATATATAAAAACCCTGGGTCATAATACCTGGTAACAACTGAGGCTCAACCAACCGGAAGTCAGTCCTGTAATCTACTTCCACTGCAGGCTTAGTGTGCCCCAAAACTGACTGCTGAGGGCGCTGCAAATCAGGACCAGAGAGAGGCCTGAAGAGAGAAGCAGGGACTGATTCGTTGTCTCTGTGGCAGCTTTTGATCAGGACTTGCCTCTCTCTCTTTCAGTCTGGCCAGCAGCCGTACCTCCATTTCTCTCCAGGCCTCCACCAGGGCTGCCTGCCTTTCTGATCAGTCCCCATTGATAGACCCAGAGATGCTGACTGGCATAGAAACTGACCAGTCGGAATCAAATCTGGGTAAAGTGTGAGGAACCAATGGCTGCATAGGAGGTGGAGCTTTTGATGCTGACTGGCATAGAAACTGACCAATCAGAACCAAATTGTCTGTCAGAGGAGGGCAGTTGGAGGTGAGATCAGGCCAGCAGGGGAGGGCCATTGGGGGCAAACAGGCCAGCCAGGGGAGGACAGTTAGGGACAAGATCAGGCAGGTAGAGGCAGTTGGGGGCGAGATCAGGCAGGCATGGGAGAGCAGTTGGGGGTGAGATCAAGACAGCAGGGGAGGGCAGTTAGGGGCTATCAGGCAGGCAGTCAGAGGCAGTAATGGACAGGCAGGCAGGCAGAGGGGTTAGGGGTGATCAGACAGGAAGGCAGGTGAGCAGTTAGGAGCCAGTGGTCCCAGATTGTGAGAGGGATGCACCCAGGGGTCCCCAGTTGGAGAGATTACAGACTGTGCTGCGGGACCTCCCTCCCACCCCCCACCCCCGCATGAATTTCGTGCTCCAGGCCACTAGTTCATCTATAAAGCTCTGGTATTATCTTTAGGATGTTGGCACTCATATCTGTGATTTATTTGACTGAATTACTTGTATTGTAATTTTGTATTGTGGTTTTCTTTTAAAAAGCTATAGTATATTTAAGTACCCAAAGTGTCTTAAAAGCCTGCCTCCAGAGGCACCTATCAATATCTTCTACCCTTACTAATCTCATTTTAAAAAATTTCCAAGGATAGATTTAGGCTAACATTTATAGAATATTTCCTTACTCTAGGTCCTTAAAATACATTTATTCTTCTGAAGTAATATAAAATTTTACCTTTTTAAAATAATAAACTCACTTTTTCTTTCATCTTATGATTATTTAATGCATGCTTTATATTCACCACTACTTTATGTGGACTGATTTACAGAACTTCCCTAACCTCTAGCATAGTACCTTGTCTATAGATAGTAACGAGTAAATATGTGTTGGAAGTCTGGATAGCTCAACTTGAGTCCAATATTTACATGGGGGTGGGGGAGAATTCCTACATGTAGACTTTTTTCTGCCTTTTTACTAGAACTAGAGAAAGGATGCACAATTGAAAACAGCATGCTATTGTTTTTGTTTTTTTAATATTTTTATTGATTTCAGGGAGGAGGGAAGAGGGAAAGATAGAAACATCAATGATGAGAATCATTGATTGCCTCCTGCATGCCCCCTACTGGGGATCAAGTCTGCAACCCAGGAATGTGCCTCCAGGTTCATAGGCTGCCGCTCAATGAGCCACACTGCCACACCAGAGTAATGAATAGCAGTGATATATAAAATCAGAATTAGGAGATGAAACAGGATACTTTAATTTCATACAAGGGCCAGGGGCTTTTATATAAAACTGACATTATGTTTTCCTTGATTGCAGATTAACAACAAGCCTATTAGAAAGTTGCTTTCCATTTCCTATGTAAGATAATAAACATAGAAGCTAATGTGCCAGAGAACAAATGGTTTGCCTTCATGTATTATAAATTATAAGACTGTCAAAAACTGTTTTGATGTTGCAAAACTGCTATTTCATAATTGAGTATAGTACTTTTTAATACTTTTTACTGAAATAATAAATAGAGTCCATAAGAAGGGAATCCTTTTCTGCTTTGTTGTTAAACTATTCTGGGAAGTTTTGCTAGGTGGCAGCATATTCTCAATAATGATTAAATGGTAAAATTACCAAGCATTCTAGAATTTTTACATTGTTGTCATTAGAAATAAAAAGAAATATAATTCAATAATAATGACCAAATAAGTTCTTCATCTAAAACCATTATTTTGTTAACCATGAAATAATTCAAATATATGGGAAATGTTCTAACAAATGTTCTTGTAATCTACTTCCTATGTTTAGAAAATGTTAATATTTTGCCATATTTGACTGTCTCATTCTACCCACTGTATTTTCAACCTCAGAAGTAATTATTGCTTTTAGCATATTATTTTCTCATCAATAGTTTTTATAATTTTAGTAACATATATATACCCATGCTTATATCCAGTGGATAGTATTATATATATTTTTAAATTTTGCATATCATATGCATATCACTCTAAAAGTTAGTTTTATTGCCAAACATTTTCAAGGTTTATCCATGATACATGCAAATCTATTACATTGGTTTAAAACACTACATTGTGTATACCTTAAATAATATTTTATCTCTTTTGCAACATTTTGTAAGAATGCTGCAGTGAGCCCTGGCAGGTGTTTCTCAGTGGTTAGAGTGTCAGCTCAATCAAGCACTGAAGGGTCAGGGCTTCAATCCCTAGGCCTGGTTGGGGCATATAGGAAGGAACCAATTGATTTGTATCTATCTTCCACATCAGTTTCTCTCTGTCTTTGTCCCTTCCTCCCTTCCCCCACTCTCTCTGAAAATCAATGGGAAAAATTTCCTGGAGTGAGGATTAACAAAAAGGATGCTGCAATAAATAGACTTATGCATAACCTTTTGCTATTGCTGGGCGTGTGTCTTCTACCTAAATTCCTAGAAATAGGCTTTTGTTGGGTATTGCTAAAGTTTCCTCTGGAAGGAGTGTACCAGTTTGCATTCCTATCAGCAATGTATGAGAGTGCCTGCTTCCTCACAGCCTCACTAAAGAATGTGTTGTCCTAGTTTTTCTCTTTGTCAGGCTGATAAATGACTAATGAATAAGCAGAAATTGTTTCTATTTTTTTTTCCAGAAGTTTTAATGTATTGTAAGAAACACAGGTAATACTCAGATTTTTCTTAGCACTACAAGTTCCCCTAGAACAATATTAGCTCTTGGAGTAATGGCTTTATACTAACCATGGATTTTTGTTATAGATTAATTCCAATAAATGGCAAAGTCTGTGCATTATCAGAAAGAAGCTAGCTAGTTGACTGGCTAGCAGATAGTCAATGAAGAGTCAATTCACACCACCGTCTTCAACCTCTATCCAAATTGCCAGTTATAAAAATAATCATAGGAATCTAAAGTACAGCATAGGGAATCTAATCTAATAAAAGGGTAATGTGCAAATTAACCATCACTCTGACACAAGGCTGGCGGTGGCCATAACGCCCCGACCTTGGAGGGAGGGAAAGAGGGAGGGCTGCGGACAAAACATGGGACTGCTGGGCTGGAGGTGTGCTTGCTGGAGTCCGTGTTGATAAAAATACCTTGGTGGCTGCGGCTTTGACAGCAGCAGCGGGGTGATGGAGCTGACGCCTTCTCCTGATCAGCCTGGTTACCTCCCACAAAGGGAGGCCAGACTGTGGTTTAGGCCCACTCCTCTCCCAGTCTGTGAGAGGGAGCAGGCTGGGCTGAGGGACCCCTTCCCCAGTGCACTGGGTCTCTATCTAATAAAAGAGTAACATGCAAATTTGACCATATCTTCACTACACCCACAAGCCATCCCCACAGCCATGCCCACCAGCCAATCAGGAGCAGATTATGCAAATAAACCCTAACCAAGATGGCTGCCACCACTGAGAGCAGGAGGAAGGCTTAGGTTTCCCCGGCAACAGAGGAAGCCAAGCTTTCAGCGTGCCATTGCAGGCCTAGGCCTCCACTCTAGGCTACAAAGTTTCAAGCAGAAATGGCTGCCACCACAAAGAGAGCAGAAGGCTTGGCTCCGCTCCAGGCTACAAAGTTTCAATTATAGTCATAAATTAATCCCAGATCCCAGGGCCTCCACTTGGGTTGCTGGGGGGCGTGGCCGGCCTGAAAACTTGCACAGCTCCTCGTCCAGGCCACCCCTCGCCCCAAGGGAACCCCCACCCTGATCTGGGACACTCTTCAGGGCAAACCAGCTGGCCCCTACCCTTGCACCAGGCCTCTATCCTATCTAAAAAAAGAGTAGTTTGCAGGCTGACCATCACTCCAACACACAAGAGGACTGCCCCTATGTGGTCAAAGATCCTGCCCTCATGTGGACACAATAGGGCCAGCAGGGGAGGGCCATTGGGAGGTTCCAGACCCTGCAAGGGAGGACATTTGTGGGCCATCAGGCCAGCAGGGGAGGACAGTTGGGAGGGACCAGGAGAGGGCAGTTAGGGGTGACCAGGCCAGCAGAGGAGGGAAGTTGGGGGCAAACAGGCTGACAGGGAAGCAGTTAGACATCAATTAGGCTGGCAGGGTAGTGGTTAGCAGGTGATCAGAAGTGGTTAGGGGCAATCAGGGAGGCAGGCAGGTGAGCAGTTTGGAGCCAGCAGTCCTGGATTGTGAGAAGGATGTCTGACTGACGGGCAGTCGGACATCCCTCAAGGAATCCCAGATTGGAGAGGGTGCAAGCTGGGCTAAGGGATCTGCCCGCGCCCCTATGCACGAAGTTTGTGCACTGGGCCTCTGGTATTGTAATAACTATCTATGTATGATGTTAGATGAATACTTAGACTTTTGGGGGTGATGACTTTATAAAGCATATAAATCACTAATCACTATGTTGTGCATTTGAAACATAATATTGTATGTTGGCTATGATTGGAAAATAAAGTAATTTTTAAAAACGAAAATATTTTACTTTAAACCCCTACTTTAAACTTTTAATAAAAACATTCAAATGCAAAAAAAAATCAACCCAAAATAGTATTTACTTGTTGGCCAAAGTTTGCTCTGAGCTTTGTAGGTCAGAAACTTGCTGCTATCATCCCCAAAGTATAGCTCATTGTCTCAAAGCAAAAAAAACACTAAGTACATGAAGCATTCCCTTTGCTTTTAGATTCCCTTATGCAGTAAAGCAAATTTGCATTAACCATAGGCTTGTTATTATTAGAGACTATATTAAGGGGAAAGCCTGTTTATTAATATATCTAAGGTAGACAGTAATACGTTAGAAACATATTTTTTTCTATCTATTGATCTACATCTGCTGCTTGGAATATAGAACCATAGAAAAGGTTTTAATTGCATGATTCAGTGTTGGGCTACGATATATCTCTCTCTATAATTGAGTTGTTCCAGTACAATCTGGAATCTCCTTGAGTTGGACACTACCAGCTTTTGCTTTCATGGTTCCCTTTCCTGTGTTTATGTTGTTTCTTCCCCATATGCTTACATGGTCTTTTTGCAAGTAGTTATATTAGCTTTCCACTTAATTTATTTTAGCTCATATTTTTGTACTGTCTGTCCAAGGGGAGATCCATGTTAACATTACTATGTTCAGATTTTACCTGGTTAACTGAGGCATCTGTAAGTCTAGGTTCTAAGTGACACCTCACTTTCAGTGTGTGTGTGTGTGTGTGTGTGTGTGTGTGTGTGTGTGTGTGATGTGTCAACTCTTTTCTTCTACTCTTAGAAGTTGTATTAAATTTATTTTGCTGCTTGGAAGCACTTTAGCTTCAGTTTCTGTCTTCAAACTCTTTCCACTTTTATTTCATGTTGTTTTTTCTGTGAGCACATTTTGTTTCCATTTTTTGCCTCTGCTTACATTTCTATCCTTTCCCTTCCAGACAGTATCATACTCTTATTGCATTTCTAACAATGAAATTTCTGTTTGCTTTTGATTGGAGAATTCATCAAAGTGAATTCTCCACCTTTCTAATGATATTGGTTGTTTTACTCCTTTCTGTTAATTTAACTTCAGCATTATCTATCAACCAGCATCATAATTTCTAGGTGCCAAATGATTTTGGCACTCTTTGAAATTCTAACTAGAAGTCTTACTGGTAGCTGTTCATCAATTTTTAAAAATAAATTTAAATACTTTGGGGAAGCTAAATGCTTGAGGTAAGCAGTTGTGAGAAAAATAAAAGTATAATTCAATTTTTACATGAAGTGAATGTGCTTTTTTAAAAAAAAAATAAACTTGTTAAATATTCTTCCTGTTGTACATAAATGCTGAGAAAGTTACCCTAGAAAAGTATTTTTTGACATTGGCATGAAACTAAGTACATGAAGCATTCCGTTTGCTTTTAGATTCCCTTATGCAGTAATGACAAACATAGTTCTTCTTAAATTGGAATTTTAAAATTGGAGTCTAGCTTTCCCATGATTGGAATGTAACCAAGGACCAACTCTGCCCACTGCTTATTAGTGAAGTTTGGTTAAGTGTTTAGTAAATGGTATATAATCTCATGTACTGCAGGGCACAGCAATTAGAAACATTTGCTAATATATTTTAAGGCAAAATTTATCACTTGTTATTAATTTATTTATGAATGACTTAACTTTCAAAAAATGTATTACCCTGTTATGCTGCTTATGAAATATAGCAAACCTTCCCCTCCCCTCCCCCACTTAAACATGGTCTAAATGGCTTTTCATTTATGTAAGAACTACAGGCCTGGTGCAAGAAATTCATGCACTTGGTTTTGGGGCTAGAAGGGTCCTCAGCCCATCCTGCGTCCTCTAGCAGTCTAGGAACCTTTGGGGAGATGTCTTATTGATGGCTTAGGCCTGCTTTCCCCGGGGAGAAGTCCTGAGCTGACAGTCAGGCATCCTTAGTGCTACTGTTGAGGCAGGAGAGGCTCTGGCCACCATCGCAGCACTTGCCAGTCTTGAGCCCGTTTCAGGGCTCTGGCTAAGTGGCACTCCCTCTGTGGGAGTGCACTGACCACTACAGGGTAGCTCCTGCATTGAGGTCTGCCCCCTGGTGGTCAGTGCACTTCATAGCGATGAGTCATTCCGCCTTTTGGTCAATTTGCATATTGGCCTTTTATTATATAGGATGTTTTTTTCTAAATAGACCTAACTTTGAAACAAATTTCAAAGAGGTTAATCTATCTAATGAAAAGAAAAAAAAACCTGATTGCTTTGCATTCTGTTACTATGCTATTCTTTTGAAATGGTGGATGAACAAGCAACTGTTTCTATCTTTCTGGTCATTTATTTAACAAATATTTATTGAACACACTTAACTGTATGTCACCCACTATGTTCGGTGTTAATATTCAGTAAAACAAGATACTTGACCTTCACTGAATTGATAACTTACTGGGAGAACGACACATTAAATACCATCAGATTAAAAATAAAATATTAAACTTAAATTATTTGCTCATGGTAAGTTTTATATGCACTCTAAGTACTTATAATTGGGAATTTTGATTCAGGGAGCCCCAAAAATGACTACTAGGAAATGACAAATAGGCCAAAAATCAGAAGGATCAGATGTTAACAAGCTGATTCGGGAGAAAGCAAATCTACCAGAGGAAACAGTAAATGTAAAGACTTGCTGGTAGCTGTGAGCATGGTAAAGACAAAGGACTCAAAAAGCCTATGTGGCCATCCTAAGCAATTAGAAACCATTGAGGAGAGCGAATGGAAGGGATGGCATGACATCTCTGTGTTAACAATGTATTCTGACTGAGTTTTGGACAACCGGAGAGGGGCAAGAGTGGGGAAATGAGTTACCAAACTCAACCAGGATAGATAGGTGAGGTCAAGATTTAAAAAAGTAGTATAACTTGAGAGATAATTAGGCGATAAAATTAACAGGACTTGGTAATAGATTTATTGTGAGAGATTTAGAAGTGAGAGCTTTTTATAGTGAGCCCTAGGTTTATAATGAAAAGATTGGTCCATTCCTAGAAACATGAAATACCAAAAAAAGAAAACTAGTTGGGGGTGAAGAACATGGGTTCCAGTGTGAGGTGGAAGTGATTTTGAGCTACTCCAAAGGAACTGTTGAGTAGGCAGTTGCACAGTTGGGTCTGGATCTGAAAGATATATCTCAGTTGAAGGGAGAAATTTTTGAGTCATCTTTGTTTAGGTGGCAAATTGAAAAAATATTCACACATAAGATCATTTAGGGCCAAAAATGGATGATGGCTTAGGCCTGACCATTGAACTTGAATATTTCATGACATGAAATGGTGGATGAACCTTCAAAGAAGACCAAATAGAGAGGCTAGAGGGGCAGAAGGAAAACCAGGAGAGTATTCTGTCATGGGTCATGCAAACACTTGGAAAAGTGTTTCAAGAAGGAGGACGTGGTAAACAGTGTTAGATGCTGTTGAGATTTCAAGTTAAATGAAGTCTGAAAATTTCCTGTTTGATTCAGAGTCATTTAGAAATCATTGGTGTCTTGGACACCACAAACTGGAATTATGTGGCATGAAAATGCTGATAATGATTTTGAATATCTCTCAAAGCTAGGCTCTGAGGCAGTTGAAGATAGAGGTTGCTCCTCATGAACTTTGTAGTGAGGATGTTTTGTCTTGTTTTTAATGAAAATGACTCAAGCATGATAAAAATCAATGGAAATAATCCAGTTAAGAGATTGACAATGCTAGAAAAGAATAATGTATAGTGAGGGTTCTAGGATGGCAGAAAGGATGGGATTCAAAACAGTTAAAAGGTTAAACTGAGATATGTGTAGGATTATTTCTTAGTAGAGGCCCAGTGCATAATATTTGTGAACCTGGGAAGCAGGGGTCTCTCAGCCCGGCCTGCACCCTATCACAGTCCGGGAGCCCTTGAGGGATGTCCAACTAATGGTTTAGTCAGATATGCTTAGCACTGCCGCGGAGGCAGGAGAGGCTCCTGCCACCACTGCTGTGCTCACCAGCAATGAGCTGGTTTCTGGCTGAGTGGTGCTCCCCCTGTGGGAGCACACTGACCACCAGGAGGCAGTTCTTGTGTTGAGTGTCTGGTGGTCAGTCCGTGTCATAGCGACCGATCATTCCACCATTTGGTCGATTTGCATATTAGCCTTTTATTATATAGGATAATACAACTTTATTAATAGAATAGGGTGATTGATGCAGGGAAATATGTATAAAGAGAAATAGAAGGAATATTAGATATTTTAGGAAAGCAGACAGGTTAAATATAGTTATTGTAGAGTGAATTGGCAAAAAAAATGTGTAGGATTGCTAGGAAGTGTAGGAGCCTGTTTGAGGTTAATTATGGTGAATTTATAGTAGGTATAATGTTTTAAGTACTTCCTGGCTGTTGGGATGCTGTGATAAAGAACTCAGAATGTTCTTTTTATTCAAGATTAACTAGAGAGATTGCTAGCCATAGGGGAATTTAAGGTATTGGTAAATATTGATCATAAACCTAAATTGGATAAAGGAGGAAAATCAAAAGCAAAGGACTAACACTGTTTGAGAGAAAGTACACGGGTAAGTGAATTGCTGATCCAGTGAAGTCAGATGATTGTGGTGGGTGGAATTTAATAAGCAGGCAGATAGAAATTGTAATCTTGTGGAATATTTTAACTGATCATTTTAGAAATAGAATGGTTATAAGTTTGATACTACAGTGTGACCTTGGGAGTGTGTCACTGAGATGGAAGAGATTAGGTAGTTAGAAAAGAACAAGTCAAGAAGTGAGGGTATATTAGGTAGGTTATTAAGTGGGCATTTCTGTCAATAGAATGATGTCAAAACAGGGTGGAGAGAAATTATAAGTTGGTTGTCAGTATTTTCAATGTGATACAGAAGGTGAATGATAGTCATGAAAGGTAAGAGAAGCTATGACAGCCAAATGCAAGAGCCTTGATATTGCTATTTTGGCAAGAAGAATTTGTATGATTGTGTATACCAGGTACTCTTGAAAAACACAGAAATCACTATGTAAATATTGCAAGTCCCTTGTACTCTAGGAGCTCAAAAACTTTAGGGAAAAAAAGCACACACAAGAAAAATAGCCACAGTGATTAATGACAGTATGGTGAAATAGAATCTACCTACAAAGTATATTTGGAACCCCAAGGATGGAGTGTTTTTCTCTAACTGAAGAAGTCATTGAAGGTTTTATGGGAAAGATCTCTGAAATGAATTTTATGAAGTTCCTAACGTGGAGGAGGGGAAGAAAGACAATACAGGAGAAATTATAAGATGTTTGGCTCCTAATAACAGACAAACATAAATTAAAAACTATAGCATCTCATTGTACTAAGTATTGTTACATGTAGTTCTTTGTCTTTGGAATATTTCCATCTCTTGGATAGTACATTGTTGTTTTGTTTTGTTTTTTTTTTGTTCTTAGAATTCAGTATTGTTCTTTAATGGGATGATTTAAAGCATGTATCTGTGTATTAGTATATGTGTGAGTATACACAATGTGCCCTTGGGTTTTTGCCATTTCTTTTAAAGTTATGCCTCAAATAATTTATTGTTAAAAAGAAATGCCAGGGGTATTCTATAAATAAGTAAATGTGATAACTTTCATGCATTTGCTTGTTAACACATTCAATAAATTAAATTTCCATCATGATGGTTGAAGCTCTGTTATAAGCCACAGGGACACAAAGATTGATATAATGATCTCTGATCTCAGAAAACTCACAGTTCATTATGTTCCAAGCCCAACAAGATCTAAGTATAATATTAAAATACTAATCATTGGGAATGCTGTGACTTTTTTAAAGATAACTTCTTTCTCTTGAGTCCTCAGACACATTTTAGAAAAGGTTGATGTATTCCTTTATTCACTCTCAGTGGAAAATGTTTGATTTCATCCAACTATAAATATAGTTAACCAAAAATTTGGGTAAATGGTAGACTTAACCTATAATATTAAGACTCAAAATAAAGTATGTTTCCTTTTGAATTAATAACCTTTCAAATTTTGGCTTTATTCTTCAAAGGTTGTGAAGATGAGAAAAGAAGTGAAGAGAATCCGAGTTTTGGTTATCCGAAAACTTGTCAGAAGTGTTAGCAGACTGAAGTCAAAAAAGTTAGTCATTTAAAGTTATGGCCTTATATGACTGATAAAATTTCAAAAATTGTTTTTATTTAATGTTTACAAAATTTGAGGGTGGGATCTAGAGGAATAATTAAATGTTTTACTCATACAGCACTTCAAAAAAAATATGTAGAGAGGATCTGAGTGAGATAAAGTGTGCTGTGTCAGCATGTTACATGGTTTGGATCATATTTGCTTAAAACTCATGATGAATTCTGCTATTTTTTACAAAAATCTCTTTGGCCTTTTCAGAATGAAAGTCCTTTGGGGTTATGTATGTGTTTTATGTTATTAGAAGTTATCTTAAGATGTGGTATGGTTGAGCAAACCAAGTAATACCTTGTGTAAATCAGTTGTAAAAACTTATATCACTTTTTTCTTGACTTGCTAATTAATTTTAAATATTCAGTACCTTGTGGAAGTGTTTATCAAAATATTGTGTTCCATCTAATTTATTGAAAAAATAGTATTTTGAATTTTCAGTATCACTGGTATTAGAGCAAAAGTATGTTGTTTAAAGTCTTCAAATGTGTTTTGCTCCTGATTAATTTTTAGTGCTTTCTTTCATAAATGTTGCAGAAGGTGGCTTTCCTCTCTGATATAATCAGATATTTGACATCTTTGTATATTCTTTTTATTCCAGAGAACAAATTTTTATTTAATAAAATTATATTTAACCTTTAGTTACAGCTTATGGACCTTATATTAAATACAATTGCTATTAACTGGTTAATTAAAAAGTATTATTTGACCTTCCCATTAAGAAGTTAGAAGGCAAACAGCAGCAGTAATTTTTAATATTATGCCAGGACTATGCCTATTTTTGCCAAGAACTTGGGTTTATTACTAGAATTGGGATATATGTTGGAAGGGGAGAAAGCAGTGCAGGATGACATTGCTTGTTATTTAGAGACTTACGATATTTTTCTAAAAGAAATGAGACTTTTCATCATGATATGAGTCTGTAATAAATGCTTTTCCTGTCTACATATTATAATGTATCTTTTGCAGGGGTACTGAGGATGCACTGGTAAAAAACCAAAGGCGGGCACAACGATTGCTTGAAGAAATTCATGCCATGAAGGTAAGGACTTGTGCAGCTGTGTGTATGCGTGTTTCTGGCTCTCATCTCAGTCTGCATTTTGTGTGTGTTAGATTTCTTATTTGAATACTAGGGGCCCGGTGCATGAAATTCGTGCACTGGGGGTGGGTGGTCCCTCAACCCAACCTGCCCCCTCTCACATACTGGGAGCCCTCAGGGGATGTCCAACTGATGGCTCACCCCCGAGCCTTCCCAAGGCCCAGGCTTTAGGCTTTGGGTACCCAGCCATCGGCCTGCTTAGCTCAGCCCCGGCTGCCTGTGACCACCCGGCCCTGGGGGCTGGGTGCTCACCACCACTTCCGCTCACAGCGCCCAGGGACCGGGCGCTCCCTGCCACCACCACCACCGTTGCTGCTTCCGCCGCTTCCCCTCACAGCACCCAGGGGATGGGCGCTCTCTGCCACTGCCGTTTTATCTCCACCCCCCCGGGCCCTGCTCTCATGCCACTTGGCCTTGCTCCCACTCCTGATTGGCTGGTAGCTTAGCCAATCAGGAGCAAAGGTATGGTCAAATTTGCATGTTTCTCTTTTATTATATAGGATTATTATAGGTTTTACAAGACTTATGGGTCTGTTTGGTGAAGAATGTAGCACATTTAGAAAATTGTAATATGTTGAAGCTTGCATTTTCTCTTTCACTGAATTTGTTAAAGTACTTGACTAATTTGAGTCAAAACACTGCCAAACTAAACTCATCTGTGTTTAATAATGCCTCATGCCTAAGGCTTTTATTTTTACTGTAACTTTAGGCATGTAGTCTAAGTTGAGTTCAAGAATTGAAGTGTTCATGCTATTTGGTAATGTGGATGGGGATATTGGTGGCTGACATCATGCTTTGCCTATTGCCAACTCAATAAATTTTTGTGTGATGGTGTCAGCATTTTATTCAGCTCTGTAGTAACTCGAAATAAAATTAGTATTGGGCCAAAATGATCCATATTTTTGTTTCTTTCAGCCAGACTCTTCACTAGCATAATTTTTAGGTCTTTTCACTGCTCTTATTTTGTGGAAACTTTCATTTACCAAATGACATACTATTAAATGTCTGGGAGACTTTTTTATTGCAGAACTTGAAAACAACATTCCGTACTAGCAATTATGTTAATTGCAGGGTCATTTTGCATGTATGTTTGACTTTTACATTTTGATATAACTTTCAAGAATTTGGTTTTTTTGTTTTTTTTGTTTGTTTGTTTTTTAATTTTACTGATTTCAGAGAGGAAAGGAGAGAGAAAGAGAAACATTAATGATGAGAGAAAATCATTGATCAGCTGCCTCCTGCACGCCCCCATTGGGCATCGAGCTGTGACCTCCTGGTTCATAGATTGATGCTCAACCACTGAGCCACACCGGCTGGGCACTTCCAAGTTTTGAGATAGATAAAAGAATGATTGAATTCTCTAAAACTACTTTGAGTTAAATTATCTGTTTCTCTCTCTCTCTCTCTCTCTCTCTCTCTCTCTCTCTCTCTCTCTCTCTCTCTCTCTCTTTTTGCTTTTGACCGCGTTGTAAAGTATTTTATAGGCCAGTTATTTTTCACAGTTAATCTGAGTAAAAACAGATGTAGGACTTTTGTGTGTGTGTGTGTGTGTGTGTGTGTGTGTGGTGATTTTTTTTTGTGTGTGTGTGTGTGTGGAATTATTTTTAATCACAGGACTGCAAAATTTATGACATACATTTGATTTATCTTCTCTAGTGTTTTAATTCCTCTTTTATTCCAATCATTCAGTCAAAATACTCAGTGTTTGTCATTTGTGTCACTTTGGATGATCCATCATTTAGGTTTTTTCATATACCTTTTATATCTAATGAAATAAAAATTAGAGATAAAATGTTTAGACATTTTTGTTTTGAGGACAACTTTAAGAGGAAATTATTATGTGTCCTGTTGTGTCTTTCACTTTCTCTTAACCAAGGTCCTTACTAAATTATTATATTCCTTACCTAAATTTTCCCCTGTAATTTCCTCTGAATGGTCATTTTTGTCATCCTCAATTATTCAAAGGCTTTGAGCTACTATATAATTGCTGATTTTATTTTTCCATGGAAAAGATACATTATAATATAATAGGCCTAATGTGTAGTATATGAAGACTTTGAAAACAAAAGATGTTCATTAATGTTCAGAATACTTCCCTTCTGTAACTCTCAATAATGGATTTAAAGTTAATTAGAAAAACAAGTTGTCCTAATTGACTTATATGTGAAACTTGTTTTCTTTTAGTCTTAAACCTCATCAGGAATAGCAAATCGGACTCAGTGAGAAAGTTCATAGGTTTGCAACATTACTGTGTCACATTCATAGTTTTGTTTTGTGTGTGTATGTGATTATATAAGACCACTATGGAATTCTTGCCTCATAGAAAGCTAAAATGTATAGCCTATATAGTCTTGAAATTCATAAAATTAATAGTATATATATATATTTTTTTCCCATGTATTCGTTGCAGTGGTTGGGGTGGTCTGAATTGGATGCTATGAATTGAACTTTTTTTTTTATAATGCTTTTTAAAAGTAGGATTAAATTTAAATATAAAAAAACAGAATAAAAGGGTAAGACTATGTTTGCTTTTCTTACACATCTAATTTTATTCCTTATTTATGATACTTTTAATGGTCTACTTTTCTAAAAGAAAAATATATAGAGCATTTTTTAAGTGAATGGTCATTTGAAATTTCCTAAAGAACACTTTATCATATACATGGGAGTATCAAAGAAATAGTCACAAAACAGGAAACTCACAGTCTCAATTAAATTTGAAGAAAAATCTCTACTTATTCATTTTTCCAGATGAATTTTTTCCTTGGCTCATATACCAGAACATTTTTATAGTCTTGTTCATGACATATTGTCCTATACTTGCTTTCTATGATAATAGGGTATTTTGTTGCAAGATGACTTCCTCAAAGAGAAACCTAAAATATTTTTAGAAATGGGAGTTTGTTTATTTCTGGCCAAGAGAAAAAAAAGGGGTGGGGGGAGAGACTGATATTTTTTTTTTTTCAATATGTTTTTATTTTGATTTCAGAGAGGAATGGAGAGGAAGAGAGAGATAGAAGCATCAATGATAGGAGGGAATCATTGATTGGCTGCCTCCTGCACGTTGAACTGAATCTGCAACCCAGGCATGTGCCCTAGACCGGAATAAAAACCAGGACCCTTCAGTCCACAGGCCAAGGCTCTATCCACTGAGCCAAACCGGCTAAGGGGGGAGGGGGACTGATTTTTATGATACCATAGTTTCCAATTTTGTAGATTTTAAATACCAACTCTGTTGCCTTTTCTAATAGTATTCCTACTTTTAACTCTGATACTAGTGTAAATTTTGGCTTCTGAAACAGTTTTTTTTTTTAATTAAAGTACTAGTAGCTTATAAACTTTTATAGATCCCAAAGTTATTTAACTAAAGAAAAAGATAGCAAAATTAAGTCAGACAGTGAAATTAATATGAGCATATAAGAAATCCCTTAATAATAAAGATACTATAGCTGCTTCTGTGAATATTTACTATGTGTATGACACTATGTTAACTTTTTTTGTATGAGAACTTAAAAGGAAATTTGCCATAAGGTATAAGATACCTTATTTGTCCTCTGTTTTTTTTATATTCAGTATTTCATGAGATAGATGTCATTTTTCTTACTATCTTACAGAATAGGAAACCAAGGCTTACAGAAACTAAGCATCTTGCCCAAGGTCAAATTGTTGTTGGACTTCATAGCTAATTAAAAAGCTAATGGCCTTGACCAGAACTTCTGAAATATATCTGATCCCTACTCTCCTAGAGACTAGATGAGATAACGCCCCGTCACACTTCTGCTGCTGCCGCTGCTGGCAGCACAAGTCTCAGCCTGCCCTGGTTCCTTAAGTCTCAGGTGGCCCTGAGTGGCTGGGCAGCCGCCATCTGAGGCTTGCCTGCGCCTCAGGCCGGCCCTGGGTGGCTGGGGGTGCTGAGGAGACTGGGGTACTGCAGAGGCAGGTGCATGACAAGGCCTTGCCATGCCTGTCACCCTAGTGGGGCCGAGGGGAATGGGCACTGCCATCTTGTGACTGTGGTGCTGCCATCTTTGAGGGCGTGGCAGTCAGTTAGAATATTCCCTTCTTATTGACTATGTGTGCCACCATCTCTGAGGGCTGGGCAAGCATATTCTCTCCTTATGAGTTGGGGCGCTGACATCTTTATGATGGCATGAGGGTCAACTAGCATATTCCCTCTTTATTAGCTAGGACAATAGTTGTCCTCTAAGAAAAAAAAAGACTCAAAGGAGATGTGCAACGTGTTTTCAGATTCTTTAATTCCTCAGAGCTAAATACATATACCCAGTTAACTCAAGCTGCTTTTTTTTTTAACTTTCTTCTCTCTGAGGTGATTACTTTTCCTATACTGAGTATTCCTGTCTAGTGAGAACTTGAATGTTATTCTGAGACTTTGCTCTGCCTGCTACTTTTTCTTTTAAAACTCCTTTTGTCTTATTCTTTTCTAAGTTTACATACTCAAGTTTCTGTTATTAAAAGCATCTTTAAATTAAAGCACCTTTGCTTATGCTCTTAATGGCCTGTTTCTAAGTGGTTGTTATTAGTGGATCACAAATGGGAAAAGAGTAATCGATTATGATCTGTAGTTATTATGCAAAGTCAAATAAAATAATATGTAAACAAAGTAAGATATCACGTCTTTTGCATTTCATTTCATCACAACTATAAAATGAACAGAATCTTATTTCAAAGGACATGTTTAGAAGGATTCTGTGCAGAACATTCTTCAGATAAGACCTTTCCTTCTAACAAAAATCATTAGCCTGTTTACCAAGAGGGCCAGTTATCAGCATATTAACAAATAGGTTAAACTCCATCACCTACTTATACTTGAGTTTCCTCTTGGAAAAGAAGTGATTGCTCATGTTTTTACATATCATTATGGACTTACACCACTTAAATACTAATGTACTAAATCAGCAATTTCTTACTCATTTTATCTAGTTGACAGGGTAAGGACCTTTCTAGATGTTTATCCTTGAAACATCTAACTTTTTACAATGATGATGATATTCCTTAAATATGTTAATTTTCTTTGCCTTAATGAGGAGACATGCATTTTGGTATTTAAAAAATAACATGTAATGAACCTTCCGAAAAATTTTTATAGGTCTGTGTTTCTTCACAAAGTCATCCTGATTGATAGTTCGTTCTTATTGGTCCCATGCTTTCTTCTTTTCCTATTCAGGGCCAAAACCTATTAATGTGCTATGTCTCTTTCTTTTTCTTCTTTTATTATGTATTCTTTGTTTCACCTATAGTTTCAAATTTTGCCCCTAACTAGGTATTAGTCAGCTAATAAACTAGTTTATGCCTTAAAACCCATCATCATCCTTTAACTGCCTCTTAGTTTCTTCCTTTCCCCTTATTAGAATAGCATCTTTACCTCCCATAGCATAACCACTGGGAACTGGACCTCCTCACTTCCCATTCCCTCAGCAGCCCACTTAATTTATCGACCTGCCTGTTCATCTGTGTCCTTAAATAAGATTCACACTGACTCTTAGATTTTGCTGTCCCCCAAAGATCTTTCTTTGTCTTCTCAATTTATACTCTTTGACATGGCTACTTGTATTTTTGAAGATCTGCATTCTTTTAATTTTCACCCAAGGATATCCTTTCTATTGATTTTTAGAGAGAATGGAAGAGAGAGGGAAAGATAGAGAGAAATATTGATGTTAGAGAAACTCCGGAGCCGGGGCTGGGGAGGAGCCTGCAACGAAGATACATGCCCTTGACTGGAATCAAACCCAGAACCCTTCGATCCACAGGCCGACATTCTATCCACTGAGTCAAACAGCTAAGGCAGTCTGCACTCTGATATTCAGCTCCACTTAACGTTTTTAGTTGCACCCACAACTCAACATTTTACATGATTCACTGAGCTAAGTTAAAAAGCGTGGTTAAGGTTGTGGGTTTTCTTATGAAGCCTAAGGGTAAGCACTGAATTTAACCTCAGCAGGGATGAGATTCAGGATGTGGAGATTCTCAGGAACTCAGGTAGTTCTGTTTGTGTTTTTCTTTCCTGCCTCTTTTTCTTCCATTTTTTTGCATCATTTCTGCTTTTCCTCATCTTCCCCCTATCCTGCCCACTCTGTTCTCTTTCACTCCCCTTCTCTTTGACTTTCCAAACAGCTCTCATTGCTTAGGTATTTCTAAGGCCACTGTATAGTGACAATCTTAGCCCACATTGCCTCAAGTTCTTGGGCCATCTTGGGTTAGATGTCCATCACTGGTCTAAGTCTAATCAGCTGTGGCATTAGCTATTAGGGGACAGGGTGATGGGTTGAAAAGAAAAGAAGATGAATAAGGAGATATTCCAAAAGATGTCAGTATCTGAATATAGATGCTAACATTTTGTTCCTCACCACCCACACTCTAATCAGATGTTCTTCTCTTCTATTGCTGACTTTGGTTTTAATACTACCATTCATCTAGTTTCCTAAGCCAGAAGTCTAGGACATATTTTGAATTTCTTTCTCCCTTAGCTACTATCTATTCCTATATCTTGTCCTTCACCAAGATCTGTTATTTTTATCTTCTGAATACGTAACCACTTCTTAGTTCAGGTTCTTATTATTTCTCACTTGTACTTCCTGCCTTATATATTACCACACTTCAAATCACATTCTGCACTGTAACTAGTGACCTTTCTAAAATGCAGATTTGATCAAGATTCTGTCCTGCACGGCATACAAGGCCCTTTGTGATCTATACTCAAGATACCTTTTTTCTCTAATTATACCATTTATCTGTCCCATACTTTTTGTACCAACTATAATTTATGAACCCTAAACATATCAATCTATTTCGTGCCTACTTGCACTTTTTAGAAAGAATGGAAGAGAAAGGGAAAGATAACACACCTCTCAGACATGAATAAAGATTTATTTATTTTAGCAGCTTTAGTTCACTTCTTATGTTTCTTACACTAGGAAACTTTCCCTGACACAATCATTCTGCCCCAAAGAGAATTATTCACCATGTCTTCTATATAGCTCCTTAACCTTCATATATTTCTACTCCTGTATGAATCTGCTTCCATGCCATTCCTACACTACTCACAGAGAGCTTCTTAAGAAAATACTGGTACATTGTTTTACTCAATTCTTTGTCCCTAGTACCTGGTAACATGTCAGGTGTATGATAAATGATGCTGCCTGGCATTAATGTGACATTTCTTATTTTTATTTTTATTTCTTATTTTATGTACAATGTTGAGATTGTTCTGAGTCTCGATATATCAGTGGAATAATACTGAACTACTACTAAGAAGAGTCTCTAACCAGAATTGTTTTAGTTGGTTTAATGTTAAGTGTCAGAAATGGAAAAATGGATTGGCTCTTCATTTTGTAGTCAGTCACCTTTGGCCAGTTCTCTAAGGTCATTTAATTTCTAATTCAGTTTTTTTTATTTAAAGAAACAACTTTTATTACTTCTTAGGACAGAACAAGATGCCCTGATTTAATATTCTTTTGTACTCAGCTCGTGACATTTGAAATGACCAAAAGGAAGTCATAGTGGTGTTTTTTTTAAAAATCATTTTATATATATTGCTCTCCTCACACACATGAAACAACATTTAGAAACAGATCATGTTGGAATTCCAGTTTGGTTCCTGGCATGTGGTTTCTACAGCTTTAAGCCAGTATTTTGAATAAGTCCTCTAACCTTTAGCAGTGTTACATTTTTAATATGTAGGGTTCATGATTTTCACCATAGGCTGTGTTGATATAAAGATATTATATCAAGCATATGGTGGGCTTAAAATATTTTTATATTTCAAATTAAGAGCACTTGTGACAAATAAATAAATAAATGCATTCCCTGGTTTTGAAACTACTTGATTCTATTTGAAAACACAGGAAAAGTTATAGATCCTTGTTGATAAAAGTAATGAAAATGCTATTACCATTTACTCAGTCATTATGCACACCTAATTTTAAAATAATAAACTGATTTTGGAATTGTTTCAATTCAGATAAACTTACTTCAGAGGCTTCTGAGTATGTGAATAGGATTTAGTGTGGGAACAGGAAGTAAGAAAGGATTATCACATGAGTTTTTGGTAAAAAATGTTTTTTTTAATCTCTTTTTGTTTTATTTTGATTTTTTTTTTTTTAAGTTTTGTAATTCTGCAGATTTGAACTTACAACCTTGGCAAAATGTTCCTACTAATTGTGCAAGTACCCAAAGCCCTTTTCAACTGTTAATTCAAAAAATTTGGACAACCAATACTACTATCATAATGTTAGCATGAAATAATGTGGTGATTGAGAAAAGAGGCAAGTATTACAACATAGTTTGTTTGAAACACACACTGGGAGACATAGAGTCCTAGAGTAGGCAGCAATAAGAACAATAAATAACTGGTCTAGAAAATGGGCTTTTCTTTTTTATTCAGCTGGCATGTCACCTAAATTTGGGATTAAACAGAAACACATTGTTTTGAAACCTTTATACTCATGCCCAGCCTGTGTGGCTCAGTTGGTTGCGCATTGGCCCATGCACTAGGAGGTTACTAGGAAGTCACCAGTTCGATTTCTGGTCAGGACATATGCCCAGGCTTTTGATTCCATCCGTAGAAAAGGGTATGCAGGTGGCAGCCAGTCGGGTTTTGCTCTCATCAATGTTTCAGTCGCTCCCTGTCATTTTCTCTCTCTGAAACAAATTAAAAATATAAGTAAATAAACATTTGTACTAACTAACATGCCCAGATATTTTACACCAGAGGCCTAGTGCATGAAATTTGTGCATGATGGGGGGTGTCCCTCAGCCCAGGCTGCACCCTCTCCAATCTGGGACCCCTCAGGGCAATCAGACACCCCTCTCACAATCCAGGACTGCTAGCTCCCAACTGCTCGCCCGTCTGCCTGCCTGCCTGATTGCCCCTAACCGTTTCTGCCTACCAGCCTGATCACTCCCCTGCCAGCTTAATCAATGCCTAACTGTTCCTCTGCAGGCCTGGTTGCCCCCAGTTGGCCTCCCCTGCAGGCCTGGTTCCTCCCAAATGCCCTCCCTTTCAGGCCTGGTCCCCACAACTACCCTCCCCTGCAGGCCTAGTCCCCCTGCAACTCCTCTCCCCTGCAGGCCTGGTTCCCCCCAACTGCCCTGTCTTGCAGGCCTGGCCCCTCCCTACTGCTCTCCCCTGCTGGCCATTTTGTGGTGGCCATCTTGTGTCTACATGGGGACAGGATCTTTGACCACATGGGGGCAGCCATCTTATGTGTTGGGAGTGATGGTCAATCTGCATATTACTCTTTTATTAGATAGAATAGGATTGTTATATTTCTGTTGTAATGGAAACCATGCATTCTTCCCCCGCCCCTCATGTTAGAATACCTAATGTTAGTATTTTGCTACGCAAAGTATTAATATCTTGTGACAATAAGAGAAACTTAACAGTGTTCTATTTTTTTCCCCTTAAATATGAAATTTATTCCATGGTCTCTACCTGCTATTAAATTATAAAAATGGTTCTTTGGCAATTTACAGTGAAAATGTATACTTTACTTATATTCTTGTCCTTATTCTGTATAAAAACTTACCAAACCCTTCAAAAGGTATATTAAGGAAAGAAAGTATGAAGAGATCTTTACTTTTTTAGTTCTTAATTTCTGGTGAATCTCAATATATTAAAATAGAACTTGTGGGTTTTAGTTATCATTAATAATTCTGTTATTCAATCTCTAAGATAGCATACCAGTTTATTAATGATCATATATATCTTAAGACTCATACAATTTGCAACCAGAAAAGAAAAAGAAAAACTACAAATTTAAAAACAGAATAGGAATTTCAAGAATAGCTATTACAAATTCCATGTTATGTGTTCAGTCAGGCTAGTTAAATAAATTATAATTTAGAACATCTTATGTTTATAGATGAGTAGATTTCTGTTGCCAGGGAACATACTGTTCTGTGGGAAATAATCATATGAGTCTCTCTGTGATACATACTATACTGATAATATAATCAGAGTTTCAGGAATCTAAGGGATTCGTTAATTGACAAGACTTAGGGGAGACCTTACAGAATGGGAAGCAATGGGTTGGAACTTGAAAAATACATATGATTCTGCTTTGGAAAAGGCAGTCTAGGTAAATAGAGCACACTGAGAAGAAAGTATACAGATCTGAATATACTTGGTGTGATTTAGAAGAGCTGTTCAATACTTCTTTTGCAATATTTAGCACAATGAAGTATAATTATTTCTTTAAATGTCTCCTCTTTTGAGGATAGAATAGTGTCTTTTTATCTCCAATGCTTAGTGTACTAATTGGCATAAAGCATCCATTTAGCAAGTATTTCTTCAGTAGTCAGCAGCATGGCTGGAATATGGAATGGATAGAGGACCAAAAGGTTAAAGATAGTGGCTTAATGGTAGATGAGATTACCATTTAAAGCCTTTAGGAAATATGGACAATGAAAGGTTTTTAAGTAATCATATGTATTTTCTAGAAAGATAAATTTGAAGGAGAGTGGAGGATTGACTGGAGGGGAGTTAATTAGGAAGCGATGACTGAATTACTTTTTCCATGCACTAAGGAGATACCTATTAAGCCTATCTTTATGGAATGTAATACGTAATGTAATTAATTCATTGTTCTTGCTCTGCAAAAGTATTACACTATCAGAGAAGGGCAGGTATGCACACTTTTAAGAGCAGGCTAAGTTGTGAGAGGTGTTCTGAAAATTTTAAAAGAGTAAGAGATTGCTACTAGCTAATAATCAGGGACTGTTTCCTGAAAAAGGAGACAGTTAAATGAAAAATATTAATGTTACTAATTTATCGAATAGATATGAGTTCCTTGGTAATCTTTAAGTGAATCCCAGTTACATAGCAAGGATGCTGTTTAATGCAACAACTTCACATCCCACCCAGACTTTATGTTATTTATAGCACTAGGAAGCTCAACTTCAGATGTAAAAGCGTGCTAATAAACAATTTAATAGTAATTTTAGTTATTAATTACTGCGCACCTACTCTGTGCCAGGCTTTCTGCTATAGCATACATATATAGGAGTGGGTGAAAGTAGATTTACAATTGTTCATATGAAAAATAATACAAGAATAAATAGTAATACAAGAATAAACTGTTTCACATACTCAAACTGTACACCTACTTTGCTAACCCCTGTATTTGTAATCTTCATAGTATTTTTTCAAGACTTCTATTTAGCCTCATTTTACTGATGTGTAAACTAGGGATTTACAAATTGCTTTGCCCAAAGTTACACTGCTAGAGTGTAGCTAAAGCCAGGATGCAGTACAAATCTGTCTGAATCAGTAGCTCATATTCTTAATACTCTACAAACCTAACCTCTCTTACTTTTAAGTATTAAGTGCACAATTTTATCAAGAATAGTTAGGACAGTGGTCAGCAAACTCATTAGTCAACAGAGCCAAATATCAACTGTACAACGATTGAAATTTCTTTTGAGAGCTGAAAACAGACTTCTGCGTATGGGCCACAAAATTTCAATTGCACGGTACGTGCACGCCCAAACATGGTATTTTGTGGAAGAGCCACAATCAAGGAAGGGGCCAAAGAGCCGCATGTGGCTCGCAAGCCGCAGTTTGCCGACCACTGAGTTAGATGTTATAAAGAAATGTGCTTATTCTAAAAGGAAGAAAATGAAATGTGCTCTTGCATTATAATTTTAATGCTCATTATTAAGTGAAAAGTAAAAATAATGAAATTATTTATCATCATTGCTTCTCAGGGACAAAATTGAATTTATTTATAATTTGACATAATTAGAATAGTTGCGCCTTCCTAAAGATAGAATACCTGGTTATCTATAAAGGATTTTGTTTATGCATTTAGCATTTAGAAATAATATCTGGAAGCTAAATATCAAAATTATCAATTCCTGAGGCACCATAAATTAGTAGCTAGCTATGATTAGGTTTCTGAGCATTTTCATTCCTTGCTGCATTTGGCATAATATTTTAGACAAATTTGAGTGTAACATGATTCTGGTATTAATTGAAATAGGCTCTTTAAGCTATTAGCACGTGGAGATATATTCAATGGGCAAGAACTAAAAGTAATTCCCTTAAAAAAAGGAATTAGATATGGTTGTCTGCTTTCACCATTCTTATTCAACATAGTACTGGAAGTCCTAGACACAGGGATAAGACAATAAGAAAAGATAAATGCATCCAAATTGGAAAGGAGGAAGTTAAACTGCCATTATTTGCAGATGACATGATATTGAACATAGAAAACCCTAAAGATGCCACCAAAAAGCTACTAAATTTAATAAACGAATTCGGCAAAGTAGCAAGATACAAAATTAATATCTGGAAATTGATGTCACTTTTATAAAACAATAATGAACTCTCAGAAAGAGAAACTTAAAAAAAAAAAAAAAGGCATTTACTAGTACCATTGCAGAGAGAGAGAGAGAGGGATACCTAGGATTAAACTTAAGCAAGAATGTAAAAGACTTTTACTTAGAAAAGTATAGGACATTGAAAAAAAGTAATAGAAGAAGATACAAAATAAGTGGATATTTATACTGTGTTCGTGGTTTGGAAGGATTAACATCATTAAGAGGTCCATACTGTCCAAAGCAATCCACAGATTCAACACAATTCCTATTAAAATATCATTAGCATATTTCACAGATCTAGAACAAATATTCCAAAAACTTATATGGAACCAAAAAAGACTCCACCATCTATTTTAAGAAAGAAGAACAAAGTTGGAAAAATCACAATACTGGATATCAAACTATACTACAAAGCCATTGTAATCAAAACAGCCTAGCACTAGCATAAAAACAGGCATATAAATCAATGGAACAGAATAGAGATTCCAGAAATTGACTCATATCAATGTGTTCAATTATTGTTTGACAAAGGAAGCAAGAGTATACAATAGAGTAAAGACAGTCTCTTCAAGAAATGGTGTTGGGAAAACTGGACAGTTATATGCAAAAAAAGGAAACTAGACCATGAACGTACCATATACAAGAATATACTCAAAATAGGTAAAAACTGAAATGTAAGATGTGAGACCCTAAAAATCTTAAAAGAAAACAAGGGCAGTAAAATCTCAGACTTCTCATGTAGCAGAATTTTCACTAATACATCTCTCTTAGGGCAAGAGAAACAAAAGGACAAAAATAAATAAGTGGGACTACATCAAACTAAAAGGTTCCTGCATAGGAAAAGAAACCATCCACAGAATGAAATGGAACCAATTGTATAGGAGAACATATTTGCCAATGATACATCTGATAAGGGGTTAATTTCCAAAATACATAATATACTCTTACAACTCAACAAAAAGAAGACAAACTAATTTAAAAACGGGTACAAGACCTGAAGAGGACATACAAATGGCCAAGAGACATATGAACAAATGCTCAATATCGCTAATCGTCAGAAAGATGCAAATTAAAACTATATGGGATGCCACCTCACACTTTCCAGAATGACTGTCATTAATAAATCAACAAAGAAGTGCTGGTGAGGATGTGGGGAAAAGGGTACTCTAATACATTGCTGTTGGAAATTCAGCCTGGTACAGCCACTATAGAAAATACTATGGGGAGTCTTCAAAAAATAATAAATGGAACATCCATCCCACTTCTGGAAATATGTCCTAAGAATCCCGAAACATCAATCAGAAAGTATAAATGTACCTCTATGTTCATAGCAGTGTTATTTCCAATAGCTAAGATCTGGAAATAGCCCAAATGCCCATCAGTACATGAGTAGATTAAAAAGCTTTGGTAGTCCACTTGGTGTGGTTCAAAGCTTGAGCATTGACCTATGATCCAGGAGGTCACAGTTCGATTTCTGATCAGGGCACATACCAGGTTCCAGGCTCAATCCACAGTGTGATGATTCTCTCTCATCATTGATGTTAATATCTCCCTCTCTCTTCCTCTCTGAAATCAACTAGAGGGGAGGAGGGAGGAAAGAAGGGAGGGGCAAATGCCTTGGGTGGAGTGGAAGCTGGATGGAAGGGAAGAAAGGGTGGGGAAATGGAGTACATCTGTAATACCCTCAACAATAAAAATAAAATTTTAAAAAAGACAAGTATACATTTTATTTTGTCCTTGAGAAAGGTCAAAGGACATTTGAAGTTCTAGAGCTATAATAAATAGTTTAACTTCCTTGAGATTTTAAAGATTATCTTTTTTTTTTTTCAGTTGAAAACCACTCACTCCCTTTTAACATATTCCTAAGTCCTATGTAACACATCCCTATATCTTAGTTATAATTCCAATATTATAGGGAAAGACTGCCTCAATCACCTAATATAATTTTCCTAAGGGCTTTTGATGAATTTCCTAGGTAATTTACTGAAGAGGACAAAAAATGTTCTATGGGCTTATGTAATAGTTTATTAAGTTTGAAGTGCTTCCCCCCCCCCCCCCCCCTTTTTAGCTCTTTGGTGCTAGGCAAGGAAAATTACACTTGCAAATACTGCATATATATATATATATATATATACACACACACACACACACACACACACACACACACACACACACACACAAATAAAGCTTTATTTGTGTTCTCTTTTATTTGATATACTGAATAATAACAAAAATAAAAACTATAGATCTCACCTCCTCTTTTGTTTTTAACATGTTATTGGGAAGACAAAAGTAAAATAGTTTTAAGTATTTTATTTATTCTCTATATATTTACAAAATAGTAAACTTTTCTTCCCAAGGCCAGGCATTTTGTTAGAAGACAGTCTCTAAAATGAAAAGAAAAAGCTGTCTACCTTGATTTATTCCTTTGAATTGCAGAAGTGCTCTAAGTAGAACCTTCAGGCTGATGTAATTGTTGCATCTCATTTCTCTGCTTGCCTCTTTGAACATTTTAGAAGTGAGTAATTTCATGAAGTTCCAAGAACAGTTTAGATGTTTTTATTTGGCATATAAAATGTTATCGTGTTTAATCACTTGAGTTAAACTATTTTCGTTTTGTGCTATTTTTCTAAAAGGTATTTCTACTGTGAGAGATAGGACTATATAATGCCAAGAAGGTTTTGCAGCTTCATTTGATGAAATTATTTATGTTTATACTTAATTAATATCTACTTTTAAATGTAATGCACATCTTTGGACTATTGAATTTCGCACATTGTTTTTTAGCTTTTGCTCACAACAGTAATTTCATAGCTTGATCAAAATAATTTATAGTTGAAAGATGCATTACAGTTTAGTTTTTAGAACATGAAGATTCAGTTTTAAACATGAAAGTCAACTTGGAACTAAAGTGAGACAGTACTGTTTGTAGACATTTAGTAATTCTTTAACTGGCTGCCAGCAAAGCCTGACACTAGTAAAATTTCCTAATAGTGAACCTACATTGTTTTATATATTACTCTTTGGTTCAAGAACCTAAATTACCTTCCTATTGTCGTCTACCAGATGGGGACTAATTCCTCATAGGTAGTAAAAGCTAATTCATCAGTTGGTTCTTCTCATCCTGATCAACTTTATTTCTCATCTCCATTTTTATCTACATAATATAGTCAACTTTATATCCCTACACATACTTTATACATTCCAGTTTTTAAGTTTCTCTAACTTTCTCTGGAAACCACACGGCTTTCACCTCACCTCACACATGTTCTTACAAAGCCAGAATGGATCATTGTCAAACCCTTTATCAACCTCTAAAACAGAGCTTTTGTTGGGGGGGACAGAATAGATGTATGAACCTAAATTACCTTTCATACCTACTGACAAATATCATATTGGTGGGAGGTTTGTGTAAATTGAGAATGGAACCCCAGTATTTGGGTTATCTTTTTATTATTCCACTATTGAGAACTAAACAGAAATTATATTGCCTATTTTATCTTCATACACTTACCAGTTTTTAACAATCTACCGTATAATATCTTCCTTTGTGTTATGATGTTAGGTCATTTGCACATTATAAACTCTACTCTTTTTGGTTGTCTTTTTATACAGTGCCCAGTGTTCTGGATTTCAGGCTATTTAGTAACATGCTTCTCATTAAATTTTGCTAATCAAAGTAAAGATAAATTTCTGTCAATTGTTTGCAGATTTCTTAGTTCCTTTTATCCTATCAATCATTTAATAATAATGCTTGAGATTCTATTAAGTTTCCATTTCAGGTTTAAGAATTTGAATTTTAAATACAGTTGACTCTTGAACAGCACCTTCATCACCCTGCTCAGTGGAAGAACAGGGTAACTTTTGACTCCCCCAAAAACTGAACTACAGCTGTCCCTCAGGATTAGTTCCAAAGTATTAGTTCCAAGACATACACATACAATCAATCAATCAATCTCTCTCTCTCTCTCTCTCTCTCTCTCTCTCTCTCTCTCTCTCTCTCTCTGTGTCTCTCTCTCTCTTTCTCTCTCTCTCCCTTGCTCCCTCCCTCCCTCTCCAGACACACACAGTCTCTGACCTGCCAGACACACACATACACACACACACTCCCCCGCCAGATACCAAAATCTGTGGATGCTCAGGTTTGTTATATAGAATGACATAGAGCAATGCATACAGTTGGTCCTCTGCATTTGCAGATTCCAGCTGCGATCAGTTTTGACCCATGGTTGGTTGATTCTGTGGATGCAAAACCCTGGGTTGTGGAGAGCTGACTATATTTATTTAAAAAATTGCTTGTACATTAAAGAATTACTAAATGTCTACAAACAGTACTGTATCACTTTAGTTCCAAGTTGACTTTCATGTGCACTTTTCAAGGTGCAGCTCAAAACCATGTTGTTGAAATATCACCTATAATGAATTTTTTAAAGTAAAATTAGCATTGATGAGTTTTAAGATGTAGAAGGTTATAATTATAAAAGCAAAGAAAAATAAAGTCACTTCTGTCATTTCCTGAAAATTTTAACAAGTTGGATTGATACTGTTTTTGTACCACTAAAATGCAATATCATTGTTCTTAGCATGGTACTAGTTTAATAATTTTTAAAATGATTTTGAATCTCTTTAGTCTTTTACTCCATGTAATGGCATAGATGGAATATTACTTAAGATAGCAATTAACTTCAATGCCATTTTGAAAAATATTCAGTATGGAGAAACCCTGAACAGAGGTCTTTTGGAGATTTATTATACACCCCTGTCCACCATCATTGTCTGTGTTACATTGTAACTTTAGACCAGAGCTGAAATCATTCTTCTATTTTAGTTAGTATTGTAGGTTTCAAAAAACAAAAGTTTTACCAGATGTTATTTAGTCCTGTAATTTGCCAGAAAAGTTCACATACTTTTATCATGTCATCTTGGAGCCATCCAAAGCACTTTATTTCAGCTCAACGAAAATCTATTAGGTCTGTACTTTGTTTACCAAGTACTCTGTTAGTTTATAGAAATTTAGAAATTAATATGATGCTTTTTTTGAGAAGTTTAGAGTCTAATGAATGAGATGGACATGTGAACAGAGAATTTGAAAATACAAAACATTTTTAAATTATTTTACTAGTTTTTCCCTACATGAAGTATTGCATTAGGTTTGATAGTGATTTAGATTCATACCTCAACATGATAATATTAAAAATTTTGTATTACTTTAGAAAATTAAATTAATGAAAGACATAGTTATTAAATGTACTCTCTAAAATAGTTTCTGAACCAGGGCAGTTTTTACTAGCAGATAGAGCTTATGCTCTACTAATATGAGATAACTGAAATATTCAATTTAACAATTTATACTACCTAATAAATGAAAATAACCTCAGTATTCATTCAACAAGTATTCTTGAACAATTTATCAAATGTCATGAGCTTTTCTAGGTACTTAAGATATACCTGAGAAACAGAAATGTACCATGTTCTGATATTTGGGAGGAATGGGAGAAGACAATATAGTAACTACAGGCCCCATGCATGAAACTTCGTGCAAGAGTAGGCCTTGCTTCCCCTAGCAGCTGGTACTGGCTTCCCTCTGGCACCGGCGCCTCGGGCTTCCCTCCAGCCACCGGCTGGCACCTGGGGCCGGGCTGCTTTCCTCCTGCCCTGGCTTCGTCCAGAATGACACCTGGAAGGATATCCAGTCTAATTAACATATTACCCTTTTATTGTAGAACTAGATGCACAGTGCACAACATTTGTGCACTGGGGGAGAGAGGGAAAACGAGCAGGTTGTGGGGGGAGGACGTCCCCTCAGCACTGCCTGTCCCCTTTAGCAGTCAGGAGCCCTCAGGCCATGTCCTACTGATGGCTTAGGCTGGCTCCCCAGCAGTCAGACATTCTTAGCTGGCCCAGAAGGTGGGAGAGGCTCCCACCACCATCTCTGCTCTCCTGGGGCCTTCAGCTAGGCTTGTGGCTGAGCAGCATACCCTCTGTGCTGAGCGTCTGCCCCCTGGTGGTCAGTGTGCATCATAGCAACCAGTGGTTCTGCAGTTTAGTTGATTTGCATATTACCCTTTTATTATATAGGACTAGAGGCCTGGTGCATGACATTCATGCACTGGGAGGTGACAGGAGGTCCCTCAGCTTAGCCTGCACCCTCTTGCAGTTCGGGACCCTTGGGGAATGTCCACCCAGCTTAGGCCTGCTGGGGAGTCTAAGCCAGCAGGTGGACATCCTCCAAGGGGTCCTTAGTGGTGCTGTGGATTTGGAAGAGGCTCCTTCCACCACTACTGTGGTCACTAGTCATGAGCCTGGCTCTGGCTGAGCAGTACTCCCTCTATAGGAATGCACTGACCACCAAGGGGCAGCTTCTGCATAAAGCGTCTGCTTCCTGGTGGTCAGTGCATGTCATAGTGACCAGTCCTTCTGTCTTTTGGTCAATTTACATATTAGCCTTTTATTATACAGGATAGATAGTATGTTAGTAGATGATATGCTATGGAAAATTAGAGCAGAGTAGGAAGGGTTAGGAATGATGATGTGAAGGAGTCAGTTTAATATGAGTGTAGGAGACAGTACTGGGCTAGAGAGAAGAGACTTTGGGGAGTTGTTAACTTGTACATAATATTTAAAATCATGAGACTAAATGAAATCACTAAGGTAGTATTAGATAATGGTGAAGAGTACCAAGGATAGATTTTTGGTCCACTATTAAGCTATAAAGAAGAAGAAGAACTAGCAAAGGAAGCTAAGGAAGGAAAACCAAGAGTATGTGTCCTGAAAATCATAAAAGAAAGTATATCAAATAGAAAAAAAGGAATTAACCTGTGAAAAGGTGATAACAGGCCAAGGAAGGGAAGAGTCAGATGCTGCTGCTATGTTGAATAAGAAGAGGACTGAGATCTGTTCATTAGATTTTGCAACATGGAAATTTTTGGTGACATTTATTTGCAAGAAAGGTGTTAGTTGGAATAATTGGAGCAGAATTCTGCATGAAATGGGTTTAAGAGAAAATAGAGCATTTGGAGATAAGAGGAATCAGTAAGTGTTATAATTAGAGTGGTCACGTGACCACAATTTCCTGCAATTCTACCATTCATAACTTGTGCCCCAGCATAATTTTTAATAGTGCCTCCTTGCATTCTCAAATGTTAGTTAGTCCTGTAATTTGTCCTGATCCTCATTTGAGTAAAAAATTATGTAGTCATTGTCATTAATCTTTTATCACACCCAAATTTGGCCAATGGTATCTCTTCAAAGGTTAGTGTATGTGACTTTTTGAGAGAACCCTATTAGTCCTTCCTTTTCTATCATAACAAAATATTTCAGGGCTTATACTTTTCCTGACTCAGATTAGTGGTCAGCCATTTTTATTTATTTATTTTTTTCTAAAAAGTTCTGTCTCATTTTAGTGGTATTTAGTAAGCAAGCATTGAAATGTGGATTGGAGGGAGGCGAAGGAGTGAGAAAGGTAGGAGGCCAGATAGAGAAAGGCAGTTCACAAATTAAAAAATTTAAAGCAGACAGTTTACCAAAGATACTGAGGTGGGAGAATAGATGTGTTCAAGTGATTCTATGTAACACTGAATGGATGGTATATGAGACCCCCTAGAAGTAGTATAGGAGTCTTGAGCCTGTGGTTAAGATAATGGTAATCCAAAGGAGGGAACAAAATTCAACAGACACTACAGCAAAGAAAACAAGGAAGGGGATGAGAGTATAACAGAAACATGACAAAGAGGCACGCAATATCATATGCCTGAGCTGTCTAATCTGAACAGCAAAGGCTGGAGTTGCCATTAATTGCAACGAAGAACACAGGAATAGGTGAAGGAAGAAGACAAAGGTTATTGGGGGTTTTTGTTGTTTTTTAATTTCTTGGGAATCTGATGACAAAATGTAATCTATTAAAGTTCCATCTGGTAGAAGTGTATTTAACAAACAGTAGAACAATATTTAGGAAATAAGGATTTTATTGTTACTAAAGGATAACCATAATGCAATTCCTGTCAGGGAAAAAGGATGAAGATTTGGATGTCAATAACTCTCTCACACATTGTGGGAACTGCTTTAACATCCCACGTGATTCAGCGTCCCCGGTTCAGGGTTCGGGTTTCTGGAGAAGGCCGCACACAAATGAATAAAGAGACTTAGAAAAATATTAATTTGGAAATAGGGGCCAGGTGGTAGTCCAACTCTAGTGGAAGAACTACTCTCACTCAGGCTTCACCATTCCTCTTATTAAGATTAAAATCATAAAATCATTAAAGTCATATCCCCCGGCCAGAAACACCAGTAAAAGTCAATCAGTAGATCTTCTTAGGAATAAAAGGTGTGGGCTGCTCCAACCATCAACATCCCAGTAACCAGCTCCAACCCATCAGAGCAATCAAGATTGACCGGCCCTCCAAACTCCCTATCCACAGCTCTCTATTATTGAAACAATGATTGGCTTCCGGCATCTCCCATTTCTTTCCTTTAAATAATCCACAAATTTCAAAATAAACATATAAGAATTAGATACTTACGTCTCAATTTTGATGTCCAACAGTTCTCCATGTATACATGTCAGCAGTAATATCTAGATGGTGGACAAGAGATGACAATACAGGACCGACCCTCTGGTCCTGAGCATCGTGCAGCGATGCACAGCTGCTGACTGCTAGCATGGTAAGGCATCATCAGCGTCTTTCAACTCTAGGCTGCTTTTAATCAACAAGGTCTTGAAGTTGTTTTCTGAAAATACACAAATATATTCTCAACCAAAAATTAATAGAATCCTTTTAGAAAATTTGACTTGAAATTCTTTCCGTCCTTACCCAAACGATTTTCCCTTAACCTATTTTGACACCAGGGGTATTTTTCATAGGTTATCTTGGTGTTAACATCACAAATGAAAATTAATTTTTTAAAGTAAAAATTTTCTAGATGTAATTTACTTACAGAATAATTTTCCTTACATTATATTACTCCACTATCCCCCCCCCTTTTTTTTATTTAATAGGAGGCTTTTGGAAATGTTATAATGCAGTCTTGATATCTTTAAATTTTAATATTTTTACACAAAATATGACTGCTTTAGGTTCACTGCATGTTAAGCAATATTACTATGAAATGAACTACCAATAGAAATTTTAGTTAATACTTTAGGGACAGCTTTTTGTCCAGTACAATTAAACCTTTCTGAATATTTATTTCAATTAGCCAATTAAATTAATCTGAAAACTTGATTATTATTTTACTGTCAAATTTAATACTTTAATAAAAATCTTAGTTTGCCCTATAAATATTAATAGAAAGGATTATTTGCATTCTTGAGTAGGCCCTGAGCTTTCCTGGTGCTAGACTTGATTTAGATATAGAGCAGCTGCTGTCAGTCAAGTCTCTGTTGCCTAGGCCCCAATCTGAGCTTGGCCAAACCTCTGTCTGTTACCTGACTCCCAATCTGAGCTGGGTGTGGGAAGTGAAGCAGCCATGGGGCAGGAGACCTCCCTCAGAAGGGGCTAAAGTTAAGGCCCCTGCATAGTTGGCCGGGGGGGGAGCGGGGTGAGGGTCTATGCCCACCTCTGTCACCCCAAGTTCTCTCCTGATGGCCCCTCTGCGACTGTGCCTGTCTTAGGTTGTTCCTTCCCTGAAGAATCTTACCCATCTCTGGCTAATCAGCCATCCTCCGGGCCAAGCAGGGTAATATGAGGTTCATTTCTGTCTCCTCGTTAGTCTACGCCCCTGTGGCCTCCATGCCCAGCACCTGCCTCAGGATCCCACCTTAGCCTTCGGTGGGGCCCTGGCACTAATCACAGATCTTGGGAAACCCAGGTTTCTTCTCCAGAGAGGGCCTAGCTCATACCATTGGATGAGAGAGATCCATGGTATCAGCCACTATGAGGTTTCAACCTCAGGATGAACAGAAAGCTCAAGCAATAGCCATAGGCAATTAGATTGTAAGAAAAGGGTCCCTCTTGGCAAAAAGGCAAGAGAGGCCAATATACAATGCTCAGGTGCCTTCCCAAGAGCCTTCCACACAGTCAAAAATTTAGTTTATAAGTTTGTTTGGAATAATTGTACAACATGCTAATATAAAGTATCAAAAAATTATAATAACATTGTAGAATAATATCATGTAAGGATATTCTTTACTCTAGGCCATGACAATTAAATTTTAAACTGGCTGTCAATTTCTTTTTGTATATACAAGGTCTAATTACATTTTCTGCACCTTTTCTTGGTGTATCCTTCCTCCTTGGCTCTAGGTGAAAAATATCACCTCTTCCAGAGGTTCCACTGTCAAGTGCCAAATGTAGCGTCCCTGTTCGGGCACCAAAATGTGGGAACTCCTTTCATGTCCCGTGTGATTCAGGGTCTCCAGTTCAGGGTTTGGGTTTCTGGAGAAGGCCGCACACAGATGAATAAAGAGACTTAGAAAAATATTAATTTGGAAATGGGGGCCAGGCAGTAGTCCAACTCTAGTGGAAGAACTACTCTCACTCTGGTTTCACCATTCCTTTTATTAAGATTAAAATTATAAGATGCAGCTTTATCCCCCAGGCCAGAAACACCAGTAAAAGTCAATCAGTAGATCTTCCTTGGACTAACAGGTGGGGGCTGCTTCAACCACCAACATCCCAGTAACTATCTCCAAACCCTCAGAGCAATCAAGGTTGACCAGCCCTCCTAACTCCCTGTCCACAGCTCTCTATTATTAAAACACTGATTGGCTTCTGGCAATACATTATTTTAGATTTTTTATTTCAGAGAAATGCATTTCTTGCTTCATTTTTCAGTAGAAAAAAAAAATCTCCAAGAAGCCATACTTTTCTTGGCACCTTGTAATTCTTTGTATTGGGAATGAACTCCTCCTATTCCTAAACATCATATTTTAGTTTCTTCATCACATTTTGGAAAATACAAGCAGGTTTTATATTTTATTAAATTAAAAGCTCAACCTTAATGAGAACCTGTTGGAATTTAAAATGTCTACATGGTCACTGCCTTCAAGTTACTTTTTATTTTGATACAGTATCCCTCTCCATAGCCTGATATAAAATAGTTTGGTTGGAAACATAATTTCCCCAATACCACTGGTGATACAGTTATGAATTAGTGTAGAGTGGTCTTCCCTTATCTCAGCTTCTGTTACCCACAGTCAGTTGCAGTCCAGAAATATTAAGTGGAAAGTTCCAGAAATAAACATTTCATAATTTTTAAATTGTGCACCTCTATGAGTAACATGGTGCAATCCCACATTGTCCTGCTGTGTCCTACCCAGGATGTGAACCATCTCTGTGTCCAGTATATCCACATTGTATATGTTAACCACCTGATAATCACTTAGTAGCCATATGGGTTTATCAGATTGACTGTCATGTATCACAGTGGTTGTATTCAAGTGACATTTATTTTACTAATAATGGCCCAAAAGTGCAAGAGTAGTGATGCTGGCAATTCAGACATGCCAAAGAGACATCATAAAGTGCTTCTTTTAAGTGAAAACATAAGTACAGTCAGTAAGGTATTTTGAGAGAGAGATCATAGGTACATAACTTTTATTATAGTACATTGTTATAATTCAATTTTACCATTATTGTACTCTAATTGTTGTTAATCTGATTGTGCCTTATTTATAAATTAATCTTTATCAGAGGCATCTATATATATAAAAGCCTAAGCGACCGTTACGACCAGTAGATTGAACAACCAGTTGACCAGCCACTATAATGCACACTGACCACCAGTGGGCCAATGCTCTTGTGCTCCCACAGCCAACTTCCTGTAGTACCTTCCCCAGTCAGTCCTGATCTTCAACCAGGCCGAGGGACCCCACCTGTGCATGAATTTACGCACCAGGCCTCTAGTGTATGTATGTATGTATAGAAAAAAATATGTATATAGGATTTGGCACTATACACAGTTTCAGGTATTTTACTGGGGTATCAGTCACTTGGAACATATCTTCATTTATAAATCAAGTTAAGATTTTTTAAATTAATTAAAAGTAGATATTTCTCAATAAATCTCTACATTTCTCTATAAATTGATGAAATTGCCAGTGTCATTAAAATAAGTAAAACATTTCTGTAAATGTAATAATTCTTAAATTAATATTTTGAATGATTTTAATCTTATTTTTATTAAGGAAATGTTTTTTATCCTGGAATTTTATAACACATTGAATGTTCTAGCTTTCATAGAATATAATTGTTGTGAGGTAATTAGCTTTTAGACTCATTTTGCTGTGACTTTTTTTCTTAGCATGGTCATTTCTTACTGTGTGATAGAATTTGTTATCTTCTAAAAGTAGAAAACTTAACTTATTTTCTTAAGAGCAAAACAGAGGAAGAAATTTATAATAATAATGACTCATAACTAAAATTATTTTTTATTTTTTTATAGGAATTGAAACCTGACATAATAACTAAATCTGCTCTTGGTGATGATATCAATTTTGAAAAAATCTGCAAAAAGGTATATATGCAGGGGGTTGTAATTTTTTTTGAAAAGTTCCTTATTTATATTTTTTACTTTTTTCCTTGATGAGAAAACTTATGAAGAAGCCAGGTATTATTAGTATGTAATGAATTTTTTCCACTTGACCTTCAATATTACCACCAAAAAATATTTTATAGTAATTTAGGAATATTTTTGCTGTGTTATCACACCTTCAAGTTCCTTAAAGGTACTGACTTCTCTACAATTAATTGATGTTAAACATGTTAAATGTTGACATAACTTAATAAGATGTTTATGTGTTAGATAACAGATTGTCAATCTTACTAATTCTAACAGGAATAGTTATTTTTATTCTTTCTAAATAATTTCCATGAATATTTCCTTTAAACCCTGCCATTCACCCTATGAATTATTTTTTTAAACCTTCTTTGACAAATGAGAACAACTGAGAGAATGAAGTGAGATGATTAAGGTTATACCACAGTTATACGGTACAATTAGGACTTTTATCCAGTTGTTCTGCTCCTTGGATTTGCAACTCCTGCTTCTTCTTTACTATTACCTTTTTATATTTCTGCTCATTTTGCTAATGTCTACAATTAAGAGAATTCCTACCTGAGAACAGATTTGGGGTTAATTGATTTTCTACATTGTTTTTCTGTTTTTGCTTTCATTGACTTTTGCTCTACTCTATTATTTGGTTTTTCTTGCATTTGTACTTACTTTGCTCTTTTTCTAGTTTCTGAATGTGGAAGCTTGAATTACTGGTTTTATACCTTGTTTTCTAATATAAGCATTTAATGCTGTAAGTTCCCATCTAAGCACCACTTTAGCTATATCTCATGTATTTGTTGTATTTTCATTTTATAGTTCAAAATGTTTTGACTTTCCTCTGAAATTTTATCTTTAACTGATGGCTTAATTAGAACTATATTCTTTAGTCTCTGAGCAAATAAGGCATTTTCCAGGTATATCTCTCTTTTTAAAAAAAATTTTATTGTTGAAAATATTACATATATCCCCTTTTTCCCCTCATCAATCCCCTCCAGCCCACTCCTCTGTCTGCTTCCATGGGTTATGTATGCATATATGCATATAAGATCTTTGGTTGATTTTTCTAGGTATATCTTTGTTACTGTTTTCTTTATGATACATGAGCATACTTTGTATGGTTTTTATTATTTTAACTTCATTTGTTATCTTAGTGGCTATTTTATGTGCACTTGAAAACAATATATATTCTATTGGGATCAGTGTCCTATAAATGTCTTAGGTCAAATTGAATGATGATGTTCAGATGATTTATATCTTTACTGATTTTCTTCCTGTTTTATTGATTGCTGAGACAAATATATTGGAATCACTAACTATAAATATCAGGTTGTCTATTCTAGCCTTAAGGAAAAATATACTCTTATTCTACATTTGTGTAGACTTGCACAGACTTCTCTACAATTAATTGGTGTTAGATATGTTAAATGTTAAAGCATTATATTAAAAGAACTCCATAATAGAAAATGGTTTTATTTATTTGAGGAGAATAAGGACTTGTTGTCATTATTGTCCTTGTCAGAGAAGCAACACTAAAGTATTGAGCATGATTTTACAATAGCCTCTTTATTTTATACTAGTATGATTTTTCAGTAAATATTATTTTATAGAATTCATTCATAAAAGAGCAGGAAAAATTTAGTTTTGTTATAGCTTTAAACTTGTGGTTTGGTCTATATCTCACACAAAATAATGACATCTTAAATAGAATAGTGGTAATTGTATAAAAATATGGCAAGATATATTTTTGCTTCCTCTTGAGAGTTTTAAAAAATATATGATTTAAGATTTTTACCAGAATAAATTTTTAAAACTTTTTGGTTGCTAAGATCTAAAGGTATTTCATTAATGTTTAATTTGTGTTAAGAGTAAAAAACAATTTATTTTTAGTTCCTTAATAATATTATGTTTTTATCTAAACTCTAACAGTAACACTTGGCAATATTTATTACTTAACTTTAACTTGAAAATATCTGACATAAAATATCCTGTGTCTTTCATTTTTAATTCTCATCCATATTGTTTTCCCTTTGGAAAGTTAACATCAGTTAATGTATGTGTAGTATGTGTAAAATCAGTTTTTTAGATTATCATCTGTCTTCCATTTACAGCCCTTTGTTTAGCCTTTCAGTGTTTAAAATATTTAAATTAAAAATGGAAAAATAAACGTCTGTATTACCTTATTATTATTTTGTAATAGTAAATTAATTTGTCTAATTAGTCCTGAGATTTGTAATAGTAATTCACATAGGGGGATATCGGAGAACCAGTTTCGGCCCAATCCTGCAGGCCAGGCCAAGGGACCCCAATATGTGCACTGGAACTCTAATGCATATAAAATCTTTGGTTAATCTCTTCTTGCCATCCCCTCTCCTCCCTTCCCTCTGAGATTCATCCATCTGTTCCATGTTTCCGCTCCTGCATTGAGCATCTGCCCTCTGGTTGTCAGTGTGCGTCAAGTCACCCGGTTAGGCTTTTATCCTATCTAATAAAAGAGTAATATGCTAATTTGACCGTACCTTTGCTATGCTACCAGCCAATCAGGAGTGGGGGGCAGGCTGAGGCGTGCGAGGCAAGTAGCCCCGCCCCTCGTGCCTGTTCCGCTGCTCCAAGGGGCCTGTGGAGGGATGGGGACGCAAAGGGGGTGAAGGGTTGGACCACCCAGGACCAGCAGTCCTGGGCAGCCCTGCCCCTCACACCTGTTCTGCTACTCAGGGGCCCATGGAGGGATGGGGACAGGTCCCAGGCGGCCCTGGCCCTCATGCCCATTCTGCTGCTTCACAGGGGGACAGGGGCCCAAGGGGCAGGGCCGCCACAGTGCTGTAGCCCTGTCGTCGGGGAGGCAGACTACAGAGCAGCTTCTGAACCCCCAGACACCCGGCCATGATCCCTGAGGCCAGATCCCGGCTACGAGGCCCCCTTCAGGTGGAGCCGTGGGAAATGGTAGTTCTATTCCTGGCACAGCCTCTTTCCCAGAACTGGGGACAGCCAGGCCAGGTGCTAGGGGGTTCTTGGTGCACCCTGGAGCTGCCCTGAGCCTGTGTATGGCTGTCCACGTGGCCCAGAGGCCCCGCCTAAGGCCGCTTTGACCAGCTCCTCGCCGGCTGCACTGTGGGCCCCTCAGCTCCCTGCCCAATGCACTGTGGGCCCCTCAGCTCCCTGCCCAATGCACTGTGGGCCCCTCAGCTCCCCGCCAGCTGCACTATGGGCACAGGGGCCCCTGGGCCTCATCTCACTGCCCTAGCATCAACCCCTCCTCCTCGGGCTGGGCCAGCATAGAGGGCACCGCAGCCAGGTGGGCACCACAACCAGGTGCCAGGCTCTTCCCTCAGATGCAGCAGCACGTGTCCTGACACTGGCTTCCTGGGTCACCCTCCCCTCTTAGGACCCGAGGGGCCACCAGGTGTAACAAGGTTGTGTCCGAGGCCAGTGTTGTCCCGAACTGTCTGCTATTCATCAATGAAATGACAGGTGGGTGTGGGTATTTTTCTCTCTTTTCTACATCCAGCGCAGAGAGAGAGAGAGATTGGGTCCACTTTCTGAGTAGAGAAGCTGGTGATTAAGAAATAAAAGTATAGAAGACAAAGACACAGTAATAGAAAAGATAGCTGGGGCTGGGTGGGATGTCTGTTCTCTCTGAGGGAGAGACAGCATCTGACACCCAAACAGCAGCAGTTTATTTAAAATCTAAAAATACAAAGGTGCCGGAATCCAATCCCAGTCTCACCAATAGAAAGATGTGGATAGGAAGCCCAGAAGTCTGGTAAACAACCTTAATTGGCTCTGAAAGGTCAGAGCTAAAGCATTGTTAATTAAAGCAACTTCCCCATCAAACAGTCATGTAAATTCTTACTGATAAGGTAATCTGCTTGTGGCTGGAATTGCCTGCCTAAGGGCAATGCAAGTATCCCAAACCTGAACAAAAGGGATATGGAGATGCCTTGGATTTAGCCACAAACAGTTAAGGAATGCTCAAGGTGTGTTGCCTGGGGCGCCCTCCACAGGTGGGCCCCGTGGGCTGCCGAGTGCGGCGATGGGCATGCCTGCTGGGTGGGCCAGAGGGGCCTGGCTTCCACACCAGGCCTTGCCCAGAGCCCTGCTTGGCTACAGGCTGGATGTTGCCGCTGCCCCTCAGGCCTTGCCCTTCTCAGCAGCCCTGGCCAGCAGCTCAGTTGGTTGAGTGTCATCCCCTGTGAGATGGGCCAGACATGCCCTAGAGCCCTCCCGAGGCCCCTCCTCGGCTGGCCAACCTCCCACATCCCTCCCCTGCCCTTATTGTGCCCATGGTGGTGTCCCTTTGGACGAATTTCGTGCACCAAGCCTCTAGTATATATAGATTTGCCATAGGAAAGGAGCTCAGTGGAAGAAGACCAAATAGAAAATAAGTCTGTTACATAGAGCTCTGTACATTTGAGGTTATGTGACCATCAGAATAGACCAGAACAAACTAATTTGCAGAATATCTTAATAGCTTGCACAGTTTCTCCTTATGCATTCTTATCTTAATTGATCTTAAAACACCATAAAACAGTGATCTCATAGAGCAAATGTTTGGGGGGGGGGCAGGAGGGTAATAATAGTAATGTCTTTATTTTTCAAATCAAGGGAATGGGGTACAAAGGTTAAGTAGCCAGTTAATATGTATATGATGAGAGTTTAAAGCTAGAGAATTTAGGGACTGGAACGCTGAATTTCAGGAGCGTCTCAATTCAAAACATCTGTTGCATGCATAGCAATCAACACAGAAAATATGAAGGGAATGGAGACAATTTTTTTTTTATACTACTAGTGGCCTGGTGCATGAAATTAGTGCACGCTGAGGGTAGTGAGGGTTGACTCTCAGTCCAGCCTGCATCCTTTCCAATCTGAGACCCCTGTGGGATTGGGCCTAAACTGGCACTTGGACAACCCCTTCGCAATCCGCTCCTATCCGCTCACCTGCCTGACTACTTGATCAACCCTAATTACTCAGCTTGCTGGCCTGATTGCCCCAACTGGTCCCCTCTGCTGGCCTGCTCCGCCCCACCTGCCTCCCCACCTCTAACCTGATCATCCTCAACTGCCTTCCCCTTCCGGACTGATCACCCCCAACTGCCTTCTCCTCCTGGACTGATCACCCCTAACTGCCTCTGCCTTGGCCCCGCCACCATGGCGATCTGGGACCCCCAGAGTGTGGGCCGAAGCACCACGGTGGCCAGTCTTCCCCCCAGCCTCCCTCGGCCCTACCCTTCGCGCGCTCCCCGGCCATCTGGAACCCCTGGCGCCCGCAGAGAAGCGCGGCAGTGGCTGGTCTTCCCCTGGCCTCCTGCGGCCCTGCCCTTCTTGCGCACGCCATTGATCTGAGAGCCCCCACATACACCCTTCACGATCTGGGACCTCCGGCACCTGCAGCAAAGCACAGCAGTGGCCTGCCTTCCCGCCGGCCTCTGCAAGGCCTGGGGAACGGGCGCCGCGGGCCTGCCGGGACTGCCAGCGCAGCGTCTGCTCCCCAGGCCACGGGGAGGTGGCGCGAGGGGCGTCGTGGCCCCACCCCCTGCTCTTGATTGGCTGATAGCATAGCGAAGGTATGGTCAAATTTGCATGTTTCTCTTTTATTATGTAGGAGGATTACAGATGTCCTCCATTCTGCCCCTCCTTGCTCTTCTTTGCCCACCTCTATCCAACCCTCCCCACCCCCTGGCCTTCATCACACTGTTGCCTGTGTCCATGGGTTCCGAATATACCTTCTGCAACTAATCTCTTCACCTTATTTTATCCATCCCATTGCCTCTTCCCCTCAGAGATCTGTCTGTCTGTTCTGTGTATCCATACCTCTGGATCTATTTTGTTTGCCAGTTTATTTTGTTCCTTAGATGCCACATGTAAGGGAGATCATATGGTATTTGTCTTTCTCTGACAGGCTTATTTAGCAAAATAAGCTCCAGGTCTATCATTGCAAAGAGTAAGAGGTCTTTCTTTTTGACAGCCATATAGTATTCTATTGTGTATATATGCAACAGCTTTTCTAAAGGATGATGTAATCCAGAAGAAGTAAAAGACAGTTATAGTAAGCAAGTATAGGATAAGAGGCAGCAAAGTAATACTTGTTAACATCAATACCAGTTGCCTGGCTCATTTGGTGCTTTATGTATGCTAGCTTTCTCAGGGAAGATGATGATAATCCCATTTAACAGAGACCATGGGCCCAGGAAGGTAAAATATATGCAGTCAGATAGTAGGAAATGGCAGGTCCAAGGTCTAATCCCAGGTTTCTCCGTTTTTGGCCTACAGAATGAAAATTTAGGACAAAAGGATGGGATAAGTTTCCTTATGTGTAAGACTATTTTTGAATCATGGTATCATAGGGATTATGAATTCACCGAATGCAGAAAGGTCTCCTGTGCCCTTAAATGTGAACTCTAAACCTTAGTTTGCCATAGTTCTTAGAACTCGTCTGAATGGACTGTTTCTTTTTAGTAAGTAAAATATTAAAGTGTTGATTTATATTTTTAGGTAAAACACAGAATTGAAATTAAATCCAATTAAAAGTACTGCTACTAGCAATCTACTTCTACCATCTACCAGTTCACTTAAAATCACTTTGTTTTAGGCATATTTTCAAAGGAATGAACATTGCATGTTAGAGAGCTTTAGCAGCCCTGGCCGGTCTGGCTCAGTGGATAGAATGTCGTCAGCTTGCACACGGAAAGGTCCCAGGTTTGATTCCATTCAGGGGCCCATGCCCAGGTTGTTGGTTTGACCCCCAGTGAGAGACTTGCAGGAGGCAGCCAATCCATGATTCTCTTTCATCATGGATGTTTCTATCTCTCCCTCTTCCTTCCTCTCTGAAATCAATAAAAATATATTAGAGAGAGAGAGAGAGAGAGAGAGCTTTTGCATTTTTAGATTGTTGTTTATATTCATTTGTACATTCTCAAAATGGTTTTCAAAATTGAACACCAAATGCTTTGTTCTCACAATAAATACCCATATGCCAAAATAAAAATTTTCCATTAAGAAATTAGGTGTTTTCCCTTTTTTATTTAATTTATTTGAAATGGAAGAAACTGGAGGTGCATTAAACCACAGTTTCCTGAGAATTTTCCATGGCAAACATTGTGTCAACTTTAAATAAGGAAACCTGTGGTTTCTTTCATACCCCACAGTATTGTGAGGACTTTCATGCAGGTGTAAAAACTATTTGCTCACTGACTACTTAGCCTTTTAGCTGAAAAATAAATTTATTTAAATTTAAGATGTATGACTCTATTTGAAAATTTTCTGTAAACTTCCATAGCATTTTCTGTCTCTCCTATGAAGTGTATCACATTCTGCTTTGGAATTTTTATTTGTGCATTTGTCTTAATATTTTACATTTGTGCAAAATCATAAACCTCAAAAGATGGTGTTTGTCTTCAAGACCATACCTTCACATAATAACTGGAAATATAAATATGAGTAAATATAAAGAGGGAGGATGTAAGTGAGGAAGGAGGATGGACCGGAGAGAAATTAGAGAGAAAGGAAGTCTCATAGCAGGGGCTGCCTGCTTATTCTTGTGAGTTCCTACACTTAGCCTAGTACTTTAAACAAATGGCAACAGAGTCCCAAAGCACGACCCAAGGTGTGAGCCTGAGCCCACTTGTTTCATAAGCCTCTTTTTAAAAATGTTTATATTTGATCTCTTTCCTAAAAGGGTTGAAAGGGGCTTGAAGTTGGGTCACAAAATGAAAGAGAGTTATCTCAAATAATTTAGAAGAAAACTTGATTCTCAACAACTTCTCATACTAGATTGAATTCAGAAACCTGACTTTGATACATGTAGTTCTTAAATGGTTTTTTAAAGAAAGTTAGCTAAAAATACCATTGTAATTTCAGCAATCATTTAAATAAACTTATTTCTCCTAAGTAAAAAAAATGTGAAATGAATACTTTAAACTTTTCTTTAACTTTATTCTTCAAAAAGCAATTAAAAACCATTCATTTACTTGTTTAAATTAAATTTTAATAAGAATTTGTAAAGGGAACACAGACCAAACATTTTATTTAATAATTATATTGTATTGACTTTATTTCAAGATTACCTATCAGATATAAATAAGAATAACATATTCATTTATTAAATTAATACATAATGTGAAATTTAAAACTTTTTCTAGAGCAGCGGTTGCCAACCTTTCGGACCTCACAAATCACCAGTTGGTGAGTGCTGTTCTAGAGCCTTTAAAAAACAAAATTTACAGAATTTTGATCATTAAGTCAACTGTAGGATGTTTTCCAGGGCAGAGAAATAACACTGGTTATTGAATTCGGTGATAAAATCATTCTTAACAAAACAGTATTTACCTAGAGCCAACACCATACATGCAGATGGAAAGTTGTAACTAACTCTGGAAATAAAAATACCCAATTTATCAAAGCTTTTAACAAGTTGTCAAAGCCAGTAGTAGATGAGTTGAGCAATTCTACGTGAATACATTTAGTCAAAATCTATTAGGATTCCCAGAATTTTTAATCTAAAAACATGTGAAATTAACCCATGTGATGAGAATAGTCACTTTCTAATTTGCCTGTTTTACAAATACAGATGCTCATATGTTGGACATAACCTTTGAAACAAATTTTTTGTTGCTATAGGAAATATACTGAAGAAAGCAGTTATAGATAAATAGTTGCTGCAGCGTCTTCTTTTCCTGTGGAACCTGAAAGAAGGGCAGGGCCCTGGAGTGCATATGGTTTGGTTGTATAATGAATTTATGGGCTGCGTTCCCATAAAACGTTATTTTAAAAGATAGGCAACAGGTGAGAACTGGCCGGCTTGCCTACCACTAGATATGAGAGTCAAATACTTCTACAAGAATTTTTGTAAAATTGATAGGTCTTTATTAGTTTTGCCCCACTTTCAACTTAAGTTGATTACTTTTAAGCATAAGCTGTTGTCTTCTTGCTGTGATCTGTAAGGATTTCTGTCATTCCTCCTCTATGTCATATTGGTACCTTTCCATTCTAATAGATGTAGACTAGAGGCACTGGAGCCAGGCCTCAGCCCGGCCTGCACTCTGTCACAGTCAGGAACTCTTCAGGGAATGTCTTAAGCCAGCCGTCAGACATCGCTGTCAGACATCGCTCTCGCAGTCCAGGGCCCCTCACTCCTTACCTCCACTGGCACTGTGCTCTCCAGCTATGAGCCAGCTGAGTGGCACCCTTGCTGTGGGAGTGCACTGACAACTAGGGGGCAGCTCTTGCGTGAACGTCTGCCCCCTGGGGGTCAGTGTGTGTTGTAGTGACCAGTCTTTCTGCAGTTCGGTCAACTTGCATATTAGCCTTTTATTACATACTAGATGTGCCAGTTAACAATATGGACTTTTTTAATAGATGGAGTTACACATATTTGATATATATCCTATTTGATATGTATGCTATTTTGTTGTATTGACAACAAACTTCAAAACTTCATATGTCAAATTTGCTGAAAAGGTTAACATCATAGATATTTTTACACTTAAAAATGTTGAATTTCGTGCCCCAAAAAAGACCATTTGCAGGAAGTTTAAATTCATTACTTTATTTTGAAGAAAAGTGCTAAATACTTCAGTAACCTTATGGTGAAGATGCTCCATCTCAAGATACTTGTGAACGCTGGTTTAAAGGCTTTAAAAGTGATGACTTCAGTGTGAAAGACAACATCCAGGGCAACCGAAAAAGTTTGAAGACCAACAATTACAAGCATTATTGGATGAAGGTGCATGCCTAATTCAAAAACAACTTGCAGAAAGATTAAAACCTTGCTCAGTAAACGATTTCTGATCGTTTATAAGCAATGGGAAAGATTTTAAAGGAAGGGAAATGGGTGCCACATCAACTTAATGAAAGACAAATGGAAAACCAAAAAGTCATCAGTAAAATGTTGCTTCAATGGTACAAAAAAGTCTTTTTGCATTGAGTTATGACTGGCAATGAAAAGTGGATTTATTTTGAGAATCCCAAATTCACAAAGTCATGGGTTGATCCAGATCAACATCAACTGCAAGGCCAAATCACTTCAGAAAGTAAACAATGCTCTGTGTTTGGTGGGATCAGGAAGGTGTAGTGTATTATGAGATTCTAAAACCAGGTGAAACCGTTAATACTGATCGCTACCGACAAGAAATAATCAATTTGAACCACGCTTTGATTGTGAAATGACCAGAATGTTCCAGAAGACAAGGCAAAGTAATTTTGCTTCATGATGATGATGCACTGTCACACACTTCAAAACCAGTTAAAGACACATTAAAAGGTTTTGCCTAGAAAGTATTAACCCACCTGTTGAATTCACCAGACCTTGCTCCTTCACATTACCATTTGTTCCAATTGGTGGCACACACACTTTCTGAGCAGCACTTCAAAGCATATGTGAAGAAGTGGAAAATTAGGTCTCTGAATGGTTTGTCTCAAAACAAGTAAAGTTCTATTAGGATGGTATCTACAAATTACCTGAAAGATAGGGAAATGTGTAGCTAGCAATGGATATTACTTTGAATAAAGCACTTTTGATATTTCTCTTGAAATTATCGTGTCTTCTTTGATTACAAAATCCACTATTATTAATTGGTACACATAATAGGATTATATATAAATTTAGGTTAAATGAGCATTTTGTTATGTTATTTTAACTATGTCATGTAGTGAGTGGTTACTTTTCCCTTTCCATAATATTTCTATTTCCTATAGTTTATCATTGTTATGTTTGTTAGTTTTCTATCTTCTCTCTAGCATAGCACCAAACCCCTCAACAGTTACTGAAATCACCTCTAAAAATATGTAATACACCAGGTGTTCTAATTCTGAATCTGTCACCATACTGGGCATTTCTTCTGCCTGGATCTCTTCTTTCTTACATTCATGCCCTCCTCATTTGCTGTATACTTCATATCAGTGGTGAGGCATTGGCTACTTCTTGGGAGTTTGATTCAAGGAATGTGAACTTTTTTAAACCTTGCATGTCTCAATGTATTTTTATTCTTACCTAGTTTGAAAATTGCTTTCCTGTAAAAATTTAGAAGCATTGCTTTATTGTCTTTCGACCTCTGATCTTGATTCCTAAATTTGTATATGTGAGTGTGTGTGATATAATTATCATTTGTGTGTGTGTGATTTGCTTTGTTTGTTTGCTTTTTCTTCTGAAAGTTTATAAAGTCAATATTCTGATGTGACTGTTTTCATATATTGTGTTGAGCCTTTTCAACCTGAAAAATTATGTCCTTCACTGGGGGTTCTGTGCTACAGCCTTCAGTATGCTTTCTGTAAAGTTCAAGCAAGCATGTTTGACCCATAAACTTCAGTAGTCCAGTTTGTCACTGAGTGACTCAGGATACCAGCAATAGACTTTCTTCCCAGACTCTCTCATATCTTGTTAAGGTAGATAAAATGGGTAAGAAGTCCAGTGTTGCATCAGGAAACCTAGAAATGTATTGAAGAAGCAGAAGACTGATTTAATATTGCGTGTAATAAATGATCTCCCAATGGGCTACATTTCTTAGAGAAGGCTGAACAGAGATGGGTAAGAGTCACAAAGTATATTAGTTTCTCTAAGGCTGCTATAACAAAAGGCCACAAAGTAGGTGGTTTAAGACAATAGAAATTTATTCTCTCATGATTCAGGAAGCTAAATATGAAGTCAAGGTATCAGTAAGGCTATACTTCCTTAGAAGGTCCTACGAAGGAACCTTCCTTGCTGCTTCCAACCTCTACTGTCCCTAGGCATTCCTTGGCTTGTGGTAGTTTAATCTCTGCCTCAGCCTTCTTTCTTCATTTTCTGTCTCTCTGTGCCTCTGTAACCAAATATCCTTACGAGATACCAGTCATATTAGATTTAGGGCCCACCCTAATCCATTGTGATCTCATAAATTAAATCTGCAAGGATCCTGCTTCTAATAAGGTCACATTCTGAGCTTCTAGTTGAACATAAATTTTAGGGGAAAATTATGCAGCCCAGTACACAAGATAATTAGATAGCAGCAGGCAGTCCTGGCAGAAGATTTTCACCAGGTTTAATTTGAAGACATTATTCTGGGTGATATTACCTAGATCAGTGTTCTAAACAGTAGATTTCAAACTGCCACCATCTTGCTTTTACTTAGATACTCACAAGTTTATATTACTTGCAAAGGAAAAAACCTTATATTGAGTTATTTAACATTGTAGTTTAAATTTATAATAAAGATGTTTGAAGCTGGCAGCTCATCTTTCACACACTAGTGAAATTATTCACTTGCTTTATGGAATGTTTACTGAATGCCAACTATTAACCATTATTGTTTTAGGCACTGAAGTGGGGAATGTCGCCCACGGGCCATATAAGGCCTGCAAAATCATTTAGTCTGGCCCTGCTAAGGCATTAGGGGTGAGTTAATTAAATGTCTGACCAAATATAGCAGGTTATTTTTTTTAATAAGTCTTTATAGTTCAGATTATTACAATTGTTCATCTTTTTCACCCCATAGGTCCCCTGCACCGCTTCCCACCTCACCCTCTGCCCTTACCCCCCCTCCCCGCCACTGTCCTCATCCATAGGTGTACGATTTTTGTCCAGTCTCTTCCCACAACCTCCACAATTCTTTCCCCCCGAATATTGTCAGTCCACTCCCTTTCTATGCCCCTGATTCTGTTATATTCACCAGCTTATTCTGTTCATCAGATTTTTTATTCACTTGGTTTTTAGACTCACTTGTAGATATTTACTTGTTGTTCATAGTTTTTATCTTTATCTTTTTCTTCTTCCTCTTCTTAAAGAATACCTCTCAGCGTTTCATATAATACTGGTTTGGTGGTGATGAACTCCTTTAGCTTTTTCTTATCTGTGAAGCACTTTATCTGACCTTAGATTCTGAATGATAGCTTCACTGGGTAGAGTAATCTTGGTTGTGAATTCTTGCTATTCATCACTTTGAATATTTTTTTAAAGCTTTTAAAATACATGTTTATTTTAGAAAATCTAACAAATAAAGTTTCAAAGGGAAAATACACATAATTTTACAACCGAGTATAACAGTATTTTTTTATCTTTATTGTTCAGTTTATTAATTACATTGTTCCCCCTTTTTTTATCCCTCTATACCTCCCCTCCATCCTGTACCCATCCCACCCTCTGCCCTCACCATCCCCTCCCCACTGTCCTCTCCCATTGTTGGAAGATTTTTGTCCAGTCTCTTCCTGCACTTCCCACAACCCTTTTCTCCCCAAGAATTGTCAGTCCGTTCCCTCTCTATGTCCATGATTCTGTTAAATTCACCAGTTTATCCTGTTCATCAGATTATTAATTCACTTGATTTTTAGGTTCATTTGTTGATAGCTATGTATTTGTTGTTCACAATTTATATTTTTATCTTTTTCTTCTTTCTCTTCTTAAAGAATATCTTTCAGCATTTCATATAATATTGGTTTGGTGGTGATAAATTCCTTTAGCTTTTTCTTATCTGTGAAGCACTTTATCTGACCTTCGATTCTGCATAATAGCTTCACTGGGTAGAGTAATCTTGGTTGTAGATTCTTGCTATTCATCACTTTGAATATTTCTTGCCACTCCTGTCTGGCCTGCATCGTTTCTGTTGAGAAATCCGCTGACAATCGTATGGGTGCTCCCTTATAGGTAACTAACTGTTTTTCTCTTCCTGCTTTTAATATTCTCTCTTTGTCTTTTGCTCTTGGCATTTTAATTATGATGTGTCTTGGTGTGGTCCTCTTTAGATTCCTATATTTTGGGGTTCTGTGTACTTCTTGGGCTTTTAAGTCAGTATCTTTCACCAGGTTGGGGAAGTTTTCAGCCACTATTTCTTCAAGTAGGTTTTCATTACCTTGCTCTCTTTTTCTGGCACCCCTATAATTTGGATGTTGGCATGCTTGAGGTTGTCCCAGAGGCCCCTTACACTATCTTCAATTATCTGGATTCTTTTTATTTCTTGCTTTTCCAGTCGAGTGGATTTTGCTTCTTTGTATTTCAAATCTTTGACTTGGTTCTTGTGGCCCTCTGGATTGCTTTTAGGACTTTGTGTGATATTTTTTATTTCAGTCAGTGAATGGTTGATTTCTAGTTGGTCCTTTTTCATATCCTTGAGGGTCTCGTTCATATCCTTGTAGGTCTTGTTCATTTCCTTGTAGGTCTCATTCATTTCCTTGTAGGTCTCATTCATTTCCTCCTAGGTCTTGTTCATTTCCTCGTTGGTCTTGTTCATTTCCTCGTTGTTCTCATTAAGTTCATTGGCCTTTACTAGGAGTCTCTTGAAAAGCCTTCTAACTGTGGTTTTGAACTCTATGTCTCGTCATCTTTTTTCCTCCATTTCTTTCACACCTGGTTTCTTTCCATGTCTCTGCATGGTGGCTGCTTTCCTGAGTTGGTTGATTAGCTTTATGTGGTAGATGTCCTCTAAGGGACAGTGGCTCAGCCTCACCAGTTACCTGAAGTGGATACTCTTACTGCAATCCTTTATGGGTTGTACAGTATTTTTTAATTTAAGCCCAGCTTGTTGTTTTTAGCCCTAGGAGGGTTTGACCTCCAGGCCAATCGGCTGTGCAGGGAAACTGTGTTCAGGTTGGATGGGCGGAGTCTCTCAGCTGAGCAGGCAGCGTCAGCATCAGCTACGCCCTATGTGGCGCACGGGTCTCTGTGTTGGGTGGTAATGGCTGCAGGCACCTCTAAGAGAAAGCCGCCGCTGGTCTCCACCCATTGCCAAACAACTCTGCCTTTCCCCAAATGAGTCTGCACCCCCAAAGTCTAGCCCAGGGTTGTAAAACAAAGCAGTCCGGTGGTCTCTCGAACCAGGGAGCAAGTAGCCATGCACGCCCCATGGCTCTGAACCTCAGGCTTCGCTTGTATCTTCAAGGCTGCGCTCCACTGCTCTTCTGAGTCTCAGTGTCCCACCTTTACTTTTATTTGTGGAATTTTCACTCAGCCAGCTTTCCAGTGATTATGGATGATGTTGGTTTTGTTGTTATGTTGTAGTTTTTATGATGTCTTGGTGTGGTCCCTTTTGGATTCCTTTTGTTTGGGGTTATATGTGCTTCCTGGACTTGTAAGTCTATTTCTTTCAAAAGGTGGGGGAAGTTTTCAGTCATTATTTCTTCAGATAGGTTTTCAGTATCTTGCTCTCTCTTCTTCTGGCACCCCCATAATTCTGATGTTGGTACGCTTGAAGTTATCCCAGAGGCTCCTTACACTATCTTCAAATTTTGGGGTTATTTTTTCTTTTTGCTTTTCTGGCTGAGTGTTTTTTGCTTCTTTGTATTTCAAATCTTTGACTTGATTCTTGCAATCCTCTAGTCTGCTTTTAGGTCTCTGTCTATTATTTTTTTTTATTTCAGTCAGTGTATGCTTAATTTCTAGTTGGTACTTTTTCATATCCTTGAGGGTCTTGCTAAATTTATCGGCCTTTTCTAGGAAATTCTTGAAAAACCTTATAACTGTGATTTTTGAACTCTATATCCAGTTGTTTCCCACCATTTCTTTCATTTGTGATCTGCCTCTTTCTCTCCACATTTTTGTTGCTTCCCTGAATTGATCGAGTAGCTTTGTGTGCTAGGTGTCCTTTGCGCCCAGTGGCTCAACCTCCTATTTCCTGAGGTGTAATACTCTTAGTGCACCTCTTTATTGGCTGTGTGCACAGTCTTGTTGTAGTTAAGCCTAGATTGTTGTTGGTATCACTGGACGGAGTTGACCTCCAGGCCAATTGGCTGTGAGGATCAGCTGTCCATTTTCTCCCTGAATGAGTGTGAGTACCTAAAGTCTCGCCCGGAACTGGAGAACGATGCAGTCAGGAGGTTTTGTTTCCCTCCTGAGTGAGAAAACCAGCTACCACTCAGCTAGCTGCCAAGCCCTCTCCATGTGCATGCCTCCTCTGTCTTCCACAGTTCCCCTGAATCTCAATGACCATGGCAATAGCTGCACACACCTCAGAGAAAGCTGTTCTCGTGTTTTGCCTGCTGCCAGAAGGTCATCTCACTGTATTTCTGCCTGTATAAGTCTGGATTCCCCACAGTCTCAGCTGGAGCTGGATTTCTACAAGATGGAGAGCCTTTGTTTTCCTCAGGTTCAAGAAAGCCATTCTGGAGTTTCCTCTTGCATGCGCATATCTTGGCATCTCAGCACCTCTGCCTTCCGCAGCTCTTGAGTCTCAGTGTCCCTTCCTTTCTCCCTCTCTTTCTTTCTCCCTCCCTCTCTTTCTTTCTCCCTCCCTCCCTTTCTTTCTTTCTTTCTTTCTTTCTTTCTTTCTTTCTTTCTTTCTTTCTCTTTTCTTTCTTTTTCTTTTCTTTTCTTTTCTTTTCTCTTTCCTTCTTTCTTTCCTTCTTTCCTTCTTTCTTTCCTTCTTTCCTTCTTTCCTTCTTCTCTTTTTCTGTAGGATTTCCACTCTGCCAGCTTTCCGGTGGTTCTGGATGATGTCTGTTTTGTCTTTTAGTTGTATTTTGAGATTGTTGTGCTTGGCCGCAGTATAGGTGTTTACCTATGCCACCATCTTGGTTTCTCCCCAGGCTAATTTTTGAGTTGATAATTTTGTATGGCCCTCGAAATGGGTGCTATAAATATCCAAATGGTCCTTGGTAGAAAAAAGGTTCCCCGACCCTGGTCTCAACAGTAATGAAGAAGATAAAGTGTCTGCTGTACAGACATGCAAATATCTGCACTAGCATGAAGCATTAGGTGTTGTGAAATAAATAAGGAGTGATTGAAAGCATTGTGTTAGTTTAGGCAACATTTTAGCAAAGAACAGAATACAGTGAGATGATCAACCATGTATATATTTGGGAGTTAAGTATTCCAGGTAGGGAAGATCTTGCAGTGGAAAAGCCTAAGTATCAAGAACAGATAACATGATCTGGTTATATTTTAAAAGCTCACTGTGACTGTTATAGGGAAAGTTGGCTGTAGGGGAGCAAAATGCTAAAGAGAGTGACCAGGTATGAAATTATTGCATTTGCCCAAGTCAGAAGACTGTTGGTGAGTTGGTGAAAGGTAGTAAGAGTAGAAATGGTAAGTGAGTATATTTTGCAGTTGGAACCACAGGATTTGCTGAAGGATTAATTATGAGATATAAAGGGAGGAGAAATACAATAGAAGAATCCTTAGACTTTTAGGCCTCTGTAACAAGAAAAGTTAAAATTACATACAGTAAGATGGGAAAGTCTATAGTAAAAGTGGACTTGAGAAGAAAAATCAAAGAATTATCTACCAACAAGTAGGTGGTTGGATACATAAGTCTTTAGCCCAAGTTAAAACTGGAAGTAGAAATTTTTAAGTTATTAGCCTACAGATGATACTTAAAGCAATTAACCCCCACATTAGTGAATTTTCTAAATACTTTAAAACATTAAATATGATGTGTAATCTGTTCCTATTCAGTCATCATCAGATATTTTAAAAGTTTTGGCTGTAAGCAAGACACAGTAGTAGAAGGTTCTGCGAATGCAATAGTAATATTTATTTTATGGACATTCAAAGTATAAATATAGAGGATTAGATAATTACTTGGTATATATTAAATGGAAGTTCAAATATTATTATAGTCATAAGTTATATCACCAAGCTTAATATTATGTCGTTTGATTTCTTTATATTAATTTAGTCTTAACTTGATCTTTTCAGTTCTTTGAAAGCAGGAGCTACATTATACTTTAAAATATATATATATATTTCATAGACGAAGAGAGAGAAACATCAATGATGAGAGAGAATCATTGATTGGCTACCTCCTGCACCCTTCTTTAGGGGGATTGAACCCACAGCTAGGGCATGAGCCCTTAACTAGAATCAAACCTGGGACCTTTTGGTCCACAGGCCAATGCTCTACTCACTGAGCCAAACCAGCTAGGGTGATATATTTTTTTAGACTTTTTAAAAATCACATGTGATGTCTACCACAATTTTAGAAAGACATTAAGTACCCAAAAATATTTATTCATTGATTACTCAATAATTATAATTGTCCAGTGACAGTAGTATTTTTATCAGCGTGAATTTTATTGTTTCAATTTGCAGCCTGAATCTACTGCGACTGAAAGAGCAATTGCCAGATTAGCAATGCACCCTCTTCTGAAGAAAAAAATAGATGTGCTGAAAGGTATGAATTAAAGCCATGTATTTAGTAATGCACTTGTGCATATTATTCAAAAAAATGGCTATTGATTATTTGTGTTTTTGGTTCTTTTGTCTTTCAAGACCTTTTCTGTTACAAATATCTCTTTCAAATATTTCCATATGTATGGGTAGAGGCTTGAAAATATGGAAGGTATTTGATACCTGAAGAATTATCTATCAAGTAGGTGATTGGATATATGAGTCTGAAGCCCAGGTTAATTAATATTTTTTTCTAAATTCTAATATTTGAATATATATAACATATATTTATGGTTATATTGAATATAATTAATTTTCTAATTACTGATATAATTCATATTATAATTTTTGATGTGCCTACTAGTTAGCCATATAATTTCCATTTAGCATGTGTATTCTCAAATGTATTGAAAGAATTAAATGCTGTTGTCACAGATTAGAAGATATTTTTATGTCTGAAAACCAATTCATAATGCTCTACAATTATATGTATACATTATTCCTATAGAAATTAAAGTTATTTTGTTTTATTTATTTGTATTCAGTAAAGTTTTTACTATTCTTCAACACTCCAAGGCATAAAATGATGTTTGTTTGTTTTTTTTTCATTTTATGTTTTAAATGTCTACTCCTGAGCTTTCTTACTCCAAATTTGGTTTCTAAAAAGTCAGTAGCTTTCTTCGTAAATTCAGACCTGTTTGTTACATATACACTCACGTATCACTTAATGGCAGGAATAACATTCTGAGAAATGCATCATTAGGCATTTCATAATTATGCAAACACTATTTAGGGTACTTACACAATTAAATGGTATGGTCTCCTGCACACCAAGACTCCATTATAATCTCATGTAACCACTGTCACATATGCCATCCATTGCTGATGGAAATGTCATTATGTGGTGCTTGATTGCATTTCATATAATGTATAAATTAGCCCAAGGGTTCCTAAATAATATAAGGAATATTATACAGACCATTGATATTTTATGTTGTTTGTTTCAGTATTGAAACAAGTTTTGTGCTATTTTTCTTGCAGCTGCCGTCAAAGCCTTCAAAGATGCAAGACACAATGATGCTGAAGTTAAGTCATCAACGAGTGCTTCAGAAGAAAATCATTCCAAGGACACTTCAAATGATGATACCATTAAGTTGAAGCATGAAGGTGCTGTTGTCAGTGAGCAAAAAGACAAGGAAGCCAAAATATTAGCAAAGAAACCAATTAATAGTTCAAAAGAAAAAATAACCAAGATGGAACATGGACTCAAAACAGGGGCTATTCCAAATTCTCCGTTACAGCCTTCTGAAAAGGATCCTGTCGTTCCCTCTGGATCACAGAAGGTGCCTACTGACCCCAAAATGAAAACATTAAGCCAAAACCAAGAAAAGAAAGCCTTTGATAGTTCACTTGGTGATGACAGTCATGGAGAAGAATCACATGAAGAAGAGAAGGAGTATTTTGATGATAGCACAGAAGAAAGGTTTTACAAACAGTCTTCCATGTCTGAGGATAGTGATAGTGGAGATGACTTCTTCATTGGGAAAGTCAGACGGACACGAAAGAAGGAAAGTAATTATCCTTCACTTTTGGAACAAAAATCTCCCAAAAAAGTGTTCCTTGAAGAAGATGTACTTGAAACCCATGAGAGTAAAAGAAATGACAAAAACAAGCCACGTACAGAGCAAGGAAGTTTGAATCAGTGTTTTTCCATTCTTTATCTGGATCTAAAAGCTCTAGAAGGTAATTATATTTTGGTATTCTGAAATAACTTAGTTTTTAAATTTTAAAAACATTAAATATTTACACATTCTAATAGTGAAAGAAGAGCCTACCTCCTGTCCATAATTCTAGTTTATACAAAATACATCCTGTGACTTGGATCTCTCCTACTTTATATTAGAATAATATATACAAAAACACAAATGTCAATGGCACATTTACCCAGCTTTATAAGAAAATGAGATGTTATAGCCAAATAATTTTTCTAGCTAATTTAAGTTTATCCCTTCAATTACGAAAGTTTTGAAACTTTGCGTTAGCTTTTGATGAATAACTTTTGAAAACGTCTCACATAGTTCACTCTCTAAACAAAACTTAATGCTTAAAAATGTGATAGGTTTTTTGTTGTTTCGTTTTTATTAACCTATGGCCATTATTGTAAGCCTCCATCATTTTATTATGTATTTCTATTTCAGTACAGTTGCTTGCCCTAACACCGGAGTTTCTCCAGAATGATTTTTTTTTTTATGTTTGATGATGCTGCTGTCTCTGTCTCTGCTATTAAATACCACTGTGCACAGCTGTTCTGTTTTAAATCAATAAGTTTATTTTCATTTGTAATTTTAATCAGGTAGAAGTATCTTTACACATGGTAAGCTAATTTCTTCAGTATTAGCTGCTTTCTTCAGTGAACTGATTTTCTATATATTTAGAGGTCAGGGATCATTTTAATACAGTAAAAAACTGATGATAGAAGTTAAAGAATATGGAAGCCCCAGCTGGTTTGGCCCAGTGAATGGATAGAGTGTCAGCCTGGGAACTAAAGGGTCCCAGGTTGGATTCTGGCCAAAGGGCATATACCCAGGTTTCGGGCTCGATTCCCCCTCCCCAGTAGGGGGAATGCAGGAGGCAGCCAATCAGTGATTCTCTCTCATCATTGATGTTTCTGTCTCCCTCTCTGAAATAAATTATATATATGTGTGTGTATATATGTGTGTATATGTGTGTATGTGTGTATATATATATATATATACACACATACATACACACATACATATATATATATATATATATATATATAAAAAATAAAATAGTAATATGCAAATTGACCATCACTCCAAGACACAAGATGGCTGCCCCCATGTGGACACAAGATTGTCAACACAAGATGGCCTACAGGGAAGGGCAGTATGGGCAGTTAGGGGTGACCAGGCCTACAGGGGAGGGCAGTTGGTGACCAGGCCAGCAGGGAGGACAGTTAGATGTGACTGAGCCAGCAGGGGAGAGAAGTTGGGGACAATTAATCCTGCTGGGGAGCAATTAGGTATCAATCAGGCTGGCAGGGGAATGGTTAGGGGGTGATCAGGCTAGCAGGCAGAAGCGGTTAGGGGCAATCAGACAGAGGCAGGCAAGCAGTCAGAGCCAGCAGTTAAGAGCCAGCAGTCCTGGATTGTGAGAGGGATGTCCAACAATATCGGGCCTAAACGGGCAGTTGGACATCCCTCAACACGTCCCAGGATGGAGAGGGTGTAGGCTGGGCTGAGGGACAATCCCCCCCACCCCCATGCATGAATTTCATGCACTGGGTCTCTAGTATATATATAATGAATGAGTATAGAAAAGACACACAACCATCTTTGGAGCCTTGAAAATAATTAGCATATCTCCTAAACCTGCCCCGAAAGTCAACATTTTTTTCCTCACGTGAAAATAACATATCACTATCCCTTTTTTTTAATCTACTAAATGTGTCTTAATTTTTGTTACATGTGACTCATTCCCCCTGTATAAAGATTTTTTGAATTCTTTGTGTAGATAGACCTCAAAAATGGACACAAGGTAATCATAGGATATTAAGTTAGAAGATTTTTTTTTAATTTTATTTTTCAATTACAGTTTACATTCAACATTATTCATTTCAGGTGTACTGCATAGTGGTTAGATAATCATATGCTTTATAGAGTGTTGCTCCCAATATTTCTTGTACTCACTTGTCACCATACATAGTATTCCCTATGCTGTACTTTATGTGTCTGACTGCTTTATAACCACCAATCTGTACTTTTTAATCCCTTTTTTTTTCATTCAGTCCCCCAAACCTATCCCCTCTGGCAATCATCAGTCTGTTCTCTGTATCTGTTTGTTTGTTCTTTTATTTTGTTCTTTAGATTTACATGTAAGTGAAATCAATTTATCTTTCTCTGTTAAGTCAGAAGCTTTACTTATCTTTTTAAAATCTTAATGATGTTTTTCTTCTTTTAGAAATTACGCAGAACAGGCTCCAAAAAACAACACCCGAGGTATGTTATGAATGACTGGTTGACCTTCATATGCAATAAAGCAATGCTTTTCAAAGTGGAAGGATGAAAAATTCTCATTACTCAATAGCCTGAATGAATTATGTACCCACAGAAATGGAAATAGAACATCTTATAATTACCACCTTAAATTAACTAGAAGTCCGTTACAAGAGGAGATTCATGCAATAGGCCTTCCTTCTCTTGGCTTTTGGCACCGGTTTTCCTCCAGCACCTGGGACCCAGGCCTTCACTCCAGCCAGAGTCTCCCTTCTTAGTTTTTGCTGCAGACTCGGGCTGGAGTCTGCCATCTTCGTCTTCGCTGTAGACTCTGGAGTTTGCAGTCATGTCTTCACTGCAACCAGAGTGACGCTCCTGTAGATCCCTTCACTCCCCCCACTTTTCCTCTCATAGCAGGCGTCCTGTCCTGCGGTCCACTCTGCTCCTGGAGCAGTGGAGTGGCTGCCATATTTGGCCTTCTAATTTGCATACTCATTCTGATCGGCTGTGGGCATAGTGGAGGTATGGTCAACTTACCTGTTTGTCTATTAGTAAGATTTAAATTGTTTTATTTCCCTATATTCTATCATTGGGAAAGATATAGACAAAACTTATTAGAAAATATTGGGTGTATTTAATTTATCTTGAACTAAATTAATGCATTCTTTAAGTAAATTATGAGCTATACCTTAGTCAATCCTGTGCTGTTAAACATTCAGTAACAAGTATGTTACTTTCTGGGTTGAAAGTAAAAAAGTTTTTGGTGTGTTTTTTCTGTTTTAATCCTCACCTGAAGATATGCTTAGAAAGAGAAGGGGAAAGGGAAGGGGAAGGAGAGAGAGAGAGAGAGAGAGAGAGAGAGAGAGAGAGAGAGAGAGAGAGAGAGAGAGAGAAAGAGAGAAAGAGAGAGAGAGAGAGAAACTTTGTTCTGTTGCCTTCTGTATATGTTCCAACTAGGGAGCTACTCCACAACCCAGGTGTGGGCTCTGACCAGGAATCAAACCAGCAAACTTAGTGTACAGCATGACACTCCACCAGCTAAGCTACTCTGGCCAGCTCAAAGTGTTTTTAAATTAATTTGTAACAAATCAAATTTAATATATTTGAGTCAGCTAACTTCTGTGCATATTCCAAACGCTCAATGATTTAAAAACAATAAAAATTTGTTTCTCACTCATATCACAGTCCAGCGTGAATCAGTAGAGAGACAATGTTTCACATAGTCATTCAATGATAAAGTTTCATTTGGATTCTTCTTCTTGCAGTATTCAGATATTCTCCATTTTGCCAACAGAAGGGAATAAATTACATGGAAAATTTTGCAGAAGGTTATTATGGGCCAGGCATGAAGTGGCAGAAGTCAGTTCTGTTCTCATTTCATTAGCCAAAATTCAATTACATGACCCCCTATCTAGCCACAAGGGAGTTAAGCAATGCAGATTGACTCTGTGGCTAGCAGAAAAAAATAAAGTGGAATTTCTTGAACAGATAATCACATAATCACTAGATGCCCATTTTCCCCCCTTCCCATACATAAGAGCACACTGACCTCCTTCCCAACAAAGCCAACCCAAAGGCCCATCCAACTCAAAGCCCAGGATTATTGAGTGGTGCTTGTGGTGCTTTCCACAGAGCATGTAGATGTGACTGCTCCAAGTTTAGTGGCCTGTACATCAAAAAACCAAACAGACCCTGGCCACTGTGACTCAATTGGTTGAACATCCAGTGTACCAGGGTTCACTAGTTTGATTCCCAGTCAAGGCAAATGCCCAGGTTTCAGGCACTGTCCTCAGTAGGGGGTATGCAGAAGGCAGCCAGTTGATGTTGCACTCCCACATTAATGTTTCTTTTTCTCTCCCTCTCCCTTCCTCTCTCTAAAGTATCAGTAAAAATATTTTAATAAAACATAAAAATTTGAAACTAGCTTAGCAGTTCATTGATAGATGGTAAAAAAATAGATAACTGAGACTGAAAAGTGAGCATTTGTGTGCTAAAGATAGGTAAAACGGTTGGCAGTGAAAACTTGGAAAGCAGCTTCATGTTTTTCGAGTTTGGGTGATAAGTGGTTGGAAACAAAAGATTAGTATACTGATAGCTCTTTGGCAATATACTACAAAAAATAAAGGAGAGAGAATAGAAGCTTCCATTGGCTATAACTCAAGTTACCTGGTCTCATTTAACTGTTGTGTGATGGGAAATACATTATGGTTGTGCACCTAGAAGGAAAAGAAGACCAAGTTTGGTAAACACGAGGCCATCTGCCTCATTTACCTTATTTTTACAAACATAGGATAACTAAACTAAAGCCATGCCCATGTTTTTCCTGAGGAGTCCCGTGTAAAAGAGATTTTTTTTGTTTATTTTTGCTTAACTTTCTAATTTATAGTACTTATCAATTTACTCACATGTGCAAATGTACTTTTCATGAGTATGAAAAATGTATTATTAGTTTAGAAATACTGTCTCATTCAAATCTCAGTTATCATGAAACAGTTTCACTTAACATTTAAACTCTTCATTCTTCATCCCTAGAGTCACTCTGAGTATTATAAATTTCTGGAGCACGTGGTGATTTGTATAAAATATGAATCTGTTTACATGGTATTTTAGAAACTGTATGCACTTATTTATAAAACACTAGAGACCTAGTGCATGGATTTGTGCACTCGTGGGGTTCCTGGGCCTGGCCTGTGGGGATCGGGCCAAAACCAGCTCTCTGACATCCCCTTATTGGTCTCAGATTGCGAGAGGGCGCAGGCCAAGCTGAGGAACCCCACCAGTCCATTATCAAGGCTGGGGAGGGACTGCAGGAGAGCTCCAGGGCATGTCCAGCCTGTTTCACCCGGTCCCAATCAGCCAGACCCCAGCAGCAAGCTAAACTACCAGTCAGAGTGTCTGCTCCCCTGGTGGTCAGAGTGCATCATAGTTAACAGTCAAATGGTCACTTAGGCTTTTTATATATGTAGATTATGCCATTTGCTTTTTAAGGAGATCTTTAAAAGGCTTTTGATAATGATTTCTAAATTGAAGTGAAGAAATCATGTATCCTATATTAAACTTAATACAGCATGCTTAATACATCTATATTAAACTTTTTCCTCCCTGTTTCTTTTTTTTCTTTCTCCCTTTCCCCCCACCCCCACCAGTTTCTTTCTGATTCTATAAACATGCATTGTTCTTGTCTTTTCAAGCTAGTATCTCTCTCCCAAACAGTAGTTTGTTCAAGGTAATGTAATTGAAGTGCCTCATAATATAAAATGCCATAAGGACTAGAATATAACTTGGCAACCTCGTTCTTTTGGTAGCTTTATGATTAAAACATAATCTTGTATTGAAGCAGATTTAGTAATTTACCTTGTAATAACTTTTTTCAGTAACAGAAGGGAGTGAAATCAATAAATAGCCTTTTAAAAATAAATCTCTGCTATCAACATTGTCAGATTCAGTATCTTAGTAAAGACGTGTGCTTTCTGGCTACATCTGCTGCACACACAGATTTCATAAGCAAATAATATTTCTTAAGATATCAAGCATATATTCAGAGGCAAGCAATACACTACACATTCATTACAAGGATTAAGAAGCATGTGTCCCAACATTGATGCTCATGTACTGTATATTTCAACTTCAAACTGTTCCCTATTGGACTTAGGTTTAAAATGAGGTATTCCGTTTCAGTAAAACTAAATTTCTTCTTCAATACTGACTTGAGAAGATAAAGTATATTTCTTTTGCATGTTGTTTGGGTATATAACTTAATTTTTATTATTTTTGCTTCCTTCTCCCAGGTTTTCAGCAAAATGATCCTCAACTCAAAAATCAATTTATTAAGAATGCTCCAAGAGGACCAGAAAACACTAAACAACAGACACAGCCACCTCTTCATCCTTCATGGGAAGCAAGCAGGCGGCGAAAAGAGCAGCAATCTAAAATTGCTGTGTTTCAGGGGAAAAAAATTACGTTTGATGATTAATTAGTACCTCTTTTTGTGAACTTTTCCATCTAAAAAATAGTTTGCCTTCTTCTTCTTCTTCTTCTTTTTTTTTTTTTTTTTTTTTTGCCAGCCCATTATTTAAACTTGTATTTGGATAAGTCTTTTTGGAGGAGGTATAGAAATAAGTTTGTTGTTGTCTTTATTTCTCTTTTTAAAGTATGTTCAAGTTATGTTTACACAAATCTTCCACAAGTCAACTACATAAGTTGGTTTTTAAAAATACACCCAGAATGTTCCCTTTATAAAAGAATTTTGAGATTATTACTCAGATTTCCTCATTTGTGCTTATCATGAAGTATATTTCACTGGATTAAGTCTGTATTTCTTTGCCTTGAGAATAAAAGTTGAGATATATTTAAAATAATAATTGAAAATTATGAGGAAATTGTAGCTATTTAAAGTAGATAACCTCTACTAGAAGTTATTCTTGTTAGTAAAACTAAGATTAAGACAGTAATGTTTGGCCCTGGATGGGTAACTCAATTGGTTAGAGCATCTTCCCAGTACAACCAAGGTTGTGGTTTCAGTTCCTGGTCATAAAAGAATCAACCTATGAATACATGAATAGATAGAACAACAAGTTGATGTTTCTGTCTCTCTAACATCAATAAAAAAAGAGTAATATTCATTTAGGGTATATAGGTAATAAATTATACAAAAAATATTAATATTATAGTTTTATTTAGTAATGATCTTGTACTTTTTGACTGTTTTAGTTTCCCAGGACAATTTTAGATTTCTGAATATTTTAATTATTTAGGTAACATATTGTTTAAATGTAGCAACACAAGCAAAAATTAGTTTTCTATTTCACTGCATATAAATATTTCTGTTAAATTCAAAATGTATGACACCTAATTATGTGGCCATGTGCTCTTATAGAAACATTTTTGAGGAATCATAGATTGAAGGAGTTATGATTGAAAGAACATTTGTACAACTGCTGAACAGAAAGGTTATAAGATGACTCACTGAGGAGGGGGCTACTCTGTACATTATAGTATTTCTATGGAAAATAGAAAAATTAAGATTTAAAAAATTCTCTCAAGCCCGATTGGCATTGTTCAGTGGTTGAATGTCAACTTATGAACTATTACTAGGAGGACATGGTTCAATTCCTGGTCAGGGCACATCCTGTGTTTCAGTAAAATGCGGGTACATCCAGTAGGGGGCATGCAGGAAGCAACCCATCAGTTATTCTCATCATTGATGTTTCTATCTCTCCCTTCTTCCTTCCACTCTGAAATCAATAAAAATGTATGCTTGTGAGTGCGTGTGTACGTGCGCATATACACACACGCGCGTGCACACACACACACACACACACACACACACATATAGTGTAAAATCTCTTCAGAAGTTAATGGCAGGGAAAGCTTTCTGGTTATCAGGAATTCACAAGCTCTGGAGAGTCATTTCTACATTTTCCATGGCCTTAAAAATTTATATCACTTGAGCAATGGAATCCAAGATATTGTGTGAAGGAAAATTATTTCTGTGTTGAATGCAAAATTTGTTTTTTCTTTCAGATTTTATTTTGATATAATTTTAGTTATGTTAGATTGAAATTAATTTTAATTATGAAAATTTATTACAGGAAAAAGTGAAAGAAAAATGTCTCTATTCCTACCCAGATTTAGCCAAGCTGCGAAGTTGAGAGCACTATTTTCCAGACTGCCAAGTCTGCTTAAGATTTTACCCCAATTACAAGGAGTTAGGGGCCAACTACAGAGTTAGAGAGAAGAGCCCACACAAGACCACTCTCACTTCTGACACCAGTTGCAGGTTCGGAGGTGGTGTGCGGGAGGGGAATGGGTGGAGGGTTCCCCATACACTGAGGTTCAATAATTTGCTAGAAAAATTTCCGGAGCTCACTGACACCTGTTACGTTCACAGTTTATCACAGGGAAAGTGCACAACTTATAAACAACCATAGGAAGAGATGCATAGAGCAATATCTATGAAGGTTCTAAATGCAAAGCTTCTTTTGTCCTCAGGACATATTATCATTGGGGCTTCAAATGCAGATTGCCAGTCTGAGGAGTTTTCTCAAGGTTTTGTATCCAGAATTTTTACTGTGCCTTCAATATTTAGGGATGATTAATTGATTGCCCACATGAATGTTCCAGAGGAACTAATACTACATGACCCAAGTGCCTATGGTAAATCACATGGTTTGTCTTTTTTTAGTGTAGCCAGCTCCTACCCTAAACAAAGACAGTCCAATTAGGTATGGCATAGATTGCCTTCACCTTCTTGAATTACTGTCTTTGGCAAGGCCGAGATCTTTACCACACCCTGTCCTGCACCCAAATCCCATAAACATTTACATTTTTCTGCATTTTCTTTACATGTAGCTTTCATCTTTCTCTTCCCTTTCTCCTTTTCCTCCTGCTCTCCGATTTATCCCCCTCTCTGTCTTCCACTCTTTCTCCCTCTACATCTGCTTTCTTGTTCTCATCCTTTTCCATTCATTTTTCTTGTTTCCTTCTCTCCCCTCCACCCTTTATATTCTCTTTATAAACAAAGTCATTCTCTATTCTTTTGTATTATCACAATTCAGTTATCAAATGCTCAGATTTTTCCAATTGTCCCCATGTCTTTTTACAGCTGAAAAGCCAACATCATACCTTACATTCAATTGATAATAGTTTCTGAGTCTGTTTTAGTATTTTATGACATTGAAAATTTTCAGAAATATTGAGCATTATCCCTTTATTTGGGTTTGTCTGATGTCCTCATTATTAAATTCCAGTTAGATTTTGGACAGGAATATCACAGAAGGGATGTTGTATTTATCCCAGTGCATATGAAGAGGCAGGTGATGATACTGATGTGACTTAGTACTGGTGATGTTAATTTTCTTGTTTTAGGTAATGTCTATGAGATTTCCCCACTGGAAAGTTAGTATTTTTCTCTTTGTAATGAATAATTATTTTTAGGGAGATATTTTCAGATTATAGACTATTCTAAAACTTTTACTGATTAGATGTACCATTCAGGCATAATTCTTACTGAAACTATTACTGCTAGAATAATTGTAAATGGTAATTTAAAAAATGTTTCTTCTACAATTACTAGCAGGCTTTTTATATTAAGGAAGAACTATTCAGTTTTTAAATGTATTTTATTGTGATTTCATGGATACCTCTTTCTATTTTGGGGTATTTTTTATTTTGTGTCTAATATTGGCTTATAAGGTTTATAATATACATTCTTTATCACAGTCTAACCTACAGTACACATTTTTAAAATTGATTTCAGAGAAAGGAAGGGAGAGGAAGAGATAAAAACATCAATGATAGGAGAGAATCATTGATTGGCTGCCTCCTGCACACCTCTTAACTGGGGATCAAGCCTAAAACCCGGGCATGTGCCCTGACCAGGAATCGAACCATGACCTCCTGGTACATAGATTGACATTCAACCAATGAGCCATGCTGGCAGGGCAGTACACTTTAATTTTTTTCCTCCCAGCCTTTGTTCTGTTATTTGCATACATTTTGCTTATATCTGTAACCCTATCATACATTGTTAATTGTTTTTGCTGATAATAGGCCAGGAATGCTGCTAAACATTCTATAGTATATACATACAACAAAGAATTATCCAAGTCAAAATGTCAACAATGCCAAGGCTGGGAAACCTTAGTGCAGAACTGATTTGGCCCCATTACTGAATCACTGTCTTATGCTTTGTCTGGAAGGAAGTCTTTCGTTGTATCTGGTGAGAACACAAACTATTCCTGGAACTATAAGCTCTTGGTATTGTCCCACTACTTTCTAGGGATTTTTCCCCCTGGCCTTGGTAGATTCTTTATACGCATTGCACAGATCAGTCTTACATGATCAACTTGAAGGAACCCTTCCTTCTGTACATCTAGGAACCTTTCCGTGCGTCTTCCTTTTCTCTATTTTTCCTCCCACAATCTAGTCACATTAGCTTATCTAAACTCTGAACTAGCAGGTAGTGAGCTGAAGCACTCAACTCATTTGTTTTTTTTCTCTGGGGTGTTAATATCCTGTACAGCTTTTTAATCCATTATCCCAAAACCTTTGTTTTATAACTTTTATTAAGTTTTTTAGTTGCTTAATGTAGAAGGGCAAATCTGGTTTCAGTTATTATGTAATGGTCAGAAATAGAAGTCTCTTATTTATTTTGATACTCAAATTGTCCTTAATTTGACCACCGGGAGCCTTTCGCAATATATTTACTTGTTTCCTCAACAGGAGAATACACAGAAGTTAGGTTTAGAATTGCTAATGATGCCTCTATAAAACAGGAGTCCATTAACCTAAATTCTGTATATGTTTAGAATGCTCTTTTCTTTTGCCTGAGGGCATATAGTCTCAAAACTAAGTTTGAAAGTTATCTGGGATGATATTAGCAAAACTGGTGGAATAAGGGCATCCAGAAATTTTTCTCGCTGTCAAAAGCAATGAGAAAACTGTCCATATTGTCACAATCAACTTTTTAGAGCTATGGGATTAACCAAAGGCTGACAGCAATCCAGGGAATATTTTTCAGAAAAACAGCTGAATGTTCATGAGAACAATGATCTTTGTGACATTTTAACTTGCCCTATTCTCATTCCCACTTCTCATACACCTGGTAGTCTTGCTAACCAGCAGCTGACAGCCACTGGGGGTCAGCTTCATAGATATATTATCAGAATTGTTATTATTTGGCTACTTTGGTAGTTCACTGGAAGGGCCCCTCTTGCAAATCTGTCTTGTGTCAAAGAGCTTGCCCAGTGCATAAAGCCATTTCCTGAGATCACTTAGGAAACAAAGAGAGGCAATTGTTCAACATATAGCTGCCTGAGGCAGTGAAGAACTTGGGACAAACAAAAATTTCATCAAAAAGCTTAAAAAGTCCCTGGCCGGTTTCCCATGTTTGATTCCAGTCAAGGGCACATGCCCAAGTTGTGGGCTCGATCCCCACTAGGGGGTATGCAGGAGGCAGCAATCAATGGTCCTCTCTCATTGATGTTTCTATCTCTCACTCTTTGAAATTGATAAAAACATTTTTTTTAAAGCTTAAAAAAATAAATATGAAGAATTTAATATCCTTGTGAAATCTGGTAAGTTCTGACATATTTCTTGGAATTAAGGAAGTCACATGCATAACTAACTGCATGTTCAGGGAAAAGCTGAAGATGCCCTAAACTCTCATCTCTGGTTGGCCTACACCAGTAGTCAGCAAACTGCGGCTCGCAAGCCACATGCAGCTCTTTGGCCCCTTGAGTGTGGCTCCTCCACAAAATACTACACCTGGGCAAGTCTATTTTGAAGAAGTGGCGTTAGAAGAAGTTTAAGTTTAAAAATTTTGGCTCTCCAAAGAAATTTCGATTGTTGTACTGTTGATATTTGGCTCTGTTGACTAATGAGTTTGCCAACCACTGGCCTACACAATATATATTTTTCACTGCTAGAGAAAGGACTTACATGTCGAACGGACACAGGAGATAGCTTGCACAAGCAAATGAAGGCTAAGGTGGAATTGTCAACTTTCTGGCTAAATGTTATAAGCAAGAAGATTTGAAAGAAATCAGTGGATTAGGATAAGATCTTTGCCTGCATCCTCTACAAGCGGTCATGGCAAAGGGAGTGGGTGTGTTTGGAGTGTGATGAGAGGTAGGTTTGGGAACAAGGAATAGGGGGCGTGGGGTAATAGACTGTCCTAATGGTGCCAGGTGAAGCGCACAGTTCTGCTGCTGGAAGCAGCAAGCAAGAGGCTGTGCTTTCTTAGGCAGCTTCAGTTAAGGGGAGGACTGAGGACCCCAGAAGGAGAGTGAACCCAACCTTGGGGGTAGAAAGCCCTGGCTCTATCTCTTCCCAGCTGTGTGATCCCAGGGAGTCATTGAACCACTGCAAGCCTTAGTCACCCTGGCTGTAAAATGTCAGAACCCCTTCCTCACAGCTTTTGGTGAGGATTAATGATGTGGAAACACCTCACTCCGATGCCTGGAACACAGTAGGTGTTGAAAAAGGGTATCAGTGTTATTATTGTTGCCACCACCATCACTACTGATACCGCTCTCTAATATCACTATCACAACTACCGTTATTAGTGGTGCTATTACCATGACTACTTCTGCCACCATTGCCCACATTATTACCACCATTGCTGCTGCTCCAGTCGTTACTTTTGCTCCTATCACTGGTACTTTGGAAGTTGCACTAGCCAATTTTAAATTCTGGCCCTACCCCTTACTAACCATGTGGCTTTTGGCAAATCACTTAATCTGTGGCTCATCTGTAAAATGGGTGTATAAAAATTGTGACCAACAATAAGATTATTGTGGGGATTAAAGGTGTTAATAACTATAAAGCACTTGAAAGAGTGCTTGGTTCCTGGTAAGCTCTGGATAAATTTAAGTGGGTAAATATCTCCACCAGTGTTACACTTCCCTTTATGCCGCTATACTCCCACTGGTGTTTAGCAATGGGAGTAGAGCAATTACTGTTATTACTTCAGCTGCTGTTGTTACTTTATGGTCACTCATTGTGCTCAGCACCACTTCTGCTACTTTCCAGGCTTGAGGCCTGGTGTGCTCCCTGGGACCTGGTCACTGGAGCCCAGGCTGAGTGGCAGGATAAAAGTGACATCCTTGGCCCTAGCTGGTTTGGCAAGGGGATAGAGCATCAGCCTGCGGACTGAAGGGCCCTGTATTCAATTCCGGTCAAGGGAGTATACCTTGGTTGCAGGCTTCTCCTTGGCCCAGGACCTGGTCAGGGCTTATGCAGGAGGCAACCAATTGATGTGTTTCTCTCACATCAATATTTCTCTCTTTAATTTCCCTTAGAAATTATTTATTACTGGGGGTGTATTTGTACTTCAAACTTTTTCTCTTTATTGTTCTCTAATTGCATAAATGATGGATCTTCTTCCATGAATAGGACTGATGTGTAGAATTGCAGAAGAAATAGTATGTACAGGAATATGTTTAGTAGCCTTAGTATGACATTATCCTGCTGAAATTAAGTAGCCTTAAGTCAGATACTGGAATGTTGTTTGTTCTTTGAACATGTGTTTCTCCTCAAGGGAGAACTTGTTTTGAAAGAAAGTAATTCTCCATGTTGTCTCCAGGACAAATTTAAAAGGATGTTTTTCAGTAAAAACAGCCAAAATTTAGAGGGTCATTGAAGGGAGGGAGGTTATTTGTATTTATTTTTGAACTAAACATGGTGTGAATACTCAGTATTTAACTTAGGCCTCTCTATTGTGGACAGAAGTTCATAGTTTTCACATGTACTAAGAACAACCAACTTAGCTCATATGTGAAATTGGTGTGAACTACTTTTGAATTTTTATTTTATCATAGATGCTAAAGGAGAGATTTTCAGATCCATCAAATTTTTAAAGATTTTTAAGCACTGTAATTGCATTATAAATACCTAGAACTTACTTTCTTTAAGGCTTGAGTTTGTTCTCTACTTTGATATCTGCAAGGCTCTGTCCCTAAGTTTTACAGGTCTCTGTGCAATTGTCATCTTACTTGGGAGAGCTTCTTTGACTGCCCTTAGAAAAACATTAAGTGGTTATAGTTGATTTCTCCTTGCTTGATTTTTCTTCTATGACATTCATCATCTGACACATATATTTATATGGGTGTCGATCTCCCTATCTGGAATATAAGTTTTGGGAGTGTACAGACTTTGTTGTTATTTTTTGCCATGTCCCAAACTTGAACAGTGCTCTGTAATAGTAGGTGCTCAGTTAAATATTTGCTTTTTGAATACATATTCCTATTGATATTTTTGTAAATATTGTTATTTTGAATAAATAATCATGGATATATACAAGTTATTTTTTTTCCTTCAGTTTATTGATGATTCCTATAATTGAGTAGCTGCAGATACTAGTTAGGAGGCTATTAGAATAATCCAGGTGAGAGATAGGATGGCTCAGACTTGATTAGTAACAGTACAGAATGAGAATGGGAGAGAAGGTAATGTTTTCCTCTAGGAAAAAAATAAGAATCTTACCTAATAACAGACAAACATGTCAATTGACCATACCTCCACTACGCCACCAGCCAATCAGGAGTGATATGCAAATTAACCCAACAAAGATGGCAGTTAATTTGCATACACAGGCACTGAGTGATAGGGATGGGACACTTGTGTTGTTGCTATGATAATGACACAAGCGTTCTGTCCCACCCGGTCTCTCAGGACTTCTGGGCAGCATGGGAAGGTGGGGCTGGAGCAGAAAGAGGAAGCTCTGGGGCCTAGCCAGAGTGGAAAGGCAGTGTCGGCAGCCAGGGAAAGGAAAGCCCATTCTAGCACGAATCTTCGTGCATCAGGCTTCTAGTAATTGAAATAAAAAGCAGTGTGATTAGTGGGCAGCATTAGGAGCCCACTTGAAGTGTGTTGTCATTAATTTAAAGTAAGCCCAACCAACCTAGTCATTTGTATTTTCATTTCTATGACCTGTTTGTTGTTATTGTTGTTTTTTTGAGGCTCTTATCTTTTTGTTATTGGTTTTTAGGAGCTCTTCATATGTTAGAGAAATAAGCCTTTTACTTATTATGATTTTCAAAGAATGTCCATTTTGTCATTAGTCTTTTGACTTTGTTTCCAAACAGAATATTTTATTCATGTTATAAATGATATCTGTCCTTTAACCTTCTAATTGGTTATTGTTGCCATATATGAAAGCTCTTAACTTCTGTATACTGACAGTTTTCTCAGCCACCTTATAAAACTTTTAACAGTTACTCCATTGTTTCTCTTGCATTTTTGCAAGTTCTGAATTACATCATTTAAAGAAAATGATCATTTTACCTAATTCTACTATAAAAATCCTTACCTTTTTGGATTGGTTAGTATCTCTAGTACAACATTGTGTAACAGCATGAAAAGTGGACCTTCTTATCTTTTCTTGGCATTAATGGGAATGCTTTCAGTGCTTCCCCATATGCATGAAATTAACTTAGATTTAATTGTTCTTAAAATTTATTATTACTGAGGTGTATTTTTATTAATTAAGAATAGATGCTGAGTTTTATCAAATGTTTTTGAAGCATTTATGAAAATGAGTATATGATTTTATTTTGTTTTTTAAAGATTTAGTAGAATAACTGAAAAACAACAACAAAAACCACCAATCTCTGCCTAGTGCATTTTAACAGCTTTTTCTAGGTTTTTTTTCTATATTAATTTATCTATTTAGATTTTCACCTAAATTCAATTTACATATTTTTAAATGTAACCATTTCATCCATGAGATATCTTTTATTTGCAGAACTAAATAGTATAACTTTTGATTTTTAAAATTACCTGAACAAGTTTGGATTAGTTTATTCTTTTGTCTTATTTTACATATTATTTTTCTAGATTAGTTTAGGTAAAGGTATACAGTACTTTCTTAGCGTGCACTTTAGCTGACATTACAATGCTGTTATCAAAGATGCAAAAGACAACAGACAGGCTTAGTTAAATTGTCCTTTGTCAGGGAAGAACCTAGCCTAGGACATGACTACCTGCCATACATATATTGCTTTTAGTTAAAAGCTTTAATTTCAGACCATCCTTTGTAGTTACTGTTAGGCACATTCTTGTGCTCCATTATGCCCCAGTTAGGGCTCTTGATTCTCTTTCTGTGACCCTAACATTTGGTGCCAAAACCTGCGGGGGCAGGGGGGGGGGGCGTGTCAGGGGGAAGAGGAGCCATAGTTTCAGCTTCAGTCACCCTGAGTTTGCTACTTGGAGAGCAGTAGGTAGTGGCAGCTCTACCTGGGCTTACCTCCAGTGACATGATTGCCAGCCTCAATTAGGCCTTCCTCCCTAATGGGCTCTCCTGAACCAGTGAAACAGGAACACATAAGACCAAAAGGGGTAAAGAATTATAAATTTATTATTACATCTGCTAGCAGAAGGACTGAGACCAAAATGGCATCAGTGGGGCAGAATAGGAGGAGCAGGATATTTATGCCTCTTATAAAGGTCAGAGTAACCGGTCAAACCAGGTGCAGGTGGGGGCCAAAGTGTATGTGGACCACTGGAAATTGGGTGAGATGGTTTAATGGAAACCAAAGGCTATTAATCGTGAAACCTATAATGAGAATAACAGAAAAATCACCAGGAGGGGCATAGTGGAGAACAAGAATGCACCTAACGTTCCAGAAAGGGGTGAGGGCTTCAAGCAGGGCATAGTGGAGTGCAAGAATGTGCAAGCCTTCTCCTCTTATTGTGTATGAAGGTCTACCACATGTCTCTTAAAAATCTCCTGATTCCTTACTATCTCTCTCAAACTCTCAACATCACCAAGTCTCGCACAGGACTGCTGGCTCTGCCTTCCCTTTTCATCAACTAGTTACATCAAACATGTCATACTCAAAGGCTTACACTGGCCAAATAGACAAGGTTTAAGTTTAAATAGCCCCACCCCCCCAAAAAAAAAATCCAAAAGCTTCAATTTTCATAGAAATGTAGGTTTATTTTTATAGAGAAATGCTGAGTACAAAGGGCTGAAATAAATGAGTAATCATTAACATAAAATAGAACATTTTAATAAAAGTTAATATTTTTTTCTTGCACATTAACTTTACAGACACTGAATAACTTCACAAACTAATAAGCATAACACAAATCTATTTTTCTTGTTCTCTGAAAGTGAAATATTTCCTGTTGAGCACACCAGACAAGTCAGTCCATGACTAATGATGTGGCAATCAGTAATCCTCTGCTAAAATATTCACTAGTAGTATTACTGGAGAGAAATGGTATGCCTGCGGATAAGGAGTGTAAGGCAAGTTAATGCAACATGATTATAGTAATCAGTCATTAGTGAACATTATAGTTCATTATTAATAATTATGTATAACAGGATATTATAAAAATTAAGTTACGAACATTTTATTAAAACATTTCTTACATACGGTTATATAGCCCGGGCTGTAAAAATATTCATTTTGGGCCGCATGCAGCACTTGGGTCACAAATTTGACATGCTTGACCTACACAGTGGCCAACTCGGTTGGTTCTGACCCAAGATGGGACTATCAGGTCAATTCTCCAGGGTGCCAGCTCATATGATCATCTGTCTCATTGCCAGGCTTAAAAAGACTGCCCATAATGCAGTCATCTATGACAAACAATGAAAGCGTATCAGGACCGTGCTGATGCCCTCCATAGACAGGCCTGGCAACCTTCCTTTCCTAATATCAGAGCCTATTCAAAGACCTTTCAGATAGTTTACAGGAAATTGTCCAAAGTATTTTCACAGTATAGGACCAGATAGATTTACTGGCAACAGTTTATCTTCTAAAATCAGAGAGGACTTGACCTCCTTCCGCACAGCTGAGAAAAGGGAGCTATGCCTATTTTTCAGAGGAAGAATGCTTTTTTTAATGCCAATCAGTATGGCATAGTAAAGGATAGGACCAAGAAACTAACTGATAGGGCCTCAAAAGTCTGACAACAACTTTTCAAATTTTGTGGCACCTGGCTACAGAATCTTAATTGGCTTTTACCTCTAGTTGGACCCCTCTTAATGCTCTTCCTGGCATTCATCTTTGGCCCATGCATCCTAAGAGTCCTTTCCTCCTGCCTTCAAAACCACATTCAAACAATTACCAATAGATCCATTGGAGAAATTATGCTATTCAGACCTACAGTAGATTATCATCCACTCCCTCAATCACTGATGAATTAGGAACATCTCTAAACCCCACCTAAGCATGAAGAAGAAGTCAGATCAGCATCCCTCATCAATCCCAACTTACAGAGAGAGAGGGAGGGAGGGAGGGAGGGGGGGAGGGAGAGAGAGAGAGAGAGAGAGAGAGAGAGAGAGAGAGAGAGAGAGAGAGGGAAGAGAGAGAGGCTGAAATGTTAGGTACCTTTTTTGCACTCCATTATGTCTTGCTTGGGGCTCTTGTTAACAGCCTTTGGTTTCCAGTAAACCTCCTCACCCAGTTTCCAGTGGATCACTTATACCTGGTCCACACCTTCACCAGGTCTGACCAGTTACTCTGACTACCCTTTGCAAGAGACATAAATATTCTGCTCCCCCTAGTCTGCTTTGCTGATGCCATTTTGGTTTCAGCCCTTCTGCTAACAGATGTAATAAACCTATATTATAAAGAGGTAATATGCAAATTGACATCATGCTGTCACAGGTGGCAGTGCCCATGGCAGGAGTGGGACCGGCTGCTCTGTGTGCCTGCCACCAGAGTTCTGTCAGCCCCACCAAGGGCCTAGGATCCTCCTGCATCCCCCACTTACTGAGGCTCAGGCAAGCAGGGCCAGCCAAGGCACAGGCAAGCCTCAGATGGCAGCTGCCCAACTGCTCAGGACTGGCCTGAGGCTCAGGTAACCAGGGCCAGCTGAGGCTTGTGCAGCCCCGGTAGTGACAGCAGCAAAGGTGTGATGGGGTCGTCACCTTCCTCTGATCACTGATCGCCTCCCGCCCCTGAGAGTTTCCAGACTGTGAGAGGAGGCAGGCCAGGCTGAGGGACAACCCCCCTCCCCCCATTTCCAGTGCATAAATTTTCATGTACCGGGCCTCTAGTAAATTTATATTTCTTTACCTTTTGGCCACGAGCATTCTCCTTCAGAGACCCTAACAGTTACTTTAGATATCCAGAGTTTGCAAGGCCTCCACCTAGGCCTTCCCTTGGCTAGTCAGGTTAGAATGTGCCCTTTTTTCATCCATAGCCTACCTCAATAGAAATAGTCATAAAGAAATGAGGTATCTTCATAGTAATGGGAGAAAATAATTACTAACCAAGATCAGTTACCCTATTAGACTGTCATTTGAGAATAAATACATTATTCTGACAGACAAAATATAAAAGGGCTTACCAGTAACAGATCTTCACTAGACAATGATGAAAAATATGTTCTTAAGAAAGTAGGACAATGATACTAGGAAGAAGGTTGGAGGCTTAGAAAGATGGATAAAGAAACTGGAAAAGATGTATGTAAATCTATATAAATATTAACCATAAAGTAATAATAATATGTATAATTTAGAAATAAAATTAAAAGACAGAACTAAAATACTTGACATAAATGCATGTAAGAGCCCAACCCTTGTGGCTCAGTGGTTGAGCAATGATCCTTGAACAAGGAGGTCATGGCTTAATCACTGGTGAGGACACATGCTTGCTTGTGGGCTGGATCCCTAAAAGGGAGTGTGCAGGAGGCAGCCTATCAGTAATTCTCATCATTGATGTTTCTATCTCTCTCCCTCTTCCTTCCTCTCTGAAATCAATAAATAAATGCATATAAAATAAGAAAGAGATTTAAAAAAGATCTGAAGCCTATGTTTTGCTAGAATTACTGCGATTAATTTAGATTTTAAAAATATTCACTTAAAAACTTTAAAGCATAGTTTTGAAGAAATACCAAAATAGAAGAGAGAAAAAATGGGGGGGGGGGGGGGGGGTGATTGAAATTGAGTAAAAGTAGGAAAAGAGAAAACCAGTAGTCTATAAATGGGTAATTTGTAACTTCCCTTTTTCCAAACTCCTCAGGGCACAAAGAATGCACCATGGCTCCAAGGTGAGACCCCAAATTCCCTCATTGTTATTGTTATCTTGTTAATTTTTGACTGTTGACTGTTCTGTACCTACCTATATAAAAGAAGTATGTGTCTATCATTTTACTTTTTATCCAATCTCAGAGGTTTCCCTTCCCACTTTGCTTTCTCTCACCAGTACATTGAGATTCTGCTTACCAACAATTGTCAACAGTTTAGCTCAAATAAACTCAACAAAAATTATTTACAGGTTTCAATATTTTCTTACATTAACACAGTTTTCAGTTACATTGTCATACATTTTAGGTAACTTTTATATCAGTGATATTTTTATAATATGAAATATTTATATCTTTTAATAGAGACTACTTTCACAATTATATTTCATATACTAAATACCCTGCTTTAGGACAGATGTCAGCAAACATTTTCTGTAGCAGGTGATTGTAGGCTCTGCAGTCCATAAGGCCTGTGTGGCATGTACTTGATTGTGATATTGTAAACAAATTGGCTTGGCTATATTTAGATAACCTTTATCTACAAAAACTAGTGGTGAGTTAGCTAACAGTCATATTTGTTAAGTTCTGCTTTGTACAGTATCTATTTATTTCTTATTCTGATGAATGATTGAATTAATATATTCTTTCTCTCAGAATTTTTTACTCCACTACTGAATATTAGTTAGTGGTATTATTTTTCTTAAGGTTATCTTTGTATTAATAAATCTAAGAATAGTCAGATGTATATGCTTATCTGCTTTATTTATAGCTGGAATCAAAGTGCAGATTTTGACTCTAGCTATAAAAGTATGAAGTAGCACACTTCAATTTTCTTTTTCTTCCTCTCTCAATGTTTGTTACTTATTTCATTTCTACCTTATCAATGTTTATAGTATTTACATTCTGTTTTATCACCCTAGTCTTTGGCAGGTGTGTAACCTGTTGAAGGTCATGTAGCTGTTAAGCAATGAAGCTAGAATGTGAACTTAAATAACCTTTGTTGTTAGCCACTACATCATTATGCCACTTTTATTGAAGCTTGGATAATGTTCACATTAAACCTAATAAAGACTATAGAGCGTAGGGCTGAAGGAGCAAAATCATTTATAAATGTGGATGTGAAAATGTCAAATAAGTCTGTATTCTCTATATTTTTCTGCTTTTAATTTAATAAATCTTTATTCAGATTATTACAATTATTCCTCATATCACCCCCCTTGCATAGCTCCCCTCTACCTGGTTCCCATCCCACCCTCTGCTCTTATCTCCCCCCTATTGTCCTCATCCATAGGTGTATGATTTTTATCCAGTCTCTTCCCACACCCCCCACACCCCTTTTGCGCTGAGAATTGTCAGTCCACTCTCTTTCTGTACCCCTGATTCTATTATATTCACCAGCTTATTCTGTTCATCAGATTTTTTTAATTTACTTGATTTTGAGATTCACTTGTTGATAGGTATGTATTTGTTGTTCATAATTTTTATCTTTATCTTCTTCTTCCTCTTCTTAAAGAATACCTTTCAGCATTTCATATAATACTGGTTTGGTGTTGATGAACTCCTTTAGTTTTTTCTTATTTGTGAAGCTCTTTATCTGCCCTTCAATTCTGAATGATAGCTTTGCTGGGTAGAGTTGTAGGTTCTTGCTATTCATTAGTTTGAATATTTATTGCCACTCCCTCTGGCCTGCATAGTTTCTGTTGAGAAATCAGCTGACAGTCATATGGGTGCTCTCTTGTAGGTAACTAACTGTTTTTCTCTTACTGCCTTTAATATTCTCTTTGTCTTTTGCTCTTGGCATTTTAATTATGATGTGTCTTGGTGTGGTCCTCTTTGGGTTCCTTTTGTTTGGGGTTCTGTGCACTTCCTGGACTTGTAAATCTATTTCTTTCACCAGGTGGGGGAAGTTTTCAGTCATTATTTTTTCAAATAGGTTTTCATTATCTTGCTCTCTCTCTTCTTCTGGTACCCCCATAATTTGGATGTTAATACGCTTGAAGTTGTACCAGAGGCTCCTTACACTAATCTTCATATTTTTGGATTCTTTTTTCTTTTTGCTTTTGGTTGAGTGTTTTTTGCTTCTTTCTATTTCAAACATTTGACTTGATTCTTGTGATTCTCTAGTCTGCTGTTAGGTCTCTCTATAATATTTTTTATTTCAGTCAGTGTATGCTTAATTTCTAGTTGGTCCTTTTTCATATCCTTGAGGGTCTTGCTAAATTTATTGGCCTTTTCTAGAAAATTCTTGAAAAAACTTATAACCATGGTTTTGAAATCTATATCTAGTTGTTTGCTTCCCTCCATTTCTTTCATTTGTGATCTGTTTCTTTGTCTCTTCATTTTAGCTGCTTCTCTGAGTTGATAGAGTGGCTTTTATGGTAGGTGTCCTATAGGGCTCAGTGGCTCAGCCTCCCCAGCTACCTGAGGTGGATACTCTTGGTGCACCCCTTTGTGCACAGTCTTGTCGTAGTTAAGCCTTCATTGTTGATTTCACAGGGGGGAATTGACCTCCCAGCCAATAAGATGTGAAGATCAGCTCTGTCTATGATGGGAGAACGTCTGTGCTGGAGGCACCCTTATGAGACAAGACTTGCAAAAGCTTCTGTGCTCAGCTTGGATATGGCGGAGTCTCAGGGCAGAGCAGACAGCATTAGTTTCCCATCAGCCCTACCCTAATAGGCCCCTGTGTCTCAGTGTCCTGTGGAAGTCTCTGCAAGCACCTCTGAGAGAAAGCCGCCCTCGAGTTCCGCCCATTGCCAGATAGTCCACTTTCTCTCCGAATGAGTCTGGGTCCGCAGAGTCTCACGTTGAACTGGAGTTCAGTGCAGTCAGGAGCTTTTTTTCTTCCTCCCTCTTGAGAAAGCCAGCCGTGTACTCACATGCCTGCTCTCTCCACCTGTGCCTTGGTACCTCTGCCTTCTGTAGTTCCTCTGAGTCTCAGTGTGCTTTCCTCTTTCCTGACAGTCCAGTTTCATCCCGTATGAGTCTGGGTCCCCAGACTCTCACCCGGAACTGGAGTTCAGTGCAGTCTGGAGCTTTTGTCTTTTTCCCAATTGAGAAAGCCAGTCGGACTCAGTTGCCAGTCCTCTTTGCACATGCACCACAGTACCTCTGCCTCTGAGTCTCATTGTGCTTTCCTTTTTCTTCTAGTTGTAGAATTTCCACTCAGCCAGCCTTCCTGTAGTTCTGGATGATTTCCATTTTGTCTTTTAGTTTTAGTTTTGAAATTGTTGTGCGAGGCAGCAGTTTAGGTGTTTACTTATGCTGCCATCTTGGTTTCTCCTCTATATTTTTCAAAGTTGCCCAATAAGACCACTAAAAGTTTTTTTTTATCCCAATAGAAACACAAGGATGTTAGCCAGGAAGCAGTAGCTGTACATTAGAAGTCTAAAAGGAGAGTCTATGTACACAGGGTGCCCCCCCCCGAAAAAAAAAATGTATACACACTTGAACAGCTGATAACTCAGATTTGAAAATGAAATGTATTTTAATAAATACTGCCTTTATAATTATTCAAAGTGTGTGTAAAGATTTTGGGAGGACACGCTATATGTGAATCTATAGAAAATAAATAAGTACCTTAGGAGACAGAGAGGTAAAAGGCCCTATGTTTTTAAAGGAAGTACTTTAGCCCTGGGGATAGGAGAGATCTAAGGAAAGCAGTCAGTTGTCTGGCTGGGCCATAGATGAGACTATACAATAGTAGGATATGAAACCATGAAGTAGGAATTGGGGCCTGATAAAGGAAGCCTCGAATGTCAGTTAGGCTTATTAAAATCTATAAGAAATTGAGAAACCAGATTTAAAATAGAAACATCTGAAGAAGAAGGAGCTATGCTTGTGTAAAGTGTCCTTAGCTTGTATATCCAGTAACTAACCTTTTTGAAAATGTTTCAGGTCAAAGTATTCCCATGATATTTCAAATCAACGGATCATTTATGTAAGATTAAAATTACATTTGACAATACTGAGAAAAAAATACACACGCACATGACAAAAACAGCTCCAAAAACAACACTTTGGCTTTTCCTATGAAAGAACAGCACCTTGAATGCCTTTTATAAGGTTCCAGAAGTATCTCAGATTACTACAGGGGAAAAAAAGGTCAATTATCAAGTTTCACATTAAATGTTATTTAATTTAATAAAGTTCATTAATGAAAGAAACAAGTAGTTCAGTTCAAATGAAAAAGCATTATGCAATATTCTGAGTTCTTTAAAAACCACTTTGATAATCAATAATGGGTCTAGCAGTGATCATTAATGGCTATTAAAATAAGTAGGTGGAAATCTGATGGGGGATTTTGTAATGAGCAAATCAAACTGACAACAGTGAACATTGTTCATTCTTAACACCACCCAGGGACAACTAGAGATATACTGGGCTGTGAGGCAGTTAAGGACATACCATCACTTATACAGTCTTCTTGCTCTTCCAAATCAAACCTAGCTTATATCTGGTCAAGTCTCTTGATCTGATTTTTTATAGGAAATATAAGGAACAGAAGAATGTATTAAATAACATTACCAGGATAAAATCTGCAAATCCAGGAAGTGAAAAATTCTGTAAGACAAATGGTATTCTATAAAAATACCTACTTTTTTCATACATATTAATAGCAAGAGAAAAAATGATAAAAGGGAAATATATATTCTTTTTTAATTCTTAAAACACATTAGTAACCATATTTAGTGTGTTCCTTGTTTGATCCTGATTCAAGCAAACCAACTTTAAAAAAAGAACATTATAAGACAATTGGTAAAATTTGAATACGAACTAGATATAAGAAACATCTCAGTGAAATGAGTGTTATATATTGATGACAATCAATATAAATGATTTTAGTATCACCAGGATGGAGGTATTGTTTTTGAGTGAAGATCCAAATTATTGTGATAAGGCAAAGTTCACTCTTAGACTTTTTTTTTTTTTTCTGGTAGATTCAACTGAGACCAGTGTTTGAGGTTAAAGCACTCACATTGGCCTCTTTGGTCACTGAGAGAGAAAGAATTCTAGAGGGCCCCCTGTAGTTAAATTGTGAAATCCCTACATGAGGAGAGAGAAAAGGAGAATATGTCATTCCTTTTCATGTCTCTAATATTCAGTAATATTCCCCCGAGAAAATTGGAGAGAAGAAACAGGGAATAAGGTTACGTGTGCCTAGCTCCTGATAAGCCTTCTCAGACTCTGAAAGAATAACAGGATAACTCCCTATGGACTAAAAGGCATCTCTGGTCAGCCTTGGTCTTGAAGAAAGTCTTGGCTTAATAGTCCTTTTCCAGAGAGCAGGTTGCCTAAATTAGTGAAGAAATTGCACCATGTGTATGTTTTCCATTCCATTCCTCTGACCTCATCCTCTTAGATTTCTTCTCTGCAAAGCCAATTTAACAGTTGTATCTCAGACTCAGGTTCAAAAACCTCTTGAATGAGTTGTCACACCTATATACTACTTTCACCTCACCCTAGCATAACCACATGTACATGTTTTTATATCTTGCCACCATGAGCCCTGTGTCTGGCTCCTTCCTGTCACAAAGAGGTTTGCGGGGAAGGGGGGGGAAGGGGGGCCTGGGATGTGATCAGCCCTCTGGGCAGACGATGGGATGCCTTTAAAAGATGGTGAGAACATCAAGGGAGAATAGTGGGAGAGAGACGGGTATACTGACTACTTTAATCTTATCCTAGCCTCTCATTTATCATTGCAGTTCTTCCAGAACACTGGTATTTTGCTGTGCTTTTCTCTGAAATTTTCCCTGCCACCTTACTTTAGCATTGACTGCACCCACTCTATAGGGACTATAATGTGTTAAAATCACAGTGTAACTAATAGAATAAAGAGTGCAATGCCCCCTCCCCTAAGTTACTCCTGCTAGAGGTAGTCTCTCACTGATGATAAAGACGAACAACTGGGTAGATGGATGGTAGAGGTTTCAGTGGGAATGGGTAGCAATTGGAGAAGCAAAACCTTAAAAGAATGGTTCTTTCTCTTGTTCTTTTCCCTTTTTCTTTTTGGAATGACCCACCTGTTGAAACTCCAGTGTGACTGGTTGAATTAGAAGGAACTGGGATCTTCTCTCACCTGTAAGTATGAGCTTCCCTTCTGAAATGCTAACCTATTAAGACTTTATAAAACACTGCCGGTGGGGTGGGAGGGAGAAGACTGCTTAGAGGGGAGGAAAATCATGTTGAAAGGGAGAGGAAGGTAGCATTATGTCCTTCTTGTGAAAAAGTCAGCCCTTAAATTCTGAGGATATGGGGTTCACTTAACAGAAATAGGGTGGATGAGTAGTGTGGAAGGAAATGTTCTGAATTGGATTATATATGTGTTGATTTTATTAATCTTTTTGCTGAACATAAGTAGGTGGATTGTTGGTTCCCAGTAAACTTCTCATTGAAAACACCCATAATAACTCACCCCTTTCTCCAAGGAATCCTTTTTCTTTCTCTCACCCTCCACTCACACCTACACATAAAGCAGTCATGTGATTTGTCTGGAAGCAGCCATTCTCTTACTTGACCCTGTCTCTTTGACTTTTATAGTGGAATAGAGGCCTGGTGCATGAAATTGTGCCTGTGTAGGGTCCCTTGGCTGAAGGAGATTGGGCTGAAACCAGCAGTTCAACACTGCCTGCCGCTCCTGCCTGCTGCACCCACTCATCCTGGCCCCGCTGCTCCCGCTACGGGCTCGTACCCAGTCAGTCCTGACCAGGAGAGGCTTAGGCCACCATAGCAGCACTCGCCACCATGAGCCCTGTGTCTGGCGCCCATCATGAAGAGGTTTGGGGGGCCTGGAACATGATCAGCTCTTCAAGCAAACGATGGGATGCCCTTGCCAGTCTGGGATCTGGATCCATCTTGCTGATGTTCATGCCAGTTGTCGGGGGCCACCTGGAAGCTGCTGTTATCATTTTTTCTTCCTTGTAGAGCATCTGGGGAGGGGAAGCAGCCACGGTGCCCAAGGCCAGCTTCTAGGAGGCTGGCGGTGCTGTGGGGGTTGTGTTGACAGCGCTGGTCCATCAGTGTCTGGCCTGTTCTCTGGCGATTTGATCTACAGGACCACTTGAGGGAGTGAGTGGCTGCCTTCCAGGTGGTGAGCCGCCAGGATGGGTCAGTCAGCTGAGCTGAGTGGCACCCCCACTGTGGGAGTACACTAATCACCAGGGGGCAGCTCCTGCATTGAGCATCTGCCCCCTGGTGGTGAGTGTATGTCATAGCACCAGTCAACCAGTTCAGCCTTTCGCTTGCTTAGGCTTTTATATATATACTAGAGGCCTGGTGCATGAAATTCGTGCACGGGGGTGGGGGAGAGGTGTCTCTCAGCTCAGCCAGCACCCTTTCCAATCTTGGACCCCTCGAGGGATGTCCGACTGCTCGTTTAGGCCCAAGGGATTGGGCCTAAACAGGCAGTCAAACATCCCTCTCACAATTCAGAACTGCTGGCTCCCAACTGCTCACCTGCCTGCCTACCTGATTGCCCCTAACCACTTCTGCTTGCCAGCCTGATCACTCCCTAACCACTCCTCTGCCAGCCTGATTGATGCCTAACTGCTCCCCTGTCAGCCTGTTTTCCCTTAACTGTCCTCCCCTACAAGCCTGGGCACCCTAACTGCCCTCCCCTACAGGCCTGGTCACCCTAACTGCCTTCCCCTGCAGGCCTAGTCCCCCCAATTGCTCTCCCCTGCAGGTCTGGTCCCTCCCACTTGCCCTCCCCTGCTGGCCATCTTGTGGTGGCCCTCTTGTATCCACATGGGGACAGGATCTTTGACCACATGGAGGCAGCCATCTTGTGTATTGGAGTGATGGTCAATCTGCATATTAATCTTTTATTAGACAGGATAGAGGCCTAGTGCATGGGTGGGACCCCGCTGGTTTGCCCTGAAGGGTGTCCCAGATCATAGTGGGGATTCCCTTGGGGCATGGGGCAGCCTGGTTGAGGGGCCTGTGGTGGTTTGCAGGCAGGCCACCCACCCCGGGGACCTAAGCTGAGGCCCTGGTATCTGGGATTTATGTATCTTCTACAATTGAAACTTTGTACCCTGGAGTGGAGCCAGGCTATCTGCTCTCTCCATGGCTGCTGCCATTTCTGTTGGGATTCTATAATTGAAACTTTGTTGCCTTAAGCGGAGGCCTAAGCCAGCAAGGGCAGGTGGAAAGCTTGGCTTCCTCCATCACCAGGGAAATCCAAGCCTCCTCCTGCTCTCTGTGGCCAGCAGCCATCTTGGATGAGTTTATTTGCATATTTGCTCCTGATTGGCTTGTGGGTGTGGCTGGTGGGTGTGGCTTGTGGATATAGCAGTAGTGTGGTCAATTTGCATATTACCTTTTTATTAGATAGTACTAGAGGCCCAGTGCACAAAATTCATGCACGGGGGCGGGGAATGTCCCTTAGCCCAGCCTGCAACCTCTCCAATCTGGGATACCTCGAGGGATGTTCCATTGCCCGTTTAGGCCCGATCCTACTGGGATCGGGCCTAAACGGGCAATCGGACATCCTTCTCACAATTTGGGGCTACTGGCTCCAAATTGCTCACCTGCCTGCCTCCCTGGTTGCCCCTAACTGCTTCTGCCTGCCAGCCTGATCACCTGCTAACTACTACCCTGCCAGCCTAATTGATGTCTAACTGCTCCCCTGCCAGCCTTTTTGCCCCCAACTTCCCTCCTCTGCCAGCCTGGTCACCCCTAACTGCCCTCCCCTGCAGGCTTGATCGCCCCCAACTGCCCTCCCTTGCAGGGCCTGGAACCTCTCAAAGGCCCTCCCCTGCTGGCCATCTTGTGGTGGCCATCTTGTGTCCACATGGGGGAAGGATCTTTAACTACATGCGGGCATCCCACTTGTCTGTTGAAGTGATGGTCAATCTGTATATTTCTCTTTTATTAGATAGGATAGAGGCCTGGTGCATGGGTGGGGCCAGCTGGTTTGCCCTGAAGAGAGTCCCAGATCAGGGTGGGTGTTCCCTTGGGTTGAGGGGTGGCCTGGGCGAGGGACCTGTGGAGGTTTGCAGGCCGGCCACACCCCCCAGCAACCCAAGTGGAGGTCCTGGGATCTGGGATTAATCTATGTCTACAATTGAAACTTTGTAGCCTGGAGCAGAGCCAAGCCTTCTGCTTGCACCATGGTGGCAGCTGTTTCTCTTTAAACTTTGTAGCCTAGAGTGGAGGCCTAGGAAGGCAACGGCAGGCTGAAACCTTGGCTTTCTCTATTGCCAGGGAAACCCAAGCCTCTGTTCTCTCCAGCTCAGTGGGTGCCGCCATTTCTGTATCTTTTATAATTGAAACTTTGTAACATTGAGTGGAGGCCTAGGCAGGCAATCGCAGGTGGCTTGGCTTCCTTTGTTGTTGGGGAAACCCAAGTCTTTCTCCTGTTGTCAGTGGTGGCAGCCATCTTGGTTGGGGTTTATTTGCATAATCTGCTCCTGATTGGCTGGTGGGCATGGTTGTGGGCATGGCTTGTGGGTGTGGCAAAGGTATGGTCAAATTTGCATATTACTCTTTTATATACCTGTTGCAGGAAGATTCCTGCAAGAATATAGTGTCCTGTGGCCTGAGCAAAGCTTCCTCCCTTCTCTGCTGCCTTGCTTCCTTCTCCCCTACCTCACTCTCTCCCATCTCTGTTGTCTTGCTCACTCCCATCTCTGCTGCCTCACTCATGTCTTCACTGCCTCGCTCCCATCTCTGCTAGCTGTCTCGCTCCCATCTCCACTGGCTACCTTGCTCCCATCTCCTCTGCCTTGCTCCCTCCCTTATCCCTGGCCATGCTTGCTTACTTCTCCGCAGCTTTGCTCCCTTTTAAAGGGCTTGGCTTCCTTCTACGCCATCTTCTGCATGTGGATATGCAAATTGACCGCCATCTTGGTAGGGTTAATTTGTATAATTGCTCTGATTGGTTTGTGGGCATGGCTTGTGGGTGTAGCGAAGGAACAGTCAATTTGCATATCACTCTTTTATTAGATAGGATAGATAAGAAAAGCACTTGACTCATTCAGGACCTCTCATGGTTTCTACAATGACTAGATATGGGATTGACACATGACTTAATCTGAGCTATGAAATAATCTTCCCCTGGATTTTTCAAATTTGAGCTATAGGTTAATGCTATTTTCTTTCTGCTCAATAAGCTGTGTAAATGTGTACTGAGATCTGCAGGCAAAGTTTCCATTCTCAAGGAGAAACTAAACCAAAATAATAAAGTAAACACCCAGAAAGAAGACCGGGAGAATATTGATTGTATTTGATTTCCTGGTTCCAACTATTCCTGGGACAACCCTACCTTTGCCTTTCTTCTGCCTGATTACATGAATCTATAAATCCCTCTTTGAACTAAATAAGTTTAAATATATTCCTATTATCAGAAATCAGAGTCCTAAACTAAAAGTGACATGATCTCAACTACCAGACTGTTTATCTATGATCCTTGGCCCCACCAGCACCCCAACTATCAATTGTTATAAGTTATTTTTCCTAATATCATACTCTAGAAAAGAATGGCTTTGTAATGATTGAAAATGGTTGACTCTAATTCACTAGTTTGCAAATAACTGGGTGATAATATTTGTTGTAAAATTTTCAGGCATAAAATTTATACATTAGTTTAGTAAGATATGTGCAATGAAGATCTAGCATTTTATCTTTTTTAAGGGAGCTGCCTCTTATCAGGAGCTACCATTACATTTGTCCTTAACCCCTATTATGTGCAATTATGTAATGAGCTCTGGTTTGCCTTGGAATGTAAAGAAATTGGGAACTAGCAATATTGTATTTCTAATAGTGACTTTGACATATTATTAGTTATTGTATTACTGGTTCAAATTTTGGTTTTGTGGCATTTCTCTCTCTCTCTCTCTCTCTCTCTCTCTCTCTCTCTCTCTCTCTCTCTCTCTCTTTCTCTCTCTCAATTGGTGCCTATAACCCATAGTGAAGCAACAAGTAGATGCATATATCCTTCCAAGTCATTCCTATCCAATTCTGTTTTTTTTCCTGCCTACTCTGAGAAGTGCTAAGATTTATTTCAAACTTACTTAAATTATACTAGATGTAGCACATAAAATAATTTCAAATATACAAAATGAATGAACCATGAAGAAAATGATTGGTTCAGCTTCCGTGGTCTCAACAAGTAATTTTTGTGAAAGGAGAGATTTTATTTATTTACATCCTCTCTGTTTCTTGATGAGTCTTGCTAATGGTTTATCTATTTTGTTTATCCTTTGAAAGAATCAGCTCTTGGTTTCATTGATTTTTGTGTGTGTGTGTTTTGTCTCTATGTTATTTATTTCTGCTCTAATCTTTATTAATTCTTTCCTTCTACTCACTCTGGGCTTTTCTTGTTGTTCTCTTTCTAGCTCTTTGAGTTGTAGGGTTAAATAATTTATTGCTGATTTTTTTTTTTTTAGGTATGCCTGTAGTGCTATGAATTTCCCTCACAGGACTGCTTTTGCTGTGTCCCAAAGATTTTTAGTTGTTGCGTATTCATTTTCATTTGTTTCCAGGAAGTTTTTTTTTTCTTGATCTTGTTGGTAACCCATTCATTGTTTAATAACATGCTATTTAGCTTCCATGTGTTTCAATGTTTTTAGGTGTTTTATTGTAGTTGATTTCTAATTTCATTACACTATGATCTGAGAAGATGCTTGATATGATTTTAATCTTCTTGAACTTTTAAAGACTTATTTTGTGTCCTAACATGTGGCCTATCTTTGTGAATGATCTTTGTGCACTTGAGAAGAATATATATTGTGCTGCTTTGGGGTGAAATGTTTTATAAATGTCAGTAAAATCCATCTGATCCAATGTGCCCTTTAGTGTCAGTGTTTCCCTGTTAAGTTTTTGTCTGGAAGATCTATCCAGTGAAGTCCCTTACTATGACTGTATTGTTGGCAATCTCGCCTCTAGAAGTATATGTGTGTGTGTGTGTGTGTGTGTGTGTGTGTGTGTGTGTTTTAGAGGCCTGGTGCACGAAATTCATGCACGGGGGTTGTGGGGGAGTGTCCCTCAGCCCAGCCTGCACCCTCTACAATCTGGGACCCCTCTCACAATCGAACATCCTTCTCACAATCCAGGACTGCTAGCTCCAAACTGCTCACCTGCCTGCCTCACTGATGGTCCCTAACCGCTTCTGCCTGCCAACCTGATCACCCCCTAAACATTACCCAACCAGCCTCATTGATGTCTAACTGCTCCCCTGCCAGCCTGTTTGCCCCCATCTTCCCTCCTCTGCTGGCCTGGTCACCCCCAACTGCCCTCCCTTGCAGGCATGGTCCCTCCCAACTTCTCTCCCCTGCTGGCCTGATGGTCCACAACAGCCCTTCCTTTCAGGCCTGGTCCTTCCCAACTGCCCTCCCCTGCTAGCCTGATGGCCCACAACTGCCCTTCCTTGCAGGCCTGGGACCTCCCATTGTCCTCCCCTGCTGGCCATCTTGAGGTGGCCATCTTGTGTCCACATGGGGGCAGGATCTTGGATCACCTGGGGGCAGCCCTCTTGTATGTTGGAGTGATGGTCAATCTGTGTATTAAGCTTTTATTAGATAGGAGAAATATATATATATTTAGGTGCCCCTATATTGGGTGCATATATGTTTACCAAGGTCATATACTCTTGTTGGATTGATCCCTTTAATATTATGTAGTGCCCTTTATTGTCTCTTGTAATAGCCTTCATTTTAAAGTCTATTTAGTTAGATATTAGTAGTGCTACTCCAGCTTTTTTTTTCCTTTTCATTTGCATGAAAAATTTTTTTCTATCCCTTCACTTTCATTTGTGTGTGTCTTTTGTTTTGAGGTGGGTCTCTTGTAGGCAGCATATGGTTGAGTCATGTTTTTGTATCTGTTCAGCTACCCTATGCCTTTTGAATGGAGCATTTAATCCATTTACATTTAGTATTATTATTGAGATATACTTATTTATAGCCATTTTATTTTTATGTGGCTAGGTTTCTGTTTTGTTTTTTTTTGTTTGTTTGTTTTTCTTCTTCTTCTCAACAATCCCTTACAGCAATCCCTTCAGCATTTCTTGTAATGCTGGCTTGGTGGTGATGAACTCCTTTAGTCTTTTTTTTTTTTTTTTTTTTTTGTCTGGGAAGTTCTTTATTTGACCATCTATTTTGAATGATGGCCTTGCTTGATATAGTAATCTTGGTTTCAGATCCTTGCTTTTCATTACCTCACGTACTTCGTTCCATTCCCTTCTGGCCTGTACAGTTTCTGATGAGAAATCAGGTATCAGCCTTATGGGAACTCTTTTGTAGGTAACAGTTTTATTTTCTTTGTTGCCTTTAATATTCTCTCTTTTGTCTTCAATTTTTGGCATTTTAATTATGATGTGTCTGGGCATAATCCTGTTTGGATTCTTCTTCCTTGGGTTTCTCTGTGCCTCCTGAACTTCTGTGACTTTTTCCTTTACCAGGTTAGGGAAGTTTTCTGCTGTTATTTCTTCAAACATGTTCTTTATCCCTTTCCCCCTTTCTGCCTCTTTTGGCACACCTGCTATTCTAATATTGTTAAGTTTCACATTGTCTTACAGCTTCCTTCCTTAAGCTGTCCTCTTGGTTTTTAATTGTTTTTTTTCTTTCTTTTTGGTTCTCTGATTGATTTTGCAACTCTGTCATCTAATTCACTGATTCGATCCTCAGCTTCCCCTAATCTGCTGTGTATTCCTTCCAATGTGTTCTTTATTTGTTTTATGTCATTCTTTAGTTCTGACTGTTCTTTTTTCATAGTTACTATAGCTTTTTTCATGCTGTTGAGTATCTTTACCATTACTATTCTGAATTCTATTTCAGATAAATTTCTTATCTCTGCTTAATTTCTCTCTTCTTCATTTGTCTCTTGTTCTTTCATATGGGGGTTGTTTGTCTCCTCATTTTGGCTGTCTGGGTTTGTGACTATGTATTAGGTATGTTTTAAGTCATTTTTAAATAATCTTATTTTTATGAACCGATAATTAAATAATATGGCATCTCTCAGAGTTTTCCATGAAAAAACAACATTTTGACAGCATAGTGAATGCTATTTAAAACAGGTATTTATGGCAAAACAAATCTGAGAAACACTAGATAATATAGTTAAAGTGGTTTCTTTACTACAGGACTTCTTAGAATTATTAAATATGGTAATATGTATTGTGAATATCTGCCACAGAGATAACATTTCTCTTATTTTGTACAGAGTTCTTTTTTTAGTAAACTGTCTTGTGAAATAAGACTCCCGCAATACATGCTTGGGGAAATCAGTATTCTCCTAATTCTGTAACAGACATTTTAATTTTTCAAATTAAAAAGAGGAGTGATGCAAGAGCTTTGTTTAAATTTAAGCTACAGATTACTGCAATGCAAGTGATATATCCAACCTGTGGGTTTAATAATCCTCTATAATATCTGTGGCAAGGATTTGAAATATTAATAAATGAGTAGCATAAGGCAGCCAAGTTTTCTGATAAAAGGGAATGATATGCCCTCCCCTGTCTTGGTTAATGAGCTAATGTTGAACAGTGTGAGAAATACTAAACGTTGATGGGACAAAGAAAATCATCTTCTGCATTAATAAGGAAAGTGTATTCAGATACTTTGCCTTGAGCAGGCTAGGGAAGCAGGAAATTATTTGTTCAGGTTATCACCAGATATTCTACAACTTAACTCTCTAAACTGCCAACCACAAGCCTATATCTGTTTTACCTGTAAGAGCTCTTTATTTATTTATTTTTTAAAATATTTTATTGATTTTTTACAGAGAGGAAGGGAAGGTGATAGTCAGAAACATCAATAAGTGAGAAACACCGATCAGCTGCCTGCTGCACATCCCCCTACTAGAGATATGCCTGTAACCAAGATACATGCCCTTGACTGGAATCGAACCCGGGACCCTTCAGTCTGCAGGCTGATGCTCTATCCACTGAGCCAAACCAGTCAAGGCTGTAAGAACTCTTTAAAGGTAAATTGTTATGTGGGTTAATTTTGTGAATTCACACCCCCTCCCTAAAATAAAAAAACACACACATTTGTCCAGAGTTTGGGGCCAGGTTGTTTTCTCAGGTTACCAGCTTCCAGGCTAATCTGATAAATGTTTAAATAAGGATTTCTATGATAGCAATGTTTCTCTTTTATGGCTAGTTTGTAACTTGAATTGGATGTGCACTCTGAGTGTATATATGATTATGCATATCCTATCTAATAAAAGAGAAACATGCAAACGGACCATACCTCTGCTATGCCCACAGGCCAATCAGGAGTGGATATGCAAATTAACCCAACCAAGATGGCAGTTAATTTGCATGTCCAGGCACAGAGCTAAGACTGAAGATAGTGTAGAAGGAAGCTAAGCACTACAGAAGGGAGCAAAGCTGTAGAGAAGCAAGCAAGCAGGGCAGCGGAGAAGGGAGGGAAGCAGGAGGGGCGGCAGAGACTGCCACAGGAAGCCCTATTGCAGGCATATTGCTGCAGCAGGCCTCTATTTTCTTATAAATTCTAATTAAAACAGAGTGCGGTTGTCCTCTCAATGCCTGCTCTATGTCCTTGAAGTGGCTGGTAATGGTGACAGAAGTTAGGATCCATCCATGTATGATAGTTTCTTTTTGAAAACATCAATTTGGATTTTTTTAATCCATCATAGACAAGTTTCAAGTCATGTGAGCTTATTAAACAATTTGTTTATTCAAAAGGCAACTAAGCAAAACTATAAACCATATACATGGGCTTTTAGATTTTAACCTAAAATGAAGTTCATATCATTTATTTATATGTAACAACAAATAACCAGTATGGATACTTGAAATCATTTATTCAAGGCATCTTTATATAATTTTGCATTTGTAGTATAGCATACAATGAAAGAATGTGAGAGTGTAAAAAAGACTATAAAGCCAGTGTCAGGCATGTAAATTAAGAGCTTCTCAAAAAAGTTACAGGTGTTTTACAAATAGGATTCTTGAAAATTTTGGAAGAAACTAAAATTTAATTGAAAGTATTACAGTATCAAATGTTATGTAGTTAGTAGCAAGTAGTTACCTATTAATTAAATGTTTATATCCTGTGAACTAAGACAACACAACTTTACATTCAAGTTGAAATAATTCAGCACCATTTTAGTTTAAAAGATAAATGAAATGCTTGAAGTGTTTAAAAGTGGCCCAGGACTTTTGGTAAATGGAAAAGAAATATAGCTATTGTTTGAATGTATTATTTGTAAATATGGATTATAAATGTAGAAAAGGGGTAACTTTTTACTTATCAGTTACTATACTGTTAGTATCAGAACAAGTTATTTTTAAAATAAGACATCTCTGACCAGAAATTGTATATTTTCACATAATTTGCTAAAGGTTATTTCTCAGTGCCATGATCATTTTAATACGTGGCATTTCCTCTGGAATCTGAATATTGGGAATGTTTAAATATGATTATTCTATGAGGTTTCAAAGAAAAGACAATTATTGTTTGTTATTACAAATAATACTTAGTGATTGGAATTGTGAATAAATTTATTATGTAAAAGTGTAAAGGTTTCCTAGAAATAGGCAAGTTGTAGATTCCTGTTCTGGTACTGCTGGAAAACTGAATCCTTGCCCCCAAGGTCAAGACATCTTTAGTTCAAACTGTGATCTGAATAATTATGAAGTCACTAATATGATGTGTGGAAGACTCATTAAATTATTTTCCTTTTTAGCCCATTTTTTTTTCACAGTCTTTATTAGTTTAAAAGCCAGTCTCTTTTCACTACTCAACATTCTTTGTATCATTTCTACTTTCTATTTAATTTTTTTTAATTTAGAGTTTTATGGCTGGATTCTTTTTTATTAATGCATAATTTTTACCAGCTAGTCATTTTGTATGAGTTTTTGTGGTTATTCAGAGAAGAGATCCCTTGAGGTTCAAAAATATAAAATGTTAAGGGAGCGTTGAGGGATGACTGAGGGGGAAGGATGCATAAGGATTAAGTGAGAATCTTTACTTCCTAACCAAAACTTTTTTTCAAAATCAATCAAATAGCACATTTTATATTTAAAAGGCAGACAATTCAGGAATTGGAAACATTTTTAATTATTAGTAACACATACATGCATATAACTATTAGTTTTTAACTTATTTTTAAAATAAAATATGGTCATGAAAAACAATAGAGCTTAAAATAAAAATTTTTAGACATGTACTTATAGTTGTTAAAAATGAAAGTGAACCTAAAGCATAATAATGACATTTTTAATACTTAATTGAGGTTAGAGAAAACCTTTTTTATATCCTATTGCCTAGCATGTTAGTGCCTGGCATATATTAGACCCTCAAATGATGATGGAGGGTCAGACAAATGGAAGGTCTAATGAATGATAGTAAATGTGTCTTCTCGTGTATCCAAAGGCCATGATATTGGCTAGCTTTTAATACAGGGGTGAAAATCTTACACTAATAGATCTTAAATCTGTAGATGCCAGTCTGGCTCAGTATTAATACTGACAGTAGTTTTTTGTTTTTCTAAAAAGTAAGTATGTTAAAATATTTGAAAATATTATAATCTAAAAGAAAGGCTCTTCTTGGCAATCTTAAAACTAAAAAGCAATTTAAGGCAAAGAGGTACATCAAAGAAGCTATCCCGTAGATCAGATACTAGCTCACTGAAAGCTCTGATCTCTACTAAGCTGTGTATGTTCTCTATTGGGAAGAGTGTGATCTGGCAGATGTAGATCTGTGGCCCTCCATTACCCACCCCTCAATGACTGTCCATTTCTAGCCCCTCTCACCGCTGTAGGCACTGAGTGCTGAATGGTGTTGACTTTACAACTCCATGGCATATAATACACGGATGCCAACTCATTTTTTAATTTTACCTGTGTGTCCTGGCACCTGAAGTACCTTGCTTGAGATTTTAATACTGGTTAATATAGAAAAACTTCTGCTTAAGCACCACTGACTTAAAAGTGTAGTTTGATTTCTTTCTGCACCTTTTGAATCTGGAAAAAAGAGAAAGTCTCCCAATTCTGTTGTGGCACATGATTTCACAGTTTAAAATAAAAGCACAGCTGTCTCATTATATAGCACAGCCTTTGGTTTTGCTGAAAGTATTTTTTTTTTACCCTTATTCACCAATCCCTCAAGTATATAATGCTGTGTGCTTCGCTAATCTGGATTATATTTCAGACACACACACACACACACACACACACACACACACCACATGATTGATTCCTGGATGACATGATATGATTCCTCTATCCACACATATTATGTCATCAATTCTGGATAACATAAAAAAAACTTTCTAGCATTCCTCTTTTTAAAGCTGAACATTTTTTAAAGTAGAAAATTTGAAAATTCTAATTGTCTTTTATTACTTTTTAAAAATTATTTGAGAGACAGTTGTGGTTTGAGGGACTTGTTCATTATGATTTTTATTTTATGTCCGTAAGGAAAAAATTTTGGCTAGTACTTCAATATATTTAATTGTGCATTATCTTTGGATGTATCATATTTGTCATCAGAACAACTTCCCATTGACACAGTTGTCCTATGTAGACCAGTCCCCAGAAGGGTAATTTAAGATGCCACTTAAAAGGTCTCTGCCTATAGGAAAATTAAAGAGTAGAGGGGAGCATCAACAAATGTCAGGGAGAGTTAGGCAGCTCAATGACTCAATTTGTTCCAAAATAAAAACTGACTTATGTCAGAATGAAATTGTACACTTGACAGAAAGAAAGTAGTTTATCTACTAATTTAAAAATGTAAACATAAATTTTATATAGGGATATAGCTATCTGAATACATATACTGCCATTTCTCTGCTATATAGTAATATTTTTTTAGACCAATGGTAATGCATTTGTTTCTTCCTCAGCACCAAATGTGTCCATACCTATTTAAACAGTAAGAGCCAGGACATATATAAGCCAATGATTACCGTAGTTCACTGAAGTTACAGCACTTTAGAAAATTCCCAGTTCAAAGTAATTTTGGCTCATTTATTGCAATATTACTTTCCCTTCTATAATTTCAAAAAGAGCATAAGAAATTTGGATATCTTTGAAAGAGCCAAGGGTGCAACTACAGAATTGAAGCATGTTAATTCACAAAATAATGTGACTAATAATATTAAAAATTTTCCAAATAGTGCCAATTTAAATGTTCAAAATCCAGTTATGTGCTTAGTTATAAAAAAGTTCAAACAAAAGTTCCTTTGTTGTTTTCTGTTCTCTTTTTCAAAATACATAAATCCTACTGAAGTTAATCTATTTTTTTCTCACTTCAGAACACCAGGCACTGATTTATCCATTGGGAGTCTTGACTTGCTTTTTAATACCTATATTAAAAAACAAAAGATAAGTTATTAACGTGATAATACTATGAATGCAGTAGACAACTTTAAAGTCAACCTTTTAAAAAATTGAGGTATCATTTTCATCCATCCAAGCAGCAGTTACTTTACGAAATTAACCATTAATACTTGATTGAGAAAAATTTTTTTATTGATTTGAGAGAGTAATATCACTTTCTTGTCCCACTTATTTATGCATTAATTGGTTAATTCTTATATATGCCCTGACAGAGGATCGAACCTACAACATTGGCATATCAGGACAATGCAGCTAGGGCCAATACTTGATTTTAACACTGATTTAAAGAAAGTAACTATGTCAGCAGCAGAAAGTATATGCCTGATATTTATGGTTAAAAAAAAAATCTACTGAAACAACCAAAAGTAAAGCAGGACTCAACCAGCAGCTCTACCTGGGTGAGTTCACTCCATGGAGCAGTGTGGCATGTTCGCCAAGAAGCAGGGCCATGGCCTCTCACTGTCCTGCATTAGTCCTTTCCCAGCATGACTTGGGATGTGTAGTGAGGCATTAATGTGCAAGATACCGAATCAAAGCCAATAAATCAATATTAGTGTGTTTACATTATGATCACAGATTCCCCAGGTAAAGGAAATAAGAATGCACTTAGTCCAAATCATAAACCATAAATCTCCCAACAGTAATGTCTGTGAGAAGAAAACTTAACTGTAGTATCATAGAACTGAACTGGACCACAAAGTCACTTGGTCTGTATGTTTTATATATAATGAGGGAGAAGAGGATGCATTAAAGGCACACACTTTCTAACTGGGTGGTTTGTTCACACCAATGGAATGCTCTCAAATATTTCATTAATATGAAAAACATCAGTAAACTCAGAGGTAATATGTCTTTAAGAGTTAAAAAAAAAAAGTACAATAATGTTACCAAGGGAATCACACCCACTGCTACTTACAGTCACCAGACCACATAACTTTAGGCTACAGATGCTCCCTGCCCAAGAACCGTAAGACTCTGCATGGCCTCCAAAACGAAGTTCTAACTTTCAGTCTTATTCTTCCGTGCGCTCTTTGATCTGGCCCCATTTTACTGCTCCATCTTTTTACCTGACTCTTCACTCCATGAAACATATTTTAGCCAAACTAGATCACTTGCTTTTCCAAACATATCCAGCAATTTCTCCCTGCCATGGGTGTCAGTGATGTCCTCCCAGCATGCTCTTTTTTTTAAAAAAAAATTATCTTTATTATTGATATTATTACAGATGTCTCTCCTCCTTTTTTCTCCATTGACCCGCTTCTCTCCACACCTACCTACTCTTTCCAGGTGTTCACCATACTATTGTCTGTGTCCATTGGCTATGCATATATGCATAAAAGTTCCCTGGTTAATTCTTCTCCTCCCCCAACCCTCACCCCACTTTCTCTCTGACAGTCAGAGCATGCTCTTGCCAAACTCTCTCCAGTGCAGTCCTCCTTAGCCTTCAAGACCCAATTCAAATGCTGTCTGTCCTAAAGCCATTCCTGATTTTCAGCTAGAGGATCTCTTCCTCTGAACTCTGATCCCTAGCAAGGGAGGCTGGAAGTGCAAGTCAAAACATAAGAGGCAGTCAGCTGAAGGTGAGAATTTCTTTCAGGTTACTGCACTTCTCCCATTATTTTCCATTCATGGATAAGTATGATTTATTTTATTATGATTCACTAACTATTCACTAACTATGATTCATTTTCATCTGATCAATATTCATTATCAAAATTCTACCTCAACCACTCTTGCAGTTTAGTTATAGTCAGTGACAACTGGTTAAAAAAAGAAAAGGCAACTCTAGGCTTTTTATTTGCTCAAAATATCTGGCAGCCCAGCTGGCATGGATCAGTGGTCGAGCATCAAACTATGAACCAAAGGTCAAGGTTCAATTCCCAGTTAGAGCACATGCCCAGGTTGTGGGCTTGATCCCCAGTGGGGGCGTGCAGGAGGCAGCCAATTAATGATTCTCTCTCATTATTGATGTTTCTATCTCACCTCCTCCCTTCCTCTCTGAAATCAATAAAAATACATTTTAAAAAAAGAAAAAGGAAATTTCTGGCAACATCCAATTCATGAGAAGACACATTCTGTGAAACAACAGAGTTAACCTCTTCAGATCTCATTCTGGAGGAAAGCTAGCAGTTGTACCTGGGAGTCACCTAGCTTATTACTAGTATAATAGAGGTCCTGGCCCCACTGCATTTTATTTTACCTCTTGTGGAACTCCTTGTTGTTTGTTTATTACAGTTATGTATTTCTCTCACTCAATTCCCTAAAGAGGGAGTAATTATCTATTAATCAGATATTGACTAAGAGGCTACATAGTGGCAGACCTATACCTGGTAATTGGGTTTACAATAGACAAGCGAGATCCCGGCTATGACAGTAGAACAGGAAACAAACATTGAACAAAGATGCCCAAGTAATTAATTGTAATTATTGCCATGCAGGATCAGGAATCTTATTTATCCTTGCACTATTCTAAAATACCCAGTGTAGGACCTCAATAAATACATGGTGCAAGTGTGAGAGTACCAAGAATTAGAGAATTAAGGAATTATAAAAATCAAGGTAACCCATGTATCTTAGCTCAGATTCCATTGCTGTTCTGGGGATTTGCAGGTACACTATCATCACTCTGAACTATATGGGTCATAAACCTATTCAGGTTTCCTATGTTGTAGGCATGTTTAGAAGAATATATTTAACTAAAGGCCTAGTACATGAAATTTGTGCATGGGGTTGTCTGTCCCTCATCCCAGCCTACATCCTCTCCAATCTTGGACCCCTCGAGGGATGTACGACTGTCTGTTTAGGCCAGATCCCAGTAGGATCAAAGCTAAATGGGCATTCGGACATCCTTCTCACAATCCAGAATTGCTGGCTCCCGACTGCTTGCCTGACTGCTTTCCTGATTGCCTCTAACCACTTCTGCCTGCCAGCCTGATCACCCCCTAACCACACTCCTGCCAGCCTGATTGATGCCTAACTGCTCCCCTGCCAACCTGATTACCCTTAATTGCCCTCCCCTGCAGGCCTGGTCACCCCTAACTGCCCTTCCCTGCAGGCCTGTTCCTCCTCATGCAGGCCTGCCCCCCTCCCAACTGCCCTTCCCAGTAGGCCCGGTTGCCCCTAACTTCCCGCCTCTGCTGGCCTGGTAACCCCTAACAGCTATGTCCTGCAGGCTTGGTCACCCCCACTGCCCTCCCTTTCAGGCCTGGTCCCTCCCAACTGCCCTCCCCTGCTGGCCTGATTGCCCACAACTGCCATCCCTTGCAGACCTGGTCCCTCCACTGCTGGCCATCTTGTGGCACCTATCTTGTGTCCACATGGGCAGGATCTTTGCCTACATAAGGGCAACCATATTGTGTGCTGGAGTGACAATTTGCATATTACTCTTTTATTAGAGAGGATTGTCACTTTTTCAGTGCCGTCCCTTTGCTGTTACAAGCTTCATTTACCTTGAATGTTATGATGACACTTGTAAAGCACAGCCTTTGTTCATTCATGGGAATGCGGAAAAGGTGCCCCTGTAAGGTGAATGCAGCCCAGGCCACAGGAAGTGGCTCTGTGAGTGGAGCATGGGACAGGATCCCAGGTCTAAGGCAGAACCTGCACAACCAGGTATAGGTGGTCTTGGGGAAAACTACAACTGCAGGTGCATGTGTGGTGAACCACTGTCCTCAGAGAGAAATTACTATCATGAGTTTCTAGAGTACCTATTACACCTTTCTGTGAGACTCAGAGGCACCTGTGCCTATTCAGCGTCAAAACAAAGCTGATGCGTGTTCAGTATCACTCTCACAGTGTGCTCATTGTTTGGACGGTGCGTTCACAGGGGGCATGTGTAGTTAGAATCTAAAACCCAGCAACACTACAGCAGGCAGTGCTTAAAGCATTAGGGTGAGATGGACAGACAAGTAGGAAACCTGTCCAGCTTTTGCTAAGTACTTTCATCAACACACCAGTCCTGTTAATATTAATGTTCTGGTATTCAATCTTAGATGTCACTCGGAGCAGGGTTTCAGGACTAAGAAAATGATGAAAATACCTCCACATATCCCTTCTTTTGTGGAACATTTCCCTAGTATTTGTTCTAGAACTCAAATATGTGAACTCTTGATTTGCACAAAGCAGGCAGTCTGATTCCTTGAGCTGCATTCTTTAAGGCAGTGATTTTTCAGAATGTACTTTGAGGAACTCTAGGAATTTCTCCAGAGCTCAGTCATGGACTCTGGCAGCAGTAGGAAACCCAACCGTTTGGGCTCCCACAAGGTCACCCACACTGCGCATTGCATATTTTACATATTCAGCCTCCACACATGCTTTCTGGGTAAACAATGTGTTCTCTCTCTCTCTCTCTCTCTCTCTCTCTCTCTCTCTCTCTCTCTCTCTCTCTCTCTCTGTGTGTGTGTGTGTGTGTGTGTGTTATCTTCAGAACTAAGTTTTAAGATGCTAAAAAGCTGAGTATACCCTCCTTTCTCTAGCATAGCCAAAAAAAAGATCAGCTCTAACTATGTGATAACGCAGACCATTTCTACCTTCGGTCTAGTTTGCAAGGAGGCTATACTAATGATAGGAACAAACATACCCTGTGTAATGTCTGTTGGTGAACTAAAATGTTTGGGAAAGAGTATCACTTAGGAAAGAGTATCAGACTTACGGTGAAATTGTGCAACCTGAGGCATACGCATGATGTCCTGTGTAGCGAATCTCACAGCGCACGACATTGTTGGAATAGTCCGATTCAGGCACCAGGTAGCTGGGGTTCACACTGACCTAGGCAACACAAACATCATCTGCACTTCAGATTTTATTAACAGTGTTTACTGGTTAATTTCTTCCTGTTTTCACAGGGCTACCATGCTTCAACTCACAGAAGCAGGGAGGGTGAAGTTTTAGGCAAATGGTTAAAGTCTGGAGCCGTTTTAGGGAGAGGTTGTATATTTTCCCCTCAAGTTCTTTAAAATAAGACATTTTGGGAGATATCTGTAATACTATCAATGATAAAAAATAAATATACATATATTATAAAAATAAAAAATAATATATCTGGGATCATTTAGAAATAGTTACAGAAAATGTATAATTGTTTTCAGAGTCATGATTATCTAACATTTGAATCCAGAGAAAGGGATCTATGGAATTGCAGTAGAAATAAGTTACAGCTTTATATTATTAAAGGTTTCTACCTTTAGGATGTAGTTTCCAGGTGCTACATCTGTGATGTCAATCCACTGGCAGTCTATGTCTGCGTTGTAAGTATCATAACAGCCAGGACTCAACCCCTAAAACAAATAAAATAAAAAAATTTAAAAAGATGGTGTATGGTTAGAGTATGCTAAAGAATATGCATATTAATCCTAGCCAGTTTGGCTCAGTGGATAGAGTGTCAGCCTGTGGACCAAAGATCCCGTGTTTGATTCTGGTCCAGGGCACAGACCTTGGTTGCAGGCTTCTCCCTGGCCTGGGCCCTGGCTGGGGCTCATGCAGGAGGCAACCAATTGATGTGTTTCTCTCACATCGATGTTTCTATCTTTCCCTCTCTCTTCCACTCTCTCTAAAAATCAATGGGAAAATATCCTTGATTAACAAAAGAGAGAGAGAGAGAATGCGTATTATTTGTAAATCAAATTTTAAGTTAGTACTTACAAGTTTGTAAGTACAACTATACTTATATTGCATCTCCTTTGAGAAGTACATATTACTCAGCCTTATAGCACCAACAACAAAAAACTGCCTAATATAACCAGTAGTATATCTAGCTTCTTAAAAGTGTCATAAATCACCAGTGATAAATATAATCTTAAGTGAAAAATAGACTTCCACCAAAATTTTAGACTATCATCAATTCAAGAATAAAGGCCACTTAATAATCAATTTAGGTCAAATATTCTCTTCTTAGTACAACCTTCCCCAATTTTGACCTTTGGAAATTACTTCCTTTACTCTGCCCATGATACTTTTTTGTATATATAGCTTTTATAGTATTTTTCCTTTTCTGCTCTGAATTATAATCATAATTATATAAAAACATCTACTTAAAGGATATAAGCTCCCTAAGGGTAGGGTATATGATTGCATTTTTGAATAGCTAACAGTAATTATGTATCACATGTCAGGAATCATTTTAAACATAAATTCAGTTCCCAGAACTACATGAAGCAGGTGCTACTATTATCCCCATTTTACAAATAAGGAATCTGAGGCACAGTAAGGTCAAATAATTCATGGAAGGAGATATAGCTTATAAGTGGCTGAGTTGCTTTTGAGTTTTGTCATTTAGATCCAGAGTCTCTGATGTTCCCCACCACACTGTACCCTCTCTCATATAGTCACTGAAATATCTTGTTGAGTTAAAGGATTGAGTGTATGTCTCAACGTACACATCCCATCTCACTTCACTTGCTAAGGTATTCACATGAGCAAATAAATGAGTGACTTCCACAGCCTGCCAGGAGAAGAATATCAATGAGATATGGTCCTTGCTTCTGTAAAGTTATAGTCTGTAGGTGCAGTGTCAAATCTATTAGTTCTTCACAAGAAGTTTTACTGTTGTATTTTCATTCTAATGGTAATCTAAAGTAAATTAAAAAGCATATGCTAGAATCATTTTAACTCAATACTGCTATTTAATTTCAGCACTCCAAATTGCTTTGGTGCTTAAGATCACCTTCATCACCGAAGAGGTGGCAAAATCATCTAAGCATGTCTTACCAGTGCTGGTTTGATGATAAACCTGATTTGGGGAGGAAGAGGAAGAATTGTGCTTTTATACCAGACACATGTAGTGTGGACAGGCCACACTCAGAAGTACCTGTGACACAGCAGTAAGAACCATGTACCCACCTTTGCTCATACCAACACATTAACAGAATGTTGAGGGGTAAATACATAATGAATAGTTTTTGCTTTCTTAACCCAGCTTATTGTTTGTTCTGGCGCATAATAAATACTTAATAAGTGTTAGCTCTTATTGTTGCTGTTGTTACTACTAAATTTATGGCACTACAGTGGAGTCATTGGAATAGATATCTTTTAAATCCAGGTTTAAATAATGCTACAATATTTGTATACTTTCAAGTAAATAAAAGAGCTTTAAAAAATGCTGAAACTCTAACATGACTCAACTCGCAGAAGTTAAGTATGAGCTTTGATTATTTGAACTAGCAAACAAATATGGGAGTTTTTAAGGCCATTAAGGAAATAGGTATTTCATATATTCAAAGTCATGCTTTAAAAACAGATTAAATGTAGAACCTTACCGGAGGCTGTCTAAATTAGCTATTTGGTTTTAGCAAAACACAACTGTTTGACACAGTAAGCTAATATGACAGTTTCTAGTTTGTATACATTTAATATATGAATTTGTTATGAAAGTATAAGGAAGTCACATCTAGTTTTATATTTGGATATATTTAATAAACATTATAATACAACTAATCTAAGTCAATATTGGGTCTTTGAGAGAATTATTTGTTCCTTTAAATGATATGTCAGTCTAAGTGAAAAACACAAATTGCTTGTAATACAAGACCTGGTGAATAATAGTTAATAGGACATAAATGAGGATATACAATGAAGTGGGGTGACTCCAAGAATTGAGAGACTAGAAGTGCTTGCTGTAAATACCTGTTGTCTTAGATCTAAGTAGTGAGCTATCCACAGTGCTTCTTTGTGAATGAAAAGAATAAACTAGGTCCCTTCACAGGCAGGTCCTGTGGGACTCAAGAGTGAAAAAGGAATTTCTGTAGACACATATCTGTAAAGGGTGGGTAGGTTACATCTTTTCCTTAAAGCCTAAGTGTTGCCTCAGGGCACATGGAATTGAACCCTACCCCCTCCAATTGCTCTCATATTCTAAGCTTAGAGAAAGAAGCAGCAGTCATATTTAGGTCACCAAAGGCTTCCTGCCACAGCCCTGGAATTTGCTTCCCCTTGCCCTGAGACATACACGCTCACTACTCCTTGCCAGGATTTCGGCAGGAGTAAAATTACAATGTCCTTTTACAAATTAGAGTTTCTTATGGAAATACTGGCATGGCTTTGAACTGACACAGATTTTCCCATTATAGGACACACAAATTGCTTAGATCAGCGCGATTTTTAAAAATTCATCCAAAGAACATCTGACATCAATTATACTTAGTCTTAAATATATATGTATAAAGAAAGAAATTGTATCCTTCTGCTTTTATTTACATGATTAAAAGAGACAGTTTTTAAAGTGCTTTTTAAGAAGCCTACTTTCTCTCCTTTTGCTAACCATAATCACTGGGTATCCTATTTTTAGCATACTAGGTTTTGCAGGTGGGAAAACAGGTATCTTCTATAGAATACAGAATGAGCTCACATGTTGGAAACCATTCACATTTTTTCAGAGAGTCAAGTGCTGCTTTTGATTGTGGAACACAATCAGTCTGCAGTGACCTTCTGTGATGATAAAATACTTTCAAAATAATTTGGATCACCAAGCCTTCACTTTTGTTTTCCCGATTATCTTCTATCTTGACTAGATAACCCCTAAATGAAGCAGTTTGTAAAAGACAGGCGGGAGGAAAGAAAATAGGAGACCCCTTTGTTTTCTCCCGAAGCCTGCAGATTCCTGATTTGATGATGCCAACCTACCTGTGTGTGTGCGGTACATGCAAACCGCCTGTGGTAGCCATAGTCACAGGATGTGTCCTCCAGACAGAAACTTGCTTTGTGGCCTTCAGCCACTCTCCTCTGGGTACTGGCATCGAGCAGGTCATAGTGGCTGAATTCATCCATGCTGTGGTAATGTCTAGTGTGCCCCACAACACAGAGACAGTGGTCAGTGACAGAGAGAGAAAAAGCTCACTACTTTTTCTGTAGTGAGAACTTCAGATGACTTCCCCGCTGCCCCACTAGTCTGTTTGCACATTAAAATTGAGATAATGTTTATCGTTTTAAAGCCAAATTCATGCATGATTTCCACCTCCTCCCCGCTCACCCCAGGGTAAGAAGTTTATAAAAACCATAAGTTTTCAACTTTGCTACTTGGGAAAAAAAAAAGACATAGTTTGAGTATTTTGCCTTTCTATTATACTCTGTTTTATCTTTGAATATTAAATAAAATTAGACAGTAAATTTCTGTGTTTAAGTGAAACTTGCCATGTGTTTTCTAGTATATTTCCTTTGGCTGCAATACTGATGTTTCATTCCAATAAAGAAGAGCACATGACTCTTGGGAGGTTTCTGTGAGATTTTAGAAATTTAAGTTCTCATAGATTTAAAATCATTACTAAAATGCAAAAGAGAAAATGGCATGTTTTATCCACCATTATTATTTTAACTATTATTTTAAGTATAAACTTTTGTTAGGAAATGAATAATTCTATCTTATCAGCACATTAGGTGCTCATATCTATTGTTATCATTTCCTGAAAGGGAACATGCTGAGTTGTTCATCTTCACTCATTAGGAAGAGAACAAGTTTAAGGGCACATATCAGGATTTTCTGGCAATAAACACCTGAGCAATTTATCTAGGTTAATTATAGCATAACCTAACATGGAAATCTTTAAATTTAGGACAAAACAGGCAAAGTTGTATTGATACAGGTCTTTTGAAAGATGGAGATAGGTCTTCTCAGCACATGGAGTATATCATATACACCTTTCTTTGAGAACGGTATCTGAACCCTTTTAATAACAATTTGTGGTCTTTATTAAATGCTGTTAAATGCTAACTACAAATGATCTTGGCTGAAATGGGCTTTTTTATAAATCTACTTGAAATATATTGGAGAAAAATTCTAATAAATCCAATCACTGAACGCTAGCAACAGTTTTAACAAACTGGACTTAGAGTTTTTAATTTAAAAGATAACAGGACCTACTAATTGATGTGTTATTTTAAAGACAGACTCCATTGATTATATCAGATTACATAGAGAAGTTTCTAAATGTGAATAACAGCAATTTTCTCCTTTTGTGTAAAAATCGTTTGAAAAATGAAAAAACAACTCAAAAGTAGAGGCCCATCCACTTACTGATGACAACTGTGCCATTCCCAGGAATATCTTGGTCGGCTTGGTAAGAAATCTGATGTCCCTTGATTTTTCACTCTTTGGGGAAATCTTAGCAGCACCCTGTGATCATAATCTCTGACATCTGCTCTATATGCTGAGCTGTCATTTTAAAACAAGAAATATTATTATTTTCACAGATTATTAACCAAAGAGAAAACTACGAGCAAAACCTTTTCCATATATAATGGTGACTCTCACACTCCCCCAACTAGACTATGAGTTTCAAGAGTCAGGGCATTTTACTTATTATTGTGGAATCTCCAGATCTTAGAACAGTGTCTGGCAAGTAGTCAGAGCTCTGGAATATATGTTGAATGGGTGAGTGAATGAAAACTAAGGAAATCCTCAGTATAAATATAAAAACAATAAAATCAGTATTATAGTCTTGCTGGCACAGCTCAGTGGCTGAGCATCAGCCTATGAACCATGAGGTCACAGTTTGATTCTTGGTCAGGGCACATTCTAGGGTTTTGGGTTCGATCCCCAGTAGGGAGTGTGCAGGGGGCAGCCAATCAATGATTCTCTCTCATTATTGACTAGAGGCCCGATGCACTAAGATTCATACAAAAACGGGCCTTCCTTTCCCTGGCTGCTGGCACCACCTTCTCTCTGGTCTTGAGCCACCTTTCCACCTTCCCATACTGCCCAGAGCCCTGGAGCTGCTGGGGTGGTGTGGAACACCCATGTCATCGCCACGGCGATGATACAAGCATCCTGCTTCGCCCCCAGCCACTGGGGTGCTTCATATGCAAATTAACCCAACAGCTTTGTTGGGTTAATTTGCATACTCACTCCTGATTGGCTGGTGGGTGTTATGAAGGTATGGTCAATTTGCATTTTCTCTATTATTAGTGTAGATGTTTCTATCTCTCCCTTTCCCTTCCTCTCTCTGAAATCAATAATAAAAAACACTTTGATACACACACATACAAGCATAATAAAAAAACACTTTAACAAGTGATAATTAAACTTTATAATCAAGTTAAGTTTAACCATATGAATGAGTGAAACTGAGGTGGAAATTATACCATGTTAAAAAAAATCCATTTTACCTGTTAAGAACTTTGAATTTAACAATACATTTCTTGAACAAATAACTATAATGTAAAGTGGAGAAATCACTCTAAAAAGTACACAAATAATTTTAGACAATTTATAGTATAGAGAGTGCAATGGTGTTAGTGATGAAAGACTCAAGAATGAAAATGATGTGTTTCGATTTCTTCTCTTCGTTTAGCCTGAAAATTATAAAGGGCCAGAGTGGAAGAAATGTATGAGTGAACATTACTGTGTACCTTCTAATACACTATTTTGTGTGAATATGCGTTCAAAATACTGATTACTAATGACCTTATTTTACATTGTAAACAAACATTTTTGAGACCTATCAAAACGTCCTCTAGCTCCCTCTGCTGGTTTCCCAGTAGCAACTTCTGAGAAATCCATTGCTATGATTTTATTTTAGGACTGATGGAAAAACAAAGTTCTTGTTCATAGTCTTATTCTGACTGTAGTGACACCCAAATAGCTAAGTTAATTATGGCTTCAAACAAAAGGATAAAGCTTAACATTTGCCAATAAGGGGTTCCTCGGTGGCAAATTAGCCCCCAGTCTTTTTTTTTAACAAGCTCTTTGATTACAATATTTTTCCATGTTGTTGTATAGTTAGTTATTTAATAGAAAATTATTGGAAACAGTTGGCTTCAAAATTGAAGGATCTTAGAAAACAGACAGAGACATCCCCATCCTCCCTCCCCCCCCCCAAAAAAAAACCAACAACAACAACAACAAAACACACTCGGGAGAAGGATTTGCTTCATCTCCTTGATTTGTGCTGCTGTTTGAAAGACAGAACCCACAGAAACCTTGAAATTTTTCTCTCTCCATCCAGGTCAGCGTGCCCAGGAGTTCAAGTCCTACTTCCCAGCTCTTGTACCACTCACTTCCCAACTCTTGTCTGTCAGGAACAAGTGTAGTCAGAACCAGGGACCTGATGAGCCCCCGGAACCAAGAGATGGGAGCTGGCCGCTGATATCCCAGCTCGTACCTGGCCAAGCAGTTTTCCTCCGCTGCGCATCTCAGGTTGTACATGGACATCTTTTGCACATAAGTGGACGCCTGGATGTAGTAGGGATCTGGCACCAGGTCCGGTAGACCTAAACGTCAGCAGGTGATGGGCATAGTGAGACAACCTTGCGCCCCCCCCCCCCCCCCCCCGCCGTGGCTACTGGTCCCTCGGTGACCCTTACTCCTCAGCCTCTACCCAGCTGGACCACTATTTTAGTGTGAGGCTGCTGGTAGCAGGAGAATGGGGGATGCGTGGGGCTGCAGACCAATGTGGAAAGGAAGCAGGAGGGGCCAGGCGCGCGGTTTGCACCAAATTCCAAGGCTGCCTCTGCAGGCGCAGGGGGAGGGGTCGGCTCTGCGGGGACTCGGGCCTGCCGCGCCCTGGCAGCCACGTCGGGGACCCACCAGCCACGTTGGGGAGGGGGTGCCCAGGTGGTTCCTGAGACTTGGGGTGCTTACCGTACTGGAAGTAGCCGGTGCCATAGCCGGGTCGGTACCTGCTCCCAGGCCGGGGCCTTTCATAGGTGTCGTAGTAGTTGTAATAGGGGTTGTCGTCGGAGTACTTGTAAGGGTTGTATGGATCGTCTCCCACCATGCCGTCCACGCGGCTAGGCAGCCTCAGGTTACTGAGTGCCGGGCGCTCTGCGGACGTGGTCCGATTACTCGCGCGCGCGGGGCCAGCATCGCGGTTCCCGGACGACGAGTAGCCAGCCTGGAACCAGTGGCGGGCGGTGGGCCTGGGGCGGCCGCCGGCGGCACCCGACGGGGCAGCGGTCCGCGCCCGAGTCGCCGCCGTGCGGTTGTTGCGGAGCAGCAGGATCGGCGTGCGCGGCTGCTGGGCGGCAGAGTTGGCTGCGCCCTGGGCGGCGGCGCTCGGATCCCGTCGGCGCTGCGGCTGGTACTGCGAGCCCAGGCTCAGCAGGCTGAACACCTGCCCGTTGTTCTCCCATTGGATCTGATGGCTCCAGGCGCCAGGAGCCGCCGGCGGATCGCGAGGGGGCTGCTGCTGGCCGGCGGCCGGCGGGGTGCAGCGCAGGACCGTGCAGAGCTGCAGCGGCCCCAGCAGGAGCGCGGTCCAGGCGAAGCGCATCTCTCCCTTTCTCCGATTGCCCCCACTCTGGGAGGACGTAGCTCAGAGAAAAGGAAAATGGACTGAAATCACGTGAGGGAGGGAGAAATCGTCCACAAGGGAGGCGGTGGAGCGCGGGTATCGTAGTCCCCAGCAAGGTTGGGCTGCAGACCCTTCTCCAGTCCCCGGGCGGCTGCTGGGACGTGGCACCCGCCTCTGCTCGTTCCCAGCGCTCTGGAAGGCGATGGGGAGCGGCGCGGCGGCCCGGCGAGCCGGCAGTGTCTGGAGTGAAGGAAGGAGGAGAGATTTTAAACTTTCTGGCACGTTTGCAAAGTTACACAAGCCGTTCTGGCCCGGCCACCCCTCCGCTATTTGTTCACGTAATGCGATTGGAAACGTGCAAGGGGACAGCTCCTCGCCTAGGCCCCTCCCGCGCCTCCCTGTCCCGTCCTCCTCCTCCTTCTCCCCCCCCCCCCCCCCCAGACACGTTGCACAGGGAACGTTAAGGGGAAAGAACCAAACGGAACACACATCCTGAGACACACTCGGTTTAATCTAGGGCGAACATGCAGGGATTTCAAAAGACTCAGACAGACGAAGGCAGCCAGGCCGTGGGGCGAAGCCAAAATATGCATGAAGAAAAATGCTATTAGGTCACCAGCCCTGGAGAGGCGGGAAGTCAGGAGGTGGGGAGAGTGCTAGGGGCGAGAGTTGGGGGTTGGGGGTGGAAGGATTGTGACTAACATTTATCCTTAAGGAGTTACCCAGACACATTTTCCAATGCATACTCACTCACTTTTATGGGAAGTGCCCTCAGCAAATAAACCCCAGGATATCAAATTTTGTTTTTTGTGTGTTGGTAACATGAGAAATGGGTTACAAATTTGTGTCCTACAGTGAATACTTTAATAACTAAAAGTGAAATTTTGCAGGGAATAAAAGCCAGTAACACTGAAACCTGCCTCTTTTTTGGAATGCTGGTCTGATTTGTACCCTGAGTGGAAGTGAAGGAACCATCTTTCACCTCAACAGTGTCTACCAGGAAATTTCATTGAGCAGGGGCTGGGGCAAGGCTGCCTGAGGGAGCACTCACAGGACAAAGAAGCATTTTATCTGACTTACTTTTTCCCCCTGTCTCTTTTACATCCAATAATTAGGTTTCACTTTGGATTTTAAAAATATAAGTCACATTTGTTAATTGTCCAAAAGTCCTATGATGTTTGATTGATCTTCCAACTTAAACAAAAATATTGCTAAAGAAACAGCTGGGATTCAGATTTTGGTAAAGAGAAGGGAGTAGGAGTGGCTGGAGGAGAATGGGTGGGAGGTAGGAAAGAGAGCTTAATGGACCAGATATTCACATACCACACAGGTTTTGAGCGGTGCTGGAGACATTTCAAAGGAAAATTGCTGCTAAACAGCCTGATTTAAAACTATGACTCAACACCAGATTTTAGTAACCTTTTGTTGGTGTCATCCTTGAGCTGTTGCCTGAGGTAATGTCATCCTTGAGCTGAACACTTCAACATTCAGCTATCTCTGTTAGTCTCTGTCAGCTCCATGTGTTTTGTAAAATATATTTTTATTTATTCCAGACAGAAAGAGAGGGGAGAGAGATAGAAACATCAATAATGAGAGAGAATCATCCATCAGCTGCCTCCTACTTGCCCACATTGGGGATTGAGCCCGCAACCTGAGCATGTGCCCTGACCAGGAATTGAACTCTGACCTCTGGGTCATAGGTTGACGCTCAACCACTGAGCCAGGCCAGCCAGGCTCTGTCTCTCCACATTGGTGGTGGTGTAGACATCTACTAATCTGACTGCTCAGCATCCATTTCCCTTTTGTTGTTGTTGTTGTTCTGAACAACTGTTTTTCCTTTGGGAAACTTCCTCTACCCATTGAATTGTAGCACTAAGTATTCATGAGACTTCCCCCGCTTCAGGTAGTGGTCATGATAGCCAAACTTGGTTCATCACACTGTCTCCCCAGAATTTGACTCTTAAGTAGAAGGACACAAGGGTCAACAATGCTGGAGTCCACTCTTCCCACTACTGAAGAAAGTGTCTGTGGGGTCTTGCTACACAGACTTCCCCTGAGCTATGTTACACCAATACCTTTGAAGACCTGGTTTTTTCCCCAATGAGTTCCTTTGATCAGAGTTAATATCTGTTATTTGCCAGCTATAGAACCCTGATTGACACTGGGGGAATTGTGGCTGCTTTTCTCAACTACTCTGATCACACAATTTTGAGTTCAAGGTGATAAAATTAAACTAGTCAAGTAATTTGGAGTCAAGTTGGATTTGCTCTGCCCATGACCCCTTAGTGTCTTTGGTCACAAAGAGGTGCCAGATGGAAGCTTGCCAGTGGACTGGCAAACCTATTGCTTATACGATGAAGATAAAACTTCAAGTGCAAATCCCACCGATGACAGGTCAATGGTGTCATTCCTTTCTGCGAAAGTCAGAGACATCTCCAGCTGTCATTTTATGGGACTTGATGCTGTGGTTAAAATTAAACTAGTCAATTTCTCCAAACCCACAAAGAGAAGATAGAGTAAAAAGAAGCAGGTGTATATAATTTGAATGGACGGGCCAAATTATAGGAGCAGCAGGAAGGGAGAGTGTATAATTATCTCTCATGTGAAAAAGATTCTGCATGCACCCATGAGCAGTGTATTTCCCAGAAGCAGAAGCCTGTAACTGCTAGTGCTTGGCCACATGTTCCTGAGGGAAGACCTATGCTGTGCAGGTCACACTGTCAGGGAGGCTGACCACAGCAGCTCTTAATGGAGGGGAGAAAGTTTATGCTGGATCTCAGATAAAATAAGCCTTGTTTCCAATCCTGGTGCTCACACAAAAAAAAGCTGTGTATCTTTGGACAGCTGATTTACTTTCCCTGGCTCTTAGTTATCTGTAGGAATCAGAATTACCCAAATCTTTTCTAAAGTAGTTTTTCTAGTTTTAAAATCTCTGATTTTTGTTAGTGTCTAAGTACTTGCAACTACTTTCAGTCACGATAGTGTTTCATTATGATTATTAATATTTAATTGAATAATTACTTCAGTTGGACTTTAAAACATTGGATGTATTTTATGTGTGAGCTAGAGTTTGCAGACAGTCATTTTCCTTTTTTACTTATTACCTATCAGTGAAATTCAATATCCATTTGTTTCCTTTACAAATACTTTGAATGCATTTATGCTCTGAAGTGTAGTATACTGTAATGGTAATTGGCACACATAAGCACTCAATGAATATCAATGAGTTCATGCATTCTCAGAATTTATAGCTGAATGAGGTTCAGCAATTTTTGAATTTGTTCCAACAGTTTTAAAAATGTCTTTACATTCTTATCAGAGTATAAGTAACTAATGAGAACAGTAATGGTGTGCAATATTTATTTTCTTTTAAACACATTACTTTAGGGGGGCAACGCATCACCCTTTGTGACACATCCTAAAGAGATGCGTAATTGGTTTCCTCTCTCTTCCACTTTCTCTAAACTCTGGCTTAAGACTCAGCCAGCTGAAAACAAACATGTGGCTACCACATTGGGGACAATTGAAAGTGTTTGTGAGCCCTATGGGAGATAGTCTAGACACATATTGTACTCTCTATTTAATGACAAAACAATTATTCACAATATTGGAGAAACCACAATTCTTTCTACTCAACGCTGAAATAATAATAATGGTAACTGCAGCTATATCAAGATACTTTTACTTTTGGTAAGATCCAGAGATGTTTTCACTTTGATATTGAGACTTTCTTTATGTGGACAGTTTTGCAGAAGATACCATAAGAGGAAGAGAGATAGAATGATGTCACTTTTAAAAATATGTTCTTATTGATTTTTATAAAGAGAGGAAGGGAGGCAGATAGAGAGAAATATTGATGAAAGAGGAACATCATTGATTAGCTGCCTCCTGCATTGCCCCTATTGAGGATCAAGCCCACAACCAAAGCATATGCCCTGACCAGGAATCGAACCTACAACCTCTTGGTTTCTGCGATGATGCTCAAGCACTGAGCCACACTGGCCAGGCTGATGTCACTGTTTAAAAATGTTTATTTAAGGTTCTAGGCTATCGATATTAAGGACTTAAACTTTAAGATCTGGCCCAAAAAGGGGAAGTTGTCATGAAAGGGAAAGTTGTCATAAAGCTATGTTCCTGATATTTCACAGTATTCATATTTTGGGAATAACTCATATAAATGGAAAGTTGTGTTATATAGAAAGCACAAACCATATAGTAATGTTTCTGAACAACCAATTCCAGAACACTAATGACATTGTCAAAGGACTCCAGGTTGAGCATATATTCTTTTGTTTGGGGCTCAGGAAGCTCACTCTTTGGTCAAGACTAATGCTCATATGTGCTTTGATGCTGTGTGGTTTGAAAACATCCGAGGAAGTAGAATAAAGAAAGTGTGAAGTTGGAGATCTATAAAGAGAAAACGATTGAGAAGAGTGGTAGGTATGACATCCAATATAAGGGGGATGAACTGAGGGGTGAATGAGATCATGAACACATTTTAAAAAGGTAATTCAAAATAGGTAACAGAATGAAAAGAAAATCAGGAATCTTTTTATTTGGAGTAAAATGAAGGTGAGGAGTAAGGTAGTCTTGAAGTTAACAGTGTGCTTGTGTTCCTTTCTCCTCATTCTTGTCTTGTGCCACATACCGCTTCCAGGTACTCACCCAAATATAAAAAGTAGACAGTTGGTACACACTTGTCTGTGTGTCAAGACTGAACTGGAAAAAAAAATCTGTAAACAGACTGAGTTGGAGAATTCCAGAAATAATGAATTTTAAATATATCTTGTTTGGTTACCTATCCCCTTGGGCCACCTAGGGAATGGAAAAGTGGAGCTTAACCCTAGGGAATGGAAAAGTATTTCATTCTGGTATCTTTAATGCATATTCATCTGTGATTAAATAAATAATGTTAGTAACTAGAACAAAATGGAAGAAATGAGAAGAGGTGAAGTTATGATAGGAGAATGGGTCTTTGAAATTCAATGAAACAAAGTTCAAAGTAATTTGGTTATATTGACCACAAAAATAAGGAATAAGCCAGTTGGCAAAACTGCCTACAAGTGAAGCCCGAATGATTTGATCAGGCCTGATGGACTGTCCAATGACAATGAGGCAACTGTTTATGCTGTGGGGTGTACTAGGTGGTTTCTGTTTTTAACTGATAGAGTACCGTGCACTCTGGGTCTATATCCTGGCCTGTTTGCTGCTCCTCAGCTCTTTTGGATTCAGTGTCACTGTCCCAGAACCCTAAAACTTATTTAATTCAATATATTCTGTGCGTGATCCTCTGAGATGGTAGGATAGAAGTGGGAAGGATATTTATGTTTGACTGGGGCATTGGGGCATCTTTGTTATCTGCCTGCCACACACAAATAGCTGTAATCCACCATAGTAAGCCCTCCACTTTAACTTAACCCAAAGTGCACTGCTTTCTTTGGAGGTCCAGGAGGATCAAGACAAATTACTAATAACCTACTACAAATTATATGGAGTTTTTTTTTTCCTCTTCCCTATAAAAATGATAGTTCTCAGAACATTTGAGAGTGTTTTATTTTTGGAATGGAGGCAGAGTGGCAGGAAGATTGTGCTGGGGCTGTGAAGATGAAAACCTGTTCCCTAATTGGGTTTAAGGCCAGTTTTGAGAATCATACTTTCCTTTTCTGTTTTTATTAAAATACTACTCATTGTATCATCTTACTTCCTCTCAACTATATTACACCCTAAGCAGAGAATCAAAGAATCCTATCTAATAAAGAAGGGAATATGCTAATTGATCCTCATGCCACTGCAAAAATGACTGTGCCCATAGCCAATAAGGAGGGCATATGCTAATTGACTATCATACCCTCCAAGATGGCCTGCCCACAGCCACAAGATGGCAGCCAACAGTCCCCTCATTCCCCCAGCCACCCAGGGCTGGCCCAAGGTGCAGGCAAGCCTCAGATGGTGGCTGCCAAGCCAACCAGGGCCACCTGAGGCTCGGGTAACAAGGGCCAGCCAAGGCTTACACTGCCGGCAATGGCAACAGCAGAGGTGTGATGGGGTGTCACCTTCTCCTGATCACCGAGTTGTCTCCTGCCCCTTAGGGCTCTCAGACTGTGAGAGGGGGCAGGGTGGGCTGAGGGACCTTCTCCTCTAGTGCATGAATTTTAGTTTTATATAACACCTTTTAAAGCTAGGAGAGTCTTTTAAAGCAGGCTCAGTTAGTTATAGTTAGTACATTGTTATAAACATTGGTTTCTTTGACTTCTACCTATTTTCTTTTTTATATTTCCACTGTTTCATGGAACTCTTCCAGAGGGTGGAAAATAAAAAGGGAAAAACTGGCCGAGACCGGTTTGGCTCAGTGGATAGAGCGTCGGACTGCGGACTGCGGGGTCCCGGGTTCGATTCCGGTCAAGGGCATGTACCTTGGCTGCGGGCACATCCCCAGTAGGGGGCGTGCAAGAGGCAGCTGATCGATGTCTCTCTCTCATCGATGTTTCTGACTTTCTATCCCTCTCCCTTCCGCTCTGTAAAAAATCAATAAAATATATTTAAAAAAAAAAAAAAAAAAAAAAAAAAAAAAAAAGGGAAAAACTGAAGCTCATAGTTTGTGGGCATTGCATCCCTATAGGTCACATAATGGCACCGGACAGTTTGACCATTGTTTTGGGCTACTTACAGAGAGCAAGACAGTGGCATATTTGTATACTTTATTCTCAATTGTCCATATAAGTTATTGGAAATAATATAAGGACACATAATACAAGGGTATGTGGAAAATATTAAATGAACTGTTTGAGTGAAAATTAAGTGAATATTAAGTGGAAACTAAATGTACCAACCTCAAAATGATTTTTGGCTAAAGAATCTCTGAAGTCCAGATAATTTAGTTGAATACACAGGGTCTTTTCAAGCTTGCTAAAATGATCCCTAGTAAAAGGAAATAATAAGGAAATATGCGATAATAAGAAAAATAAGAAATCAGCCTTTCTAACAAATGATATCTGTCTTATCATTAATAACATTTTTATCTCTAGTCATTTACAGTGTTCTTAGCATAATACAAAGTGCCTATAATGTATTACTTCACTTTATCCTCACAACAACCCTATGAGGTGGTTATTAATACTTCCATTTCATATAAGAAATATAAGCTTAGACAAATTAAGCAATATTCTTTTTTTCATCTTTATTGTTCAGTTTATTAATTACATTGTTCCCTCTTTCGCCCCCTATACTTCCCTTCCACCTGGTACTCATCCCACCCTCCGCCCTCACCCCCCTCCACTGTCCTCTCCCATAGTTGTAGAGTTTTGTCCAGTCTCTTGCTGGACTTCCCACACCCACTTTCTCCCCAAGAGTTGTCAGTCCATTCCCTCTCTATGTCCGTGATTCTGTTACATTCACCAGTTTATCTTGTTCATCAGCTTATTAATTCACTTGATTTTTAAATTCACTTGTTGATAGATGTGTATTTGCTGTTCATAATCTACTCCTCTATCTTTTTCTTCTTCCTCTTCTTAAAGAATATCTTTCAGCATTTCATATAATATTGGTTTGGTGGTGATGAACTCCTTTAGCTTTTTCTTATCTGCGAAGCACTTTATCTGACCCTCAATTCTGCATGATAGCTTTGCTGGATAGAGTAATCTTGGTTGTAGATTCTTGCTATTCATCACTTTGAATATTTCTTGCCATTCCCGTCTGGCCTGCAATGTTTCTGTTGAGAAATCCGCTGACAATCGAATGGGTGCTCCCTTATAGGTAACCAACTGTTTCTCTCTTGCTGCTTTTAATATTCTCTCTTTGTCTTTTGCTCTTGGCATTTTAATTATGATGTGCCTTGGTGTGGTCCTATTAGGGTTCCTATATATTGGGGTTCAGTGTGCTTCTTGGACACCTAAGTCAATTTCTTTCACCAGGTGTGGGAAGTTTTCAGTCATTATTTTTTCAAATAGGTTTTCATTGTCTTGGCCTTTCTCTTTTTCTGGAACCCTATAATTCAGATGTTGGTATGCTTGAGGTTGTCCCAGAGGCCCCTTACGCTATCTTCAATTTTTTGGATTCTTTTGGTTTCTTGCTTTTTCAGCTGAGTGGATTTTCCCTCTTTGTATTTCAAATCTTTAACTTGGTTCTTGGGGTGCTCCAGAGCACTTTTAGGTCTTTATATAATATATATTTTTTTATTTCAGTCAGTGTATTCTTAATTTTTTTCCTATCCTTGAGAGTCTCCTTTATATCCTTGAGGGTCTCCCTCATTTCCTTGCAGGTCTCATTCATATCCTTGAGGGTCTCATTCATTTCCTTTTTGGTCTTGCTTATTTCCTTATAGGCCTTGACCTTTTGTTGGAGCCTCTTGAGAAGCCCTATAACCGTGGCTTTGAATTCCATGTCCAGTCGTTTTTTTCCCTCCATTTCTTTCACATCTGATTTCTTTCTATGTCTCTGCATGGTGGCTGCATTCCTGAGTTGGTCAATTAGCTTTGTGTGGTAGACTTCCTACAAGGGACAGTGGGTTAGCCTCACCAGTTACCTGAGGTGGATATGGGTTGAACAGTCTTGTTGAAGTTAAGCTCAGGTTAATTGTTGTTAGCACTTGGAGGGGTTGACCTCCAGGCCAATTGTCTGTGAAGTTCAGCTGTGCTCGGGCTGGATGGGCGGAGTCTCCGGCCAAGCAGACAGCGTTAGCTCCGCCCTATGTGGCCCCAGTGACTGTGCCAGGGACAATGGCTGCCAGCACCTCTGAGAGAGAGCCACTGCCAAGCTCCACCAGCGGCTGGGGAATTCAGACTCTCCCCAAATGAGTCTGCACACCCAAAATCTCACCCAGGGTTGTAAAACAAAGCAGTCTGAAGGTTTCCCGAATGAGATAGCAAGTCGCAGAGCGCTCTCTATACCGTTATGCAGCTGCGCTATTCCCAAGGTCACGTGGAAGCTTCCTTCTCCACAAGCCGGCAGACCCAGCAGCACCCGAGCTTCAGCGTGCCCTCCCACTGTCTAGTTTTTACCCCGTGTGATAGTGGGTTCCCTGGACTTCGCCCAGAGCTGGAGAATCAGTCCAGTGGGACGTCTTTATCTCCCCGTTCGAGAAATTGGCCGGTTTTCCGCCGCCTGCCCTATCCTCGGTGCTCGCTCCAAACCTCTCTCCTCACAAATCTTCAACGCTGTCCTCAGCCGCTCCTCCGAGTCTCAGTGTCTTATCTTCACTTTTATTTGTGGAATTTTCACTCGGCCAGCTTGCTGGTGGTTCTGGACGGTGTTTGTTCTTTCGTTAAGTTGTAGTTTTAAAATTGCTGCGTATGACGGTAAGATAGGTGTTTTGCCTATGCCGCCATCTTGGTTCTCAAATTAAGCAATATTCTTAAAAATTGCCAAAGCTAGACCTTGAACCCAAGTCTACCCTTTCATAAACACCATATTGACCTTTTGCCATGTAAAGTTGAAAGAAGGTTAAGTATTTGTTTCTTTGGTTTTCTTTCTTTGTTTTAATTATTGGGATAATTATTAAATGGGTCACTCATTAAAAGTAACATGATGAGGACATTGTGACCAAACCAATTAAGTGAATAGATTAGCAAATGGCTGTTTACCTTGTGGCTAAATGGCTTTGGGATAAGTCTGACATATGAATTAACTGAAAGGTGATAAGTAGTAAAAATAATATGGGTGATGGAGACAGTTCTTGGATAACCACTACTTTTTTTCTACTGACTGGATGTTCTTGGAAAAATTGCTTAACTATTCTGAGACTTGGATTTCTCATCCAGAGATGAAGATAATAAGACCTATCTTGCAGGATTCTTATGAGAATGAAATGTTTGTAAGTGTATGGCAGAGAATCTTGCTTATATTTGTTACTGCTTGTTACTTAGACATTAGAATTTAAAAGTCAGTAAAGACTATTTGTGATAGCCATACAGAAAGGCATTTTCTATACTAATGAAAATTGACTTTTTTTACACTTTTAAAATGCCTGTTATGTTACTTTGAGGAAGGAATATTCTTTGAAAAATATATTAATTAACTCTGTTGGGTATCCTATGTAATAAAAGCTAATATGCAAATTGACCGAATGATGAAACAACCAAACAACTGGTCACTATAGTGTGCACTGACTACCAGGGGGCATGTGTGGAACACGGCGGATGTTGGCAGCAGGCAGCAGAGCATAGAACACGGTGGGCATCGGCTGCAGCGGAATGGTGGAGTAGGTGAGCAGGGGCTCCAGACCATGGCAGGACACCAGTCACTGTAATCAGGTCACGCCTTTGGTGGTTACTGAAAATTCTTTGCTCCTGCCTGGCACTCGCACCTGCTGCTGGTGCTGGAGCCACTGCTCACATCTGCTGACAGTGCTGGTCCTGCTCTCACCCACTGCTGGTGTCAGCCCCAATCACTCTATGCTGTCAGTGATTAGGGTGGCGGCGGGAGCAGGGCTGCCAACAGACAGGGGACGGGGTCCATGTCAGGAGGGGCAGTCAGGAGCATGGAGGATGGGCTGAGACCCACCCCTGTGCCCACTGCAGCCTTGTGGCCCACAGTTCCTTTCAAGGTGCATGAATTCGTGCACTGGGCCCCTAGTAATTTATCCTAATAAAAGAGTAATATGCAAACTGACCATCACTCCAACACACAAGATGGCTGCCCCCATGTTGTCAAAGACCTGTCTCCATGTGGACACAAGATGGCTACCACAAGATGGCCAGCATAGGAGGGCAGTTTGGAGGGACCAGGCCTGAAAGGGAGGGCAGTTAGGGGTGACCAGGCCAGATGAGGAGGGAAGTTGGGGTGACTGGGCCTGCAGGTGAGGGCAGTTAGAGGCAAACAGGCTGGCAGGGGAGCAATTAGGCATCAATCAGGCTGGCAGGGTAGTGGTTAAGAGGTGATCAGGCTGGCAGGCAGAAGTGGTTAGGGGAAATCAAGAAGGCAGGCAGGTGAGCAGTTGGGAGCCAGCAGTCCCAGTAGGATCAGGCCTAAACGGGCAGTCAGACATCCCTCAAGGAGTCCCAAATTGGAGAGAGTTCAGTCTGGGCTAAGGGATACTCCTCCCTACCCCCATGCATGAATTTCATGCACTGGGCCTCTAGTATATAATAAGATGCACAACTTTCAAGTGTATGTGTGATATATTTTAATGGGTGTAAATGGCTTTGTAAATGATACCACAATCAAGATCCAGAGTAATTCCATCTTTCCATGAAGTTCCTGCAAGCTCACTCCAACCCTACCCCATGAAACCATGGTTCTGATTTTTTTTTCAGCTGGGTTAGTTTTATCTAGAACTTCATAGAGCAGAAACCCATTCTGTCTCTTCTTTTGCCCAGCATGTCTGTAAGATTCATCTATGCTGTCACTCAATTAGCAGTTCATTTGTGGGTTTTTTTTTTTTTAAACATACATATTTGTTTCACACTGTGAACATGCTTGTTTGTTTGTTTTCCAGATTGGTGCTATTGAGCATTCATCTACAAATTAGTCCATGGATATATTTTTTATTTCTTTTAGGCAAATATTTTAAGATAGAATTGCTGTACATTTAGAGGAGGTAGATATTTAATTTTATAAGAAACTTTAAAATATTTTTATAATTATTTATATTATGTTACATTTATATCAGCCAGGTAGAGCATTCCCATTGTTCTACATCCTTGCCAACCTCTGATAGTTCAGTCTTTTCCCATTTTAGCCATTAGGTGTGAAGTGATATCTCATTGTTGTTAAATTTCCATTTCCTTAATGACTAATGGTTTTGAGCATTTATTTCATGTGCTATATATTTGTGAAATATATATTCTAATCTTCTACCCAATTTTTAGTTTTTTACATTCTTACTGAGGTGTAGGAGTTTTTTCTTAAAAAATTTGGATGGAGGATGTATATGAGACATATAGTAAATATTTTCTCTCTGGACTTACCTTTTTATTTTTTAACTAGAGATGATTCCCTCAACTCAGCCTTTGCCCTCTCACAGTCTGGGAGCACCGGAGGATGTCCAACTGATGGCTTAGGCCTGCTTCCCATCAGTTGAATATCCTTAGCGCTCCTGTGAAGGTGGGAGAGGTCCTGCCACTGCCAGTGCATTTGCCAGCTGTGAGCCTGGCTCAGGGCTTCTGGCTGAGCAGTGCTTCCCCTGTGGGAGTGCACTGACCACCAGAGGGCAGCTCTTACATTGAGCGTTTGCCCCCGGTGGTCAGTGTGCAGCATAGCGACCAGTCATTCTGCTGTTTGGTCAATTTGCATATTAGTCTTTTATTATATAGGATGATGTCTTTTGAAGAATAGGAGTTTGTAATTTTGATAAAGTCCATTTTATCAATTTGTTTTCTTTTATGATTAGTGTTTTTTTGTATCCTATCTAAGAATTCTTTCTCTACCCAAGTCCACAATATTTTCTTCCATGTTTTCTTCTAGAAGCTTTGTAATTTCAGCTTTATGTTTAGGTCTATGGTCCTTTAAAAAATACATTTGAATATAGTATGAGGTAGAAGTTGAGGTTTATTTATTTCCACATGGATATCTAGTTGATTCAGCACTATTTGTTGTAAAGATGATCCCTCCACCAATATGCCCCTTAACATATTTGTCAAAAATCAATTCCACTTCCTATTCTTTCTCACAGATCTGGTAACTTATTCTTATGCCAGTACCACAGTATTGATTATTGTAGCTTTAAGTCTTGAAATTAGGTAGTGAAAATTCTCCAATTTTATGTTTTTAAAAATGCTTTGACTATTGTAGGCTCTTTGCATTTCCATATACAATTTAGAAATGACTTGTCAAACTCTACCTAAAAAACTGCTGGAATTTTGATTGAGGCTGAATGGAATCTATAGATCAATTTAGGGACAATTTACATTTTAACTATGAATCTCCCAATACATAAACATGGTATAGGACTTCACTTATTCAGGTCTTCTTTCATGTCTTTCAGCAATCTCTTGTGATGTTCATTGTGGAAACTTTTCGTCTCTCTGCACAAATATAGCATACTGCACATTTTTTTTTTATAAAGGTGGCCTCACCTCTAACTATGTGTTCAATATCTGTCTTCCCAACTCAACTATATTTTCACAGAAATATAAATGTCATCAACAATACAGTCATCCAAGCTGCTTATTTCCATCTGTAGTAATGATGATATCCTTTACGTATTGTGTGTACCATATCTGTTCTCAGTGCATGTTAGTAAGTCGTAATCATAAAAACACTTTGTCCAGGCCCAAAGCATAGTTTCAATAAACATGTATTACACTCCCAGAATCAGTACGCCAAATGAAAAGTCACTTCAGCTGTCTCAGCATGGGAACTTAAGTATTTACTCACTTGGGAAAGAAATGGGCATAATTTAACCAGAATGCAGAGTGTCTGCTCCAGAGAGGTCTTGGGCTGAAGCAATTGGAACCTTAATCTCATTAAAATAACAGGGTCTTGGCAGAGGTGAATGGGGAATCTTGCCCAATACTTGACCAAACCAAACTAGCTTTCACATTTACATGTATCCAAATCTACATGTTTTTTAATTTGAAAGGGTAAGGGTAACTTAATTGTAAACAAAGAAGTTTTATGGTAGACTAAATAGTTTTAGACTTATTCAGTTTAAATTTTTATTTGTAAACTGAATAATTTGTTTAACTGAGCAGTTATTCATGTCTTCTTAGCACTGATTATTTTATGAGTTGCCTTTTGATAATAATGGTGTTTGGGCAGCTCAACAATGACTGCATGTTGAATTGTGAAAATGATGAGGAAAAGAAATACTTTAAGAGGATCTAACATTAAATGTGGAGCTTCGGTTCCATTTGAGTTACATGTTAAGAACTCATAAAAATGCTGTGACTTGTTCTGGGACATTACAGAGCCCCTGCTAAGAGCGGTCCAGCTGCAGTAGAAATGGTGACATTTTCATATGTAAAGTGCTAAATGATCATTTAGTAATCTTTCAAGCAAAACACAAAGGAAAGCCACAAATTACTACAACGGAATTCGTGTTGACTGTTATGTACACAATCAAATAGGCTTTTCTCTAAGTGTCTCCATTGAAGGAGACTTCTTTCAAAAAGGAAAAATATACCTTACAACTGGCTATAGGGATGAAGAATAAACATTGACAGAGTTACTGTTGTATTTATCAATGTACTTTTTACTATGCTATAACCCTGCATTAATAATCAGTTATATAAACAAATAATGAGTGAGAATAAATTGACACTGTTTCCTCATTTTCTTATAAATAAATGGCTGAATAATGTTTCTAATTGCCTTGTGGCAATTAGGATAATTTACTATTATTAATTGCATTGGCATCCTGTTGAGTTAATATGGAGCTTAGGTTCTGTTTGAGTTACATGTTAGGGACTAGGTTTTTTGGAATCTTGAGCCTAGTGTTTAATAATTGCTAGGGCTAAACACTTAACCTATGCATGACAGACTCTTAAGTGAATAGTTATAAAGGAGGAAATGGTCCCAGAATAAGTGCCGATGGTTTTTAGACAGCAAAAGCTATGCTATGTTGCGGGATGCCACTTTGTGGACAGGATGCTCTAAATGTAGAACTAGATTTATGCAGTGTTGTAGTGAGGGTATCTAGAAGTTTGATTATTCTCAACAGATCTTAATTTCTTGGAATAATTTCCAAATGGAAAGAAACTAGTTTAATTTCTCTATTTCCCTTTCACAAACCTCATGTCCTCAGAACATGGCCTCCACTGGGAGACTTGAAGTCAAACAGCTCCTAGACTTACTGATACAGACTACTTGTACTAGTAGACTGAGAAATTCAAGGGAAATGTCTCACCAGGAGCTGAAGAAGCGGAATTTTAGGTGTGGTTAGTGAATAACTGAAATCTGCTTCAGTAGACCTCCCCAGAGACAGAGAAATGTTCTCTATAGTTCCAGTGGCTCAAAGCCACACAGTACTTTCCATTCCATAGTGGACCTCCTTACTGCTTTAGAATGATTGTGTGGCAGGATGGAGAGTTGCTGGAATTCATATGTCAAGTTCATAACTGTAAGGTGGAAAAAAACACACTCTGCGTTTGCATTCCTACAGAAACCACTGAAATGAGTCATATTCTAGGGGGCAATAGAGTATGATATAGGCTCAGAATTGACTGGATCAAGTTCCTCTGGGAAGGATTGATCACAAAGAATTATTATAAATCTTAGAAAACATTAAATAGGCTCCAACTTTATTATAGCTCCCCAGGGCCTCCCTAAATTTTTTCTGATTAGTAAAGCTAGGGAGGCTGAAGTAGACCAAGAGATGACTGTAGCTGACTTGCATTGCAGATGAGTGAGCCTATGCTTAAGTCTGGAGAAGACTCAAGAAGGGATGAGGCAAGGCTCACTCAGCTTCTTCAAGGTGGATGCTTTTAGGTGAGGTTTTGGGCCCTGAGGGAGTGCCCAGGAGGGAAGTGTTCCCCTTTATTTAACTTCAGTATGATTTCTCAGCTATGGAACTCCCTTTATTTTATAGCACCCAGGATTGGGGAGGAGGAAGGATTTTTCTGGACCAATTCTGATTCCCCAAACATCAATGGCTTGGCTTGGTTCCATTCTTGGCTCTCTCAGCTGTGTTGATGCAGGCCATCTAGTGCTCAAGTGCCCCTGTAATGGAAAGAATTCTGTGAAATTACCTTGCTCCGCATGTTATGAAAACAAGGGTGGGTGGGTGGGTGAGCTCTAAAACCCTACTGCTGATGCATTTCCTTTCTAATGTTCTAGGAGAAATTTAGGTGGGCATAAGCATGGCACACTTTTCAGATCGCCTGTTTGGGAAGCCTAGCTAACTCAAGCAAAGAAGAAGAAAAGCAACTTGGAGTGAGATGAGTGGTAGTGGTGAGAAATACAAACACATAAGGCATTCTTCTCTGGATAGTGGCACATAAAAATCGAGTAGGGTAAAGCTAACAGAGAAAATAGAATTACTTTGCAAATATCCATAGCTTCCTTCACCCGCCCCTCTGATTTCTTCCAAGGAGATGAAATTCTTACAGGTTGGATCTCTATTTTCTCTGCAGATTTTGGATGATGGGATAATTCCCATGAGAAAAGCAGTCAAAGCACAGTGAGGATGAACTTGACATAGGGCTGCATGCAGCCCGGAAAGTCTCTGGGCAGCTGGAGCTGTTAGTAAGGGATGAGTAGGAGGGTCTCTCTTCTGGAAGGAGATAGGTGAGAGGAAGGGTGGCAGTGGGGGACCATGTTAAGGGACTGAGTTGAGTATTGTAAAGAGATGAGTAAGAAAACCATTAAAAATAAAAGAATGTCAAGTCATGTGGCTTATATTAAGAATACAATATTTGTCTTTAGGCATCTTTCCCCACCAAGAGACTTAGTAAAGATCCCAATTACATGTATTTGTTATTCATGAATAGGCCATTTGGGGACAAGGACTCAATTATGTTTAGATTATAATTCAATAGTATACCTATTTAGAATATTATCTATTTATTAACCTAAAATACTTTTTGAGCTCTTTCTTCACTTTATATTTTGATCATACACTTTCCTAAGTAACAATAAATCTGAAAATATTTTAGAAATGTATTTTTAAATCCACAAAATAATAAAGTTCTAGCCGGGTATTACCAGGCTTCCTGCCAAGTACAGTAATTGTTACTTGTGGAATTTTCTTAGAATGGCCAAAGCATTTGACTCAATAACTCTAACTCTGGAATGAGAAGCTGGGTGGAGACATTAGTCTGCTGGAAAGTTGGTGGGTTATTTCAAGCCATATGCTGGAAGGAGAGATTTTTCAGTGGAATCACTCAGCAGATCCAAGAAACAAGGTATATGTTTTTTCCAAACTGAATATGGAAGGAAGTGTTGAGTCCCCTTTTCTCCTAACAGATAGACTCTTTTTTCTTCTTTCTCTTGCTTTTTTGTTGTTGTTGTTCTTCATACTATTGAAATAAACCATTTGTTACATTATACTCTTGGATATAGAAGTAAAAAGACCATACCCAGGTCATATTAGAAAGATGAGGCCAGTTATTTAAGAGCACATACGGACTAGAAACAACCACAAGGCTATGAGGAGCTGAGCTGATGATGATAAAGACCACAGGGTCACAGCATCACTGCTTAGTCAAGGACACTGAGCCCACAGTGCTCAGCCACGGTGTCCAGATCTGGGTTTTAACATTCTCCTCTTAGTGGATTGGAGTTAAAACTGAATTTCCTTGTTGTTCTTTCCCATTTGGTAACGTGTGGAACAAATTCATAAAAATGAAGAATATTAAATGTAAGCAAATAAATTGCAAATGGTATTCCCTAACTGCAAAAGTTAATTTTTAAAACTTCATTTGTAAACAAGCTTGTTTCTTTCCAAAGTAGAAATCAATTAAATGTAGAAATCAATTAAAGAAAAATTTTAAATTTTAAATAGTTCTTCACTGCTGCACATTTATTAGGCTCTGAAAGTGATTACACTACCTTTGGTTTCGTTTCCATTTTTATTTCCATCCATTGAACATAGTTGTTCACAATTCATGTTTGCTTTTGAAAGTTAAACCATTAACATAAATGGTTAAAAAGTATTAGTTTTTCTGTTCTTTGATTGGTCCATACTTTAAAAACACTGAAGCATGAGATGTGGTCATGCAAATCTTATCTGAGACCCTGCAGAACTGTGACTTTATTTACAAATGGGTCTGCATGGGATTTTCAGCGCATCTTAGGGCTCTCATCGATTTCATTATCCCCTTGCATTAAAGTCACTTTGATATTCATTATTTTGGAAAATTACTAATCACAATGTAATTTGCCTTTTTTGTCATCCTATGTAATAGAAGAGTAATATCCAAATTTACTGTACCTTCACTACACCAAATAAATCACGCCCACAAGCCACACCAACACACCATGCCCACAATCCAATCAGGAACTGTATGCAAATTAACACACAACCAAGATGGCTGCTGCCCATGGCAGGCCAGGCCAGGCGGGCTGGGGGCAGGGCCAGGCAACAATCGGCACTGATCGCAGGGCAATGGCTGGCTGGGGTTCCCGGGCTGAGGTCCCCTGCCCAAGGAGGGAAAGTCTCGGCCAGAGGCTTTCGGCCTTGGGAAGACTGGGGCTGAGCCATCAGTAGGACATCCCCTGAGGGCTCCCTGTATGTGAGAGGGGGCAGGTTGGGCTGAGGGACCACCCACCTCCAGTGCATGAATTTAGTGCATTGGGCCCCTAGTCTTATCTAATAAAAGAGTAATATGCAAATTGACCATACCGCTGATCAAGCCACACCCATAGCCATGCCCACCAGCTAATCAGGAGCAAATTATGCAAATAAACTCCAACCAAGATGGCTGCCACTACTGAGAGCAGGAGGGAGGCTTGGGTTTCTCTGGCAATAGAGGAAGCCAAGCTTTCCACCTGCCATTGCTGGCTTAGGCCTCCACTCAACACTACACAGTTTAAATTAGAGAAGATACATAATCCCAACAGAAATGGCGGCAGTCATGGAGCTGGAGAGAGAAGAGTCTAGGGTTGCTGGGGTGATGGAGGAAGCCAAACTTCTGCTGCCCTAGCCTAGGCCTCCACCCTAGGCTGCAAAGTTTCAAACAGAAATGGCTGTCACTACAGAGCAAGCAGAAGGCTTGGCTCCACTCCAGGCTACAAAGTTTCAATTGTAAAACATAAATTAATCCCAGATCCCAGGGCCTCCAATTGGGTCCCTAGGGGATGTGGCTGGCCTGCAAACCACCATAGGCCCCTCGCCCAGGCTGCCCCACACCCTAAGAAAACCCCCATTCTGATCCAGGACACCCTTCAGGACAAACCAGCCAGTCCCCACCCATGCACCAGACCTCTATCCTATCTAATAAGAGTAATACGCAGATTGACCATCACTCCAACACACAAGAGGGCTGCCCTCATGTGGACACAAGATGGCCACCACAAGATGGCCAGCAGGGGAGGACAGTGGAAGATTCCAGGCCTACAAGGGAGGGCAGTTGTGGGTTATCAGGCCAGCAGGGGAGGGCATTTGGGAGAGACCAGGCCTTCAAGGGAGGACAGTTGGGGGTGATTAAGGCTGCAGGGGAGGGCAGTTAGGAATGACCAGGTTGGCAGAGGAGGGAAGTTGGGGGGCAAACAGGCTGGCAGGGGAGCAGTTAGACATCAATTAGGCTGGCAGGGTAGTAGTTAGCAGGTGATCAGGCTGGCAGGCAGAAGCAGTAAGGTGCAATCAGGAAGCCAAGCAGGTAAGCAGTTTGGAGCCAGCAGTCCTGGATTGTGAGAAGGATATCCGACTGCCTGTTTAGGCCCAATCCTACCAGGATTGGGCCTAAACTGCCAGTCAGACATCCCTCGAGGGGTCCCAGATTGGAGACGGTGCATGCTGGGCTGAGGGACACCCTCCTGACCCCCTATGCATGAATTTCTTACACTAGTTTATAAATAAAAAGATCTGTACATGTCTAAGAAACAGGTTGGGAAAAAAACCTACTCAGAGTAGATAATATTCCTCTGTTATGTCTATAGTATCTGAAATATTTCCTTACTCTTTCCACTGAGACTTATGAAACTTTTCCCCAAAACTTTAAATAAACTTAAACATTACTTAAAGGGATATTTATAGAACTTTTCAGTTCACAAATCTCTAGATTCTAGAGTCTAGAAGTTAATTTGCTTTGCTTAGAATAAGCCCTTGACTAACCACATAGAGAAAAAAACTCCAGAACTAGTCCAGGCCCAACTCACTGGACGTCAGCTGGGACAAGCATGTGCTTAAGCTGATTTTAGACTCAGAATGTCGCTTATTTACATTTTATAAATATGAAATATCCAAGAACCACATTTATTACAAATGTAAGAATAAGTGAGGTCATTTGTTTCAAGCTTGTTAGAATTTTCCTCTGGGATTTTATGGGGGTTTACTCCCTCCTCATATGACCTCCTGAACCACAGAAGTGGGAACATTAAAACCTATACTTCTCAGAGACCTCAGAATCTAGGGTTCAATAATTAGGTTCTGCATTCAGCTGGTGGTGTACAAAATTTGAAGTTTTTCTTCAGTTTCTGCTGCTTTTGCTCACAGGTATATTTCTTCAGGAATCAGGATTCCCTGCTGCAGATGAGGCCCCGGGTCATTTACATTTAGAATAGCTTGGTGTGGCTCTGGTGTGGTGCAGAGCCTAGGAGGTGCTGGATGGCCTTGCGACTTAACAGTTACACCTTCCAGACCCTAGATTACAGCTAAGTAAGTGTTCCCAGAGCAATAGTTTCAGGGAGAGCTTCCAGATTCCCAATTTTCCTGAATGTAGTTTTGGTGGCAGCTCCCTTGATGCACCAGTGTTCCAGAATTATGTACACTAATAAAAGATAAATATATAAATTGACCATCACTTCAGGACACCCACCAGCCAATCGGGAGTGGGACAAAGATGGATGCGGCCATAGAGCGAGCCAGAGTGAGTGGGAGGCTTCCTCCATTGCCAGGGGCGACCCAAGCCTTCTGTCCATCCTGGCAACCACTGAAGGAAGGACCTGTGTGTGGTGGTCACGGAGTCAGCCTGGGCACACGGGAGCCTGGCTGCTGAACGAAGAGCCTGGGGGTGGCAGACATGAAGTTGGTCTGAGAGCGCGGGAGGCTTAGGTCTCTGTCGCCTGGGCTGGCTGCCGAGGGAGGGGCCTGTAAACAGCCCTCAGCCCCTTACCCAAGCTGATCATGCCCCCATGGGGTGAGGGTCCCTGCTGGAGGACCAGGTTGCAAATAGCCATCAGTCCTTCACCCAGGCTGGCCACATCCCCCCAGTGGGGACCCTCACCCCATGGGAGCATGGCTGGCCTGCAAGTTGCCCTAGTCCATCACTCAGGCCAGCACCGTCCCCAGTGAGGAACCCCAATGGGGAAGTGGCTGGCCTACAAACCACCACAGGTCCCTTGCCCAGATCACCCAGCCCTCCAAGGAAACCCCCACACTGATCCAGGACACCCTTCCAAGCAAACCAGCCAGCTCCCACCCATGCACCAGGTTTCTATACTGATAAAAGGGTAATATGCTAATTAGACTGGGAGACGTTTCAGACATTCTTCTGGACAAAGTCATGGTGGTGGGGCTGAGGTAGAGGGGGTTAGGGATCAAGAGGGGAATGCAGTTGTGGGGTGATCAGGCCAGCGGGGGGGGGGGGAGTTGGGGGTAAGCAGGCCAGCAAGGGGGGCCATTTGGGGGCAAGCAGGCCATCAGTGGGGGTCAGTTGGGGATGATCAGGCTAGTGTGGGGGCAGTTGGGGGTGAGCAGGCTGCCAGGGGGGCTGTTGGGGGTGATCAGGCTAGAGTAGGGGCAGTTAGGGGTGAGCAGGCCAGCAGAAGGGTCAGTTGTTGGCGAACAGGCCAGTAGGAAGAGTGATTAAGGCAATCAGGCAGACAGGCAAGCGGTTAGGAGCCAGCAGTCCCAGATTGCAAGAGGGATGTCTGACTGCTGGCTTAGGCCCAATCCCTGTCTGATTCCACAGGGATTGGGCCTAAACTGGTAGTCGGACATCCCACGAGGGGTCCCAGATTGGAGAGGGTGCAGATCTGGCTGAAGGACACACACTCCCTCCACCCCCAGTGTTTACTGGTCCACTAGTTCTGAAATTATTTCAGAAGACTAAAGTCCAAGTCTCCATCTTTTATTTTTCAAAATACATTTTTATTGATTTTAGAAAGGGGGATAGAGAGAAACATCAATTATGGGACAGAACCATTGATTGGCTGCCTTCTGCACACCCCTCACTCAGGATCGAGCCCACAACCCAGGCATGTGCCTTTGGCCAGAATTGAACCTGGGACCCTTCAGTCCTCAGACTGATGCTCTATTCACTGAGCAAAACCAGCTAGAGCCAAGTCTCCATCTTTTTAAATTATTTTATAAGGACCAAATTCCCTGATTTAAATTAATTTCACCTTAAAACTATAAATCCTGATTGATAATAGTGATTAAGCAGTAGGTTAGGTATTTAACCAACTTTGATTTGAAGGAAGTGAGCACCAACTTACTGTTAAATGATGGTCTAGTTAGAATCTATGGCAGCTGATGATGAATGGTTACATTAGTTGTTACTTGTATTACCTAGGACAGTGGTCAGCAAACTGCAGCTTGAGAGCCACATGTGGCTCCAGAACTGCGGTTTGCTGCTCTGTAGGGGCTTAATCACAAGGAACAACAGCCTGTAATTATTAGAATCGAGAGTCTAGATCAGTGGTCGGCTAACTCATTAGTCAACAGAGTTGCAAACCATGCTCGCGAGCTGCATGTGGCTCGCAAGCCGCAGTTTGCTGACCGCTGACCTAGGATGAAGTGCATATAGAAACATGGCTTTAGTAATTGAGTGATAAGGACCAAGGTACAGTATGATGGCATGGCAGATAGGTGAAATGACTGCTGTGCACTGCACTGGAGAGATTAAAAAGAGAAAATCAAGGCTTTAAATTATCTCTGCAGTGTGGTTAGAGAACCAGGGAATTTTTAGCCTTAAAATAATCTTTCTGTGGCTGTTGGTAGCCAAAAATCAATCAGAGTCTGGCCCTATGGCTTGTTAAATTATGACATAGACTGAATTCAAAGACTGGCCAGATTTCTTATGTGGAAGTGCACTGCTTGAGATAGTCAGATTCTGAGATTTGGAGAGGTGATTCTTGGGTGGATTTGGAAATTTTTGCTTACCCCCAAATTATACCCATTGATCTCATGAGAGCAGAAGTAGTCTTTTATACCACCCAGTATTCTAGTCTTTTCTTGCTTTAAAAACCTGAGTGAGCTTTGCTGATAGAGTCGCCTTACCAGGGAATGCTAATTTGCTTCATGTTCCATCCTACTTCCAACATTTCTTTCAGACCCATAAGTAGAATCTGATCCCAGACACCACAGGAAGCCAATTATAAAGCCACATCAGAAAGGAAAATACTTTTCACTTCAAAAGACTGCAAAATTTTACTAAAAGAAGTAAAGAACTGAAAGAGGGGGGGATATCTGCAATGCTGTCAATAATAAAAAATAGGTATTTAAAAAAAGTAAATTATAGAATATTCGAGGTATCCAGAATAGGATAGAAAATTTTATGAACTCATGTATGAAGAATCCATATGCTATAACTAACAGTTTTGTAACTTCTACCTATAGTCATGCCAACTTAACTTACAAAGGAATATTTACTGGGATTGCCAGAAGGGAAAGGAATGCTGGGTAGCAGAACAACAACTATCATGTCTCTAGGATAAGCCATTGCCTCAAGTAGCCTATGTACCATCAAAATGCCTGAAAACTCTACCACAAGCAAACCATTACTGTTGCTTATACTTGTCCCTTTAAAAATGAAAAAGACTTTCTCTTTAGGGTACTGTCCTCATTGTAAAGATGAGAGGTTAAGTAAGCTGTCTAGAGTAGTAGAAATGGGACTTGATACAGAGCTGTTTGGCCTCAAAGCTCCTAACTCTTAAAAGAAAAAAGAGTAAGTAAATGATGCAAATGCTATAAAATAAATTTCCCTTTTATAACTGTTACCTGGGTGTCTGTTACCAATTTCTTATGTATCCCATATATATATATATATATATATATATATATATATACATATATATATACTTATACAAGTAGGCATAAATAATTTTAAAAAGGTAGTATTGAAAAAAATATAGTATTGAGACATTATTTTATGATTTTTAAATATATTCATTTTACATGTCTTGGCAATCATTATATATTAGTATAAGTGGAGTGTCCTTATTGGTTTTGCTAATATCTACACAGTGTTGTCTCTAGAGTTTTATTTATGTAACTAGCCTTACTTATAGATCCTTAAATTCCTTAAATCCTTAGATTCTTAAAATTTCCAATCTCTTGCTATTGTGAAAACTGCAATGAATTGCCAAAACTGGTTTGGCTCAGCGGATAGAGCATCGGCCTTCAGACTGAAGGGTCCCAGGTTCGATTCCGGTCAAGGGCATGTGCCTTGGCTGTGGGCACATCCCTAGTAGGGGGTGTGCAAGAGGCAGCTGATGGATGTTTCTCTCTCATTGATGTTTCTGACTTTCTATTCCTATCCCTTCCTCTCTGTAAAAAATCAATAATATATATATATATATATTTTAAAAAAACTGCAATGAATATTCTTTTATATATAACTTGGCTTATATTCAAGAGTGTATGGAGGATATATTCCTAGAAATGAAATTTTTAAATAAAAGGTTATTAGTGTTTTTGCTCATCACTGTCAAATTGCCATCTGAGGGAGTATTTCAGTTTTCACTCCCATCAGCTATCTATAAAAGCACCTGAAATATTTCCTTACTCTTTTCACCGAAACCTGATGAATGGAAATAGTTATTTTCATGTAGTTTTAATTTGCATTTCTCTTATTTTGGGTGATTTTGAGCATCTTTTTATTACATATAAGAGTAATTTGTATTTCCAGCCCTGTTAAGTGTTCAGATTCGTTGTCTTGTGGACGGCTAGTCTTTTCAATATGGCTTATGGTAGCTAATTAAATGTTAATGGAATAGACTTTAAAATGTTTTTCATGTGTGTTGCCAATATTATTCTCATTTGCTTATAGTATGGTTACTCCAGGCAGCATTTTGTTTTCAGTTTATTTATGGTTTTTGCTGTTGTATTTTAAATTTGGCATTCTTTTTTTGGTTTAAGTAGTGAGATTGGGGTCCCACTTTATTTTCCTTTCCAGATGAGAAAACTTCCCATTTTAATAACTACAATGTTCCTTCTTAAGGAGACTCTCAAAGATAATATTACAACAGTTCAGACCTATCTACCATGTGTCTCTTAGTGCTCTGCAGCCTATTTCCTCAGAGTGGGCCCTTATTTATTTCTTAATTTATTTACTTATTTTAATCCTATCTAATTAAAGAGTAAAATGCAAATTGACCATTACTTTAACACACAAGATGGCCGCCCCCATGTGGTCAAAGATGACTGCCCCCATGTGGACACAAGATGGCCAGCAGGGGAGGGCAGTTTGGAGGGACAATGCCTACAGGAAGGTTAGTTAGGAGTGACCAGGCCTTCAGAGGAGGGCAGTTGGGGGGGACCCAGGCCTGCAAGGAAGGGCAGTTAAGGGTAACCAGGCCAACAGGGGAGGACAGTTAGGGGCAACCAGTCTAGCAGGGGAGGGCTGTTGGGGGCGACCAGGCTGACAGGGGAAGGAAGTTAGGGGTGAGCAGATTGGCAAGGGAGGGTAGTTAGAGGTGACTGGGCCAGTAAGGGAGGGCAGTTTGGGGTCACCAGGACAGTTAGGGATGACTAGGCCAGCAGGAGAGGGCAGTTAGAAGCAATTTGACCAGCAGAGGAGCAGTTAGGCATTGATCAGGCTGTCAGGGGAGTGATTAGTGGGTGATCAGGCTGGCAGGCAAAAGCAGTTAGGGGCAATCAGACAGGTAGGCAGGTGAATGGTTGAGAGCCAGCAGTGGTGGGATAGGGCCCAAACAGGTAGTCAGACATCCCTCCAGGGGTTTCATATTAGAGATGGTACAGGCTAGGCTAAGGGATATCCACCCACCCTGTGCACAAATTTTGTGCATGGGGCCTCTAGTTGAGATATAATTGGCATGCAACACTGTAAGCTTAAGGCTTGCAGTGTGTTGATTTGATGCATGCAGTGCACCTTAAACTTACATAATGCTACATGTCAATTTATATAATGCATAAAATGTGGAACTCGGCTTCAGAGAGGGGGAGTGACTTCCCGTGTCACACAGGTAGTGAGTCAGGAAGCAGGGGTGGGAACAAGGTTACCATGCTAAGTGACAGAAAAGGGGAGGCTGCAGGTAGTGGTTGGGGGCCTCAGTGGTCAAAGGCCACAAAAGTAAGAAGGCTGTGATGGAAAGAGGATGAGCACACAAGGCAAACCCTGCCACTTAGGTGACTTGGATCCTGGGCTGAGGCCTCCTGGGTACAATCTCAGGGGCAACCCCAGTGTAGAAGACAAACTGGGACAGAATATGGGGATTCCCTCCCTTAAGGCATTGGGAGTAGCTCATTTGAAGAGAACGGGTGGACTGACTAGTCGAACTGCAAAATCTTACCATTCGCACCAGCTAAGTAGCCTTGCTCCAGCTCCGACTGGGAGACCAGGGTTTCATCCAGGTCTACAACAGGGGAGAGCCATAGCAGAGAGCCTGCCCTTGTATCTGCTTAGACACACTAGTGCTCTGACCTGCACAGAGCTCTCTACATGGACTCCTTCAGACACATGGTGCAGGCTGGGGTCTTGCTGCTACACCCTGATGGAGAGGGTAGGAGCCAGAGGCAGGGTCTTGTCTGAGACTGCTTGGAATCCCCAGAGTTCTCTCTTCTATCCATTCATCTTCTGGGTATTTCTCCCAAGACTCAGCTGGTCTTGATGCTCCTGCCAACGAACTCAGATATCCAGCAATCATGTGAAAAAACTTTCCTCTTTTGTTTGTTTTCTAAAATATGTTTTTATTGATTTCAGAGAGGGAGAGAGAGAAAAACATCAATGATGAGAGAGAATCATTGGGGATTGAGCCCATGACCTGGGCATGTGCCCCTTGACCAGAATGCTACCCCGAGACCCTTCAGTCCACAGGCCAATGTTCTATCCACTGAGGCAAACCAGCTACTGCTTGCCTGTTGCTGTGACACCAGTGGCTCTCAGATGGTAACTGTTCAAAAGGATTGTATGCACTTCTGAGATTTTAGGTACCTAACCTTTTAAAAATAAGTCCTACACTTAAAGAATGTTATGTCACCTAGTTTGAACTTGATAAAGTGCATGAAAGCAATTTTAAAAATTGTGTGGTCCTCTGAGTATAAGTACATGGACATATTTTTGAAAGCATCTATTTCAGAGTCCTGAAATTTACATTTTATCACAGATAACTAAATATTGTTGTTTCAAAAACTTGATTATTGGATCATTAAGATTTTTATCTAGATTTAAATAAGTAGACAAAATGCTTTACTATTGATTAGTAACAAGATCTTTTAGAAAAATGTATGTAGTATTGTGTACTAAGCCTAGCAATCCAAGTATATTTTTATAGCAAAAATTCATGGTATTTTCTGGATTCTTATCAAGTGCAATAAAAAGTTAATTTGTTTTGTAACCACTTTCTGCCCCAAACTGAAAATTAGAAAATTAGGAAAGTGGTTATTAACAGGAAATGACATTTGTGTTCCAATTTGGTAAAATAATTTATGCAATTAAGGAGAAGTGAGTCATAACAGAGACCGCAAGGTTTAGAAGTCAGACACAGCTGGGGCCAGTTCTGCTTCTAACACTAATTGATCTGTGTTTAGGGATAGTTACTTAAGATCTGTGAGCCCTCTCAGTCTTTCTTCTATAAAATGGGGATAATAAAAACTATGTTGGCTCTTGCCCGTGTTTCTCAGCAGTTAGAGCATCTGCCTGTGCACCAAAGAGTCACAGGTTCGATTCCAGGCCAGGGAGCATGCAGGAGATAACCAATCTCTGCATCTCTCTCACATCGATGTTTCTCACTCTCTCTTTCTCTCTCTCTTTCTTGCTTCACTCCCTCCCTCTCTTCTACTCTCTAAAAATCAATGGAAAGAATATCCTCAGGTATGGATTAACAGAAACAACAACATAAATTACCTGGGAAGATTGTGGAAAGAGTCAAGGCACATAGAAATCATTCAACAATGGTACTGTTTATTATTCTGAATGACATGGAAAATGAATTGTGAACTAAGAGCAAAAGGTAGTTCCTTTTAATAGGAAATAATTAGGTTCCTGAACTAAAGCTGACTACAGTTACTGTAATGTAAATTAAACCATAATCTCTTTGAATTACTTTGAAATTGCTTTCTATCTAGTAGGATAGAAAGAGTTTGGAATTTGTAGGTAACTTTATAGTAGAAAATCAATGCCTCCTGGGTGGAAATACTACTCCCAAAGTTAGAAACATTGTGTATCCCTGAACAAGCCTCTCAGTTACACTCAGCCACAGTGTTATTATTTCTAAATTACTGGGCATGGGGAGCCATTTTTAGGATAACATTAAAAGACATAATGGTTTTATTTTGGAAAAGTCGATTCATCAATATATTTTTCTTCATGGCTATAAAAGTATTTAAAATGAACAAAATAAAGTAGTAAAAACTCTTGCTATTTATTTTTTTCTTGGATGATGAAGGGCTCATTCACGTCCTCTTGGAAAAGATTATTTTGTGCTCTGGTCAAGGTGGCCTGTTTTCTTTTTGTGTTGGAGGGCTTTGAAATTAGAAGTGATTTGTATTTTCCCAGGGAGTGTCCACTTTGGAAAGAAAGAAAATTATATGCCTGAAGAATATGGTTGGTCGATTTATTGTTGTTTATGTCTGTGCGAGGCCTGAAAGGAAATACATAGAATTCAAGTTTTTTTCTTCTTCTGGGAAATATAGTGACCCATTTTGTTTGATGATAGAATAATATTCTTTCTCCTGTTCTAGTGTGTTGAAAAATGAATTCTTTGAGCATGAATTCTTTGATCTTGAATTCTTGGAGCTCACAATTTGAACCAAACCACATATTTATGTAAGAAATGGAGAAAAGAGAACAAATCAAAAATCCTTCCTTACAAGAAGGTTTCAATAAATATATGAGTTTCCCCTCTCCTGAACAATTGCTTAAGCACATTTTATTCCTCTCAAGTGTTCATTTTGGGAAATTGTCCATGTAAATAAGTTCTTCTCTCTGAAACTATTTCATATTCATATGGACTGTTCCTGTGTCCTGTATGGAAAAACCAGCATCTCGGCCACTTGGGATAGTACTAATATATAGACAAGATTGTGATTAAGAATGTGTAACTGCAATTATCCTTGGAACAAAGGGAATTTGCAATGGACTCATAAATCGATTTATAAAGTGTAGATAGTAGAGTCAAAGAGTAATCTTTAAAACCTAATGTTGGCACAAATATCTCATTCACTTGTGCTAGATGCCCTCTCCTGGTCACCATGAGTACTGTTCAGGAATTCATTCTAGATTCTGCTGTACTAGGAAACTTAGTATGTGCACACACTGCAGGTATACTGCATGCTCTGCTTCCTCTGTTAGGTGAAGATAAGTGACTTTTAACTTTACAAGAGTTGGCCTCTTATTTTCCTCCCTCACCTTAGCACTTTTGAGCATCAAGCAGTGTTTGATTAGTCTTCTATAGTGGGATAATACTTGGTTAACTGCTGTTCTCTTTTTCTTGTGACTTCACCATCCATCCATGGGGGTCCTGCTTATGGCCTGTTGGCACATGACAGGAGTGATGTGTGGAAGGGGAGCCAGCCAAGGCCCTGAGCAGATCAGTATGTGCACATCTCCTAACTCTGCCACACTGGCTCACACCACCGCAGCCCTAGGAGCATCAGCCTGTGGAAAGCAGGGCACCCCGGTGTGATTGAGTGTTAAACCCAAGTAGCTGTGAACTCACTGGATTTTATTCATTTTTATCTTAAGTTTTCTGCACTAGGTAGAATGGGGGCCTCAGAATCAGAAGTTACATACATCAATTTTTAAAATTGGTAATGATATCTTCATAAGCCTGTTTAAGAACTGATTGAATTAAGAACTCCCAAGCCTCATGATTTCAGTAGGAAAACAGTTGTTAATCATGGAGCTTAAAGTATCAGAGTTGAGAGAGACTGCAGATGTCCCTTAGTCCAGTTTCTAGTCTAGAATATATTTGACCTTTCAATCTTTTCAGAGAGGGTGAGGTAAGCGTGTTTTCCCAGAAAAAGAAGAGGCTTGCTTATGCTTTGTTAAAAAAGCAGTGGTTTCCCCAAGTTCAGTCTTCTTGAGCTGTGAATCAACCCAGAGTATGTGTCCCTTGGAACATACTGGGTCATGCAGGTGGGACACAGGGTCAGGGAGAACCAAGGTAAATATGCTGCTGCTCAGGCGGGTGCGGAGCCATGGGCAGCAGGGTCCCGTGGTGCTGATTCGGGAGTCTCGTGTCTGCAGCCAGCACTCAGGAAAGAGCTGGCTTATTAGTTTGTAAGAAGGGTAAAATCAAATCCTAGACCTGAGAGTAGTTTCCCCATCAAGTTATAAATATTTTTTCACTGCACTATTCTACAATTAATATTTTTAGCATCTTTGGGTTAATTAACGTATTTTATTGAACTGTCCTGCTTTGATGATAAGCTACTTATATAAATCAATCAATAGAAAAATATTCAATATGAAAATATGTTAATCTCACAAATTATGTATCTTATCAAAAAGCAAAATTTTAATAAGACACTCTGTACATTGTGCTCTTCCAAACAGGAAAATAGCTAAAATTCAGCATGGATTTTATAACTATCTGTTTCCTGAACTAAGATTTTGAATATGTTTCTATTCATTTACCACAGATAACCCTAGTGCATACCATACTATTCCTAGATAGAGGAGGTGCACAATTAATACTTGTTAAATTAATTAATGAACAAAAATAGTCTAAATTTTGTTAATTCTGTGATGTGAATGCCAAGATAATATTTCCATAAAAATGACTACTATGAGTAAACTGCACACAAAAAATGACTGTAATGATTATAGGAAAGCATTCATTATTTTAAGAAAAGATTGGTTTTATTTTAATGCTATATATGCTGTCCTAATGATCTTTTCTATTAAAAAAAGACACTTTCTATTAAAAAATGAAATAGAAGCATAAGTATAATATGCCTAAAGTAATAAACAGAAAATGGAAGAGAAATTTTTTTTTTCTTATGATCAACTTCAAATATAAATGACAGTAGAGAGAATAATACAATAAGCCACCCGGTATCTACCATCCAGACATGGCCAATCTCATTTCACCCATAGCCCTTGCTCCTCCACTCCTCTGCTAAATTCTTTTGAAAAAAATTCATGAGGCATTTCTATTTATACTGTATAGAAGCACATTTTTAATGGAAAATAAAAAATTTCTAAAAAGAATAGATGATTGTCATGAACTTAATATTTCTAGTCAAAGTAAAACATGGTCAGTGCTATTTCTCCCTTAAAGTACTTTTAGATCTTTGGCAGGGTCAGCTCTCACCTCTATTGAAGCAGACACATGTTTTAAAGCTCTTCTCACCTTGTTTTTAATTTGTGTAATTGAATCTAGAATGTATTACTTATTTAACTAGATCTAGATTAATAATGGAAACAAAACTCATTTTATCTTTACATAAAGTTTTCCATTAGAAATAATATTTTTCAGTTATCACCACTTTCAGAGTAAAATTGTTAACTCTTCACTTGTATGATGAGAAGTCTAAAAGTAATTATTTATCTCTATTAAAATAGTTATATTTTAAATAATTCCTGATGTTAAAATTTGGGAATGAAAACAATTCTTTTTTTTTTTTTTTTTGAGAGAGAGAGAGACATTGATTTGTTGTTCCACTTCTTATGCATTCATTGGTTGCTTCTTGTATGTAACTTGACTGCGGAGTCAAAATCACAACCTTGGCATATTGGGATGATGCTCTAACCAACTGAGCTTCCTGGGGGCCTAAGTGGAAACAATTTCAAGAGTTAGGTTAGTGTATGTACATATTTGTGTGTTTGTGTCTACACACAGTGGAATGCCTTCGAATTATGAGACAATTCTGCAGTTCCTTGACTTATATTCAGTCAGCACACACAGGTTTAGCTGTCCTTTCTAGAATAATAAGATACTTGTCAATAAATAGCTGCTGTTCTAAGCTTCTTGACTGTGTTCTAGCTGTTTAGGCTGCCTGCATTGTTCCATGATCCATCATCTAAATGGTTAAAATTTAGCACAGCAGAGAGCCTGGATGATCAGTTCTATCATTAAGTAGCCCCTCCTCCCAATGTGAATGGATAAGAAAAGCTCTGGTATGTTTACACAATAGATACTACCCAGCATTAAAAAGGAAGGAAATCTTACCCTTTGCAATAGCACAGATGGACGTGGGGAGCATTATACTGAGTGATATAAGCCAGTCAGAGAAAGACAAGTAGGTGCCCCCATCTTACTGATTGTTAAATATTTTGAGCCCTATCCAGTTTTGATCAGTGGATAGAGTGGCAGCCTGCAGACGGAAAGGTTCCAGGTTTGATTCCAATCCTGGTCAGGGGCAACCAATCGATTTGACTCTCTCACATCAATGTTTCTTTCTGTCTCTTTCCCTCCTTTCTACTTTCTCAAAAAAAAAAAAAATCAATGGAAAAATATCCTCAAGTGAGGTTTAGCAATAACAACAACAAAAACATTTTGAAAAACTGCTCAGGTTTAGAAGATGATATGGGATTGAACCAGGGAGTAGATAAAAGTTGGAACAAACAGTGTAAGGAAAATAAGGGACAGTCCTAAGAAAGCAGGCTGGAGATGACTAGAAAGTCTGGCTGAGAGCTTCCAATGGGCATAAAACAGACAAAACTTACTCAGAGTGAGAAGACTGGGCAGGAAATAGATTAGAAAGACGATAATCAAAAAGTTGAAAAAGATTACATAAAGTGCCTGTACTGAACACTGCAAAGCAAGTACATGAAAACTGAGACGACTTTGTTGATAAAGGATGCTGCTGGTGGGCACTGTAAAAGCACTGCTATGTTCTGCAGTTTGAGTGTCCTGGGAATATTTTTGTAAGAAACTCTATCGTTATGACAATTTTCCATACTAACCAATATTTTCCATTCCTCTCTGTAAAGCACAGTGATTGGTTCCCACAGCTTGGTGCATGTTCATGGTCATCAGGTTGTTTGTTCTCCAGCCTGCCAAGCTGCTGCCAGGTTAAAGCATATGTTTACCTACGTAATAGTTGTGTTTGTTCCCAGACCTGTTTATGCTAGTTGTGCTTACAGCTTTAAATGTATAAATCATTATATAAATTAATGAAATTTGAGTGAGAAAATGGAAAATAGTTGTTTCAATAAAAATTGAGTTGATAGAAATAAATCCCTAAAATTGCTACTGAATTACATGTGGACAATTAGTGTAAAAAAATGGGGGAGAGGTGAATTATTTAATCTAGAAGGATTTTACACTCAGATTGCTTTCCTAGTACCTTGAAAATGTCAACTCACCTTAAAGAAATAAAAATTAGAAATTATAGTGTTTTCTAATTTCTAAACACCATGATGACAAGGTGTTTTGTTTTTTTAAACCGGCATGTCTCCAATCATTTGACTACTAGCTTTCCATCAAAAGACTGAGAATAAATGTGCATTCATTTCCACAGTGATAAATAAATGTGTATTTTTAAGGAAATAAAAGTTAAAGGTAAGTATAGTTTTTTATGCATAAGTGCTTAACCATTGATCCAGATTGCATCAGGATTTCTACTGTATGGAACAATTAGAACCGACTAGAATTTAAAAGTTAAGTATGAATTCTGTTATTTTCCCAAATATTCTACATGAAACTATTTATAAGACTAACACAATGGAATAATAGATTTGTACAAACTTTCTTTGTATGTCTCTCTCATGTATATATTCATCTTTAAAGAGGAGTCAGACTAAGAGTCTAATTCTCTTGTCATTCCCTATGTGAGAGAAAGTAGGGAAAAAAGGTGAACTGATACAACAAAGCATCATTGTCTGTGATCCTTGTGCCAGGACATTCTTGTTGTGCATAAGGCAGCAGCATCAGTTGCTCAGAGACGGGATTAGGCCTGGTGCTCTAGGCTCTGAATCCTGGAGATTGGAGGCATCTGTATCACTTAAGGGACCAGGCTTTCCCTGGACAATTCTGCCTGAGGAATAAATGGTAACATGTAGGAATGTGTAGTGCAGTGAGGGGAAGGCTTGAAAAGTATACACTATGATTCAAACCTACTACAAAATGTAGTTTCTTTGTTCTTTAAAATTGTCATCTTGCCTTGGAAACCATATTTCCGCTGATGGCACAAAATAACTGCACCTGCCAACTAAAGGCAAGTTATTCTCTTAAAATGGACATTTCTAATTAGGGTTAATTTTGACTTCCAAGATTTTTACTCCCTTTCTTTCTGTCCAAGCTGGCATCTGGATGTAAGGAGAAGCTAATGCAGCCTGCAGCATTGGATAAAGGCAGTTTCTTGCTCACCAGGCTTTCCTGAGATTCCCTAATCTTGCCTTGCTCCTGGGAGAACTGTGGCGGATTTCGAAGTTGCAGCTGGTCTTGTCTGAAGTAGTGCTGTGGTGTTGTGCTGACATTTACAAGTCAATGATCATGGATTTAGCCATTGCTTTTATGTTCAATGACCCCTGTTTCCCAGGCCTCCTTGGTCTGCTGGAACTGCTAGTCCTGTGACTGCCCCATAAGGAAGTTCCAGAGCCTTTGTCTGCTTTGTCCACACTTCGCTGCAGGGTACAGGGTTTTGTGAGAAGGCACAAGGCTCCTCCCTCAGGCACTGCTGTTCTGCTCATATGAGCCCTATTACTCCAACACCAAACTGGATCTGAAGCTTTGCTCCAGAATGTAGTCACCCTGACTGGTTTTGTGGATCTAGACCACTAGCTCTAATGCTCTTGAATCATCCCTCAAACTTATTTGATATCTGTCCTCCTCTAACACCAGAGACATTGACACTGAGAGAGGAGCTAGAATACTTGATCTGACTACTTGCCCTTATTGGCTCTGCTCCACAGCAATTGGAAGAATATTTCCTTATTTCTATTGGATGGAGTCTTCCCTTACATCATATCTTCATTCTTCTCTTTACTATGGCTTACAATAAATATGCTTAGGACCTCATGTTTTGTTCTTCAGAAGGAAGTTTAGATTTATTTTTAAAACTCTGTTTCAACACCTGGATTTTAGTGCTGTTATTTCACAAAGGATCAAAAGAGTTTGCTTTTAGACTCAAACCTCAGCAATGTTGTTTTTAATATAGGGAATATCTACCTACTACTCCTGGTCTGGGACAGTAAAACAATGGGTTTAACATTATTTGCTGAAAAGCAAGAAAGGGGAAAACTGAATTTCTGTTAGGGAGAGCACTATAATTAATATTTCTTCAATTCTCATTAGATGTTAAAAATTATCAGTCATTAAGGAAATGCAAAAGACCCAAAACATGCTGAGATACTACTGCATACCTACTAGAGTGGCTATAATTAAAGGATTCATTCTATCATATGTTGGTAATAATGAGGGAGAACTTTAACTTTTATTGTATTTATTTTTATTTTTAAAATATATTTATTTATTTATTTCAGAGAGGAAGGAGAGGAAGATAGAAATATCAATGATGACAGAAAATCATTGATCAGCTGCCTCCTGCACACCCCCAACTGGGAATCAAGTCTGCAAACCAGGCATGTGCCCTGACCAGAAATTGAACTATGACCTCCTGTTTCATAGGTGGATGGTAAACCACTCAGCCACACCCAAATGGGTAAACATTAACTTTTATATATTGCTGTGAGCAATAGAAAATGATATGGCTACTTTAGAAAGCAATTTAGCAGTTAAATGCAGACCTACCATATAATCCAACCTTCCTTGTAGGCAATTTATTCAAGAGAAAGGGATGCATATGTCTATACAAAGACTTATAGACAAATGTTTATAATAGTTTCATTTATAATAGACAGAAGCTGGAAACAACCCACATATCTATCAACAGGTGAATGAATTACCAAAATTTGGTGTATACATACAATGGAATACTCCTCAGCAATGAAAACAACTGAACTATTGAACACATCAGCATGGGTGATTCTCAAAATCATGATGTTGAATGAAAGAAGCCAAACAAAAGAGTATGTACTATATGGTTCCATTTATATGAAATTCTAGAAAATGAAAACTAGTATATAGTGTCAGAAGGTTATTAGTGGTTGTCTGGGGATGGTGGGTTCAGGTAAGTGGGCAGAAGAGTGGGATACAAAGGTGCACAAGGAAACATTCAGAGGTGATGACCATATTTACTAAATTGGCCATGCATTGGTTTCATGTACACACACATGATTGATTCATAATTATAACCAAGCTTATCTCTTGACTCTAGTTTTCTAAAATCCACCAAGGTGCCCCCCTGCAAGAGTGAAAGATCCCCTGTTAGTACTCTGATACTAAAAACGTTTTATTTCTGCATTTTCTATCCTGTTGATAAGGCTGAAAACACCTAATTCCTTCTTATAATTTGCTATTAAACAGGCCAAATAACTCTAATTCTTCAGATTTGTCTTTAGCAAAGTCAAACATAGGTTGTGTTCACTGCTTTCTAGGTTCTAGTCTTCCAAGTAAGAGGTCTTTCAAAGAAGAGGTCATTTCCTGACATCAAATTTGAAAACCATACTTATTAAACATTGAACAGATTTTAGCTGGTGTAGTTAATATATGAACCACCTCATAAGATTTAGTAAATTGCTAAATGATAATGTGGACCATACTTTGTAATATTAATTTTAAAAATTAAATACAAAGTGCCACTTACAGAAAAGACCCAAATACTATATGTCTCTGACCAGACCAACATTACTATTATAAAATTATCAGCCTCCAAATAATGGATGTTAGGTAGCAGAGAAGAGGATCTGATTTTAAGCTTGAAACTGAGCAATGTGCATGCAAGTACTTGATTGATTCCGTAATCTTCAACTAGTAAATTGGATGATTATTCTGTAACTTCTGATGCATAGATTGTGTGTTCTTCGTTTCCTCTTTATATACCGACCAAGACCCCCAAATTTAATTAAAAAATGAAATTAATTTATTTTTCTCATACTACAAGAATGCTAGATAAGTGTCATCTTGCTACCAAAAATAATTTTATAAGGAGTTAGGAGTGTATGCTTATTTCTAAATTGAAATTTTAAAATTGTGTTTTCAAATCACTAAAAACATATTAAGGCCTATTAGATATTATCATACTGAGTATCAGTAGGCCAACAAACATAAAAAACCATCTTTGCCATCAAAGAGTATGAAATGTAGCTAGAGGTAAGGAGAAAATACTTCAAATGAGAGAAATTAAAAACAGAATGAAAACATAAAATAACTATTCATTACATATGGAAGAGGTACCTCTCAGAAGGTATTACATGATGAAGTGAACAGGAACATTGGTTACCAAGGGAAATCAGGGCTTCATCATCATCTGAGCTAGTTGGGCAAGCTTTTCTTCAAAGAAATAAGACTGGAGTTTGGTCTTGCAGGGTTGTGTAACATGCACCAAATGTTTGGCGAGACCTAGGAAACGCACAATTGCTTTTAATAAATTGTTGGTCTGATGTTCTCTACTCGGAGAGTCAATATGTTCAAAGAATGCACGTTGCCAGTAAAAAGTCAGTCCCTTTCAATGATGATGTTGACAGCTCTGCCAGGGGGTTGTGCTTCTCCCAGGCCAAACAGTGTGACTGAAGTCTGAAGGAGTCCGTCAGAAATAGCCCGCTTGTCGGAACTGGGATGTGTTTGCGGAACTGTATTGAAGCACCTGTGCCCGCCCTTGTCTGGACATGGTTATTAATCCTTCGTTTTCCCAGGTGGTGCACTGGTTCACAGATGTTACTGGAGGGAACGAAAATGTTCGTGTTTATGCAGCAAATCTGCTCTGAAGAAACCATTATGCTCAAGTGAGGAAATGCCATAGTTATTTTGGTATTCCTTTAATTTTGGAAGTCTGTATTATTTGCAGGGCTGACCAAAATTCTTTTTAAAAAAGTCCACAAATAAACATTAAATTCCTGTTTAATATGGTGGAGGTGACTGGATTTTGAAAAACAAAAGAACACTCAGTCACGCTTGTTCCTACCCAAAGCTAGAGGCCTTTCTGGTAACTCAGAAATCTAACAGGAGCCCTATCTTATTTCTGACTTTGAATAGCTACCTCAAAAGGTAGGCTCTGCAGGAGGCCTTTTCTATTTTCAACATTTCTGAAACTGGTAGCAAAGAGATTAATCTAAGAAGTTTCCAAAATCAATGTCTCCTTGGCAGGCAGTGATGGAATTTCCAGCTCAAAAAATTATCTCTAACTCTTTTTAATGTAAATCTTTTCTGACCTGGGTAAACAGAGAAGAATGCATTTGAGTTCTTTACCTATGAAAATGTGTATTACCTATTGCTCAGAAAATTCAGCAGAAGAATGGTAATTTATCATTTTTTTCCCACACATATGAAACTTGTGTTAATTGGCAAGTTGAAGCAATTCTAGAGTCATTTGGGGTCACCTGTTCTTGGATGAGTTTGAATAAAAGCTGGTGCAAAGTCCTCTCAAAGGATTTTTACATGGAAATAGCTTGGAATTATGGGAGGGTGTCTTTTATCCTTGGTTACCTTTGATCTTTAACTTCTATTGAATTTCTTATCTCCAGTCTTCATTCCACCTATACTATGTGACACTGACTCATGCTCCCCTAAATACCACTGACCCAGAATTGTGTGTGGAGAATTTCCTGAATATTTGCAACAAAGGGAATGGGTGGGATTAGGTGGAGCACTCCACGCTGAATATTAGGCATTCCTCTTTGTGACAATACTCTAGACATCTCTATAACCAACTGGACCTCTTTGCTAAAAGCCCTAGCTTCCCTCCCCCACACACACTCTGCAGCTTTCATATCATTTTTCAGCTCTCCTTGCCCTCTTTTTTAAAATTTTACTGGCCCCCAAATTCAAAATTCCTGTAAAGTAATTCCTCTCTAACTTGCCCCAGACCAGTGCTGCAAAATAGAACTTTCTGTGATGACAGAAATGCTATAATCTGCTCTATGCAATGTGATATCCACATGTAACTATTGAGCACTTGAAACGAATGAAATGTCACACTTATCTTTTTTATTTTATACTGTATTCTGATAGTCTGTTTAATTGTCTATATCCCTTTAGGTCAGTCAATACTTCTTATACAGTCAGGAACATTTTAGGTATCCAGTAGATTTTTTTAAAATATATGAATTAGTAGTAATGCATGAGGTTATCTTTAAGGAATGGCATATAAACTAGTTTAACTGGAATTTAGGATATGGCAAGGATAGGAGTGAAAGATATGAAAGAAAGATGGTTAGGTGTTAGGTTGAGTTCCCTGAATACAAATTCTGAGATAAAGATTTTAGTGCAGAATGTTGGGGTTCTCTCTTGTAAGGGATTTAGGAAGGCAGGATGTGGCACACAAAGTTGGACTGAATTCTCAGCTTATCCCACATGGCATACAGAAGCTAGTAACTCTACAAAGTTGTGCTGAATTGAGACAATGGGACTGGGTCATCATATACCTATAGCAATCAGTTATTGTTTGAGGGCTGCCTCTGGAGAGGGAGCAAAATTTGGGCCAAATAACTTCTTTAGCCAGAGCAATTTCTGGGAAGAAATTTAGCTATGACCAGTTGGAAGCCAACTGTGGTATTTGGGAAATGAATACTCAAGGGGGATCTGGGTGGCACACCATAGCATCCATGGCACTAGGCATACTACATTTCAGATTGAGGATTTATGATATCCTTGAAGGTGTTTACATAGAGAAGTATTGTGATTCAGACACATATTTAAGGCTGAGGTGTTTAGTTTGAATTGGAGGCAGAGAAACTGGAGATAGAGAGGACTATGGGAAACTTTTGAAATACTTCAGGTAAGGAAATAAAGACCTGAGCAAGGGTGTTGGTAGTGTAAATGAAAAGGACAGGTGGTTTCTTGCAAGAGATATGACAATGCTAGAATTCACAGGCATCACACTTATTTTTAATTAATTTATATTTGCAATCAATAGCTACATGTGACTAGTAATAATATTGAATAACACAACTCCAAACCATCCAACATTGACCAAGAAAGAGACTATTTTTTCCAAGCCGACTGACTTATTAAAACTTTTTTCTCAACACAGATATGTGAAAACAGGAATATTAAAAACAGGAACAGTTTCATTTTTTCCCACTTACTCAATATCTAATATGTGTCCACTAAATATCTAATATGTGTTCATGAAACTTACTCATAAAACTTTTACAAAGGGAGAAAACAACACACAAAACAACAACCTTCAGTATTCTATTGTCCCAGCTTTGCTCTTTCAAATCTGTTCTTTTGAATGTATGCTTGTAATGCTACTGTCCAAATGCAAATTAGTAAACCATGATTCTGTATGGAAGTACTTTACAAGTAACTTCTTAGAGTAGCCAATTTAATATATCTAAGTCATGATTTTAAAATATATAATTTTTGTTTCTAATTTTTAGTTTTATATGTATATACTAGAGGCTGGTGCATGAAATTTATGCACAGGGATGTGTGTCCCTCAGCCCAGCCTGCATCCTCTTCAATCCAGGATTGCTGATTCCCAACTGCTTCCTGCGTGCCTTCTTGATTGCCCCTAACCACTTCTGCCTGCCAGCCTGATCACCCCCTAACCACTCCCCTGCCTGCCTGATTGATAACTAACTGCTCCCTTACTAACATGATTGCCCCTAACTGCCCTCCCCTGCAGGCCTGGTCACCCCTAACTGCCCTCCTCTGTAGGACTTGTCCCCTCAACTGTTCTCTCCTGCAGGCCTGCGTTTCCCCTCAATTGCCCTTCCCTGAAGGCCCAGTCATCCCCAACTTCCCTCCTCTTGCTGGCCTAATTACCCCTAACTGCCCTCCCCTGCAGGCTTGATTGCCCCCAACTGCCCTCCCTTGCAGGCCTGTTCCCTCCCAACTGCCCTCCCCAGCTTACCATCTTGTGGCAGCCATCTTGTGTCCATATGGGGGCAGCCATCTTGTGTGTTGGCGTGATGGTCAATTTGCATATCACTCTTTTATTAGATAAGATACACTTATTTTTTTCTTTTGTCAATTGACTCTCAGGAAGTTTGGCATTCTATACAATATGATCACGTGCTTAATTTTCAGCTTAATATTTTTCCCTCTCAATGAACTGAATATATCTTTGCTAAGGTGGTGTCAGTGCATCTAATTGTTATTTCTTTTGCTGTGAAGTATATATAATCTCTAGAGCACTGTGATTCTTTTAGAGGAAGTTTCACTTATCCCAAGAGTGCAGATTTTGTTTTACAATATATATTTGCCTTCTGCATTCCTTCTTTTAAATGTTTATTACAAATTTTAATCTTAAACAGATGGGTTTTGTTTTGAGGACGGAGTGTGCATTTCATAGATGCTGTGAACAGTCCCTTCTCCAAAAAAAAAAAAAAGTACTTACTTTAATCTAAGGCCTGACATGATATTTCCTTTCTGAAACACTCCCTAAGTTAGCTATTTGCTTGTTCTACCTTTATGTTTTTTTCTGCATTTGGCACCCAATCATTCTGGTGTTTCTCATAAAAAATTAGCAGTTCTGTTTACTGAGATCAGAGAAGAATGACACAGGCTGGAGTAGGATTGCAACCTGCCAGGTGTGCCTTCTTCCTTGCTTGGGGAGTTGAACTATCTTTTCCCTTCATTCTGTTGGGTAAAGAGAGTTCTGAAAAAGAAACATTCGTTATTGGACTAGCAACTTATTTCCTGTTAATTCAGCACACTGAACAATATCTCTACTTTTGTCCTTTCACTAATAGTTTCTAGTCTTAGCATTTTATCTTTTAAACTTTCAGTCATAATGGTCAATCAGACTTTTATTTTGTCACCCATAATGTATAATATTTAGCTTTTAAAATCACAAATATCTTTATAACATAGTTTAGTTAAAAAAATAACAATTACATGAAATAAAATATGCTAAAGGCAAAAATAACCCACAATCCACTCTAATGTAATCATAATTTATTTCTTTTCAGATGCATGTTTTCACATGGTTAGAATAATGATGTCTATACAGTGTGATATCTTGCTTTGCAATCAATTAACATTTTATTATAAGGTTTTCCTATGTGTGATATAGTCTGCTCAACCTCCTTTTTTATAACATCATTTTAGTGGCTACATATTATTCTATTCTATTCAGGTGTTACACCATAATTTATTTAAATAACTCCCATTGATGAATATTTGGAATACCTCTGATATTTAAGTTTGATAAACAATACTTCTAGAAAGCATCTTTGTGCTTATGATTTTTTACATATTTTGTTTAACCTAGTAGTGGGATTATTTATCTATTTATGGGTAATCTATTAATGTACCTTATTCAAGTCTAATGCAATATTCTGTCCATATTTATTTATTATATACTTTACTAGGATAGTTAAATTTTACCAAGGGTAAAATCAATTAGTATATTAGGAAGAGACAATTTTCTATAATATTAAGTACATTACTTAATTTACTCAAAATATCCTTTGTGAGTGCTATTCATGCTATACTAAGAAGGCAACAATGACCAAGAGAGGCACCATCCCTGTCATGATGGAGCTTTTCTTGTTATGGGTGATGCAGACCAGGCTACAAGAGTGACCAGTACTTCGAATGGGGAAATTAATGTCCTATGAAAACACATGAATGGGGCTCAACCCCCTAATTCTAGAACCTTATAGGATTTCCTAGAGGAAGTAACAGTTAAGTAATGCCTAACGAATAAGAAAATAACAAACAAGTAGGTGGGATAAGAAAAGAGAGTAAGGGTACTTCAGGCACTGCTAAGGCCATATGAAAGCCTATGAAGCAAGGGAGCACATGTGGTGGACAAAACACTAGAAGAAGTGTGCATGGAGAGGGGATCATGTGTAGGAATATTTGAACATTTCTTTTGCATTTTGTTTAACATTCATCAATAGTTAAAATTTAAGCCTTGGTTTATCTATTGAGATAATAATCCAAGGTTTTCTTTCCAACAAAAGTATCCCTAATCTAATACAAGGCAATATAGTGAAGGACCAGTCAAACTGCATCCTTGCCAGCATCACATGGTATCATTTAGGCTATTTTAATAGCAGGAGAATAAAAAGTTATTCATTATGTTTATAACTATCATTTCAAGGTTTATGGAGTGATTTAAGGGAAACCCCTAAAGGAAGCTCTGTTCAAAGAGAACTCTCATAATTCTTTTCCTGAAGACTGAAGTTTCTATTTTTCTCTCTTTTGGCATAGGTATTGAAAGTCCTTGTTAATTTGTAAATTTATTAGTGGAAAGGATTACATATTCAATTGCTTTCAGCCATGAACACTATAAAAAGTTATTTTTTTCATATTGGTTAGCAAAGGATGGATTATAGTACAGTTAAATTTTGAATGTGAATTTAGAGATAAAAACAATCCCCCAAAAAGTGAAAACTTTGATGTGGGCATTGAACTTTTGGAAGACTTGGAAAGCAGTGATGCAGAGTGGAAAGATGGCATTACCTCCAAAAGATGATGAAATGACTCCAAGTCATATTCTATTCACATTTTTTCCTAGTCCTGGCCCTGTCCACAGTAGTCATTCTAGAGCAAAGTAGAATATATCTTTGATATGAAACTTAATTTAAACATGAATGTGAGACTTGTTGTTGTTGCATGGATCATTTTTCAATGTAATGTAGACCAACAGAATCATGGTTTTCTTCTTATTCTTTAGCTATTAAGCCATGCATGCATACCCCATATCTTAGGAGCCATGCACAGTTGTATTAGATGGGGAGGTTAAGGGTTAATGCAGTTGTTGGCATCAAAATTAGGTGGAGTACTTTTGTTTGTTTGGTTATAGCAATCATCATAACTAAGATTTCCAGTTCCATCACATATCATTTGCATTTCACTGTTTACGTGCAATGACAGTCATTTGGCTATCATAAACATTCTGATTGTCCTCCTTCTGAGCATATGGTAATCATTTTCATTCCACACCTCCTACAGTTTTGTCTTGCTTTGGCCAGTGAAATGGGAATAAAAGTGATGTGGGCATTAGTCACCCGAAAATGAGAACGTATGGGCTTCCTTTGAATGATACACATTAAATAATCATTGGGAAATATAGAATTGTGAGAAGTATTGAATGAAGAATAACTTTTCTTAATAATCACAGCAAGAAGGAAAATGGACAATTACAAATTAGTATTTATCTGGCTACACTCTACCTACTTCGTGTAAAAGCCAGGAACCCTCAAATTCTTCTGAAGTAGTCCTTATAGTTGTTAGGAAACTCTTGCTGTGCTCCACAGGCTAAGCATTTGACTGCAATGAACCATTTGTGATCTTTTCTCGAAATTATTATGGCAGTGGTAATGAATAAAGTAGCAGCTCATTCAATAGTGACATCAGAGGTGTTCCTGCTACAATACTGCAATTGCTGAGCCAAAATACAATGCCACATGCCAAGGGCAATGGCACCAAGACTGAAACTCCGGCTATTGCAGTTAACACAAATGACCCCTCATATTACTATGAGGGTTTCTACCGTTCATATATCAATGCCATGGACTTTCAAAAATCTCGTTTATATTAGTTTTTATTCAGTTTTGTTTCATTACAATGTTCTTTGTCTCTAAGAAAAAATATGAATCGTGGTGGCTAGACTAGAGAAATACATAGAAATGGAGGTAGTCTCAGAATCACCTTTACCCTTTGTCCAAATAAACCAATGTATCTAAAACATTCCTTCTTCCCTTCAGAATATTTCACTGCTAGGAGTTGCCTCAGGCCCTTTGCATACAAAGACTTGATGGACTTGATGGAGACTTACCCATTTTTCAGACTTGTCAGTATACTAGGGTGATTGTTGGTGAGGTCCAAGCTGGGTATTCACTTACAAATACTTTGAGAGCTTGTAGAGTTTTTCTGTTGTATTCGCAAGAATGCCATGGATCCATCTAAGAAGGTAGTGAACTAAAGAGAATTGAATTGAGTGAAATAGAGGAAAAGAGGATAATTACAATGTAGAGCCACTATAGAATTTCTTTACAAAGGTACATTCATTAGAAAATCATACTGGCAATTAAAGCACCTACAGTTGTTTCTAAAGAGCAATATTTGAGACTATTTTAAAAAATAAATCTCTGTTGTTCAAGTATACCTATAATTGCTCTAAGTAATCTGATGAATGAGTGTACCCTTTGTCCACCCCTCCAAATGCATTCTTTACTTCTTTATTTAGTAATAAAATATGAGTTTTATCTGGGCACTTGTTCCTTAAAGGCTTTGATGGTTTTGAATGGGAGAGACATCTCTGCCATTTCTTACTCTTTCCTTCTAGCTGGTTAGATCAGAGGTATATTGTGGGAACTTGATCAGCTATCTTAAACCATAAGTTAGCAGCTCCATAATGGTAAAGCAACAAAGATACAAAAAGCTTGAGTCCCTGACACCATGAAACTGCTTCTTAGTCTTAGACTGTTTTCACTCAGACTATGAAGTGAGACATCAATAAATTTCTATCTAATTTAACCCACTGTTATTATTATTTTTATAGCAGATAAGATTGTAACCTAACTGATTGGTACAATAAAAAAAATTGAGACCATTAAAAGAAAGCTACCAAATATTTAGGCAAAACTGGGAAGATCAGAGTTCTTTTTGCAATAAAAGATAGTTAAGGTAAAGCAAAAAGAAAAAAATGCATATTTATTCACTCCTAGCAGAAGCAAGTGAAATTTTTCCAAAATAATACATGTTAGTTAATTTACTCTAATTTTGTAATCCATATCCATAGTTTCAAACATCAGAAAATGCTTTTGAATGCCAATGAGTTTCAATAGCTTCACCCTATTACCCTAATCATAGGAAACAATTATTCTCTCATTCCTCAGAATAGGTTCATTAGAATAATGAAACTCTCCATTCTTCAATTCCCCACTTCAATGCCAGCCATTAAAAAACAAATTTCTACCATCCTAAGAATAAGTTTCTCTCCCAGCAACACATGACTGAATGCCCTCTGCTCCTAGAAGATTCGCAACCATAAAATTACCATCATCCAGGCCCAGTGACTCTGTAGGCCATGGACATGGCATCTGCTTCTAGGCTGATTGGTTATAAGCCCAGTCCTGAATGGATCAGCTCAGTTCAGGTAATAAATAAGAATTGTTTAGTTGCATGCAATAGGAAACATGACAAATAGTGACTTCAGCCATAATGATATTTATTACCCTATTAAAATAAAAAGCCTGCAGGTAGGAGGCCCCAAGATTAGTTAACTTCAGTAGAATAATGACATCATTGAATACCTGGGCACTTTTTATTTTTCTACTTTGCTGTTCTCAGCATGTTGGCTTCCATCCTTCCTGGACAGAAGATGGCTGATGCAGCCCACACTTGTATCCTTCTTCAATCCTATTCTAAAGCCATAAACTGGAGGAAAGGACAGGAAGCCGCTTTTTCCTTGCACATCTCATTCCAAATCAAGGAGGAAAGTCCTTGCCAGATGACCTTTAATAACTTGCTACTAAAATTGTGGTCCTCAGATTGCACAGTTCATCACCTGGGGACTCATTAAAAATAACAGTTCAAGCCCCACCCTGATTAATGATCCAGATTCTGCATTTTAATAAGATCCTGGGTGATTTGAATGTGCAGAAACTTTTGAGAAGCACCACTCTGATTTTTCTTTTATCTTTTTAGCCAGGATTTGATAACACAACTATCCTTGGTGGAAAGAAGGATTGGAAATTAATATTCCTTTTTATTTTAAGCTTCTTTAGTGGGAAATAAGAAAGGGCAAAAGAGGTAGAGAATGGCTATTGGTGGGACAGCTCCCTGCATCTGCCTCGGTATTTCTCCAGAGACAGAATGTGTGCAGAGCTCCACGCTCCCTGCAGTGCAGTGTTGCCCAGGGTGGCATTAAGTTCATGGAGCCTTTGAAACCTGCCCAGAGAATGAGGCGCTGGCCCCACCAGTGTTATTTTTAACAGCAGGTTGAAACTTTCCCCACGTGATTTTGGAAAGCTTTCTTGTTTTTTACAATCTTGAGGTTTAAGAGCTCTGTCTAACCCAGGGAAAGTCAAAGGAAAAACATTAAAGCTAGTATAATTAAAGGGAAGGTGAAAATTGTAAAATAATAGGTTTCTTTTTAGTTTTTATGAAAAAAATTTTTCACTAGAACACCATAAAATCTATTTTATGTATACATATTTTTCTGCTATGCATAAATTTTTTGGCTTTAATGAAAATTTATTAAGAAAGTTGTTTATAAATATGAAATAACTAGCATTGTGAGATTTTAGCCTGATTTTTATTTTTATTTTATTTATTTATTTTTTAATTTAATTTTATTGTTTAAAGTATTACAAATAGTAGTACATGTCTTCTTTTTAGCCCCATTGACCTTTCCCCAGCCTCTCCTACCCCCTGGCACTTGCCTTCACACCCTCCCCCCTCCCCCAGTGTCTGCATCCATTGGTTATGCTTATATGTGTGCATATAAGTCCTTTGGTTGATCTCTTACCAGCCCACCCCCCCATATCTCCCCAGCGTTTCCTGCTATAGTTTGACAGTCTGTTCAATATTTCTTTGCCTCTGTATCTATTTTTGTTTATCAGTATATAATCTTCTTTATATTCCACAAATGAGTGAGATCATGTGATCTTTTTCTTTCACTGACTGGCTTATTTCATTTAACATAATGCTCTCCAGTTCCATCCATGCTTTTTGCAAATGGTAAGAATTCCTTCTTCTTTACAGCAGCATAGTATTCCATTGTGTAGATGTCCCACAGCTTTTTAATCTGCTGATGGGCACTTGGCCTGTTTCCAAATCTTAGCTATTGTAAATTGTGCTGCTATGAACATAGGGGTGCATATATCTTTTCTGACTGGTGTTTCTGTTTTCTTGGGATATATTCCTAGAAATTTTATTACTGGGTCAAATGGCAGTTCCATTTTTAATTTTTTTAGGAAAAGCCATACTGTTTTCCACAGTGGCTGTACCAGCCTGCATTACCACCAGCAGTGCACGAGGGTTCCTTTTTCTCCACATCCTTACCAGCACTTGTCATTTGTTGATTTGTTGATAGCCATTCTGACAGGTGTGAGATGATACCACATTGTAATTTTGATTTGCATCTCTCAGATGATTAGTGACTTTGAGCATATTTTTATATGTCTCTTGGCTTTCTGTATGTGCTCTTTTGAAAAGTGTCTATTTAGGTCCTTTGCCCATTTTTTTATTTATTGTTTATCTTCATTTGGTTGAGTTGTATGAGTTTCCTGCAAATGTTGTAGTTTAAACCCTTATTGGAGGTAACATTGGCAAATATGTTCTCCCATGCAGTGGGCTTTCTTGTTGTTTTGTTGATAGTTTCTTTTGCTGTGCAGAAGCTTTTTATTTTGATGTAGTCCAATTTGTTTATTTTCTCTTTAGTTTCCATTGACTTAGGAGCAGTACTAGTGAAGAAATTGCTTTGGCATATGTCAGAAATTTTTCTGCCTACGATTCCTGCAGTATTTTTATGGTTTCCTGTCGTATTTTTAAGTCATAGATCCTTTTTGAGTTTATTTTTGTGTATGGTGTAAGTTGGTGGTCTATTTTCACTTTTTTGCATTTGTCTGTCCAATTTTCCCAACACCATTTATTGAAGAGACTGTCTTGACTTCATTGTATGTTCATGCCTCCTTTGTCAAACATTAATTGAGCATAGTGATTTGGGTTGATTTCTGGGTTCTCTATTCAATTCCATTGATCTATATGTCTCTTCTTGTGCCAATACAAGGCAGTTTTGAGAACAGTGGCTTTGTAATACAGCTTGATATCTGGTATTGAGATCCCACCTACTTTGTTCTTCTTTCTCAGGATTGCTGTAGCTATTCGGGGTCTTTTTTTATTCCAGGTGAATTTTTGGAAAGTTCCTTCAAGGTCTGTGAAATATGCCATTGGTATTTTAATGGGAAGTGCATTGAATTTATAGATTGCTTTGTTAATTCTACCAGTCCATGAACATGGTATGTTCTTCTATCTGCTTATGTTTTCCTCTCTTTTTTTCAGTGTTGTGTAGTTTTCCACATATAGATCTTTTATCTCCTTAGTTAAGTTTATTCCTAGGTATCTTAATTTTTTTTGGTGTGATGATAAAGGAGATTGCTTTTTTAGTCCCTTTTTCTGTAAGTTCATTATTGGTGTATAGAAATGCCATAGATTTCTTGGCATTAATTTTGTATCCTGCTACATTGCCAAATTCATTTATTAAGTCTAATAATTTTTTGATGGAGTCTTTAGGGTTTTATATGTATGGTATCATGTCATCTGCAAATAAGGACAGTTTTACTTCTTCTTTTCCAATTTTGATGCCTTTTATTTTTTCTTCTTGGATGATCACAATGGCTAGTACTTCCAGCACTATGTTGAACAGCAGTGGTGACAATGGTCATCCCTGTCTTGTTCCTGTTCTTAGGGACAATGGTTTTAGTTTTTGCCCATTGAGTATGATGTTGGCTGTGGGTTTGTTATATATGGCTTTTATTATGTTAAGGAATGATCCTTCTATTCCCACCTTGCTGAGAGTTTTTATCAAGAAAGGGTATTGGATTTTGTCAAATGCTTTTTCTGCATCAATTGATATGAGTATGTGATTTTTATCTTTCAATTTGTTTATGTGATGTATCACATTTATTGATTTGTGAATATTATACCATCATTGCATCCCCGGAATAAAATCCCATTTGGTCATGGTATATGATCTTTCTAATATAATGCTGAATTTGATTTGCTAGAATTTTGTTGAGAATTTTGGTGTCCATGTTCATGAGGGATATTAGCCTGTATTTCTCTTTTTTTGTGGTGTCTTTAAATGGTTTGGGGATTAGGGTAATACTGGCTTTGTAGAAAGAGCTTGGAAATATTTCTGCCTCTTGAATTTTTTGGATTAATCTGAGGAAGATATGTTTTATTTCTTCTTTGAATGTTTGATAAAACTCCCCTGTGAAGTTATCTGGTCCAGGGCCTTTGTTTGTTGGAAGTTTTTTTTTTATTACTGCTTCAATTTCCTCCATAGATATCAGCCTATTCAGATTTTTTTATTCCTCCTGGTTGAGTTTTGGAAGGTCATATTTTGCTAGGAATGTGTCCATTTTTTCTAGGTTGACCAGTTTGTTGGAATAGAGTTGCTCATAGTGTTTTCTTTGTTTTGTTTTGTGATTCTTCATATTTTTGTGGGGTCTGTTGTTATTTTGCCTCTTTCCTTTCTGATTTTATTTATTTGGGTCCTCTCTCTTTGGTTCTTGGTGAGCCTGGCTAGAAGTTCATCTTGTTTATCCTTTCAAAGAACCAGCTTTTGGTTTCATTGATCTTTTGTATTTTTTTAATCTATATGTCATTTATTTCTTCTCTCATCTTTATTATTTCATTCCTTCTGCTCACTCTGGGTTTTTCTTGTTGTTTTCTTTCTAATTCTTCAAGTTGCAGATTGAGATGATTTATTACAAGTTTTGTTTTGTTTTTTGAGGTGGGCCTGTAATGCTATGAACTTCCCTCTCAGACTGTTTTCACTGTGTCCCAAAGATTTTGGATTGTTGTGTTTTCATTGTCATTTATTTCCAGGATGTTTTTTTATTTCTTCTTTGATTCCTTTGGCAACCCACTCATTATATAATAGTATGCTATTCAGCCTCCAAGTGTTTGAATTTTTGTGCCTGTTTTTATTGTAGTTGATTTCTTATTTTATTCCATTGTGATCTGATAAGATGCTTGATATGATTTCAATTTTTGTGAATTTGGAGAGACTTTGCCTGTGTCCCAGTATATAGTCTATCTTTGGAAACATCCCATGTGCGCACTTGAGTAGAATATATATTCTGTAGTTGTGTTTGTTTTTTTTTTTTGGGGGGGGGGATGTTCTAGTGAGTCATTTAGGATTGCTGTTTCTTTGCTAATTTTTAATCTAGCACATTAAGCTCTATGTCAGTCACTGGTGACTGACACTATAGTTTCCATCCGGAAGACAAAGCAGGCTTGGCACTTAACATGCTAGAGGATTTATCTAGTGATATTAATGGGGTATTAAAGTCTCCTACTATGATTGTATTGCTGTCAATCTCTCCCCTGATATCTTCCAGAAGTTTTTTTTTTATGCATTTGGGTGCTCCTGCATTATGTATTCCAGAGTTATATCCTCTTGTTATGGTCTTCACTTTGAAGTCTATTTTGTCAGATATAAGTATTGCTATCCCAGCTTTTTTTTTCATTTCCATTTTCCTGATTGATAGATATTTTCCCATCCCTTCACTTTCAGTCTGTGTGAGACCCTTGTCCTGAGGTGGATTTCCTGTAGACAGAATATATATGGGCCATGTTTTCTTATCTATTTAGTCACTTGATGTCTTCTGATTGAAGCATTTAGTCCATTTACATTTAATGTTATTATTTACTAGAGGCCCGGTGCAAGAAAATTCATTCATTGGAGGGGGGAATCCCTCAGCCTGGCCTGCCTCCTCTCACAGTCCAGAAGCCCTCAAGGGCGGAAGGCAATCCAGTGATCAGGGAAAGGTGAGGCCTCATCACACCTCTGCTGCTGCCACTGCTGGCAAAGCAAGCCTTGGCTGACCATGGGTACCTGAGCCATGGGTGGTCCTGGGTGGCTGGGAAGCTGCCACCTGAGACTTACCTGTACCTTGGGCCAGCCCTGGGCAGCTAGGTGACTGAAGGGACTTGAGGATTCCAGAGACAAGCACGCAGCACAGCCAGACCCACCAGGGGGCAGGCCCCACTGTGCTGCACGCCTGCCACCCTGGCAGGGCTGAGGGGACTAAGTGCTGTCATCTTGTGGCTGTGGTGCTGCCATCTTTTAGGGTGTGGCAGTCAATTAGCATATTTTCTCTTTATTGGTGTGGTCATTACCATCTTTGTGAGGGCATGATGGGCAATTAGCATATTCCTTCTTTATGAGATAGGCTAAGTACTTGTTTGTGCTTTAAGTACTTGTGTTCCTTCCTCCCTTTCTATTTATTCTTTTTACAGCATTCCTTGGAGCATTTCTTGCATTGCTAGCTTGGTAGTGATAATTCCCTTAGCATTTCTTTTTATCTGCAAAGCTCCTGATTTCTCCTTCAATTTTGATTGATAGCCTTGCTAGATAGAGTATTTTTGGATGCAGTCCTTTGCTTTGCATTGCTTTGTATACTTTATTCCATCCCTTCTAGCTTTGTGTGTTTCTGTTGAGAAATCATTTGATAATCTGATGGGGGAACCTCTGTCTCTGTCTCACAGCCTTTAAGATTCTCTTTTTGTCTTTAACATTTGCCATTATAATTATGACATGTTTTGGTGTGGATATTTTGGAATTTATCTTGATTGAAAATTTCTATACTTATGTGACTTTTTTCTTCCCCATATCAGGGAAATTTTCTGTCATTATTTCTTCAAATAAATTCTCTAATCCTTGCTGCTCTTCTTGTCCTTCTGGTACCCATATTATATGTATGTTACTTCATTTTGTATTGTCCCAGATCTCTCTTAGACTCTCCTCTTGCTTTTTAATTTTTTTCTCCAGTTGGTATTCAGATTGGGCTTGTTTCTCTGCTTTATCTTCTAACTCACTAATTCAGTTCTCTGCTTCTTATAGTCTACTGTTGAAGCCTTCCATAGCATTTTTTATTATACCTATATCACTTTTGATTTCTTCCTGATTTTTGCATAGGTTGTTGATTTCTTTGTCCATCTAGTTTATGAACTGTATGACCATTATTCTGAATTATTTTTCTGTCATATTTCACACCTTAGTTTCACTTATTTCCTTTCTTGGCAGTTTCTCTTTTTCTTTCATCTAGGGCTTGTTTTGTTGTTTCCCCATTCTAACTATCACCAGTGGTTCAAACACTGAAGGCCTGAGATGTGTGCAGTAGGAGCACTGCACCACCCAAGTGTTACTGAAGAGTTCTGATGCCGAGATGTGTGGCTGCTGTTGGTGGTTGGGAGCCATACATGCAGAGAATCAGTGTCACCAGCACTCAGTGTGGCCTTTTACATGCACCTATAATCAGGGACCCTCCATGTGCCACACTGAAAACAATAGTCCCTGTGGGTGTACACCAAAAATCAGACATCTAGCTTGCACCAGGAGTCAGAGACTCTGTGTGCATGCAGTTTGAATCAAGTATTGAAGTCTCTGTCACTTGGTGCAGCCTTGCACCTTGAATCCAGGGTCCCTGTGAGGGCGTGAGCTGAGAACTGGAGTCAAAAGTGCTCAGTGTGCCTGCACTGAAAATCAGGGATCCTGTGTGTACATGATGAGAAACAGTCCCTATGTGTGCTGACTGAGAGTCAAGTCACTGGTGCTCAGTGCTACCTCTCATGTGGAGAATCAGGGTCCCCAGTCTGCTTTGGGGTGGGGGTAGGGGGTAGGTTGCACAGCATTTAGCCTGATTATTAAATGAGAACTGTGTTGTTTCAAGGTTGAGCCATTCATAAGCTAAGTCTTCTTAAGTGTTCCATGAAGTAAAATTCTAATGAGCTTGCCAGTCATACAAAGTAACAAAACACAATGATAAACTAGCATATAGAAAAAAATTCTATCTAATAAAAGAGTAACATGCAAATTGACTATACCTCTGCTACACCCACAAGCCATGCCGACAAGCCATGTCCACAAGCCAATCAGGAGCAAATAAACCCCATCCAAGATGGCTGCAGCCACTGAGAGCAGGATGAAGGGTTTCTCTGTCAATGGAGGAAGCCAAGCTTTCTGCCTGCCCTTGCAGGCCTAGAACTCGACTCTAGGCTACAAAGTTTCAATTATAAAATTTAAATAAGCCCAAACAGAAATGGCTATTGCCACAGAGTGAGCAGAAGGCTTGGCTCCACTCCAGGCTATAAAGTTTCAATTTTAGAACATAAATTAATCCCAGATCCCAGGGCCTCCACTTGGGTCGCTGGGGGGCATAGCCAGCCTGAAAACCACCATAGGCCCCTCACCCAGGCCACCTCATTCCCCAAGGGAACCCCCACCCTGATCCGGGACACCCTCAGGGCAAACCAGCCGGCCCCCACCCATGTACCAGGCCTCTATTCTATCTAATAAAAGAGTAATATGCAGATTGACCATCACTCCAACACACAAGAGGGCTGCCCCCATGTGGTCAAAGATCCTGACCCCATGTGGACACAAAATGGCCAGCAGAGGAGGACAGTGGGAGATTCCAGGCCTGCAAGGGAGGGCAGTTGGGGGCAATCAAGCCTGCAGGGGAGGGCAGTTAGGGGTGACCAGGCTAGCAGAGGAGGGATGTTGAGGGCAAACAGGCTGGCAGGGGAGCAGTTAGACATCAATTAGACTGGCAGGATAGTGGTTAGGGGGTGATCAGGCTGGCAGGCAGAAGCGGTTAGGGGCAATCAGGGAAGCAGGCAGGTGAGCAGTTGGCAAGCCTACTGGGATCAGGCCTAAATGGGCAGTCAGACATCCCTTATGGGGTCACAGATTAGAGAAGGTGCAGGCTGGGATGAGAAGATCCCCCCCCCCAGCCCCTGTGCATGAATTTTGTGCACCGGGCCTCTAGTAATAAAATAAAGGAAAAAAAGGGGAATTCTCATTTTTGGGGCAAAGACCTTGTAAACTTGAATTTAAACCAATTTTGGTTTGACTTCCTAGTGATTATGTGATGATTTATGTGTGGAAAATAAAAATAACAACAAAAAATATTTAGCCTGTTATAAAGAATAAAAAGGTTTCTTTAAGCAAAAGAGGAATTACAATGTGGAGCACAGATTCAAGTAGTAACCTAAGTTTATTTGCGAAGAAAGGCAGGGTTAATAAAGGGCAAAGTCATAGGAGATATTCTCATTTTTGTCCTCCAACCTCTGTGTAAATGGAGGATGCTGGCAAGCTCAGTTGGGATTGGTTAGGTCTGTTATATAAATGAGGATGTTAGTTGTCAAAATTGGTTCCTTTCAATGTAAAGTATGCAGATGGGCTGGTCATGATGGATCCAGAATGCTTTTTGTTTTGCTTTGGCTGAATTTAGCAACTTAACAATAGTTCCAAGAAGTGCACAAGTCTCACTCCCTCAGTAGCCTCCCGACTGTTTCAAGGGACTCTCTTAGCAATGCTTACTGCATTTAATTTTCTCCATTATTATGTTGCAGAAGAAAACCATGGACACTTCAAAGAAAAGGAGGGACACTAATTAATATGCTTGTGGACTCAGGGAACAGCCTTCCAAATCTGAGTGAAGGAACATGCCTGGGGCCCTCCTTTATATCTCCCTGTGGTCCTTGTCCCACAGACATGAATCATGCTTCCGTTTCTGGCTTTGCAAGAAGGCCCCCAGGTGTTGGGGGTCTCCAGGCCGTATCTGATGGTCTGGCCTGGCGCCAGCTTTAATAACCCTCCCTCCAGGGCAGTGCACTGTCACAGTGACAGGTTCTGCAAGACCAGTATCTGGGAAGGAGAGAGGGACTTAATTATTGGTTATCAGGACCGTACACTGAGCTTGCTGTCTTGGATTCAGATCACTAGCCCCAAATATCAGGGTTACATTGGAATTAGCCCTTTTTAGCCTTCTCAATTATAACAGATGTTTTTTTGTCCCCCCCCCCCCATCATCATCAAATACCTGGACACAAAATACCTCTGGTCTCAAAATACCCCTGCATATTTATTTGAAACCTCCTAAATCAGTCATCTTTCCCACACTTTATTTAATGGGCATTTTGAGAATGGATTTTAGGCTACATTCCCGCATCTTCCCAACCAAATCTTTATTTTGCTTAATTCCATGGAAAAATGTATGCTCCCAATGAACCTATTTCTCTTATGTTGCCTTGCTTGTTTGATTAGATAGAATAAATTTGTATAACTTTAGAGAAAAAGGAATTTTTGCAGCGAAGATGCAGAGGAGTCTTCTATAGGGAGATAGCTATTTGATTTCAGAAATTCGGCAGAAACACTCCATAGTGTGCTCTCTGATCAAAAGTACAAATGAGTCAGTGGCCGTGTACAGGGGAGCAAAGAATTGGAGGACAGGTCATGCTTTACAGAGCTTGGCATGCTTTAGGTGCACATAGCTCTCATGAAATTGGCTGGGAGGCCCCTACAGAGATCTGCTGGCAGACGACAGTGCCCACTAAAACAACTGTGACTTTCAATAAAAATTCATGCCACAGGTGCCAAAGCAAACTTGTGAAAATTGTCCACTTTCAGGCAACCTGGACAAAAACCTTAGGAGGGCTGAAGTCACTATTTAAAAAGCTCTCTATAGCCAGGAGAAATGTATCTCTGATTTATCTGAATGCAGGTTCTTGTAAATGGCAGAGCCACAGTTAGCCAAATTTGCATTACATACCTGAAGCCTGGATTTGGCACAACCTAATCTGGCTAGTCAAAACAGTGTGACTCCTTGGTCCTTGTTCTCTGAGATGCTAAATGGAGATTTCAGGAATGTAGTAAAACTAGATCTTGAATTTAAAGGTATGGTGGTTAATTAGGGATTTGGGGAAGAGTCCCGTTTTTATTCTTTCAGATAGATGGTGTTCATTGAACTAAAAGGAAAATAATGTTTTCAACAAAGCAAGAAAGCAAGTTCAATTATGAAACCGGAGGCCTTAAGAAAATATTTTTTTCTCTTTTTGGTATTTGAATTTCATATTCTCGTCAACTGTGAATTGTGTCCAGTCTGCTCAGTGGTAAATCAGAATGTCACCACTTGACCTTGGCAGTTACCTGGTAATGAGGATGAAAGGTGCATGGAACGATTTGTGTCTGAGTCACCGAGTTTCCCTTCAGCAGCATGAATGTGTCATCTGTTTTGTCATGGCTCATCTTGAGCAATAGAAGCCACAGTTGTTGCAGAGAGGAATGGGAAGTGCAGCAGCCTGCAGGTCAAGAGGTGATGTTCACACATAGTTTACATCTGTAAATGCATAGATATCTGAGAAGGATGCATAAGAAGCTGGTTACAGAGGTTACTGAGGGAGAAGGTCCTAGAGTGGAAACCTAGTGAGTCAAGGGTGGTAAAAGAACTTATTTTTTCATGTATGCCCTGTATGTATGTATGTATCTGTTTTGTCATGAATGTGTCACACACACACACATAAACATATACATATACTAGAGGCTTGGTGCACAAAATTCATGCATGGGGGCAGGGGATGTCCCTTAGCCCAACCTGCAACTTCTCCAATCTGGGACCCCTCAAGGGATGTCCGACTGCCCGTTTAGGCCCGATCCAGGTAGGATCGGGCCTAAACGGGCAGTCAGACATCCTTCTCAAATCCAGAACTGCTGGCTCCAAAGTGCTCACCTGCCTGCCACCCTTATTGCCCCTAACTGCTTCTGCCTGCCAGCCTGATCACCCCCTAACCACTATCCTGCCAGCCTAATTGATGTCTAGCTGGTCCCCTGCCAGCCTGTTTGCCCCCAATTTCCCTCCTCTGCCAGCCTGGTCACCCCTAACTGCCCTCCCCTGCAGGCTTGATTGCCCCCAACTGCCCTCCCTTGCAGGGCCTGGGACCTCCCAATAGCCCTCCCCTGCTGGCCATCTTGTGGTGGCCATCTTGTGTCACATGGGAGCAGGATCTTTAACCACATGGGGGCAGCCCTCTGTGTGTTGGAGTGATGGTCAATCTGCATATTACTCTTATATTAGATAGGATAGAGGCCTGATGCATGGGTGGGGGCTAGCTGGTTTGCCCTGAAGAGTGTCCCAGATCAGGGTGGAGGTTCCCTTGGGGTGAGGGGTGGCCTGGGCCAGGGTCCTGTGGAGGTTTGCAGGCTGACTATGCCCCTCAGTGACTCAAGTTGAGGTCCTGATATCTGGGATTAATTTATGTCTACAATATGAAAGTTTGTAACCTGGAACAGAGCCAAGCCTTCTGCTTGCTCTGTGGAAGCAGCCATTTCTGTTTGAAACTTTGTAGCCCAGAGTGGAGGCCTAGGCCGGCAATGGCAGGTGCAAAGCTTGGCTTCCTCCATTGCCAAGGAAACCCAAGCCTCTATTCTCTCCAGCTCAGTGGCTGCCGCCATTTCTGTATCTTTTATAATTGAAACTTTGTAGCATTGAGTGGAGGCCTTGGCTGGCAAACAGCAGGTGGAAAGCTTGGCTTCCTTTGTTGCCAGGGAAACCCAAGCCTTCCTCCTGCTCTCAGTAGCAGCAGCCATCTTAGTTGGGGGTTATTTGCATAATCTGCTCCTGATTGGCTGGTGGGCATGGCTGTGGGCATGGCTTGTGTGTGTAGCAAAGGTATGGTCAAATTTGCATATTACTCTTTTCTTAGATAGGATATATATATATTCCATTCAAGAAAATAAGTGTAATATCAAGAGAGGGAGAAGGAACACATTTTTATTGTTTCTACATTAACTGGATAGACATTTTACTCCCTCTGGATGTTAGATGCCTCTTTTCTAAAATGAAGTGAAATAGAATATAGACTTCAGAAATAGCTCTCTCTCTCTCTCTCTCTCTCTCTCTCTCTCTCTCTTTCTCTCTCTCTTCCCCTGGCGGGTGCTTTAATCATTGAGCCACACCAACCAGGGCATAGATAATAGTTTTTAAAGTAGGAACTCCAAAATTATAGAAAATAACATTTTTCATTCGGAGTCTGATGGAGACATAATATATTGTGAATAATAACAATAGGAACCAAAACCAGTATCTTCCTAGTCAAAAAGTTCAAAATTCAATGGCTGTGTATTGAATGGCTGTTCTGAGAAAGAACATTAGGGATATAGGTGGGAAGGAGGAAGTTGCTTGGGGTGGAAGTTCCTGTGGGTGACAGGAGAGCAGGGTGGCTAAAGGCCCAGGGACTATAACAAACAAGGCACATTCAAGGGCAGAACTTGGTTCAGACCATGTTCGCCTGACTGGGATTATCACTTTACAAGAGTCTCTGCCTGTCTTTGCTTTATCTAGGAGCAAACTTTGGTGTGGCTGCCCTTGAGCAGCTGAGCTGACCTTGTCTTAGTATTTTCCTGTAACTGGGCTCTGTCCTCATACCCAGAGTATGTACTGGCCCTCACTTCAGACAGCTCTTAGCTTTATTCCCACCCACTCTAATTCCATTACAGCCTTCATAGGGAAAGATGGTTTAATTCTCTGTCCTTACACTTTCTCTATCTGTCTTTTGCATTACTAGAGTGATTTCAGCCTTAGTCACATACAGCTGAGTGTCTGCGCCTCACTGCTCAGAGCAGGTGATGTGGAAAAGAACGTAGGCTCTGAAGTCAGGCAGGCAGGGCACTGCGTTCACATTTCAAAGGTGTCCTCCCTTATTGGCTACAGATGACTAAGCTATTTAGACTCTGGGCCTGTTGCTTCATTTGTAATGCAATCCCTTAGTTATGCATCATGAGTCTGGAAAAGCCAGGGGACACAGCCTATTCTAGAAAGAAAGCCTTCTCATTTGAACACATGGAGAGTCCAGAGCATCAGACTCAGCCTTGGCATTATTGACATTTCAACAAGATAATTCTTTGCTGTGCAGGGCTGAGTTGTGCATTGTAGGAAGTTCAGCAGCATCCAAGCCTCTATTCCCACCCACTAAATGAGAGTAACATTCCCTCCACCTCATATGTGACAACCAGAAATAACTCTAGACCGGGAGCAATCATCTCTGGTTGAGAGCTACTGATTCAGAGGGCGATTTTTCTATCAAGTTTCATTTTGGTTCAGAGTCAGACTAGGGTGGGTGTCTGGAAAATCTTGTCTTTTGCTGTTTTCCCTTACCATGTGCACTCCGTCTAGCTTCATTCCACAGCTCCCTGGGATGACAGGGAAATAGCATCACAAGAATCAGCCTGAGACGTCTTGCAGAGTTCAGGGATGGCCTCTACAAGGCAAACAAACTTGGTCTTGCTGATATTGACCAATGACTTGGTAAAACTTTCACAAGTGATTTTTCTAGCCATGTTTTTATCTCAGCGAAAACTTATAGAAAATCAAGGGGAGGAGAAGAGAGGTAGAAAACTTCATCCTACAATATCAAAAAGAGAACTCAATAGCAAATTGCCTGGCATAGGACTAGAGTAACCTTTCTTCTTCCTTTCTAGGTCCCAGAATACAGGGCTGCTAATTAACCAGGGCCATCTCTCTCCCCACTCCCTCAGGGTGGTGACCAACAGCCTCTTCACAAGGAACTGCAGGCTGGGTCTGTGAGTTTGAATGCTTTACTTTTTGGATAGATTATATATCTATCCATCAAGTCTTAAAGTCAGTGTGAAGAATTTGTACTTTTTATTCAATCGGTATTTAAGAGAGGAGAGGATTTCTAATAGATGTGAGGTTAACAGTATACAATCCATCAAACTTATTGTGGATAATTGAAACTGGAAAAACTCTTGTATGAGTTGATTGAAATGACACTAATGATGTTCTTAGAAGATGCTTCAAGTGAGAGAAAAGAATAAAATCCAGATGATAGGCTAGAGAGGCTTAAACAAATGGAGGAAGCTGTGAGGAGGATGGGGGCAGTGACAGACCACTCTTTACCAAGAAGAGGGTGGGGGCCCAGAGCAAATGCAGATTAAGTTTTTAATACAGGACACCTGAGACTGAATGAAGATTGAGGGGAAGAAGCCAGTAGAATAGCAGCAATTTAAGGTGCCAGCAAGGAAGGATTAACCGAGAAGCAAAGTACCAGAGAAGAAATGGCCCTCCTTGTGAGACTTACGGAAAAAATGAGACTAAGAGGGAATTCCTTATACTTACTGTTTTTAATTAAGAGTTGAAATGCTTTTCATAAAATACACATGAAAAGGTAAATATTAGACTATTATCAGCCATGAACCACTTAATTTAAACCAGCTTTGAAAATGTGTGGTCAATAAACTAGTGACCAAGTATTTATTAAACATTTATTGTTCACATGCCACAAGGCATTAGACTTCTGCCAGTTCTCTAAACAGAAAGACAGAATTATTTAAAATGTCTATATTATAGTTAGTAGAAAAATTTAAGTATTAATCTGGCCTTCACATCTTATTTTAGTTATCTTCAACCAGCCTGTTCACTATTACTATCACTTTTAACAAAGTGTGTACCCAGCTTAGTAGGCAAATATTTACTGAGCACATACTATGTACAAGTACTGTGCATGCTTTGGTTTAGTGGGTGTTGAACAAGAAGTGGGACAGCAGGTTGGAGAGCTGTGCGTGGACAGTTTGGCAAGCCAGAACGTGTGATGCATCGTCTAGACTCAACAGATCCTTAAAATCTCAGGCTCTTGAAACAGGTTTTATAGCACAGTATAGACAAAATATTTTATTATCCATAGAGTGTAAGATAGAATACTGAAGAAATATCCTCTGTGCATAGGAAGGGGGATCAAAAAAAAGAAATCTTTCTATTTGCCCTTGCAATGTTTGCATTTATACCAAAGATACAGCAAGAGAGTGTTTTGCAAAAAAAAATTTTGGGGTTTAAGTTTAAATCTGTGGCACATAAATAAATAACGGCGTCCTCTGCTTAGGCACCGCATCAATTTAAACAAGTTAGGCCTGTCTTTTTGTCTGAAGACAGCTGGCTGGACTAGAGGCTATTTTAAAGTATACTTCAGCTCCAAGAGTTCCATTTTTATGATAAAAACCACTCAAGTGCATAGAAAATATGATACACTTATTTCCCTTCTCAAACTGATGCATTTATTTCTTGAATACAGTTAAGGAACCATTTGCTGTGCTTTTTTGTTTTGATAATTTAGGAAGGGTTTCCATGGTTTTTGTGGCCTTGTGGTCATTTTTTCTGTATGTCAGTTTGACCATAAGATTATCTAAGGCCAACAATGTCAGCTCTTTGGATGTATATCTTTTAGGCCTGCATTCCCACAGATGCAGTAAAAACTGGCTTTGAAGGTGACATAATTTTAGATAATACATTAGTTTGTGGCCCACTAAAGGGACACAATACATAAGCTAATATAAGATATATCTGTGTTATTAAAAGTTCATGGTTGGGGGTATTAGAAAAATATATATATATATATACACACACAATTGGAAAGGAAAGCAATAATGAAAAAAATGTTGAGAAACAACCCCCCACCCCTGAAAGGAGTCCTCAGGGATTTAAAATGTGTTGGTCAGGACTCTGATACATCAAATGTACTTTTCTTTTTGAGTTATAAAAATCTGTATTTAAAGTGTATCTTCCGAGGAACCAAGATGGCGGCATAGATAAAACACCTATCCTGCCGTCATACTCAACAATTTTAATACTACAACTTAGCGAAAGAGCAAACACCTTCCAGAATCACCAGAAAGCTCGCTGAGTGAAAATTCTACAAATAAAAGTGAAGATAAGACACTGTGACTCGGAGGAGCGGCGGCAGACAGCGTTGAAAGATTCGTGCGGAGAGAGGTTTGGAGCGCGCCAGCAGAGAGGACGGGCGGCTAAAAAACGGCCAGTTTTCTCGAACAGGGAGACAAAGACGTCCCACTGGACTTATTCTCCAGCTTTGGGTGAGGTCCAGGGAACCCACTATCATAGGGGTGAAAACTGGACAGTGGGAGGGCACGCCGAAGCTCGGGTGCTGCAGGGGTCTCCCGGCTTGTGGAGAAGGCAGCTTGTGCGAACAGCTCGGCTGCGTGACCACCTGCAGAGAGCGATCTGTGACTTGTCTCTCATTCAGAAAACCGTCAGACTGCTTTGTTTTATGACCCTGGGTGAGACATTGGGCGTGCAGAGTCATTTCGGGAGAGTCTGAATTCCCCGGCAGCCGGTGGAGCTCCACAGCGGCTCTCTCTCAGAGGTGCTGGTGGCCACTGCCCCTGGCACAGAGTCCCTGGGGCCGCAGAGGGCGGAGCTGACACTGTCTGCTTGGCCCGGAGAATCTGCCCATCCAACCCGAGCACAGCTGAGCTTCACTGACAATTGGCCTGGAGGTTAACCCTCCAAGTGCTAACAACGATTAACCTGAGCTTAACTTCAGCAAGACTGTGCTACCCATATCCACCTCAGGTAACTGGGGAGGCTGAGCCACTGTCCCTTGTAGGACGTCTACCCCACAAAGCTAATTGACCAACTCAGGGAAGCAGCCACCATGCAGAAACATGGAAAGAAATCAGATGTGAAAGAAATGGAGGAAAAAAAACGACTGGACATGGAATTCAAAACCACGGTTATAGGGTTTTTCAAGAGGCTCCAACAAAAGGTTGAGGCCTATAAGGAATTAAGCAAGACTGCAAAGGAAATGAATGGGTCGTACAAGGAAATGAACGAGACCCTCAAGGAAATGAACGAGACCTGCAAGGAAATGATCAAGACCAACGTGGAAATGAAGGAGACTCTCAAGGATATTAAGGAGACTCTCAAGGATATGAAAAAGGATCAACCAGAAATTAAGCATACACTGACTGAAATAAAAAATATTATATAAAGACCTAAAAGTGCTCTGGAGCACCCCAAGAACCAAGTTAAAGATTTGAAATACAAAGAGGGAAAATCCACTCATCTGAAAAAGCAAGAAACCAAAAGAATCCAAAAAATTGAAGATAGTGTAAGGGGCCTCTGGGACAACCTCAAGCATACCAACATCCGAATTATAGGGGTGCCAGAAAAAGAGAGAGAGCAAGATAATGAAAACCTATTTGAAGAAATAGTGACCGAAAACTTCCCACACCTGGTGAAAGAAATTGACTTAGGAGTCCAAGAAGCACACCGAATCCCAATATATAGGAACCCTAAGAGGACCACACCAAGGCACATCATAATTAAAATGCCAAGAGCAAAAGACAAAGAGAGAATATTAAAAGCAGCAAGAGAGAAACAGTTAGTTACCTATAAGGGAGCACCCATACGATTGTCAGCGGATTTCTCAACAGAAACGATACAGGCCAGACGGGAGTGGCAAGAAATATTCAAAGTGATGAACAGCAAGAATCTACAACCAAGATTAGTCTATCCAGCAAAGCTATCATGCAGAATTGAAGGTCAGATGAAGTGCTTCGCAGATAAGAAAAAGCTAAAGGAGTTCATCACTACCAAACCAATATTATATGAAATGCTGAAAGATATTCTTTAAGAAGAGGAAGAAGAAAAAGATAAAAGTGTAAATTAGGAACAACAAATACACATCTATCAACAAATGAATCTAAAAATCAAGTGAATTAATAATCTGATGAACAGGATAAACTGGTGAATGTAACAGAATCACGGACATAGAGAGGGAATGGACTGACAACTCTTGGGGAGAAAGGGGATGTGGGAAGTGCAGCAAGAGACTGGACAAAAATCTTGCAACTATGGGAGAGGACAGTGGAGGGGGGTGAGGGCGGATGGTGGGATGGGTACCAGGTGGAGGGGAACTATAGGGAGGAAAAAGGGAACAATGTAATTAATATACTGAACAATAAAGATTTAAAAAAAATAAAGTGTATCTTCCCCTTTTATTTCTAACCTTCCACAGGACAGGTTTTGCAATGTTCAGTGTAGTATATTAAAGTCAAGCTGTGCCTGGACTTTCCTTGTGACAAAAGGCATATCTTAACAAATGGAGGTCAGACTGTTCTGTGTGGCATTCGGACAGCAAGGGGTCACTGGATGCCATGGAAGGGAAGTCGCTGGGCACTAGAAAGGCATATATTTCAAACCCAGATTTAACTCTGCAATTGGGGCAAGTCATTGCAAACCTCTTCTCCTAATTTTATCATCCATAAAATAATGGTACCAAAGCTTCTCCTTGTAGGGTTGCTCAAGGATTTGAGATAAGGGATATCAGGTGGTTGGCACTCTCGGTGTCTGAGCTAAGTGGTAAGGCCAAGTAAACAACTGGGTAGAAGGGAACAGTGGGCCTATTTTCCCAAACTTCACAAACATCCTGTTTGAGTTCCTGCTGCTGCTGTTAAAAAAAAAAAAAGAATGAAAGAAAGAAAAATTCTTGCATGCATAGTCCCTGCCCAGTTTAAATAAACTTATCAGTAGTTTTCAGAGTAAGAGTTGGGCTTTGCATCAATGAAGAGATAGACAACAGGACCATCAGTGATATTGGCAGGGAGCAGCATTCTTTTCTGCTACATAAAAACCATGATTTATTCCTTTAATGAAAAAGTCAGGGGGTGTGCAGGCACAACAGCTGTGGTTTTGCGAAGGGGAAATGAGCCAGAATTCCTTGTGGCGGGGCTGTTGCCACAAGGGGTCAGATCTGGATTATTGGTGAGGCTGGCATCATCCCACAGTGACACAAACATGACCGGACATCAAATAGCATGAAACAACTCGCAGTCGTTTTAGATGAGAGAAGCCCAAGCAATGCCACACCAGACCAGCTCTGTGTAAGTAAAGGCTTCAGCGTCTTTGATCTGAGGTTGAGTGAAGTGTCTGGAGTGGGAACAGAAGAAGGAACACAGTTATCTTGAAGCTCTCGCTGGTTGCTGGTTGACCACTGGGCAGATGTGAGCAGTTTGGCTGTCACCAAGAATCAAGGGCTTTCCCCCGCCATGTTATAAATAGGGGTGGGTAAATATTTTGGATTCATCAGCCTCCAAGTATTTTTCAGACGTTTTGGGTTCAACTAAACAGAATACATCGTGCTGAGCACATTCTCCGTTGATTTTTTTTAGGGACTGTGTGTGATTTATGGGAAATGAAATCCATATGTTTCTGCTTCATTTACACTTAAATCATCAAAAGGTTGTGTTGTAAGAGCTATTTAATGTCCAAGATGCCTTTTGAATTTGATTAAGAAAAAAAAATAAGGCACTTAAAAGTGTTGGACCTATTAAAAGGCAGAGAAAAAGGGAAGGAAGTGGAGAGAGAGAGAGAGAGAGAGAGAGAGAGAGAGAGAGAGAGAGAGAGAGAGAGAGAGAGAAGAAAGAGAGAGAGAGAGAGAGAGAGCCCAGTTAGAGAGGGGCAGGCACCCAGGAAGGCCTGTTTTGTCAGAATGAAATAAATTTGAACACCAGGGAGTTCAATTTAAGATGAAACTACAAACCCATGAATTTTAAATGAGCCCAAAATTACAGAGAAAACAAAGGCTCCCCTGCAGCCAATTTCAGAAGCAGCTTCTGTGACTGCAGGAAGGCAGCTGGCAGCCTGGCAACCCCACAAGCCTGCGAAGACACCTTTACTACCCAGCTAGCACATGTGCCCACTGCCCCAGGGGCTGTTGCCCAGGCATCCCAGTGCAGTCCAGAGGAAGAGCTCTTTGACCTATTTTAGCATGGAAATGCCTGCCCTCTGTGTTTTCCCGGGGTTGTCCTGTTCTAGGCCAGCAGTTCCTATCTGCTTTGCCATCTGACCCAAATAGCCAGCCGCTGGCCTGGATACTGTGTGTGCAATTGGGATAGTGTTTATTTATTAGGCGATTTGTTTGGAGAAGTATCTCTTTTGGCTCACAATCGAGCTGAGAAAGCGTACTGTGTAAAGTAAGAAATATATTGCCAGGGACCCACTAGTTGGTAAAAAGCCAAATTTAAAACTAAGTTTTCTTGCCCCCTCTCAATAGATAGTCACTCTTACAGCAGCTCTCAGGTCATTGTAGACATGCCTCAGCATTGATATATGGCATATTATGAAAGGTTTTGGAAGAAGGATTCAAACTGGAACTATTTTATGTAATAGTATAATTGAGATATCTGTATATCTCTGTAGAGGATGTATCCATCCATAGTTTGAGCATTATAGTGTTAGGATGTGGAACTTCGTTATCCAAAATGGACTTTAGAATGTGGTCTGGAATCACTTCAACAGCTAACAGTTTTGTGAACCATCTGTATCCCAATTCATTTATCTGGCGATGAGGTACAGTTTTGGAATCTTCAAGGTTAGGGTTCTTTCCCTCCCCAACTCCAAACTCTAAGAAACATTCAGTAAGATGTTTTAATCTCATCATCCAGCAATTACTACTGTTAACATTTTGGTGAATGTTCTTTAAGATCACATACACAGCGCGTGCATACACACACACACACACACACACACACAGAGAGGGGGGGGGAAGAGAGAGAGAGAGAGAGAGAGAGAGAGAGAGAGAGAGAGAGAGAGAGAGAGAGAGAGAGGGAGAGAGAGAGAGTTTAATAATATCATGCTGTTTATTCTGTTTTGTAGCTTCTCTTTTTAGAAATATACAGTATTATGGACTTTTTGCCATGGAAATGGACTGTTTTTTACTTTATGAGCTTTAACGCTTATAGAGTATTTCATTCACCACAATTAGCATAATATCTCAGAGTATTTTTAAATATGAGGTTCAAAAAGTTATTTCAGATACATTTTAAATGTTGGCCTTATTTTTAAAAAAATGCTTGCTATCTTAGGGCATATTGGAAAATAAACTAACCATAGCTTCTACATCTTGTATTTTCTTGCATTTTAGACCGAAGCACAGACATCTGTTGGAAGTCGTGGAGAATATCCATCTCCCTCTTTAAGAAGAGGCCCAGGTCTCCTAAATAGATGAACTTTCTTGAAGACTCTAGAAAAGAACAATAAGACATTTAGTAATGTTTGCTTCTTTTTCTTCCTTAAAAAAGAAAAAAGTTGTTTTCACGCCAAGATAATCCTTGTGACTTCAGTTCACCAGACTCTCTTTGTTTGATGCTTAGTCCATTGGTAAAGTTCATAGAGTCCACTTCAAAGAAAGCTGAGGCCATTTTGCTCTCTATGTCTGAGTTTCTTCACCCCTTGTTTTGGATTTTTCCAATCTGTTACTAGAGAACTCAGTCCTGTGCCTTTTGTTGACAGGTTGCCAGGATACATCCAGGCGACAAAGGCTAGGTAGGGTTCCTGTTCCTGCAGCCTCACATGCTACAGGGACTCCTGCAAGAGGGCACGTGAACCAGGGAGCTCCCAGCTGCTCTGCTCCTCTTTCTGCCAGCAGCCCACCAGAAAAGCCAAAACAGAAAAACAAAGAACAAATGTTACAAGGTGAGGGTCTCAGACGGTATGCTCTTTCTCTGTTGTCTAGCCAGTCTCAAATCTTACCTTTGAACTAATAAGGGATCCTTATGTTAGGTAATCTTGATCTCTTCCACTTCTTTCTCACCAGTTTATAGTAAGAAATAATTCAAGTACTACTAAACAAAATAGCAAATATTTTGTTTCATTGCATGATGCTGGCAATATGGACTAAATGTTCTACTAGCTAAAAGAATGAAATTTCTTTTGAAGGGATGATTTTTAAAATATGTTTTCAAAGAAAAGTAGATGAAATATGTTTTGAATATTAATCTAAAATTATCTTTATTAGCCAAATTAATGTTGAAAGAAAAGGGTGATAAAGTCTATAGTTACTCAATTATCATGGTGGATTTTTTAAAATTAATTGAGATAAAATTTACATGGTTTGAAATTGAGCTGATCTTAGGAATTTAAATTCAAGTTCCTAAAATCAATGAGTTTGATCAATGTAACATATGTAACATGTAACATATCACCTTGATCAAAATATAAGACATTTCTATTACCCAGAAAGTTTCCTCACATTCCTTCCAGTCAATCATCCCTCCATAACAACCACTATTCCTATTTCTATCACTAGAGAATAATTTGGCTGTTCATGAACATTATGTAATCTATACTAATAAAAGCAAAATATGCTAATTAGAAAGAACGACCTTCCAGATGTCATTCCGGAGTCAGTGGTGGAGGCCAAGGCAGAGGCAGTTAGGGGCAAACAGGCAGGCAGTGGAGCAGTTAGGGGTGATCAGGCTGGCAGGGGAGCAGTTAGGGGCGATCAGGCAGGAAGGCAGGGGGGTCAGGAGCAATCAGGCAGGCAGTCAGAGTGCTTAGGGGTGATCAGGCAAGCAGGCAACTGAGTGGTTAGGAGCCAGTGGTCCCAGATTGGAGAGGGTGCAGGCTGGGCTGAGGGACTCCCCTCCCCCCACCCCCATGCATGAATTTCATGTCTGGGTCTATAATATATATTAACCAACTCCCCTTTGTTTATAATCTTCCATGTTGCTGTCTACATCATTAGTTCAATTCTTTTTTTTTAATATATATTTTTATTGATTTTTTTGCAGTATAACTTATAATTAATAGTAGTACATGTTTTCCTTTCCCCCTCCCCCAGTTCAATTCTTTTTAGACATGAGTGTTATTGCATTACAGCATTTTTCTACATTTGTTTGTCTATTCTATTGATTGATATTTGGTTTCGAGTTTGGGTCTCCTATAACTAAAGCTGCTATAAATATTCTTGCACAAATCTTTTGGTGGACATATGTTTTCATTTATCTTGGTTTTAGACCTTGGGTTGAAATTGATGGATGACAAGGCAGGTGTATGTTTAACTTTATAATAGGTATGAAATTATATGTTACTGTAGTTCTGTTTGTATTTCCCTGTTGACTAATGAAGTTGAGCATTTTTACATGAGCCACTGGAGATTTGTCTGTCTCTTTTATTAAGTTTCTGTTCACATATTTGACTATTTATATTTTCTCTTTTTATGTTATCTTTACTGATGTATAATTCACATACAATAAAATGCACCCATTTTAAGTACACAGTTTGATGAGTTTTGACAAGAGATTATATTTATGTAACCACCAACAATACCAGTACAAGAACATGTCCAATAACCTGTGTAGTCCATTCCTCACTCACTCATCTACCCACCAAGCAATCACGCTCTTTCTGTTATCCACCTTTTCAGCTCTGCTTGTTTTATTGGTTTCATATGTGAAATAATTCAGTATATACTCTTTTGTATCTGATTTCTTTAATTTAGCATAATATTTTTGGTAAGGGTCCATATCCTTGTGTGTATCAGTAGTTTTGTTCTTTATTATTGTGGATTAATATTCTATTGCATGAATATGTCATCACTTGTTTATTAATTTACCTATTGATGTATACTTATGTTGTTTCCAGGTTTTCACTAAGAGTAAAAGCTAATATAAACATTTGTATATGTCTTTTTGTGAACTTATATTTTCACTTTTCTGCTTAATTATTTAGGGATAGAATACCTATGTTATCAGGCAGATATAGCTTTAACTTTTGAGAAACTGACAAGCATTTCTCCAGAGTGGTTGTAATATTTCATACTCCCACCAGGCATATATGTGAGTCCCAGTTTTTCCATATCCTCACTATTACTTGGGATTAGCAATCTTTTTAATTTTAGCCATTCTAGTGTATATATAGTGGTATATCTGTGGTTTTAATTTGCATTTTCTAATGACTAACAAATAATGATGTTGAGTTTTAATTTATGAGTTTATTGACTATTCATACACTTTCTATTATGAATAACCTATTCAAAGCTTTTGCCCATTAAAAATAAACTAGGTTGCTTGATATATGACTATATATATGTTTATATATATACATGTGTATGTATATATATATATATATATATATATATATATATAATATAAATCCTGCCTTTTAATCCTTGGTGGTGTATTTTAAAGAGCATAAGTTTCTAATTTATATGAAGAAAGTTTTAAAATTCTTTTTCTTTTAAGTTTAGTGATTTTCATAGTTTGCCTAAGAAGACTTTATAAATATTAGGGTAATAAAGATATTCTCCTATGCTTTCTTCTAGATGCTTTGTATTTTTTATATTTATATATTTTTATATAGCTTTTATATTTAGTTCTAGGATCCATGTTGAGTCAATATTTGTGTGTGGTGAAAGTAGAAGGTTGATATTAATTTTTCCCTTACATGTATCCAGTTGTTTCACCATCATTTTTTAAAAAGAATTTCCTCTCTCCATTGAATTGCCTTGGCATCTTTTTCAAAAATAAACTGACCACATATGTGACTTGACCATATATTTCTGGACTCTATTCTGTTACATGAATCTACTTATCTATCTTTATTGGCGTTATTACATTTTTAAAAGCCAGCTTATCTTGGCTTATAAGTAGTGAAACAAGTATTAAAAACAAATAGACTGCTTCCATGACTTCTTCCCAGTGAAGCCATGCGCAAGAGTTTGAATAAGGTTGGGCAAGTTTTTTTGTTGCTGTTTATTTCTTTGTTTGCTAGTTTTTATCCAAGAATATTTTTTCCCATTGATTTTTAGAGAGAGTAGAAGGGCAGGGGTGAGATGTGGAGAGAGAAACATCAATGTGAGAGAGACACACTGATTGGCTGCCTCCCACACATACCTCTATAGGGGCCGGGGACCTAGCCTGAGTCCAAGGTACATGCTCTTGACCAGAATTGAACCTGCAACCCTTTAGGGCTGGGCAGTTTTTCTTTCACACGTTGTCCAAATTTTCCTCTAGACCATACAGTAGTTTCCCCCCTCCAAGAAGGATACATTCAAAGTATCCCCTCTCTCCACTGGATCCCTGAAATCAAGAATGGTACCAAACCATATATCTACATACTATGTTTTTCCTATACATGCATAACTATGATAAACTTTAATTTATAGATTAGTCACAGTAAGAGATTAACCACAGTAAGAGAGTAACAATAATAACTAATAATAAAATAGAGCAATTATAACAATATACTGCAATAAAAGTTATGTGAATGTTGTCTCGCTTTCAAAATATCTTATTGTACTCATCTTTTCACTTAAAGGAAGCATTTCATGGCTTCTCTTTTGGCATATCTGAATTGCCAGCATCAGTACTCTTGCACTTTGGGGCATTAAGTGAAATACAGGTTACATGGACACAAGCACTGTGATACCACGCTAGTAGAGTGGGTAACCCAGACAGCTGCTAAATGACTGATGGGTAAGAAGTGGAAACAGCATAGATATTCTGGTCAAAGGCATGAATCACATCTGGGGTGGGACAGAGAGGAATGGTGTGAGAACGCTGCTTGCAGTGGCACATATTTAAAACTTATGAATTGTTTATATCTGGAATTTTCCATTTCATATTTTCAGAGCACAGCTGATGGCGGTAACTGAAACCACAGAAAACAAAACCTCAGATAAGGGGAGACTACTATAATTGGATTTTAAGTGATTCTATATTCAGCAAAAATATAAAGTGATAAATTTATTCAAGAATGATGATTTCAGAAAAAGAGATGTATTTTTAAAACCCATTTATATAGAACTAGAGGCCTGGTGCATGAAATTCATGCACGGGTAGGGTTAGACCTGGCTGGCAATTAGGGCCAATTTGTGGAGTGATCAGCAGGGCAATTGGGGGCCTCCATTGGCATCTGCCTTGGCCAGCCTGGCTCCGCCCACTTGCCATTCCCCGCCCCATTCTACCACCACTCACCAGTTGGCCCTGCCCCCTGCCACTCTTGCCTCCAGTTATCTCCTCTGCAGGGCAACCGGCAGGGCAATCGGGGAGCCCCGACTGGCACCTGTCTTGGCTGGCCTAGGGCCTGCAGTCTGGGGGCAGCTCCTGCATTGAGCATCTGCCCGCTGATGGTCAGTGGACATCATAGTGACATCAATGTTCTATCAATTATTCCTCCGTTCAGTCAATTTGCATATTAGGCTTTTATTATATAAGATGTAACTTGAACTTAATTTTCATTCATTCATTCATTCATTCATTCATTCATTTACTGAGTATCTGCTATATACCAGACATTGTTCTAGACAAGGAAGGAAGAAAAGATAAAATTTCTTGGCTCATAATTTCTGCAAGGAAACATTATTAATATCTCTATTCTATTGCCTATTTAACCATGTGTTTTTCACAATTACAGAGAAAAAATCTATGCTTGGCAAAACAAGCATCAGATTAAATGCTTTATGCATTACTATGAATTGAGAGAAAATTATTAATATTCAAATGTTTACTACAGAGAAATATTTTCTTAGGCTTCCAAGTTTGCTATCACTATCACAAAATATCCACTTCTTTTGAGCCCAAGAATATAAAGTATTATTTGTTTCCATTGTATTTTTCAGTTTGCTTTAGAATTTTATGTATTATTTTTAAGAAAAATTTGTTTGTAAATTGTACATTTTATTAGCGATTTTTTCTTCTCTGTGTAGATATCATTTAAATGAATGTTTAATATTACTATTTTTAAAAAATTTCCCCAAAGTCTCTGGTGATTCAAACATTTTCAAGAATATGTACAATTGTAAATGGTAAAGAATGTGAACAATTCCAAAACAACTTCCTGCGGGAGCAATGGTGATTCCTGTGGAGTCTTAAAAACAGAAACATTTTTAAAATATCACAGCATGCAAGTATGGCAATGGCATGCTCTATACTGGGAGCAACAGGGTGGGAAATGTAAACAAGTTGTCAGTAGTTTAATAAGGATGGCAAACTGTAAGTAGAATGACCAGAGGGTAATATGCAAACAAGCATTTTTGTTAGAGAAGACTAACAGGAGGCTGATAGAATTTTATGTAAGCAAAACTTGGTAGGATTCTGTTTGCATTGAGTGCTATTTTGTAAATTCACATTGATTAATACTTGATGTTTTGTTATCAGATGAAGTGGGGGGTCCTTATCCCCACTGGGTGCTGGGGGTTGAGTTTTTATGATATCTTGAGAAAATAATTTTCTGTGACTCACATGGTAGAATGTGGGATTTTTTTGTTTGTTTGTTTTAATATGGGATTACATTCCTGTGTTTTCAAAGTCTCATTTCCCTTTGTGCAGTCATAGAAACAATATAGCTGGGGGTTTCAGTAATGCTAAAATCAAAGCTAGTGTCCAGTTTCCTTGCCACGTTGGAGACAGGTCCAGTACATCATCTGGCTAGTTGTAGTCCGGTAGTCTATTGTGTACATGCAGGAGAGTGTGCCTGCCCCAAGCAACAAGAGTCCCAAAAGTCCTCAAAGCACAATAATATAAATTCCTTTGTTCAGGGGATTAAATATTCCAAATATCTCCAGGCTTGCATTCTGGCCTCAGAATTATTTCTGGCCGATCATTTCTGTCCTCAGGTGTGACCGACAGCAAGCACCTTTGTTAGTCCCCTTCACTGGGCATGTGTCTGTCTTCCCTTTGTTGAACCCCTGGGAATGTAAACTTATAGCTTCCTGGCGAATGACATATCTATAAAACCTGGCCTTCGGTTTTCTCCTTTCCTGTTATTAATTACTAGTTAATTACAATGGTATCCGTTTCACTGTTAAAATAAAAGGGAGTCCCATTTATATGCTCTAATTCAGGAGTTGGGAAACTTTTCCTATAAATATTCAAATAGTAAATAATTTAGGCCTTTGAGGCCATATACTCTTCAGTTGTAGAGCAAAAGCAGTCAAAGACAAATATGTAAATGAATGTGTTTCAATAAAACTTTATTTACAAAAAGAGACAGCTGGCCACATTTAGCCAGCAAGCTGTAAGTTTGTTGATCCTCATTCTAATCTTCAAGGAGTTCTGATGAAATATTTTCCAAAACCATACATTAATAGTGGAAGGCACTGTGGCCTCAAAACTTCATTTGAGTGTCTTAATTTCCAAGGAGAATTAAGCTTTGAAAGTCATCTGCATTCAGAATGCACATGATCAAGAGAGGCAATATATGAATAAGCTGCCTTGCCATACAGCACTCAGTGCATGTGTCTACCTAGTCATACAGCCACCTCTAGTGTGCCTGTTCTCAGAGGGTGGGACATGGAGTGGGGGAGGGGAGCTCTGTGACACCAATGCTGGTTGCTCACGTCTTGATAAGCAATCTTTTCCATGAGGGACGGGGCTTGACCCAATACATAGTCCTTAACTGAAGTCTCATTTCTCTTGGGTTCAGTAGTCACACTTCTAAAGCTAGAATAGTAATCCTTTGAATTAGTATTGTGAGGGTTGATCAAGGCCTAGAACAAATAGCACAAAACTAGCTGTTAACTTTTTCTTTTCAAAAATCCTTATATGTTCTTTCCCTCTATTTAAATAATAAGTTTGATTTCTGTTTAACAGATTAATATAAAATCAAGGTAATCTCAGCTCATTTGAGGCTCAGGACGTTTAGCACCTAGAATGTGCTTAGCCTGGGATAAGTGCTGCATATATAACTATGGAGAGAATAAACAAGCTCTAATATCTTGGAGTTTACATTCAAATGGAGGAGACCAATACTACATATGTAAACAAATAAGACAAAAACATTCAGTAAGTGCTGTGAAGAAAATGAACAGTCACAACCAGCCAGTATGGCTCAGTGGTTGAGGATTGACCCATGAACCAAGAGGTCACTGTTTCAGTTCCAGGTTAGGGCACATGCTGGGGTTGTGGGCTTGGATCCCTAATAGGTGATGTGTAGGAGGCAGCTGATCAATGATATATCTCTATCATTAATATTTCTATCTCTTTTTCCCTCTCCCTTCCTCTCTTTCAGAAATCAATAAAAACAGAAAGAAAAAGAAAACAGTCACCAAACCTAACTGTGATGATGGTGGTAGTAGTGGTACATGTGTGCATGTGTATGTGCATATATGTGCATGTGTGTCTCGGTGTGCATGTTTATCTACTTGTACAATTATATGCATGTGTGTTTACATGTGTGCACCTGTGTCAGTGCACATGTGTTTGTGCATGTTCATGCATTTGTGTGTTTGAAAGATAGATAGATAGATAGATAGATAGATAGATAGATAGATAGATAGATAGAGAGAGAGAGAGAGAGAGTAGCCAGGAAGGGTCTCTTTGAGTTGATGATATTTAAATAGAGGCCTGGAGGACAAAATGAGAAGGCTATACGAAGAACGAGAGTAAGAGTCTAGGCAGTGGTAAGAGCATGTATGGAGCCCCTTTCCATTCTCCCCCCCGACCCACCCCAGAATGAGTGTGAACTTGTCTTCTTTGAGGAACTGAAATGTGAACCTGAGAAAGCAGGGGCAAGCAGAGGGAGTAAAGGGGAGACCAAGGCAGAGACTTAAGGAGGCCCCAGGTTACAGAGGGCTGTCATGGTCAGGAGTTTGGATTTGTTTTGAGAGTAGTGGGACAACTATGGAATACTTAGGGCAGGTTTAGGATTTGTTTTATAATTTAAGTAGTTGAGTATGACTGCTCTGAAAAAAAGGTGGATTAGAGGTGGTAGAGATGGGAGTGGTTATTCATTACTGTGACTGAAATAGCATGCGAATGGCAAGACAAAGCCATTCACCTGCCTTTCAGTAAACCTAGGAGTGCAGGCAAAATATCTGGAAGAGGTCACTGGCCATGCCAGTGACAGATAACTGTCTCACTGTGAATTGGTATAGTATCACAAAGGTTATGCAATATCAAAGGAGTAGAATGAAAACAGGAGTTCAAGAATATGGGAAAGGAGATGCGTTAAGATGCAAAAGGCAGAAAGAAAAGATGAGAAAGTGAGCAGAAAGAATAAGAAATGACTAGAACAGGGTAAGATATTTTTCTGCCAAATAATTATAGGCAAACATATAGGGGCAAAAGATACTTAATCCTTCTTAGAGTGTCCACCAATCCCTTTTACCTTTTCTCCTGCTCTCTCTTTCCCACTCCTCCGACTCCCCCCTCCATGCAAGCCCACAATGAGATCAAGAACCTAGTTGGAGAGCTGGGAATAGGAAAGAATCCTCATGATCATCTCAGCCTGGCTCACCTCCAGGGTGACTTCTCCCAAGTCAAAGATATGGTCAGAGTTTATTTTTAATTAAAATTACTGTGAAATGAACAAAGAACAAAATGAGAAGTGAGGATCAGAGATAAAAGAAACAAGCAATTGGAGAAAGACTCAGAATTCAATTTTCAGTGAGATTTATAGCCAGCAATTGTCCTTATTAGTACCATCTGATCTGGTTATAATCCAGCCTGTCATTGCCAAGTGAGTGTTCAGTAGATCAGCATCCAGGCATTTATTCATTGCTAAGTGAAGATTGTGACAATGACTCTCTCTCAATATGTTCTCTTAACCTAGAAGGAATATGGAGAGCGATGTGTAGAGGGGTACGTATGTGTGTGCACATGCATATATGTATGTATTTGTGTGTGAGCAATTGGAAGCAGAGTGTTAAATGAAGTAACAATAAATATAATTAATAAATTTTCAGCCCCTTGCTAAGCAACTGTACATGTTCATTGAGAGAATGGAAACACATATCTTTAATTTGTGAAAAACTATATTATTATAGCTCATTCTAAAATCAGGAATGTGTAATAAGAAATTAGCATTTATGTTATTACTTGAATCAGTCCATGGCATTCTCTCTCAAAAATACCAAATATCATGTAACATTAAAATAGATAGATCTTGGATTGCTTTACCTGCTCAGTTCCAAGTGAACTGTCTTATATATGAAACACATGACAATTCAATCCATAAAAATTAAAACCACACTTTCCTTTTCAGTTAGCCTATTTCCTATGTTACGTGAATCAAGTGAAGTTTAATTACTTTAACTATTGGGTTATTTATGGGTGATAAAAAGTTTCCAAATAAAGTTTTCAACAGAGGCTCTCAGGAAATGTTCATTAATAAGTAGCACAGGAATACTGTTCTAAATCAGATCACTTAAAAAGACACAATCTATTGCTTGCCTAAATAAAATAAGTCTTGTTGTGATTCACCAACAACTTAATAATCTTTATTTTTTATTGAAGAAAATCATGTTTACTCATAAAAAATACAAACAAGCAAAAAGCACCAATGTTAAATCACCCCAAATTCCATTGTTATCAACATTTTATCTAGATATAAACATATAGATATACAACATTCTAGAACTTTATATATTTCTATATCTATATGTTTATTTTTCTCCCTTTTTATTAATTTTTTTGCAGTATAACTTAGATTTAATAGTAGTACATATGTTTTCCTTTTTCCCCCTATTATCCTTCCCCCAGCCTCCCCTACCCCCCAGCACATGTCCTCACCTGTCCCCCTCCCCACCCCAGTGTCTTTCATTCATTGGTTATGCTAATATGCATGCATACAAGTACTTTGGTTGATCTTCCCCAGCATCTGCCCCCCCCCACTCTCCCCAGCCTTCCCTTTTGCTTGATAGCCTGTTCAATGCCTTCCTGCCTCTATATCAATCACTCTCCCCTGTTTCTTTTCTTCAAAAATATCTTGCCTCTGCATACTAGAAATAAATGTATAAGAACAAAAAATGTTTGAGTCTCAGTTTCAATGTCCAACTGTTCTGAGTCTCAGTTTCAATGTCAAATAGTTCTTTATGTGTACATGTCAGCAATGGTATCCAGATGGTGGACACATCGGGGCAATGCAAGTTCCATCCTCTCTGGTTTGGTCCTGGGCCACCTGCAGCCATGCACAGCTGCCGACAGCTAGCATGGCAAGGTGTCATCAGTATCCCCCATCTCTGGACCATCCTGTGGCTGGAACAAACCCGTCAGATCCTCACTGTCACAGGAACCCACATGGTCTTGGAGTTGTTCTCTGAAAAAACACAAACACATTCTCGACCAAAAGTTAACAAAGGAATCCTCTCTGCAAATTAGACTTGGGATTCTTTTTATTTTGCCTAAATGATTTTCCTTTGCCTTATTTTGATACCATGTGTATTTTTTCATGGGTGTCCTGCTGTTGGCATTTCAAATGGAAGTTACTTTTCTGGAGTAAGAATTTTCTAGATCTATTTTACTTACAAGATATTTTTCCTTACATGATATTACCCCACTACCCCCCCCCCTTTTTGATTAATGGCTTTTGGAAATTTTAGATTGCAGTCTTGGTAATTTTAAATTTTAATTTTTGCACACAAATATGACTGCTTTGGATGTTAGGCAATTTTACAGTGAGATGAACTATTAATATATATTTTAGTTAATGTTTTAGGGACAGCTTTTTGTCCAGTACACTTAAATTTTCTTGAGTATTCACTTATTTCACTTGGCCAATTTAAATTAATCTGAAAACTTGATTACTATTTTACTGTCAAGTTTAATATTCAAGCAGAAATCTTAGTTTACCCTGTAAATATTAGTGGAAAGGATTATTTGCATTCTTGAGTAAGTTCTGAGCATTCCTGGCAATAGACTGCATTTAGATATAGAGCAGCTATTGCTGGCCAAGTCTCTGCAACCTGGGTCCCGGTCTGAATTGTGCATGGAAGGCGAAGCAGCCGTGGGGGTAGGAGACCTCCCTCAGAAGGGGTGAGAGTTCAGGCCCCTGCAAGGTTTGTGGGTGAGGGTCTGTGCCCCACCTCTGTTGACCTTTCAGTTCTCTCCTGTTGGCCCCTCTGCGACTGTGCCTGTCTTAAGTTGTTCCTTCCCTGAGGAATCTTACCCATCTCTGGCTAACCAGCTATCCTCTGGGGCCAAACAGGGTGATGTGAGGTTCAGTTCTGTCTCCTTTGTAGTCTATGCCCCCATGGCCACCATGTCCAGCACCTGCCTTGGGATCCCCTTGCCTGCTGGCGGGGTCCTGGTACTGATCACATATCTCGGGGAATCCAGGTTTCTTCTCCAGAGAGGGCCCAGCTCACACCATTGGGTGAGAGACAGATCCATGGTGCCGCCAACCCAGAGGCTTCAGCCACAGCTTGAACTGAAATCTCAGGCAACAGCTGTGTGTATTTGGATAGTAAGAAGAGGGTCCCTCTTGACAAAAAGGGCAAGAGAGGCCAATATAGAATGCTCAAGTGCCTTCCCAGTGCCTTAATTCCTTCTGAAAGGGATTAATTTCTTTCCCATCCTTTTTAAAATTGCTGTCCAACATTTAAAGAATTAGTTTGTAAGTTTATTTGGGATGATTGTATAATATGCTGTTGTCAAATATCAAAAATTATAATGACATTGTAGAATAATATCATGTAATGGTATTAGGATGTCATAGGAGGTTAAGGAGGGCCTAGCCTAAGGACTGGTCTCCATAGGAAATGACAAACTCTAGGCCATGTCAATTCAATCTCAAACTAGCTGCCAATTTTTTTATAACATTATATAAACTTTGTCAGGGATGTAAAAATATAAATTACTTACCTTAGTTCAAGAGGTCAAATATATTGACTTTCCCCCTTACTCTCTCCCCCTGCCACTTACCCTGAGGTTTGACATTCTGATGGACATTTCTCAGTCTCTGGATTTGTTCTTGTTCATCAGTCTATGTCGTTCATTATATTACACAAATGTGTGAGATCATGTGATATTTATCTTTCTCTGCCTGGCTAATTTCAAATAACCTTTAAATGTAACTGAATCTTTTTCAATGTTACTGCTGTGATTGGAATGTAACAGTTAATCAAAAAGGATCAAGATTTGTCACCTAAAATTGTGCCATTCTTCCCTATGATGTTTATAGGATAGACTCTAAATCCGTACATTTTGAGATTCCTTAATGTCTTGAGATATTTTAAACCCACTCTATATATGTTTTCATGTAATCATCTACACTAATAAAAGTTACACCCACCTTCGTAATGCCCACCAGCCAATCAGGAGTGAGTATACAAATTAACCCAACAAAGATGATGGGTTAATTTGCATATGCAGGTACCAAGCAGCCAGGGACGAAGTGAGCAGCTGGGGGCGGCTGGGATCAGGGCAGGACTCAGGTGTTCAGAACTGTCTCAGCTGCTTCAAGCCTCTGGACAGCGTGGGAAGGCAGAAAGATGGCTCCAGTCCAAAGCAAAGAGAGTGCTGGCAGCCAAGGGAAGGAAGGCCCATTCTTACGCAAATCTTTGTGCACCAGACCTCTAGTGGTATTATAATACTCTGGTATTTGAAAAATGAGAAAACTAGAAAAACTATGAATAAATAAATGAAAACCAGATCACAATATTTCAGTGAAAGCCTGAGAAGACAACTGTGAGTAAAGAATGGCAAGTAAAATAGCAAAGCACTTGAAAAATGTCCAAAGTCCACTGAAAGCAAATGAGGACTTATTAAGCACATTTTATCCACATCTTCCCACTCTGGCATTTGTGGTAATGAAAATAGTTCTTAAGATAGAGAAGAAGGAAAAACCTTTATAGTCAGCTTGGAAATTCTTTGCCATGCTTGCCTTTTAGCAGAGTAGCCTTTGTAGATGGCACTTCTGGGCTTGAAAGGGCAGGAAAGGTGAAGGAGAATGAAAGGAAGAGGGGATGCTCATGATGACTATTGTTGTTATCCCATGCTCTGAGACTGATGGGACTCTCAGAGCTGGGCTACCCACAAACCATCACTCAAAACCCACACAAGGAAAGAGCTCTACTAGACCCTAGGATTGGGGACCCTAGTATTGGTCCACTCATTCTGTATGAAAATGGAAGAATGCCATCATTTAAATAATGCCATAGTAGCAGTATAGTAATTGCATCTATGAGGGAAAGGCCAAGACCATCACTGAAGCATTGATACTGTTGAGACTCTAATTTTTTTCTTCAAAAAATGACTTCTTACATTGATTAAAAAAAAAGATAGGTCTCTATTTTTTTTAAGTGACTGGAGCAGGATCATCTTTATTTGTAGTGACAGGATTCTAACAGATGCATAATTGAAGTAAACATATTGTAATAATTAGCCTGTTAAATCATGGGTGGAAGAATTAGGTTATTTGGAAATACCTCCAATGAATAATGTGGTGGTGGTGATGGGAATGCAAAAATTATGTCACAAAATATCTGTTTTGAACTCCACTGCCAGAGGCAATATTCTGCACCTAATGGATTAATAAATAAATCGAGTTCTGGCCAGGCCTTCTTATTGAACGCAATGTTATTCGACAGAGGGACATTTATTATAAGGATACATGTGCATGGAAACTCAAGGGAATCTCACAACCAGGCCTCAGGGTGCACAAGAACTACATGTTCCAGGGGAATTTCTAGCCAAAGAGTTGAGTAGACTCTGTTTTCTGTTTCAGACACCAACATAATTAATAGGTAATTTTTCGTAAAAGTTTCAGAATTCTAGAGAAAAGTCAAAGGCGCTTCTCAATGGTATTCTTTTTATTTCTGCTGAATAGAGTGTTAATCAAGTATCACCCCCATTGGCTTTTCAGCCCTATGCTCATCAGGTCTCTTTCTTGAATTGTTTCAAAAGTCTGCGCAGAACTAGAGACCTAATCCTGCTTTCCTTTTTAGGAGAAGTGGAGAAAGAGGCCTGTCCACAGTCAAGCTCCACGAACCTGACCTGGTCACTATTTTTCCTTTCACCTGTGATGTGACCTGCTTCCTCTTTTAAACCTGATATGATTGAAAGTGATAATGCCTGAATATAATTTTTCATTTCTTATTTGGGACATTGTGACAAAGACTTCTTCTGTTTTCTAACAGGAATATCAGAATGAACCAGGAGCACAGATATTCCCTAGGCATAGGGAAAGATATGAAGACTAAAGAATATCACATATCTGTTGTACTCAGCTAGCAGTGGCAGCCTCACGGACTTGCACCTGAGTGTCCCATTAGCCTGTTGCCAGGCTTTCCTCTGTTTCACCCAGTCACTTCCTGTCCCTCTAGTCTGCTTCTGCTTATGCATAATTTATTTGCCGCGATATTTCATGCTGCTGCTCAACTTCACAACTTTCTCAGTGTCCTCTTCTTTTTACCAACCACTGCTAACAATTATCCTTCCCAAGAGAGAAATATGATTGGACCAGTTCAGCTTTTCATGTCAGGACATGTCAGAGACTGCTGGGGAGTCTATGGGTTGGCAGCCTTTTGTCCATCCAATGCCCAGCTCTGTTCCAATCAGCTCAGATTAGGGATGGGGAATTGAGTAACATGTTTTGTGCTGATTAGATTTGATCATTTTAGATTTTTTTCTCATATTTCTCATAACTTTTTATTTCTTTTTTTTAGGATTGCATGTTAGAATTTTTTTAAAATAAAATGTGACTTGAGTTAGTTGAATGAAAACTTTGGGATTCCTCAGAGTATTTTAGCAAATGAGAATTATTTCAAAATTCTATAGCCTCCTAATTACATTTCCAGTTGTTTATGAAAGCGTGGGAGTGTAAAGCCATATATAATAATTATGATATCATACTTATTACCTACCACAGAGTGGGCTAAAGCATGTTTTCTTTCTTTTAATCCTTAAAATAACCCTCTAAGATAGGTATTATCATCCCATAAACATAAAATGAAAGTAAGGCACAGGAAAGTTATGCTATGTCACAAGATTTCACAACCAAAAGGCACTTTGGAGTTAGGGTTTGAACTTGGTCTGAGTTTACAGGAGGGGTATGCTTAATTCTTTGCTATAAGCCACTTTTTCTGCTTTCCTTAGCAAATAAGATCTTATCACTACATTTCAGTTTGCTTGAACTTGGACTTTTCCCCCAGTTGTGGTAGTATCAAAACTAAGATCTGAACAACCTGATCCATGACACAGAGAAAGGGAGATGGGAACTGGTTTAATATCCAAAGAGAAGATGCTATTGGAAATATATATTTTTTAATTCTTTAAGCTTTATCTAAATGAAGCATATTTCTATAGGAGAAATTCATTTTTTGGTCCAGAAGTATTTGTCAAGATGTTTAATCAAATATTTAGACATATGTCAGCTACTAGTAATGTAAGATGGGACATGAAGGCAAGTGGTTTTACTAACATTAAACAGAATTTCAGAATTGGAAGAAACATACAAGTCTGGCTCTGTATAATACACATAGTCTTATGAAGTTAAGTACAAATTACATTTTGTAAATCAGAGTAATCTGGTTTTCTACTAAAAGTTTGCTTTTAGAGGAAATTCTACAATGGATCCTTTTTAGGGAATTTAGGGAACCAGAGCACTTCTTTTGTGTAGTCTTTTAATGTTAAATGTTGATATTCTCCAGATTTTGTTACTCAAGATCTTTTTTCAATTATATGTGTGTTATAGAAAATCCATAAGGATTCCTCATTTCCTGTAGGGTAATCAAAATTCCTGAGATTAGCTATAATACTTTTTCAGACTAGTGATTTGTTTTCAATTTACCTTCACAGTTACTTATATCAATTATTCACCATTCTTTTTTCTCTCTCATTCAACCATATCTGACCACACACACACACACACACACATACACACACATGCTCAAGTATGCATTCACCACTCAAATCTATCTACAAATTCATTTACACAGTCACACCTACACATTCGTACTATCTATTCATACCTATCCACATGCACTGTTTTCCATAGCACATGTATTAATTTACAATCTCACCAACAGTGCAGAGGGTTCCATTTTCTCCACAGTTTTGACAATACTTATTGTTTGTTGATTTACTGATGATAGCCATTCTGATGGTTCATAGTTTGCTTGAACTTGGTTTTAATTTGAGATTTAATGATTAGTGATGTAAAGCATCTTTTCATATGTCTGTTGATCACCTGTATGTCCCCTTGGGAGAAATGTCTATTTAGGTCTTTTGCCAATGTTTTAACTTGATTCCTTTAACTGTATGAGTTCTTTATATGTTTGGTTGTTAACCATTTATTGGATATATCATTAGCATACATCTTCTCCCATTCAGTAGGTTGTACTTTCATTTTTTGATGTTTTCCTTTGCTTTTTAAAACTGTAGTTTGACATAGTCCCATTTGTTTATTTTTTTGTTTTGTTTCCCTTGCTCAAGGAGCTATATCAGAAAAAGATATTGCTAAGAACTGTGTCAAAGAGTTTACTGCAAAAAACAAGTAAGTATTAATGCATGCAACAACTTGGATAACTCTCCAAGAAATTATGCTGAGAGGAAAAAGCCAGTCTCAAAAGCTTACATACTATATAATTTCATTTACATAACATTTAAAAAATCTTTATTGTTAAAAGTATTACATATATCCCAATTTTCTCCCATTGACCTCCTACAGCTACCCTACCCCAGGCCTTCACCACCCTATTGTCTGTGTCCATAGGTTGTGGATATATGCATACAAGTTTTTTGGTTTATCACTTCCCACCTACCCATCCTCCCACATCATTTTGAAATTTAAAAATTTAGAAGTGGAGGACAGATTAGCAATTTTTGGGAGTAAGAGGTGGGGACATGAAGGCTGCAGTGGGAAAAGAAAGTGGGTATTAAATGGCAAAACAAGAGATGCTTGTGATATTGGAACTGTTCATTATCTTGACTATAGTGGTGGGCATGTACACAGATGGCAAAATTTATACACACTCATGAGTGTAGGTGAAAGTGGGTTGTATCAATATTAATATTCTGGTTGAGATATTACCATTAGGGGAATGTTACCATTGGGGGAAATTTGGCAAGTGTATAAGGGATCTCTATTATTTTTTTGAATTGCATGTGAATCTATAATTATCTCAATAAAAATTGCAGTTAAGATATAATTATAATGTCATCATCCGACTTAAAAAATGAAGATTAATTATTAATATCTGGGTATCAAGATTATATTTAAAGGATCATACTGTGATAAAACCAGAAGGGAAGAAATGCACCTATGAAAATGTAAACTTCTACAATTAGATCCAAGTAGTCAATTGCACCAGTGCAGACTCAGGGAGACCTGACTCAGCAACAGACTATATGATCTCCACCGAGGTCTGGAGACACAGTGATAGACAGACCAACCACTCACCAAAGCTTTAAACAACACACTCAGAGGTTCAATTATTGACTATGTTTTTCTTTTCTTTTTTTCTTTTTAAAATATCTTTTTATTGATTTCAGAGAGGAAGGGAGAGAGAGAGAGAGAGAGAGAGAGAGAGAGAGAGAGAGAGAGAGAGAGAAACATATCTATATATATTAAAAGGCTGTGTCTGTAATGACCAAAGGTTTGACTGAACACTGGAAGTCAGGCCTGCAGTCAGTGCTGGGTTGTCGTGGTGACCCAGCGCTGACTGTTGCTATTGTGGGCACAGCGACCCAGCACTGACTGCTGATGGAGCTGCAGATCAGGCCTAGAGAGAGAAGCAGGATCTGATCCATAGCCTTCATGGCAGCTGTTGATCAGCACTTGACTCTCTCCTTCTTTCAGGGCCTGGTCAGCAGCATGCCTCTCTTTCTCTTCAGGCCTCTGCAGGGGCTGCTGATCAGCCCTGCCTCTCTTATTAGGCCCAGAGATAGGCCTAGAGATGCTTACTGGCATAGAAACTGACCAATCAGAATCTAATCTGGGTGAACTACGAAGGCAGAACCTAAGGTGGGGGCTGAGGAGGGGTTTTAAAGCAATTGGAGGTGAGATCAGATCAGCAGGGGAGGCCAGTTTGAGGCAAGATCAGGCTGGCAGGGGAGGGCCATTGGGGGCAAGATCAGGCCAGCTGGGGAGGGTAATTTGGGGACAACCAGGTTGGCAGGGGAGGGCATTTGGGGGTGAGATCGGGTTGGCAGGGGAAGTATGTTGGGGGAGAGATCAGGCCAGCAGGGGAGGGCAGTTAGGGGCAATCAAGCAGACAAGCATAGAGGTTAGGGGCAATCAGGCAGAGGGATTAGGGACAATCAGGCAGGCAGAGGCAGTTAGAGGCAATCAGGCAGGCAGGCGAGTGATTAGGAGCTAGCAGTCCCAGATTATGAGAGGTATATCCGGCAGTCAGACATCCCCCAAGTGGTCCTCAATTGGAGAGGGAGAAGGCTGGGCTAAGGGACCTCTTCCCCCCTCCCCGTGCACAAATTTCATAAACTGGGCAACTAGCCCTATCCAATAAAAGAGTAATATTCAAAGTAATCATCACTCCACTACACCCATAAGCCATGCCTACCAGCCAATCAGTAGCGAGTATGCAAATTAACCCAACCAAGATGGCTACAGCCACAGAATTGCAGCAAGCAGGAGGTTTGAGTTTCTCCAGCAATGGAGAAAGCCAAACTTTCCACATACCCTGTAAGGCCCAGGCCTCCACTCAAGGCTACAAAGTTTCAATTATAGAAGATAAATAAATCCCAACAAAAATGGTGGCAGCCACAGAGCTGCAGTAAGCAAGAGGCTTGGGTTGCCCTGGATGATGAAGGAAGCCAAGTTCCTGCAGCCCTGGCCTGCCTTTGTCTTTGCTACAAAGTTTCAATTATAGAAGGTAAATAAATCCCAGATACCAGGATCTCCACTTGGGTCACTGGGGGGCGTGGCCAGCCTGCAAACCACCACAGACCCTCACCCAGGCCACCCTATGCCCCAAGGGAACCATCACCCTGATCTGGGACACCCTTCAGGTCAAACCAGCTGGCCCCCACCCATGCACCAGGCCTCTATCCTATCTAATAAAAGAGTAATATGCAAATTGACCATCACTTCAACACACAAGATAGCTGCCTCCATGTGGACACAACATGGCCACCATAAGATGGCCAAAAGGGGAAGGCAGTTGGAAGGAACCAGGCCTGCAAGGGAGGGCAGTTGGGGAGCAATCAAGCCTGCAGGGGAGGCAGTTAGGGGTGACCAGACCCACAGAGGAGGGAAGTTGGGGGTGACCAAGCCTGCAGGAAAGGGCAGTTGGTGGGGACCCAGGCCTGCAGGGGAGGATAGTTAGGGGTGACCAGGCCTTCAGGGGAGTTAGGGGCAATTTCTCTACCCTCTTTGGCTCAGTGACTGCACTTGTGAAATAAACTGACAAAAGATAGATTAACAAGGAAAAGGCAAATGAGTTTTATTAACAAGGGCATTGTGCATACACATGGGAGGACTCAGTAATGCATAACACAAAGGGTGGTAAGAATTTGGGGCTTAAGTAGCATCTTAACAAAGAACCATAAATTTGTGGAGAAGTGACAAGACAAAGAAAAAGGGATTTAGGCTTTTAAGGGCAGCAGACCGGGAAGGTGAATATATGGGCAAAACTTAGAGAAGCTAAAGGCTATTTAGTGTTGTTGTTATATGGGTTCTTCTCAGTGCCTGTCTGTGAACGGTAAAGAATCTAAAGTTGTGTCCTGGTGAATTCTGCCCTTCCTGGTTTGGGAAATGGAGACACCTTTACAAATGTTTGTCCTGCTTTTAGGCAAATAGAGGGAGGGCAGAAAGCTTTCCTGTATCTGTTTTTTCTCAGTTGCCTTCAGCTCAAAGTAATCCTTATGCCAAAGTGGCATGTTCTGATACCCTACACTTCCAAATAGGAAATGACTCTATGAAATGGAAATGTCTTCTCAGCTCAGAATCCAAACTGGAAGTGACCCTTCCACTTAGGAAGGGTTTAACTATCCACCTCCAATTAGAGAGGACTGGGGGCAGTCCTGAGAAAACTGCTGAAAGGAGAGAAGGAAAATTGTTGTCGTGCATACAGCACTCTCATTAACAAGAAATGTACTTTGTTAGCCAGAAACGGAGTATATTTAAGTCAAGTTTCTGAAGAAACTAGTCAATAAAGACTTTACCTAACGCAAACACGCAAATGCAGCAGCAAAGAACACAGTCAGAGAGGAAAAGGGAGAACATACTTGAAGTGTGAACAGCAAAGATGCATAGACTACACGGAAAGAATGCAGAATCTGAGGGGATTATTTCCTTAGTCACACTGGGTGAGGGTTCCCAGCAGAGCTAGAGATATTGGACCCCACTATATAATGTTAAGTGAACATTTATACTTTTCTTGCTATAAAGTGAGTTGTAATCTCATTCTAGAGGGCTGACAGGGGTATCTCAGCAAGGCCCCTGTGATGGAGTGGCCCCTCTCCCACAACCCCCATGGTGTTTCCAATGGAATCTAGAGCTGGGTGACTGTGAGCCAACTATTAAGATTCTGGGCACAGCATGGCAGACTAGCTGAGCAACACTTTGGCAGAGGGCTGTATTCACAACACTGTTCCCTTTCTGCTGGTGTGTGTTCCCTTTCTGGCACTGCTGTAGCAAGATACCATAGCCTGGTGATACCTTGATTTTAGCATTGGGGGAATCCATGGTGGACTTCCGACATATAAAATTACAAGATAAAGATAGGCCTATCACTTCTTACTTTGCTTCCTTCAGAATTCTATGGAGTTAAAATACAAGCACACATTTTAGAGGTAAGCTGGTTGGCATTGCCTTATCCCTCCAGAGCAAATAAGCAGTAGAGTCAGCTACAGGATGCCACACCTTCCTAATGGCACCTTGTCCTTCTGGTCTTGGAATGGAGACCCAGATAACGGAAATAATGAAGCAAATTGAAAGGAACACAGAGGTGGAATAAGAGCCCATTAAAAACATAAGAAAGAGAAAAAAAATGAGCATCCACAGAGTTAATTTTAAATTGAATTCTTCTAATGAAATATTTGAATCTTTCTGATCCTAGGTATAACTTCAAAAGCACAGGGATCTTCTTTCTTTTTGTTTACTAAAGGAAAACAGGACAAAGCCATTGATACTCTCACTGACTTCCTTGCTATTTGAGAGTCATTGGGTATAGGGTGCAAGAAGGCGTTCAGTAAATTTTTAACCACAAAAGACTAGGAGCTTTACAAATAAGGAGCTGTTCCCACAGTTCTTATTTGGCTTGGGCAGTGGAGACGTGGAGAATTAATGGGTTCCACCAGGAGACTCCTTTCAGTGGTTTTCTCCAGCACGTATGCTTTTTCCCTTGTAAGACTCCTGAGCAATGAAAGATGGTAGTATGGAGAATTCTGAGCCATAAGAGAGGTTAAACCATCATCTGGTCTGTGAAAGAGGGCCTTGTGCATGAGATTTAGGAATGTCAAATGGAATGACAATAGATTTTTGATGACATTTATACAGGAGGATGAGAGAGGCAAGGAGAACAGCAATAAAAAGCCCCTGTTCAGAAACAGCCTTCAGCTTGTACATGGTCTCCAGAGTCAGTACCAGGGGAGTCATGCTGAGCATATCAGAAAACAGAGGCACATTCATAACACACAGCAGAAAGCCAGCCTGCCTCATGGGCTCGGCCCTGTTTTTGACTTTCTTCCCAGGAGCTTGCCTCAGAAACAGCTTTGGGTGGAGAAAGCGTTATTAACAAAGGGTGTTGATGTCTGTAATGAACTGTAATGACGATCCATTTAAGTGCTAGCCAGGCTCTGGGAGGTACCGACCTCCTGGAGGTGGAGAGTGCTAAGGTACAATTTGAGGCTGTTGTGGGGTAAGTAGGTGCTGTGGTTAATAAAAGGTTCCTCCAGGATACAGCGAAGCCCATCTCCAGTGTGCCAAGTATCCTGGCCAAGACGCTCCCTTTAAAGGCAGCTGTATTCTTCATTGTTTATTTCCACCTGGATGCACTAGTCCGATGACTACACTCCCGATACTATCATTCTGTGGCTTGGAAGTCTATGCCAAAGACATTGCACTGAGTTAGCACTCTGAGACAATAAATCATGAGCGTGAAGACATGGGAGCTTTAAGCAAGCAGTATCACATGATGGGGGCTAGTAAACACACATCTATTTGCAATTTTTAAAATTTTAATACTAAAATAAGGTTATCTGTAGTTTTCCTCCACTATTTTTTCATCATAATGCATCAATTTTAGACAGTTGGTGGATAGTAGATATTCCATTCTAGATTGAGAAGGAATTATTGTGCTCTTCTTAAACATTTGCAGTTTGAACTTATTTATCAGTGGTACCTAACAAAATGGTCAGTTTGGCAAAAGAAAAAATGCACCAAATTCTGTAATTCCTACGAGAAAGCATAATTCTCTTATGAAATATTTATAGCTCCAATAATATATGAAAATTCTTTCTCAGGACACTGGTTCCTTCTTTTCCCTTTAGGTACTTCCCTCCCTCCTAAAATCAAGTATTTCAGCCTCATTATACTTTATTAGGAAGTTTCCTTTCTGAATTGTTACCAATATATAGTGAATTCTTTTAGTAACTATCTTCCATAGAAAAGACTTCAGCTAGATTCCCAGATTCCTGAGGACAAGCGCTCCTTAAAGTGATTTTCAAATATTGAATTGAGGAGAAAAAATGGGGAAAGGGACATTTTAAAGCGAATATTGCAAATGGTCACGGACTCATATGTCTTTGAGAATCAAGCATGAACGAAAAAGTAATGAATCAAGGGGCTGATGAAAAACTTTGGAAGAGTGAAGTCTGGCCGCTTGACCTATAGGCACAGTCCTTACTCAGTATCAGCTTATGTTGGATGTTGCCACATTGGAATGTGGGCTCTGGATGTCCAGACTTTCCACTTTTTCAAAAGAAACCAAAAATCTAGATTTTATATGACATCTCCCAATTTTAATATAATGGAAGTTAATCCAAACATTTTAAGCTCTATGCAGGCCAAAAAGAACATAGCTATGGGCCAGATTTGGCCTATGAACCACTGCTTTAAAGTCTTGAGAAAGAGTTATTTGGAATAGAGCTCTGTTATTGGAATAGAACTATCCAAAATTTCAGAAAATATGATATGTAGACTTGTTTATTGTTCAATGGCCTGTCTCCCTCACTTTTTCTGTTTATTCTTTGAATTTCTATACATTACAGGCCTCTACTATGATGATTCAGATGCTTTTGGTAACCAGTTCTCTACCATGCCAAACGTCTGTGTTACAATCACATGGTCACACCTGTGTGGCACTCATGACTTTTGAGTAGTCTGTGATTTGGATACTCAATATAGAGTGAAAATTACAGGCTTAATCTAACAATTGCTGTCACAAAGTGGTATTTTGAGCCTCAGCATCTTAAGTGTCCTTGCAGAAGGCTCTACTTAGAAGGGTAAAGTTTGCCCTTCTCCTATTTTCCCTTTCCATAGCTTTCCTAGCACCATAGACTCTTATGTCTATACCTGACAGTTAGGTTGAATGAAAGTGAAGGAATTTCTTTGTTGATTTAAAATTCTTTGCAATGAAAAAGAGACAGGCAAAGGGAAATCTCTCATTGTTCACAATTAGCATAGAAATGCCAGTATGGACAGTCAAATTTTCTGGAAGCCATAAGCCTCAGGCTGATGTGTTTCCACTGTCTACCTTTCAGATGCTGCTCCTCTCTTTTCAAAACCATATTATCTTCAATTCCCAGTTGCTCTCACCTGACCTTTTGCCCTTACACATCAGAGTTACTGAGCACTGCTAATGCCATTGCCCACATGGCTCCAAGAGAGAGTGCAGAGAATCAGCTAGAGTGAGCTGAGCCAGCTCCCTTCAACACTTCCTGGTCACTCAACCTATGAATGTGATTCCTTTATTTTGACATCCCCTGTGGCAGTGATGTCCTTATGATTGGGCAGTCAGCAGCAAAAGTGTCATGTGAAATTAAGGAAAATGTGAATATGTCCCAAATGGCAGGTTTTCCCTTAAGATTTAGTTCAGTCACAAGTGGGAGAGAGCATTTTCTAGCTCTGAAGCATGATGATGGTATAAAAATTACAAAAATATGCTTTCAGTGTCTAAATAAGTTGAGGGTTGGATGTTAAGATAAACTCCATATTATTTTCTAAGATGCTATGAAATCATTTATTTGAGTTTATATTTATTGCAATAGTAAAGTAATGCACAGCATGAATATCACATATTTTTATTATTTATAGTCTCAGGATAGTTATATTAACCAAAAGACAGAATTCATACATTTATTTAAACAAAGAGAATTTAACATAAAGATTTATTAACCAGGAATGAAGGTGTTACCTAGTAACTAGCAGGATAAAAGAGAATATTGCTATATAAAGGAGGTGACAATCACCATTCCTGGGGTGAAGTATCAAAGGGAAAAGGTTTGAATAACAGAATCTTAGAAGAAGTGCCTTATGGAGCTGTAAGTTAGGTCTTCAAGGAGAAACACAGACTGACTGGTGATGATACCTGGTCAGAGAGGGGAGTGAGTCTGGTTTGCAAGGATTGAAAAACTGTAAACTACATGGAAGAACTGCTTCTGCAGTGTTGGTGGGGTGATGTCACAGGAAGCACAAGCAGACCGGAAGCCTTTAGAAAGGAGCAAGTCCTCTGTTTGTCCTCCAACCTTGCATTCTCCCTTCATTTCCACTGTTGGCAGAACATAATTCAGGGCTAGCTGGCAAAACAGAAATGGGGTATGCAGGGTCCCAGTGAAAGCATCACAGAGCTGAACACAGAAAAGAGCATTTGGAGTTTAGATATAGCGAGTTAGTAACTGGCCCAACAGTAATGCCTCATTGCTCTTTCAAAAGCTCATCATGGAAAAAACTAGGTTTTCATTTTCCAGAAGTAAAATATGCCATTCAAATCTGTTCCAGCAAAGAAATCTAGGAAAGGATGGCTTGTGAATCAATTTTTAAAGAACCATTCGTTCAATATTTCCAGTTTCAAGTTTTATATTTCTGATTTTCAGGGGGGAAAAGTATATTTAATAAGTCAATTTTGCCCCCAAACATACACTTTCTCAAAAAAAATTTTATTCCATCAAAAAATATCCTAAAATTTGAGATATTACTCATTTTATGTGAATGAGTATTTTCTCGTTTTATGTGAAACAAATGACAACTATTTAAAATACAACTATATCTCAATTGAGTTAGATTTTCATGTAAGAGACTCTTAAAAAGTGGCTAAAATACAATAAACATTTATTTCTTTATGGACATAAAGCCCCAGGGAGTTACTTGTATGGCAGCTCAAACATTATCAGGTATTCAAGTCGATCCAGCTCTCTGCTCTGCCTTGTCGAGGTCACGTGAATATAATCTGGCCACATATGGTTGCTAGAGCTCCAGCCATCACATCCACATTCTAAGTATCTGTATGAACATAGGGAAGAGAAACAAGTTAGACCCCTGCATTCTAAGAAGAGTTCTTACAAGTCACACACAATACTTCACTAGCTACAAAGGAGCCTCTAGGGTTGTAGCTGGGAATTTGTGTGTATAGCTAAAAACTGGTGCTCTCTTAATTTGAATGAGTTGGGCAGAATTACTACTGGTAAGGAACTAGCTGTTTCTGCCAGGCTCTGGGAGGGATATTACCTCATCAATCATAGACCTTGATGTGAATAAGTCTGTCAGCTCCTTTCTGAAAGTGAGATTTCATAGGTAAGGAAGACCAAATAGTATGTGAGGGAACTGGGCAGGGGAGAATAGAGGCTGCAGAACAGGGTGGTTGGAGGATATTAAGGACAAACCTCCTCCATTTTACAATTTTGCTGAAAGTAAGCATTAGCCCCAACTCCATGTTTCTTATTTATTCATTTGTCCATTTAAAGAATTTGAATTCTATACAATTCATAAGGGAAGGGCTCATGTATCACATATTTATTTTGTTTCTAAGAACTAAATTTTTTTAAAAAAGAAATTTAATCACTTTGGTTGTGTTCCCTTCCCTCTTTTATAGAGGAGCACCTTCTAATGCCAAGTTTTGCATTTCCAAGGTTATTGTATTCATCCTTGTGAGTTTCCCTCTCCCTTCCCATGGGCCCCAAAGCACATGGGAAAATGGCATCTTATTGATAAAACATGGCCTTCCAAAAAAGTCTTTAAATCTCTTTTGTGCAAATATGGTCAGGCTAATTGGAGTGAACATTTCTCATGGACACTTGGGGTAAAACTAGCTGGCTCTGCAAAGTGGTTCTCTTTATAAACTAGCAACATTTATTTACAATATGTCTGGTGACAGGCCAATTACTTAAGGAATGTAATTATATGCATTTAGTACTTTCCAGTGTTTTTGCTTTTAGACCAAACTTATAGAGTAGAGCAGCTGATCAGGCCGTGTCTTGTCAGAAACACTGGCAACAACTTCATAAAGTTTTCAGTTTCCAAGAATTTCACTTGCTTCCAGCTACCTCATCTTTAATAATTTGTTGCCTTTAATCACAATAAAGCAAATTTAAGGAGGACATTGGAGGAAGAAAGAGATGATACAAAAAGAAAAGATGAAGATTCGGTTGAGAATTTTATGATGCTTGTGTTTGCTTCAGAGAAATTATTTGCAGTGCACACGCACCTGTAAAAGTAAGATCCATTCCCCATCAAAGTGCTGAAGTGGCTGCAAACTGAATACCATCTGGCCCCTTCAGGCAGCCTTCACTTTCACCCTGAACCCGTTATAGCACCCAGTTCCCCCTCATCCATCCCCGCCTTGGTTAATAGGAAATTCCTCTGAAGGTGTTGATGAGATCAGGAAAAGGATGTGCACCTTGCAGGGGAAAGCTTCATCTAGAAAACCACTACAGAAAAAAAAAAGGATCCCTGTCACGTAAGGGAAAATTCTGTCTTCAGTAGCCCCAATCGGTCTCTCATGCTTTTTCCATCACAGAGGTTTCTCCTCTTCTGTGCCTTATTCCCCTCCTCCCTTTTGCCTCTTCCTTCTCCTAAAGAAGAAGGGCCCGTGTGGGGCTTAGTTACCTTTCCATGGGGCATATGAATCACCCATTAAAACAGGGACAAAAATGAAAGAGAAGAAGCTCTGCCGGCAGAATTTTAGGCAGAATGAATAATGGAAAGAGCTGAGTACTGGAGCCAAAGATAGCTGGAATTGATTCCCAGTTCTGTCATTTAGAAACTGACTGTCTTGGGCAAGTTATTCATCTTTTCTGAGTCACAGTTTCTTTGTTTATAAAATTGAAATAATAATACCTGCCTCAGAATAATTTGAGAATTAAATTATGCATATAAAAATTAGCACAATATTTGACGTATAGTTGCCATTCAATAAATATTAGGTCTTATTAGTTCTCTTATTTATCCTAAGGGGAATGGAGGAGTTGTTGGGGCAAGTCATGGGGCTTTCTTAGTGTTCTAATCTACTGGGAACTGTGTGTGTGTGTGTGTGTGTGTGTGTGTGTGTGTGTGTGAGAGAGAGAGAGAGAGAGAGAGAGAGAGAGGCATCAATTTGTTGTTGCACTTATTTATGCATTCCTTGGTTGATTCTTGTATGTGCCCTGACTAGGAGGGATTGAACCTGCAACCTTGCCTCATTGGAACAATGATTTAATCAACCCAGCTACCCAGCCAGAGCCTTCTTAATTACAGTTGGTGTCTGAAAATTTCTGGTATCAAGGAAAATGGGAAACTAAAAGAGGAGATCCTCGGTGAACAAGAAATCAAAAGCAACAAAGCAGAGTGGTCTGGATATTATTTTACCCATTTGCTGATAAAACAATTTTACCTGATTCCTTGTGGTCTCTAGATTCACATTCTCCTTTGAATGGTGCTGATCAAGTGATACACTTTGTTTCTCTAAGCTTTACTTTCTGTGCTGACCACTCTGGGGCCAACACATTCTTTTGTCACATGTGTTAATATCACTGTCTTAGGATCTGTCAAAATGAAAAATAGCTCCCTCTTCTGTGCCAGACCTAATTCGATAGTCTGAACTGCAAAGATTCAGACCTTTCTTGGCACCAAAATACAGGAACTGGGCACAGATCTCACAGCTCTTTTGGTCCTTTATTGAGCACAAAGCCCAAACAGAATTCTGATATTGCTAGCACTGCCATCCTCGTTCTGCCTGAACTCGTGTCTGCCATGGTCAGTGTTTGTGATTGGGAAAGGATGCTACAAAGCTTTAATTCAGGTCCAAGTCATCCTTCAGGAAGTGAAGATGGTCCTAAGACTTCTGGAAAATCATCTTTCTTGAGGCTAGATTGTAGACCCTGGGTAATAGTGTCTCATGCCTTTTCCCCAGGTAACAATTCCTAGGCTCTGCCCATAATGAGATCTTATCAGCCCTGTCTTCTGCTTTGCTGGAGGAAAACCATTGGCCAACTTTTTATAAAAAATATTTGGAAGATAGATGATAGATACATAGACAGACAGATAGATATAAAATAGGGTAGCGAGCATAATGGCTATAAAAAGAACATCACACAAAATCTGAGCTTCTTCACCCCAGGGAAGATCTGTACATATCCCACCAGGAAGAGGACAGGCCCGAGTTGCATTCTTGGTTTGACAGTCATGGCCACAATTTATTAATACTCCATTCCCATAATAAAGAAAAGTGGATCTCTGGTAGATTATAAGACATTTACACTCCCTCTATAAGTTTTCATAATATTTCATAATATTCTCATGGTATTCACTGTTGAAGTACTTCTTATGTAGGAGTTTTTAACCTCAGACCCTCAAACACTCAAGAAGTCTGGCACACTACTATATCTTAAATAGAATATATATAGCAAGTAAAAGTATTGGATAAGTGATTCCCATAAAGATAGTTTTACTTGTCATCGTAAGAATATTATATTTTGCTTTTAAAGTCATTGTTTTAAAAGAGGTCTGTAGGCTTCAAAGGCCTGTCAAAGAGATCCTGGCACAGCAACGTCCTGACTCCCTCAGGCAGTGGGAGGAGGTCTGCTCACGTGACCTGCGGTGTCATTACCTAATGTTCACAATTCTCCACTCTCTCTCTTCCAGCTTCACCACGGTGCCTCTGGTGGTTTGTGTCAGGAGTGTCTATGATGTGCAATAAATGTAGATCTTTCTTTGAGCAGAATACTAGTTTCAATACAGTGACAGTGCAATTCATAACGGAAATTTTCTTGAACTTTATTTGAACACTGAAAATATCCTATGTGTTAGTTGCTGTGCTAGCCAGAGGTACTAAGTAAAACAAAAAAGTTCTGCTCTTTATGACCTTTTAATCTAACAGGGTGTGTGTGTGTGTGTGTGTGTGTGTGTGTGTCTGTGTAATAATTCTGGATTTGTTTCTCTCACAGATCTCCGAGGTATGGGGAGTTCAATGGGGACTTTGCAGTGCTCCAGACTGCTGCCCTCAAAGAAGCTATGAGTTGAAGGGCTAATGTACTGGCTACAATGTGGAACCCAGACAGCCAGCCTGACTAACCTTTGCTCTAAAAAGAAGTCCCAAATGAAACTGGGCTGAAATCAGAGCGAGGACTAGAGAAAGACTTTTTGTTAATGGAAAGAGGAAAGGGGAAAAGGGTTTCCAAAAACTTGCAACAAACGTTCCATCGCTCTAAAGAATCTACCTTCCTTATCAACCAAGCTGTTCTGTCTAGTGATTCCTCTTGTAGCCTTTTGCCAGAAACAGAGCAAGTCAATCCTGGTGAAAAAATAAAGACAAACTCTCAGAAAACCAGGCCTGGAACTGTGACCCTCTCAAAACGGCCTGGCAAGAGAATTATGTCAGAAAGCCAGCCTACCCCACCTGTGATCCCGTCCCGCAGGCCCGGATTCCGGATATGCTATATCTGTGGCAGAGAATTTGGGTCCCAATCACTCGCCATTCATGAGCCCCAGTGCTTGGAGAAGTGGCGAATTGAAAACAGCAAGTTGCCCAAGAACCAGCGGAGGCCAGAGCCCTCCAGACCACAGCCCCTGAGCGGCGGCAATAGGTCCTACACTCTGCAGGCACTGAACGAGGCAGCGTTCCAGAGTTCTCAGGCCCAGCTGGTGCCCTGCGATTCCTGTGGCCGCACATTCTTGCCAGACCGTCTTCTTGTTCACCAGAGAAGTTGCAAGCCCAAGGGTAGCGGGCCCAGAGAACCAAACTACAACAATGCTAATGACCTTACTGGTCTTAAGAAAGCTTCTGGTGGCATCCCAGCTCGACCAAGGACTCTCATCTGCTACATTTGTGGCAGGGAATTTGGCTCCCTCTCCCTTCCTATTCATGAGCCCAAATGCCTGGAAAAGTGGAAAATAGAAAATGACCGGCTCCCCAGGGAGCTCCGCCGGCCACTGCCACAGAAGCCTCAGCCCCTTGTACCTGGTGAGGGACCAAGTCAAGCTCAGCTGGAGCCCTGCCCAAACTGTGGCCGGACCTTTGCTCCCGGTCGCCTTCCAGTGCATCTGAGAAGTTGTAAGGCTCAACCAAGTGGACCACGCAGTCAGAATTTGACTTTAGAGAGTAAAGGTGGCCTGAAAGAGTCCACTAATTTCAAGCAGCAAAGGCAGGTGGCAGCACCCACTGTGACTGATAAGGTAATTCGTGCCACATGAGATACCCTGGGTGGACCCAGGAGTGCATACTGCCTCCAGGGGAATGAGAGAAAACAGACCCCGAATCAAATGCCTCAACTCCTGGAGTGGTGTCTTTCGATGCCTATTTCTAACTCATTGCAACCTCTCCCACTCCAGGGGCTGTATCTCTGATGGCAAAGTGGACAAAAGAACATCCTTGCCTGGCAGATTCATAATTCTCTTCCATTTGGGGGGGGGGGGGAGGAGAGGGAGGGAGGGAGAGAGAGAGAGAGAGACTGTTATTTGAAAATGAGTCATTAATGCTATGTCTACTTTACAGAGCTATAATCCCATTCCAAAAGCCAATATTTTATTACCAGTTTATTTTAGTCATCTACCTTAGGAATTCATTTTTGGCAACGCTGAGTTATGTTGAATTTATCTTACTAAAATAGAATCTGTGTCAAAAACCCCAAATGACCTTAGCAATAATTAAACACTGGTGCACTCGCAGGAATAGATGTGCTCTGCGAACGCGGCATGCTTTATGCTAACACTTACATGAATATAGTATGTGGGGAATTAACCCAGTGAGGATACCCAAGAGGGAAGCATGTGTTCCTGGTTCTGGGAAGTGCTGAATTCCCGCTGCTGCTCTGTACCTTGTATCTGGGTTGGACACCACGCTCTGACTCACCACTTGGGCAATTGTTATAAATAAGCATGACCCAAGGGTTCCCAGTCATAGGGTGAAGTGTTGTTGGGTTTTCACCTGAAGTTTCTTCATCTACCAGGATTGGGGAAGGATCCTCATGAGGGTGGCTACCTGCAAAACAGGGCACAGTCCATGACTCTGGCCTACCCTTAAGCCAGGTGGATGGATGTGCTGTCCATGAAACAGCTTACAGATGTCAAATCATGAAAAATAGGATGTGGTCAGTTTTTCCTCCTTCTCCTCCTCCTCCTCTTCCTCTTTCTCCCCCTCCTCCTCCTCCTCCTTCGATTTGCTACTTGAAACATCCACCTGCATTGTTCTTTAAATAGACTATTTTGAAAATTAAAAAAAAACATAAATGGACTGTTTGGGGGAAACTAAGGTTACTCAAGGTATTGCAAAGTATTAAACCAAAAAGGGGTGGGGGATCTTTTATGTTTAATTCAGTGTTTCTTCCTTACTCTTTCATTGCATTATTTTGGCAAATATCTAGTTACTAGTGCTTTTTTCTAACTTTCATGTTTAAAATGACATTATATGGACTTGCTGGTTTAGACGATTTCAAGATAATGATCCTAAAGCTGAAGAGTCACACTGACAGAAGCTGGCTAAGTGTTCCGATGAACTTTGAAGAAAGAATGGCTGGTTTCTTTGCTGGACGAAAACCCAAATGCTTAAGTGTGGCAAGGACTGCAGGCTGGTCTCACAAACATGACCTGCTTTTCCCATCTTCTGGCTGTTGTTTTTTTTTCCAAAACATGTGAGGTCTGGATTCAAAAAGCAAAAGGATTGTGTCTTGGGGTCACAATCAGCAACTCTGTTCCTGTGTGACTTTCATCCCTGTTTCCTGATTGTATGCATTTACTTCAAATGTTCTTATTACAGATCTTGAGATAGGGAAGAGTGTGGTCAGGATTCTTGGGCTTGTTGTTATAACACATACTTTATGCTCCCAAGAGTGGAGCCAACAGGCTAAGCACAGCATGTTCTCACTCAGTCACGACTGCTAAAAGAGGCTGGCCTGGGCCCACGGCTCCACAAGAGGACACCTCCTGCCTCACGCAGTCATCTGGAGGGGAGAATGTCAGAAGGAGAGGCCAGCAAGGGCCCCAATGACTCGTGCGTTGAGCATAGGGGGAGTTCATCAGAGCAAGGGCATCTAGAGGGCATGGCTGTGTGAGAGCACAGCCAATTCTGCTCCCAGACGTGAAAAGGCATGTGTCAGTGAGAACCTGCCACCCACGGCTGTCAGATGTGTGCTGGTCTGTTTGGGGACCATGCAGGCTTTAATGGGGGTCATAGAAAGGTCATCTAACATAGGGTCCCTTTAGTTGCCAGATTTAAAGCAAGCTTGGTTTAATGACAATGGAGAAATCTCCTGAGGCTTCAGAGAGGCATAATCATCTGGAAGCAATGGACTTTATTCCTTCGCTAAAAAAGATGTTTGCTGTGCAGTGGTACTTTAGCAGAAAGGCTCTCCTGGGAACTGTAGTTTTCTCTTTTACGATTTGATCCTGTCTATTGCTGTATTTCTTTTATCATTTAAAATTTAGATAGTGCAGTGAAGCATACATTTTCCATAAAGAGCACTACCCTATGCATTATTAGATTTCAGATTTTCATCTGCCTGTGATGGTCAATTTTTGGCTGACTATGATGCACATGCATTTTTTTAAAAAATATATTTTATTCATTTCAGAAAGGAAGAGAGAGGGAGAGAGAAACAGAAATGTTAATGATGAAAGAGAGAATCACTGTTTGGCTGCCTCCTGCATGCCGCTCACTGGGATCAAACCCACAACCTAGGGATGTGCCCTGACTTGGAATCAAACTGTGACCTCCTGTTTCATAGGTTAATGTTCAACCACACCAGCGTGGCCACATGCATTCTTTTTAGAGTTCAACTGTTTCCTTCATTCCTTCTCTTGTCAATTATAACAATTTCCCTCTAGAATCCTTGATCTGACTTCTGATTAGAATCAATGATCTTGCCTGATGTTCTCAGGGGGCCTGATGTTCTGCAGTGAATTCAAGTGAGGAAAATCTTTTCCCGAACCATGATCACAGTGCTTGGAAAACAATTCACTCCAGTCGGGCAATGTGACTGTTTCACTGGCAGAGTGGATTACCTTCTGCTCAGAATGTTCTTCCAACATAAATTGGCTCATTTCTTTTAGGATACAGATGCTCTGTCACCTTTCAATCATTTCTAAACATAAACTAACGCCACCAAGGCAAGTTCTCTTCCAAGACCTCAATGGGTACTTTGCAATCTGTTCTGTTTATTGGTTAGATAAGGCTTGGGGTTATTTCCTTAGGATTATTCTGGTCACATGTGAAATCCCTATTCTAAAATTCTTTTATTACATGACAAGTAGGCATTATTTTTCTGTAGGGAAACTATCTTTTCTATAAATGATCATCTCTCTCAATGTAGTTTTAGGCTCAGTTTTGAGCTGAAAGTCCCTTCAGATATCTCTTTAGCATCTGGTGCTGCCATCTGGTGTTTTATTTTAAAGTAATGTCTTCTACACTATCAAAAATATTATTCCTTTTCTCTTTGTGTTACCTCCAAATATATTTGAGAAGGTTCCTTATAACACAAACTCTAGTTATTAAGAGCGGCAGTTACATATTTGGTTTAATGTTATAAATTCTGTTTCATGGCTAAGTCTTTCATCTAAAGGCAAAAACCTCAATAGGAAGGTCACCAAACAGAAAGACTCAGAAGGGCAGGATGGATGGTGTCTCATCAAAAGTTTTGTGTATGCACATGTATTATTAGGTAAGAAGTATTTGTTTATTGGGAGGCATGGAAGAAAGGGAACTTTTTTGAGTACTTTCTTGATCAGCACTTTATATACATGGTCTCACTTTAATATTCATACTAATACTAAAAGACATATATTCTTTTCCCCACTTAGCAGGTGAAGCGCTGAGGATTAAGCAGCTTGACCAAAGTTACCCAGTGGGTGTGGTAGTGGGTATCAGAGCCAGATTCAAAGGCTCATTACCTTAGCATGTCACTAAGGGAGAGGATTATGTGTGATACAAAAAGGGTATGGTTATCTTGCCAGGCTGTGAGTGTTAAGTAGGACAAAAAGGACAGAAGTTTGTTCATTCAACAAATGTTTACTATTCGACATTGGCTAAGTACTAAGAATAGAATCATAAAAAAAGACACAGTTCTTGATCTCATGGAGACTTATGGAGGAAATATGAAATAAATATGAAATTTGTGTGATATGACAGTGTTTCTTGGTGGGAGTGGATATTCTTGGGTCAAGAAACCTCTGGGAGGAAGTGACATTTCAGCTGAGATACAAAAGGTATGAACGCATTAGCCAAGACATTCTGGCCAAAGGAAACATGAATGAAGACCTTGAGGTAAGAAAGACCTTTAAGTGGAACTAGGAAGTCCACAGGTGGCCAGGGCCTAATGGACAGGAGACAGGCACACAAGATAAAGCTGTAGAAACACATTATTCGCTTCAGCTGCTATGTGGACAGCATGGCATCAATTTGGCTACTGCAGGAGTCCAGGTGAGAGCTGATGATGCTTGGCCTAGGATAGTGGTCGACAAACTGCAGCTCGTGAGCCACATGCGGCTTTGGCCCCTTGAGTGTGGCTCTTCCACAAAATACCACTGCCAGGGTGAGTCTATTTTGAAGAAGTGGCATTAGAAAAGGTTTAAGTTTTAAAAAAATTGGCTCTCAAAAGAAATTACGATTGTTGTACTGTTGATATTTAGCTCTGTTGACTAATGAGTTTGCCAACTACTGACCTGGGGTATTGGTAGCAGAGATGGTGGTCAGGTATAATGAGAATGTGGTAGTTAGGATGTGGTGATAGTTAGGATGTAGAAGGGTGAGGGAGGGGGTCAAGAATGAATCCCACATGTCTAGTTTGAGCAAGTATATTAGTTGTGCCATTTTCTAAGGTGAAAAAGACGTGAGAAAGGGTAGCTCTTGACAAATAGTTCTATTCTAGGCATATCACACTCAAAATGCTTATGAGATATCTAAGTGGGGAAGTCGAGCTGAATATATAAGTCTGGGTCTCAAAAGAAAAGACTTGGCTGGGATATAGATTTGTGTAGTATAACATATATTTAAAGTCATCAGAATGAGGATAGGGTTATGAAAATAGACCCAGAGCTGAGATAAGAGGCATTACCATATTTGGGGATCTGAAGGAAGGAGCTGGAGAATGAGTGCCTAAAGACACTAGAGAAAAGACTAGAGGGAGGTGCCACAGAAACTGAGATCAGAGAAGATGTCAAGGATATGGGTGTGGAAAACAGTGGAATGCCGAGGTTGAACAGGATGAGAGCTGAAAATATCTCTGATTTGGCAATGTGGATTTAGTTTGATAACCTTGAACACATTTAGTATAGTGGAGAGGGTTGCTGAGTGCATGGTTGATAAAAACCGGATGTGGTTTTAGAAGTTTGGCTTTGGTGACTAGGAGAGAAATAATGGGTAGGCTAGAAATAGATAATGGGTTAAAAGAAGTTTCTTTAAAAGATGGGAGCTTCTAGACTATATCTGAATGTTCAGGATTGTGATCCAGTGGAGAGAAGAAGGTTGAAGAAGCAGAATGATAAGGGTAAGTGTAAAACCTGAAGGAGAAATGGTCCCCAGGGGTTGGAATCCCAGTTCAGAGTGGGCACTTTTGCATTTCAGGGAGAGGTTGACTGCAAATGGAGGTAAGTTTAGAGGTGCTAATGGAAAGATGAAGGAGCTATAGTCTGTTAACTTTTATCTTCTCAATGGAATACCAGGCAAGCTGATCAAGCCTATCACATGAGAGAGAAAGAGGTATAATGAGAGAGAAAAAGTTCATTTTAAGAAGTTACTTAGTCCTTTGTCTCTTCATACTTTCAGTTACAGTGAGTTCCTGAAATCAAGGCTGAAGTTCATAGAACCCTTTGCCTCTATGATTCCCAAAAAGAATGAGTTGGAACTCTTGGAGATGTTAGAACATTTAGTGAAATTCTTCTAGGGTTTTCCACCCTTTTAATTATCTTCAGTTGCCCTAGTTCACCTCCTCAGCTCTGCTGATGTCATAAAAGCCAGCCTCGACTTCACAAACTGCCCCCTGATGATGCTGGAAGCTGGACCACTAATATCCAACCCCACGTGCCACGTCATCTTTCCTTGGTGCCAAGCATGCCCACACATCAGGGCAGCATTTTAGGATCCCACAGCTCTCAGGTGTATTAAAAACAACTTTAAGGTAACAAGACAATTTTCTTCTGCACTGTTTCTAAAAACCAATCCAAAGGAATTCACGTATAAACCTGTTGAAGGTTTACAGTTGTAAGTATGCAAAACATAGTTTATTCTTACATTACTGTTTATTATTGTATCATTTTTATATAAATAACTATAAGCCTACTTTTGCCCCATCTTGTATATTGTATGTGGAATATGTGTGTGTTGTGGTAGGCCGGAGTTATGAATTTTATTTATTTTTTTTAATTTTTTAAAAATATATTTTATTGATTTTTTACAGAGAGGAAGGGAGAGGGATAGAAAGTCAGAAACATTGATGAGAGAGAAACATTGATCAGCTGCCTCTTGCACACCCACCTCTGGGGATGTGCCCGCAGCCAAGGTACATGCCCTTGACCGGAATCGAACCTGGGACCTTTCAGTCCACAGGCTGATGCTCTATCCACTGAGCCAAACCGGTTTCGGCGAGAGTTACAAATTTTATAGCAACAGCATCCTTTGCAAAATTATTGTATAGCTTATTTTTAAAAAATATATTTAATTGATTTCAGAGAGGGAAGGAAGAGGTAGAGATAGAAACATCAATGATGAGCATCATTGATTGGCTGCCTCCTGCACACCCCCCATTGGGGATTGAGCCTGCAACCCAGGTAAGTGCCCTTGACTATAATCGAATCTGGGATCCTTCAGACCTCAGGCTGACACGCTATCCACTGAGACAAACCAGCTAGGGCTGTATAGCTTCTTAATATAAAAATCTGAAAGATAACACTTTCCCCTGCCACCTGCATCTCCCTGCTTCTAGCCCCACATACATAGACACCCATATTGTCTAGTGATGAATGTCTAGCACATCTTTCTGTCATGACTGAGTGGATATATATCATTTTTAGAAATCTAAATTTCAAGGTCAACAACTAAAATATCACCCAAAATTCTTAGAACTTCTCCAAAAGTGGTGCAACACAACCTTGAAGGAATTCCTATTGAAACTTAGATGGCTGTCCCTGTGACTAGCCTCTCACAGATAATGTGAAGCTCAAGTTCAGCTTCACAACCAGGTGTAGCATTGACTTAGAATGCCATCTCTTGCTTCCGCATTACATTATGTGATTCGTATCTGATTTTTACATCTAGGATTTGACTTAGAATGCCATCTCTTGCTTCCCTTTTACATTATGTGATTCACCTCATCCTTACATCCACTTTCTCTTTCAAATGTTACCTCTATGAGGCTGTCTTCTATGTAAGAAATGTCTTTCAAGTTGAAGAAAAGCCTACTAAATCCAAGAACTCTGTCACTTTCCAATATCCCTGCTTCAGGCACCAGCTCATATGCTTTGATCCTGTCACTTAAGGTCCCCATGAAGCTCTCACATCCCAAACTACCTTTGTTTAACCAGAGAAGATGAAAACATAAAGGTATCAACTAAAGTTTCAGGGAATCAGAAGCAGAGGGACAGGGAGAGGAGAGGAAAGGATTAGGGTCAACAACTCTGATAAGGAAAAAAAAAAACTGTCTCCTGGTGTTAGAATTCTTTTGGCCTATCCTTAATTTCATTCTTTTTTTGATTCTAACATTTCTTTCCTCCACCTTCCCCCTGAACTGTGGGCCCTTTGGCATATAAATTGTAAACAAATCAGGCATTAAAAATCCCCACATTTAAGTGCCTCCCCCTCCCCTCCCCTTATAGTAGCTGGAAAACCTGAGCAGTCATCTCAGTGTGTGGTTTTCTTGTCTTGCCCCCATTGCTCCTTTGTTACTTCACTTTACCCTGTGACCTGGAAGTCATCTGACCAGAAGGATCAGGCCTGGTCCCACACAGAGGAGCCAAACACTGGGGCCATCCTCTGTCCATGTTTTTCAAGAAAAGTAATTCTTACAAGAGTTTGCAGAGAGATTTATTTCAATAACCCTATCTTCCAATATCATTCTAAGTGATCACGAAAAAAAAGCAGTGTGTTTTTGTTTTGTTTTTTCTCAGATGAAAAAAGAATAAACAATTTCAACTAAGAAACCACATTCCCTTCAAACACAGAGAATCTCATTTGGAATTTGTTCTTTGACTTAGATTTCCCAGCTTTGTATCTCAGGCTGAGCAATTAAAGAACTAAAATGGAAGCACATATTCAAAATATCAACAGTTTATGTTTAAAAATCAGATACATGAAGGTTCTCGAATATTAACAGCATTTCTAAATGAATGACCAAGTCTTTCTTATTGTTAAAAGACGCAAAACTCCAAATCACAAGTAATGGACTCTCTAATAGTTGGCCAATAGCTTAGATTGGAAAAATTCTTTTATGTGGCATCTAGTGATTTCCAAAAACAATTTCATTTCAAACAATGAGCCTTCCAGATGTGACATTTGAGTAGGATTGTTTGAAAACACCAGAAGTAAATGTGAAATACCAGTGGTTTCTAGACAATCAAGCTCTGCAGTTGTTGAGGTTTGAGATTGAGCTATGCGGGTTACTCCTATATATTCAAATGCTGTTTGTACTTTGTATATGTAGGATGTGCCTGGGGGATTGGAAATTTATACATTCACTCTCAGTCAAGTTTGTTGAAATTGAACTTTAAATGGCCGCAGGCAAAATTCTGACTTTGGAATGAGACTTCCATGGCCTGGCCTGATATTCTGATTTCCTTTTTCTTTCAGCACTTCTCTACCCTCCCCCACCCACCCCCACCAATCTCATCCCTTTTTATGGTTGGAAGCAGGTTGGGAAAATCTGATAAACTCCTTCATAGAAAAATCTCATAGGATTATTTGCATTTTTAAAGGGGATAAATAGAGGGATGTGTTGAACCCGATGAAATGAACTTTTGAGGTAATGGAGAGAGAGCAATGTAGGAATTTTGCTGGTTTCTCTCAAATCCCACCCAATGGCTGACTGTGTGGGACACATAAGACCTAGAGCATGATATTCCCCCTTTTCTAGAAGCAGCTGGAATCAGACACACCTGGAACCAAGTAATAGATGCCCAATGAAACCACATATCTTTGAACAAATTATAAAACTTCCCCAGCCTCAGTTTCCCCACTGTGAGAGGTTAAAAGGAAAGAAAGGGCCTAGATGGCACCAGGGGAGTCGATCATTCGTCAGCTCCTTCCTGCCCTGCTCACAATGACAGTGACCAAGACCCACTGTCTAAGTGAACACCGGCCTCCCACTTACTAATCACTGTGCCTCAGTTTCCTTGTTTGTAAAACAGGGCACTTAGTACAGTGCCCGGCACTTAGAGAGCACTGGCTAATTGTTAGTTGCTATTTGGTCAGACATTTTCAATATTGAAATATTTACAAGGATTTCTAAAACCGGTTTTACTCTTTTGCCTCAAGTATGGGGAGGAACACTTTTCCTTTTAGTTCCTCATCCAAACTTTCTGCATTCTATGGTATGCTCTGTGCACTTACCACAGATATTTCAATTATTTGGCCTAATGGAAGAGATCAACAGTGTGGAAAATCTAAAACAGCAGCTCAGGTCCAAATTCTTTTTTAAAAATCCTCACCAGAGGATTTGTTTATTTATTTTTTAGAGAGAGGGCAGGAGAGAGACAGAGACAGAGACAGAGACAGAGGTCATTTGGTTACCTCCTGCATGTACCCCAACCGACAGGGAATGGAACCCACAACCTGACTAGGAATAGATTCTTTTGGTGTATGGGACAATAATGCTCCAACCAACTGCGCCACACTGGCCAAGCTCAAACCCAAATTCTTCATGGTTAATTGTCACGTGGAGAGAAGAACATAGTATACGCAATGACATCCATTCCTACAGCTGCATAACCACATATGTCCCTCAGGCTCTAGCAGGAAGGACCCTGTTTTTGTCAGCCTGGGATCCAGCTAGCAGTCATGGAAGCTAAAGTCTGCCAGCAATAAAAAACTGGAGGAATCAATGGTTACTGTAAGCACATGGCTTTGGAAACCAGTCTTAACTCTTAAAGTAGGCACTTCTGTTGATAGGCTTCAAGCCTCCTATCAAGCTCTGTAGTAATTGCAGAAATTCAAAGAAAGAGGGGAATTTTCACTGTGACTTTTTCTAATGTCCCATTGCATAGTTTGTTTGTTTTTTTCTATAAAACCTCTCCTACTATCTGGCAAACTGTTTTAATTCCACAGTCAGAGATTCCATTTTTGATGCATATCATTGACTCTATAGCAGAGAGCAGTTACAAATTCCTTAGATAGGTAATATACCCTCTTTAGTCATTGGCACATTCATGAAAATTTAACCATAAGTTTGGGTCATTTCTTACAAATGGAATATAAGGTAATACTTTTTTTATTGGGAGGATGAGTAGGAAGAGAGAGTGGGAGAATTGGCTGCCCAGAGTCACATGCTCAAATGCTTTCAGGGCTAGGCAGGCTACATGTTAGCCAATAAGTTAGAGTAAGTCTCACCTAAAGATATCTACACTAATAAAAGAGAAACATGCAAATTGACCATCACTCTGCTATACCCACAAGCCAATCAGAAGTGAGTATGCAAATTAACCCAACAAAGATGGTCGCATCCACCCAGATGGAACCAGCAGGAGGTTTGCATTTCCCCTGGTGATGGAGGAAGCCAAGCTTCCCACCCACCCTGGTTGCTGCTGGGAGCCTGGGCTGGTGGGGGGCATGGCCAGCCTGAAAACAGCCCTTAGCCCCTTACCCAGGCTGGCCACACCTTCATAGGGTGAGGGTCCCTGCTGGGGGGGCTTGGCCAGCCTGCAAACAGCCATCAGCCCCTCATCCAGGCTGGCCCTTACCCCATGGGGGTTTGGCCGGCCTGAAAACCACCACAAGCCCCTTGCCCAGGCCTCCCCACACCCCAAGGGAATTCCCCCACCCTGATCTAGGACACCCTTCAGGGTAAACCAGCTGACCCCTCACCTGTGTACTAGGCCTTTATCTTTACTAATAAAAGGGTAATATTCTAATTAGACTGGAAGACCTTCCAGGAAACCTTCTGGACATTCTTCTGGACAAAACCATGGTGGTGGGGCAGAGGTAGAGGCGGTTAGAAGCCAAGGGGGAAGGGCAGTTGTGGGTGATCAGGCTGGTGGGGGCAATTGGAGATGAGCACACCAGCAGGGAGGCCAGTTGGGGGCTAGCAGGCTGTCAGTGAGATTCAGTTGGGGGTGATCAAGATGGCGGGGGGGCATTTTGGGGTGAGCAGGTTAACAGGATGGCAGTTGGGGGCGAGCAGGCCAGTGGGGAGGGTGGTTAGGGGCAATCAGGCAGGCAGGCAGGTGAGCAGTTAGGAGCCAGCAGTCCCGGATTTTGAGAGGAGTGTCTGGCTGCTGGTTAAGGCCCAATCCCAGTAAACTGGCAGTAGAACATCCTTTGAGGGGTCCCAGACTAGAGAAGGTGCAGGCCGACCCCCCTCTCCATGCACAAATTTTGTGCACCAGGCCATTAATTCACATATGAAAGTTTTAAGAACATTGTGCTGGTCAAGAAAAACATGTTGGCTGAAAAGGCTTTTAGTCCATTAGTTTTCAATTGAGATCCTAGAGCATAAGGCGAAGGAAGATACTTCTGGTGGGTAACATGGTGAAATGCTCTAAATAGGACAAGCTGGGTCAGAAGGGGCCCAATAGTGTGTGATAGTCATGTGCAGGGACCACTGGCACATACACACTTCATACCTGAAGGTAGGGAAACACCCCAGCTGCCAACCTCCATTTGGATCACCTGTGGGAGTCTCCAAAAACAGTGAGGTCATTCTTGTAGGTCAGACATCTGGAAGCCAAACCTTCTAAGAACTTTATAGGACCACAAAAAGTCCAGGAGCCTAGAGAGATTCTACATTTGGAGAGCAGTTTTCAAAACTAATCCATTTGAGCTCAAACATACCAATGGGCAGAGAAGTCAAGAAAATGCTTCCTCTGCTCAGCAGGTCCCTTTCTCACCCTCCCCTGTGCCTTGACTGATTTCAGGTGGAATGGGCTCTGTGGCTGCCACACAGGGACCTGTTCACCTGACTTACTGTCCCAGAGAAAGAGCTGAGGAAAAAGTAAATAGTTCCCGAGTTAAGGTGATGAGTTAAGTGTGGTTATTGCTACTGTGAGGGCCAGTTCATGGTTCTGAACCTGGCATAGCACCTGGAACATTGCCTGCAACCAGACAATTCCTCCTGAGCCACAGCAGCTGGGCCACCATTGTCCCAAAAGACAGTCTTTCCTCTAGATGCATTTCCATTTAGAGCAGGTCTCAACCCCCAAATCACTTTCAGCTGTGTTTTCAGCAGATGTCTCTGAGTTCTTTCTGCTCCCAGTACAACTTGAGTATCACTGTTTAGAATCCCATTGCTTTATTGGCTTCTGTGAAGTTGAAAAATATCTGATTAAATCCAGATATTTGCAGACTGGCAATACTGTGCTCATTCCCAGTTATGCTCCATCTGAGGAACAAAGTACCACTAATACATAGGGTGGGATCAAGGTGGAGTCTGGGGATGAGGTATGGACTGTCATGTGTATCTCTCCCATGGGTACCATTTTCAAGCTTTGCATCTTGAGACTTGTACCATGCAGATGAATGATCACAACCAGAGAGTTTGAAAGTATATTAAGATGGCACACTTTTAATTTACTCAAAGTCATGGTTAAAGCCAATTGGACTGTTCCCTTTCAAGATGCTTTCTCACGTCTGGGTTCCTTGATTTCACTCTGACTCAGGTTATGAATGTCCCCAAATGAACAAAGGGCATATGGCAGTTTTAATGCAGGAATTGTTATGATGAAACTGAAAAAGAGAGAGACCATTAAACTTTCTGCATTTTTGTTTGTTCCTTTTCAAGTAATGTGTGAAACATGTTACTTGGGGAAAGAGCCAGGTATTTCATTTGCATACATATTTGGTAATAAAAAGGCACATTTTACATTTTGATATGGCTGTTTGGGCACAGCCCACTAAAACAATCTCCTCAAAAAGAACAGGCAGACTGTGTCACTGACAGCAAACAAACACAGCCAACCACTGCCTACCAGTCTGTGCTCCAGGGGAGCAGATATGTGATTGTACAAAGGACCTTCTCCAGTCAAAGCTCTCAGTGTTCTCTTGCTGAGGGGAATAGGCCTAAAGATGATCACCTGGGGCTGGAGGAAGGTCAAATACAAAACGAAAGGAAATACTATAAAGAAACGACTAGTTTGAGGCAAAGGGAGCCTTTTAATATTTCTGAAATCAACTGAAGGAAGTGACTAACCTTTTATGTCTTTAGTGTGTATGCATGCACACACACACACACACACACACACACACACACACACACACACTCACACTCACACTCATAAACTAAAGGGCCATGAAGTTCCTCTTCCTGAAAGATGAGAATCTGGTGTCGGTTATGTCTCCAGCAGACCAGATGCCACGCACTCGGGCACAGAGGAACAGGTCTGCTTCTCAAACGGGTCCATCTCTGCTGGATGGGATTGTGTGTGGACGGCATTGTGGCCTCATGTACTTTCTCTGGCAAAAATGTTAATGCCCTAAGGGGAAAACTCTCAATTAAATAAAACATTTTCTTTAGTTTTCTTCACCCCCCTTTTTTCTTCCTTTTTTTCAACTGGAAAATTTCCTTGAGAGACAAGTTAAATGTTTAGATTCTGGAATTTCATCTGACAATGTGTACTGCTGACTATAACTGACTGCATTGCACGAACATGGCAATACAAAAGTACCTCACTAAACCAGGTCTGATGGGGTGGTGTTTAATCTGCTTTATTGAGGATTAATACTACAAACACTAAACTGCATCCATTAAACACAGGCAATTCAATGAGTTTTGACAGCTTTATATACCTGGTATATCACCACCATAATCAAGATATAGAACATTTCATCACTCTCAAAGCTTCCTTATCCCCTTTGTTCTTCTTCCACCTCCAGCTTCCAGACAACCCCTGATTTGATTTTCAATCATTATAGCTTAGTTTGGATTTTATCTAAATGGAATCAGACAGTAATGCACTCTTTTGTGTCTTGCTTTGTTCAGCATGATGATTCTGAGTTTCATCCACAATGGTGCAAATAACGGCAGTATTTTCTTTACTGCTGAGTAATGGTCCATTGGATGGTGGCATTACACTTTATTCACAATGTTTCACATTGCATTAGTGTTATTATTATCACTTAAGAGTTCTTCAGTCTCTTTCAGTGCAGGCAGAACGAGGTTGTATTGTCTCAATATGGGAGAATTAGGATGTTTTAGATATGGAAATTATAAATTGCTTCCAGCTTCTTGACCTGATTCCATCTCATGGGTATTAAGTCCTCATCCTTGAACTCGGGTCTCAACAAGATCAAGACACTTTGCATTACTTTTTTCATTGTCCTCTCTCTGCCTGACTCCCACAACAGCACAATATCCCAATATGGTTATTGCTGCTATCTTGTCATAGAAAGTACTTGCTTCTAGTAGAAATCCCTTCCCAGCCCCTGAGCCATGGCTAGGTTCTAATGACATCAGCATAGACCAGCATCAAGGTGGAAAGATTGGAGGACACAGGAAAGGTGACAACACTGACTATGCTCTCAAGGTCTGGCCACTCCCGTTTCAGTCCTATATTGAACAGACTGATTCTTGCTTTCATCCTTCCTCTACCCAGTTTTTTCACTATGGACTATATAACTTGCATATTAGCATACTAGAGTACCATTGAACAGTTGCTGAATAGATAAATCATGATGTTTACTTGAGGGAGTACTCACCACAACAGTTCTACCCACTCAACAAAGCCACTTCAAATATCACCCTCATCACTGTCTTCTGGTCAAAACTCTTCCCCCTTTTCCTGCTTCTGCCTCCCATAGCACTCTGTCTCCCTATCAGGGCACTTACAGATCTTGCCATCTGATTTAGTAGTTTATTTGTTTGCATTTATTACTAAGGAAAGCTAAGGATTGGGTTTCCCCATAACCTCCAGCATAATGCAGGTGCTATATTCAATTTAAATGCTTGTTGTTGGAAGGAACAGATGAGTAAAATCATGGAGACAGCAAAGTTGAGGACTGTGGCCTCTCACTTGGGGAATGGAGCTGAGTTTGGTGTGGCTAGCAGACCTGTTTCAGGGGGCTAAGGTTGGGCATGAATGAACTTGGTATAAATAATTTGGCCTTTATTCTGTAGCCATGGGAAACCACAGAACTTCCTACTATCACATCAGAGAGACCGTTTATGGAGAACATAGTCAAGTGCAGAGGTGCGGGGGGCAAGTGGGAGGTTGAAAATTTATGGTGATTTGTTAGTCCAGCCACAATGGGCAACACAGGACCCAAGGGATGGTTCAATCCAGCTGTCCCCCAAATTGTCTTTTTGGCTGTCACTTTCAACACATGCTGGCTAATACCATATGGTCCCATTTAGTTATTTGTGAATTTATTTTTGACTAATGCAACCAAGCCAAGAAAACAAGCCTGAACAAAATTAAAATATCTAGAACTACTATATTTAGATTATCTTATGATAGAAACAAACTCATGCTAAATGCTGTCCTCAGATTATTTTTTCAGGCCCTTGTTACTGCTTTTTAAAGTAATGGAGCAGAATCCTAGGACTTCAGTTGCGTTGCATCCTGCAAGGATTGATGCATATTCATCTGTGCACAGTTGACACAATAAAACAGTGTACTGGTATACTGATAATATAGTTTAAGATACTTTTAATATTTTAATTTTGCATTGTACTATTATTTTATGCTATACAAAGATGTATTCATCCCTAATATTATTTCCCATTTCAATGACTAATTATGTTACTAAACTGTATTGTTATACAAAGCCTTGACTATAATCTTTTATCAGATATTCAAGGAATTTTCAGAAAGTTACTTGGGCACCACCTGATTTTTCCATTAAGTGGGATTAATATAAGAAATGACCAGAGAGGAACCAAGATGGCAGCATAAGGAAACACCCATCTTGCTGCCCCACACAACAATTTCAAAACTACAACTTAACGACAGAACAAAGATCATCCAGAATCACCGGAAAGCTGGCTGAGTGGAAATTCCACAAATAAAAGATAGGACACTGTGATTCAGGGGAAAGGCGGAGGGGCAGAGTTGAGGATACGCGTGGAGTCAGAGGTTTGGAGCTGTGCACGCAAGTGGATAGGGTGGGTGGCTGCAAACCTGGCTGATTTTCTCAAATGGGGAGGAAGACAAAGGTGTCCCCTGCACTGATTCCCCAGTTCTGGGCGAGGTCCAGGGAACCCACACTCATACAGGTTGAAACTGGACAGTAAAGAGGAAGCATGCTGAAACTTGGGCGCTGCAGAGGTCTGCGAGCTTGTGGAGAGGGCATGTAAACTTGGGAACTGCCAAAGCCCGCAAGTGCGCAGAGAGGACTCATGACTTGCTCTCTCATTTGGGAGAAAAAAAAAGAAAGAAGGGAAACCACTGGACTGCATTGTATTACAACTCTGAGTGAGACTTTTGGTGTATAGACTCATTCGGGAAGAGGCTGAATTGTCCGGCAGCAGGTAGAGCTTGGCAGCAGCTTTCTCTCAGAGATGCATGCAGCCATTACCATCAGGCACAGAGACGCAGGTGCCACATAGGGCAGAGATGACGGGAAATCAAGGTTGCCTGCTCAGTCTGGAGACTCCACCCATCCAACCTGAGCACAGCTGATCCTCACAGCCAATTGGCCTGGAAGTCAAACCCTCCTAGTGCTAACAACAACAATCTAGGCTTAACTTCAACAAGACTGTGCAACCCATAAAGGGCTGCACCACGAGTATCCACTTCGGGTAACTGGGGAGGCCGAGCCACTGTCCCTTAGAGGACATCTACCACACAAACCTAATTGACCAACTCAGGGAAGCAGCCAGAATGCAGAGACATGGAAAGAAATCACGTGAAAGAAATGGAGGAAAAACAAATGACTGGACATAGAGTTCAAAACCATGGTTATAAGGTTTTTCCAGAGGCTCCTAGAAAAGGCAGATGAACTTAATGAGACCTTCAAGGATATGAACAAGACATTCAAGGATATGAATGAGACCCTCAAGGATATGAATGAGACCCTCAAGGATATGAACAAGACCCTCGAGAATATGAAAAAGGACCAACTAGAAATTAAGCATACACTGACTGAAATAAAAAATATTATACAGACCTAAAAGCAGTCTAGAGGACTGCAAGAATCAAGTCAAAGATTTGAAATACAAAGAAGCAAAATCCACTCAGCTGGAAAAGCAAGAAGCCAAAAGAATCCAAAAAATTGAAGATAGTGTAAGGAGCCTCTGGGACAACCTTGAGCATACCAACATCTGAATTATAGGATTACCAGCAAAAGAGAGAAAGCAAGATAATGAAAACCTATTTGAAGAAATAGTGACCGAAAACTTCCCCTACCTGGTGAAAGAAATTGACTTAAAAGTCCATGAAGCACACAGAACCCCAAACTATAGGAATCCAAAGAGGATCACACCAAGACACATCATAATTAAAATGCCAAGAGTAAAAGACAAAGAGAGACTATTAAAAGCAGCAAGAGAAAAACAGTTAGTTACCTATAAGGGAGCACCCATACAATTGTCAGTGCATTTCTCAACAGAAACTATGCAGGCCAGATGGGAGTGGCAAGAAATATTCAAAGTGATGAATAGCAAGAATCTACAACCAAGATTACTCTACCCAGAAAAGCTATCATTCAGAATTGAAGGTCAGATAAAGTGCTTTGCAGATAAGAAAAAGCTAAAGGAGTTCATCACCACCAAATCAGTATTATATGAAATGCTGAAAGGTATTCTTTAAAAAGAGGAAGAAGAAAAAGGTTGAAATAAAAATTATGAACAACAAATACGCATCTATCAACAAGTGAATCTAGCCGAGACCGGTTTGGCTCAGTGGATAGAGCGTCGGACTGCGGACTGAAGGGTCCCGGGTTCAATTCCGGCAAGGGCATGTACCTTGGCTGCGGGCACATCCCTGGTAGGGGGCGTGCAAGAGGCAGCTGATCGATGTCTCTCTCTCATCGATGTTTCTGACTTTCTATCCCTCTCCCTTCCGCTCTGTAAAAAATCAATGAAATAAAATAAAAAAAACACAAACAACAAACAAGTGAATCTAAAAATCAAATGAATTAAAAATCTGATGAACAGGATAAAGTGGTGAATATAACAGAATCATGGGCATAGAGAGGTTAATGGACTGACAATTCTTGGGAAGAAAAGGGGTGTGGAAAGTACAGCAAGAGACTGGACAAAAATCATACACCTATGGAAGAGGACAGTGGGGAGGAGGTAAGGGCAGAGGGTGGGATGGGTACCAGGTGGAGGGGAGCTATAAGGGGGAAAACAGGGGGAACAATGTAATTAATAAACTGAACAATAAAAATTAAAATATAAAAAAAAGAAATGACCAAATGCAGTGTGTTTCTGATCTCTTGTGAAATTGCTAGTAGTGACTTACATTTAAAAAAATATTTTTTATTGTTTTTGTTAATTCTCACCCCCATATATTTTTCCATTGATTTCTGGAGAGAGTAGAAGGGATGAGGGGAGACAGAGAGACACATGGATTAATTGCTTCCTGCACACACCCCTACCAGGGCCAGGAACCAAGCCTGCAACCAAGGTACATGCCCTTGACCAGAATCAAACCTGGAATCCTTCAGTGTGCAGGTCGATGCTCTATCCCCTGAGCAAAACCAGCTAGGGCAAGACTTCCATTTTAGTTTTAGTTTCAATATCTCCTTTGTTAAGACTCATGTAATAATAGTTAATGTTATAAATATTTTTTCAATTGTTCTACTTCCTCTGTATGCTCTATTTGTTATTGAATTGTGTAGTTCAGTGGGTTTCTGTCAGCCTGAGTTATCAGAGAGGTCAGCGAGAGCTGATAGAAATAGGCATCCTGGTCTAGTTTTATGGAACTACGACCATTCTTCTCCCAGAAATACCTCTTTTAAGGTTCTTCACCACACCACCCTCTCTTCTCGGTCCTTATTCTTTCCCCCTTGCTTTAATGGTGGTACTATCACTGTTTTTTTAAACTGTAAAAATGATTGGATGAGTGACACGAAGGAGGGGAAAAGTTGTTAAATGTTCACTTCCCTTTGCATTGCTCAGTCCCAGCCTGAAAGATTGAATACAGGGGGTTCCTGGCAGAGAAAAGACATTAACAAAAAGGAAAAAAAAAAGTGCATAGAACATGAAATGATAATTCCAATAGTGGCCAGCAAAATGATTAGAAACATATGAAAATTACTGGCTTCAAGTGAAAAGAAATGCACACATGAAAGCTTTCCAAGTGTTCAAGTGCCTCTGTCTGTGTCCAGCCTAAACAGACCTTCTCCAGAAACTGGGAATAACCGCATGTGATCTCCCTCCTTCCATAAAACAGAGATTCAGAAATCCACTTTTTAAGAAATCTTTTACCTGGTGTTTTAAAAGTAGTCCCTCTCCCCTCCAATAGCTGAAAGGCTGGCAGGAAAGCTGTGGATGGAATCTTTGGCTCTGCAGAAACTTCAGACTTATCAGCTTCCCCTGCGCCTTCCTGTGATTACACTTTCCTGAGTTGGCAGGTCCTGCAAAGTCCCATGTGGACAGGTCGTTGGGCAAACCTTCCGCCGCCCGGCCTTGCTCTATTGGGCACTGTCACATTAGCCCAGGAACCAAGAAAAGCCTCTGCCCCTCCTGCCAGGCTTAGGGTCTCCTCTTCCTGCCTTCTCCACCCCCCCCCTACACAACCGCCTCCATCTGAAAGCTGGACAAAGAGACTGAAGGTTAAACTTGGCAGTTGGGGTACTGGCATAAGCACAAGTTGGAGTTTGTTCTGTTTTCCCTGGAAATTTCAGGCTGACGATTGTGAAATTAACAGACAAATAGAAGAGGGTCTCTTATCTCCGTTCAGACCCACAGGGATGCCTCTTTCTCTCCAGCTGTGCCTGGGTTGCTTGCACTTCCCCAGAGCATGGTTTAGGAGTGAAATGTCTAAAACCTAAGACTATGGAATATGTTGCAGGTTCAAGTGCAGTTCAACCACAAATGCAGAGCACGTGGCATGCTTTGGAAAATATAACATGGAACATCTCAGCCTTTTTATGGTATTAATTTTCTTCCATATCTCTTTAAGTTATTGTGTGTGTGTCTTCTGGCGTCAGTGTCTGCCTCTTTTCTTCTAATTTTCCTTCTAAAAGAAACCTCCTGACAATGTGACATGAATGCCTTCATTTATGACCTATGCCATTTATTTTGCTTATACGCTTGGTTAAATGCTGAATTTGTCTCATACTTTCCATAGGGAATTTTAACAAATTCGTTATCCTCAAAGCAAAAATAATAACTTTTCATTTTTAAGCCAAAAAGCCTGAATTTAATTAATGTTTCAAGTAAATAAATATGTAAAACATAGTAAGGAACTTTTGGATATTTCTAAAATTATTGCTTCTGCTTAACCCTTTCTCTTAAGTCTTGAATTCCACTAATATTTTTAATTCACATTTTAAATGTTAGATGCTACATGGCTAATAACAAGGAAGGATTGATAACTGGCATTTAGTTATTTTGATGAATGCAACCTATTACCATAATGCAATACAGAATAATAGAGTAAACTTTTTCTACCTCAAATTAATGTGCTTTTTAAAACAACTTAGATCCTCAAGTGAGTAACTCCATGTTCCATTTTGCTTGGTCTAAATTAATTGTGGATCTATTCACCCATAATCTGTTGTTTCTGCTTGGCTATGCAGACAGACATCATGTATGTACTTTCTTCTGCTTTTAATCTTCTGTGCTTTCCGCACTGCAGATGTAACCTCCAACAATCTTAGTATAAAGCAGGCTAATTCTAAAACACACACACACACACACACACTTTACCATGTTTTATTTCCCCAGGAAGACCACACCATCAAATTAGTTTCTGCTTTCATGCCATCCAGTGCTACTTAAGAACATATTGGAAAAGGTCCTTTAATTTCACTAAAATTTCTTACAACTCAACCTAACTGTGTCTTTTCCATTACTGGGTGAGTATTCTTCCCTAATTAAATCACATCACATTCCTTGCAGGGCTTAATCCTAGTATTTTTCACTATTCAGTTTTCCAGAATTTAAATCTCTTTATTCTCTGAAGATTACTCTTGCCTCATCCTTAGAAAAAAAAAACTAAGTCCATCTTACGTGAGCTCCATGAGCACCTCCCTTCTCTACAATAACCTTCCTCTAACTTCATCTATTTCCTTCCCTCCCTCAGAGGTGTAATCAAAGGCCATTTCCCATTATACCTTTGATTACAACTCCTCCTGCCTCCTCTGAGGCCTTTTTAAAATTGATTATCCCTTTCCTCTTTGACCCTCTTTCTGTCAAACACACTCCTATCCTAAAAACAAAAACAACACAAATCCTTCCTCAATGGGGTACTTAACTCTTAGATTTCCTCTCTGTAAACTTTTTGGACATAGCATATATTCCTCTTCTCCTCAACCTGCTGTTTACCTCCTAAAAATTTAGTTTTTATTCTTATATCCATTGGAACTGAACTCTTGAAAATCACTGATTTGTAATCTATTGGGAACCAAATCTAACTATCTTTTTCAACCACCCTTCCTCTCTGTAGTATTTGACAAAGTAGCATTTGACACTCTCTTTCTGAAATCCAAAAGTGTTTCCAGAATTCTGGATGAAGTCTTTTATCTCCATTCCCTATTACTTGAACTGCAAACTTGAACCTTTATATCTTTCTTTTGCTCATTCTCCCTATTGTAGATATTTGCCCAAGGATTTTTCTCCAAACTCTATATGCTCCTTTTCTGGAATTTTCATGGTATTAGATGTCTTTTCTGTGTGGACAGCGCTGGAGCTCACTAGTCCTGAATTACAGGCCTCTATTTCCAGTTTAGGCTGGATTTATTCACATTTAAATTCTATCACTATCAAATGCAACAGGTCCAGAACAGGTTCTATTTTTTTCTCCTCACCCAACCTGCCTTTTCTGACTTCCCTCTTTCAGGATGTCACACCTCTGTCTTCCTTGTTACCTAGTGGTCGGCAAACTCAGTAGTCAGCAGAGCCAAATAACAACAGTACAATGATTGAAATTTCTTTTGAGAGCCATATTTTTAAAACTTAAATTTCTCCTAACACCACTTCTTCAAAATAGACTCACCTAGGCCATGGTATTTTGTGGAAGAGCCACACTCAAGGGGCCAAAGAGCCACATGTGGCTCGAGATACATGGTTTGCCGACCACTGACCTAGGATAAAACATTGGCATTCTCTTGGACCGTGATTTCCTCATCCCTGAAGCCACGGGAGTTCAAGCTCTCAGCAATGTGCTGCTCTGATGACCTGTTTAGATACATTACAACCAGACGTTATTTAAATGCAGTTATAGGTTATTTCCTTGCTTAACAGTTTCCTGTCATTTTGGTTTTCTTGGATAATTTTTACCTGCTTTCATCTCTCAGCTTTAATTTCCCATATATTTACGCATATATGCCCACCTCTAGATTCTTTGACATAGAATTATTTTCAATTATTATTTTAAGTAGTAATTAAAATAATTATTTTTAAATAAGTATTTAAAAACCCTGATAATCACAATATGTAGGCTATACCTTGATCTGGTTACACTTAAGGTCTCAGGGATCCTAATTTCTCTGTGTGTGCCCACGGGCACATACTTTATAATTTTGACTGAATGCTGGACATTGTAAGATTCTGAAGTAAGTTATACTTATGCCCAGAAATGAGTATGCCTTTTCTGTGAGGCTGTGAGTATAAGTGGTTGTCAATGTAGTCTGTAATTTAGCAGGGCTTGGACCTTGTCTTGGCTTCAGTTATATTCTATGCACTACAGCCTTTAAATTCCCCAGTGGTAGACTGCCCCTGTCTTAGAATTTGTGTAAGGCCTGGAGCCAAAGGGCTCCTCCCTGTTCTCCTGCTGCACTCTTAGACCCTGGTGGACCCTGCATGCCTGCCCACAGAAATGGAGTCCTCTTATTGTCACTCCTTCTCCCAGCAGTAAACTGCTCTTACCTGGTACTCAGTACAAGGCCTAATTCTCTAACTCTAGCCTCAGATTTAGGCAAGCCCTGAGTTCTAGTCTTAGTGATGGTTTCTGTCAATGCTCCTGCCTCTCTCCAGCATTAGCTGGTCATTCCCTGTTACTGGGTATAAGACCTCCTGGGTAGGGGAGAGGGGTCCTGGTCATCTGTTCTGCCCCTTTATGAAACAGGCAACTGCTGTCCGTACTCATGCAAAGTTGGAGTGTGGGAGGTTTTCTCTTGGTTCTGCTGATCCACCATCAAACTGAGGCAATTCTTTTAGTTCATTAATTTATCTTGCAACTCAGAGTCTCCATGGCCTCAAAAATTATGATTCTGTAGGTTATCTGGTTTGTTTGAAAGCAGTGTTTCTTTTCTTTTTTTATTGTTTAAAGTATTACAAATAGTAATACATATGTCTCTTTTTTCTCCCATTGACCTCCCCCCCGGCCTCCTCTACTCCCCGGCACATGCCCTAACACCCTCCTTCGCCAATGTCTGTTGGTAAACTTATTCTTGTAACTTTCAATAGAAGCAAAAGATCCCTAGTGCATATTACCTTCACTCTTCCTTGGATTTCATTCTCTTAGAAACAAATGCTAAGAAAAGGATTTAAGATCAAGTACTTTGTTTGGGAGGTAATCTCAGAAAACCCCAGTAAAGTAGTGGGAGGAGAGACAGGGAAGAAAAAAAAGCCTAGATAGTGTGTTAATGAACAACTGAGATGCAATCCCAGTGGGGGCTTCTGGAAGACTGTCTGGAATTAGCCTGAGGGAAGCTGGACATACATCCACTAACTTCCACCTATACTGAGTTGCTATTCTACCTGTGGGTGGAGCCTACTCCAGGTAAAAAATGGCAGAGAATCCCAGGAACTTGGTAGTACCAAGTTGTTTTACATGAGAGAATGTGGGCAGCATAACACTGTTATAAACTCTCCAATGACACATTATTTCTCATATATATTGGTGTACTAGGTCTGATGTTTTTGAGAGGTTGATTCATACCTAATATATTGTATTCTCCCATCATGGAGAATAGTCAGAAGACAATCAATATTTATTAAATGAAAAAAAATATTTTATCAAGTACCAATTTGTAGAATTATGCTTATCTTATCTTTATTTTCTATACTCCTCCCAAACCCACAACCTCATCTGACCCCAATCATTCAGATAACATACCTTGGTTCTCTTAATTTCCAAGAAGGTGAACTTTAACAGACTGATTGGAATAAAAAAAAAAAAACAAAAACAAAAACAAACAAACAAAAAAACCCACATTGATTTTCTAGCTAATTTTGAATGTATAATAAATGTAACTTCCAGACTTTATAGTTTTAAAATATAATTTCCTAAACATTATCTAATAGACATTTTCTATTATTTATAGCCAGCAATGATTAGGCGTCCACCAACAATCATTTGCTACATTTGTGGTCGTGAATATGGAACAAAATCGATTGCCATCCATGAGCCACAATGCCTGAAAAAATGGCATAATGAAAACAACTTGCTGCCTAAAGAGTTAAGGAGACCAGAACCTAAGAAACCTGAAATCAGGACCATTAATGGTAAGTTTTTGGGTGAAAAGATTCGGGGAGACATTTTTTCTTTTTAAACATGTAAGAGTAGAGATATTCTTTTCTCTCTTGTTCACACAACTAAAATCAATAATACGTACTGTCTTGGCTACAGTTGAATAGGAAAAATAGTTCTGGAACGCCTGCCCAAAATGTTACCCACAGATGCTGAGACATAAAGACACAATGTTTTGGCAAAACTGTACAAGGAGAGGGACCCATTGTAATTTACATCTTTCTCAAAAGTTACTTTCCTATGTTATCAAACATAATATTTAAAAACAATGAAACTTAAAAAGACACCTTTGCGGCCATCTGGTGACATGTTTGCAAATATGAATGCATCTTAGAGTTTGTAGAACAGGAGTACCAAACTCAAATGCTTACAGGGTCCACTAACCAGGTTCCAAAATGGAATAAGTTGATCCAGGTATGAAAAGAGGGGCAGTGAAGACTATGGGAGCTGGGAAGTACTAGCTTCCTCTAAAGTAGGCAGCTGCTGCCCGGTTTCAGCTGGTGCTATCAATTAAAAAATTTAGCACATGAGGGTCATACCTTTCAAAAATACAAAAGAAACGGGAAATCTAGACATCTGTATGAAATATCCACATCTTCAAAACTTTACCATTAGTACTTCGTTAGCAGTGCACAAGCCAAATGGAACTGGAACTCCATACACTACCATGTGTGACCTTGTTACAGAACCTTATGCATATTCTGTTAGGGTATGAGAATAAAGTAGTTCAGAGAGTATTTTTGCCATATAAGCTCTGACTTTCTCATTTCTACTGTTGTCATATTCTCAGTTGATCCTCTAATTCCCCTCAAAAGAGTATCATTCTTGGTTTTAAGAGGAGTATTATTCAGTTCCTTCATTCTCCTATGTAGCCATAGATATCCAGAGCTGGAAGGTACCTTGGAGGTTATTTAGTATCATTTAGAGCCAATGGTCTTAGGCTCTACAGCTGTAGGGTCACCTATGACTACCAGAAAACACAGATATTTACATTACGATTCATAACAGTAGCAAAATTACAGTTATGAAGTAGCAACAAAAATAATTTTGTGATTGGGGGTCACCACAACATGAGGAACTGTATTAAAGGGTCACGGCATTAAAAAGGTTGAGAACCACTGATTTAGTCTAAAGCACTCCTATTAGAGATGTGACCTAAAAGAGTTTTTAATGACCCACAGAATGGAATTTAGATTGTCTTAATAAAGTTCCAGATGCTTCTAGAATTCAACTTTTCACAGTGCTTGTTAGAGAAGGAGTCTGGGTAGAGAAGGGGAAAAAACTCAAATGAAAATTCAAGCATTTGCATACAAAGAGATTGTTTGCCTCATTGAAACTCTCTCCCAGCAATTCTCATTTGATATAAAAAATGTGTTTTGTTCACTTCCAATCTTTATCACTTTCTCTGCTTTGAGCATAATTATTACAAGTCTAGAAGATGAGCAAGAAATGATCATTTTGAAAGCCCTGGTGGGTTCATTCATCTATTATTGTTGGAAAAATCAGACCCTTCAACCACATCCCCTGTGATTTTCCTGTTGACCTTGGGTTGTTTTTATTTCTGGAGGGGTCTTTCCTTTCTAGGCCAAGAGAATTCCCATGACCACTTCCATGCCATGGAGTTACTGGAGCCATAGGGTTCAAATAATCCTTCCTCCAGATCCCAAGTCAGAGCCTGATGCAAACACCTTGAGAGATGTGTGATGAATTGTCTGACAATGAATACTCTGGAATTTTTAGTCCATTTTAAACCTTATGAGTAAGAAGAAAGTCAGTGCCATTATTTTTGCAACCGTTTTCAAAGCACTGGAAAACACTTTCATATCCTTTGTAGAAATTGAGACTTGCTTTATCCAAAGGAGAAATACTAGATTTTCTGGATTTTAGTTAATTTTCCATGAAGAAAAGAAACCAATAATTGAAGAAGGCATGTTAAGGAATCTGAAGTTTGCTATGGAGACAGAAATCATCTGAGAATTGCCTGGGCTTTAATGAGAAAATATATGGTATGAAAATGAGGGAAACTATGTTATATATTTTTGAGGGCCTGGCTACACTTTGGGGGCCTATTTTGGGAGATTCTAAGACCTAATTTAATGTACTAAAGTAGTTCTATTTAAATAAGGTTCATTAAAGCTAAATCCCACACTGTTTCTCTAAAATAAAGCCATATGCCTTTTTCCTATGCTCTGCCAATGAAGATTGTACATCTTTCAGCTGTCTTCTTTGTTTTCCTAAGGGCACTTCTTTTCGGCAGATTAACTATTCTGTTTGCATTCTTCACTTTAATTACTTAAAGAATCTCTGAGTTTATGGCCTTAAAGAGATGATAAATTTTTATGATATAATTTATCTTAAGTTCACTCATGACTGTCAATGTTGGCCTCTAAAAACATTCCACTGAAGGATTATGGAAGAGGAAAATACAAATACATCTTCTCTTTCCTTTGTAAGTTTATATTTAGAGTCAACTGAAAAAAGGCCAAAAGTTATATTTGCAACATAATAATGTGTAAACAAAGATGTTAATAATTAGTACAAAATGCATATTGTTAACACATAAAACAATGTCTTTTCCTTTTTAAAATCCAGGGAGCAAAAAGCCTCTGGTTCATAGCAAACTTTCCTCAACCCTTGAGTGAACAAAACTTTTTTTGGGCCAAAGTAATATAACTTGTTTAAAAGCCTCAGTCAACAGGTATTTCCTGAAAATAGTTTCCATAAAAAATAGAATATGGTTCTCCACAATGAAAATGGATCCATTTTACCATTTTCTTTTCCTTTTCCCTCTCTCTCTCTCTCTCTCTCTCTCTCTCTCTCTCTCTCTCTCTCTCTCTCTCTCTCTTTCTTTTTTTTCTTTAACTTCCCAGCCAAAGGTTTCTATGATCTCGATGCCTTAAATGAAGCTGCTTGGACAAGTGCCCAGAGCCAGTTGGTTCCCTGCAATAATTGTGGGCGTACCTTTCTGCCAGACAGACTGATTGTTCACCAACGATCCTGTAAACCAAAAGGCACCAAGTAAAGGCATTTCTCTCTGTGAAAGTGTTACAGGAATGAATCCTTTGGAAAGAGATCTGGGTGTGGTGAGAAGGAGGAGACGTTGGTGAGGAGAGGAACAATGGAAATCGGAATGAATCAAAGTCCTAGCACAGAAAGCCCACTGCTTTGGTGGCACACGTGTAATTACTGTGTGGTGGGCAAATGCTTGTGCATGTCACACTTGTGTCAGCCAGAATCACAACTGGGCTGCCCTTCCTCAGACCTGGCGCTTTTGTCATAAGGAAATTTCAGAGCCAACTTTTGCCATCTTTCCCCCACACTATTCCCCTGAGTGAGAGTTTGAGCCTCGCAATCAGGACTATTATTCAGTGAACAGAGGCTTTGGGTGGCGATTTCAGGCAACTCCTTAGTCTCAAGAAAAACTGGACTCCTCCCCAATCCTCTGCTAACTGAAATAACATGCCACTCCCCGCTCCCTTGGATCCAGGGAAGTGTTTTTAATTGAGCTGTTGATTTGGAATCTTCTTTTCTCTAAGAGATCATTCAACAGGAGAGACATGCAAAAAAGGGCCGAACACTTCTAATACTGGAACCATATCTAACGCATATTCTCTTACTAAAAGTGAGAAATGCAACAGGGAAATTTTCAGAACCAGTGCCAGCCTCAGATGTCAGGAGATTGCTCAAGTGCGATTCATCAAATGGGTGGAGGCCCCCTTCCTTCTATAGGAGAAGTCCAACGAGAGTTCTCATGCCCTCACAGGGGCTTAGAGGTGTTTTATTGTTGAGTCCTAAACGCCTGTCAGGAAGTGCTGTGCCTCCCCACCCAAATCCATGCACAGTGAGTGGGTTGTGAGACTGCTCTGTGTTTTAGAGTCTTTGAATGTGTATTCATAGAGGCCGGGCTCTCCAGGGAGGAGGCCAGGGCCAGGGCGCTGCTCTGCCCAAGAAATTCTGCTCCCCCAGGCAGCACTGTCTGGACTCCCAGCAGCTTTGCTTGAGATCTTTGTTCATTTAATGGCTGAATTTCAGGGCCATTCTGCATTTGCTGTGGGTTCCTGCAAGCTTGCATTCATGACCGTACATAGCACAGTTACCCCACCCCCCACCCCCCCCGACCATACAAGCAATGTTCAACCTGCTGTTTTGGTCATATATCTCTGCATTATGAAAGTTTAGGTTAAGAGATTATGCTAATTATTCATATGTTTTTTGTTGTTTTGTTTTTTTGTTTTTTGCCTGTTCCAAAAGAAGCAAGAGATACATTTTCTTTAAAGTCTTTAGACACCCTCCAATAACATTATCATCTTGTGAAAGATATAGCATTTAACCACTCACAGTGGATGGCTTAGTCTTGCTAACAAAAGCAACAACAATTAATACATAGCCTTTATACTGTGGGTTAGTGCTTCCTATGCATCAGATTACATATACCTCACATCAGCCCTACATGTAGGTATCCTTATCCTTAGTTTACACATGAGGAAACTGATACTTAGACTAAACAGTCTTCCCAGATCACACTGAGCTTGAGTTCAGGGATGGAGCAGGAAAGCAAACTCAGAACTGTTGGAATTCCAAACCCATAAGCTCATCCATTTCCACTTATAGGCTAGATGCTATCATTAATTATACTAACTACACTCACACAAATGAGCTGACAAAGCTGAAAAGTTTTGTACAATGTTTAGTAACCCAGGCAGATGGGGATGTTAGCATACCTACAGTGTGCCTGGGGTCTGAATTTATCCTAAACTGAGGTAAAGACAAACATTTGAACAGTGTGGTGTTTCAAAAGACACTTCTGCGTTCTGCTAACATTCAAAGTCAAGGAGCCGGGCAGGGGGTGGGGGTGGGGGTGGGGTGGGGAAGGAAAACGTCTGGCCTCCACTTGGAAATGAGTTGCCACTCAGGGTTTTATAAAGAGACTCTGGGGCACTTTGCTTTCACAGCGTGACAGAAAATAAATAAATAAAGCAAAACGACTTCATCTGGAGGAATGTTCAATCCTTTGAGTTCTTGAAGTGGTGGGAAAAGATGAGCTCTTGTAGACGTCCAAAGAACCCATGAGCCAGCATGAAGGCCACACCACCCGCCAGCAAATGTTCCGGGGAATTAAATCTAGAGCAAGCTCCATTCCAAGTCCTACCCAGGCCAACCCAGCTGAGACCAGGTACATTCAGGGTGGGATGGCCCTAGCTGGGTGCTGTGCAAACAGTGATGACAGGAGGAAGGAGGCTGGTGTCTCGGGAGTTAGGTTCCAGACACAGGGAGCTTATGGGCAGCCCAGTGAGATTGATGGTGTCTTTAGCATAAGAATTACATGGAGTTACTGTCCTGAATTGTTCTAAATCCAGGGGCCGTGCTGGTCACTGCCCCCTGAGGAAGACACAGTCCGTGGTGTTCCCCAGTTTGGCCTGGACGTGCCAGTGGACAGCACCGCACGACTCATTGGGGTCTCTGCTCATGGGGCTCTGGCACCACAGGGGCTGCTGTTTGCACATGTACTGCCTTTCCTGGAAGCCAAAAAAAATAATGGTAATATAAGATCAGTAAATCTAGAACAAGCTCAGTTGTAAGGACATCAATCTAAGACTTCCCATCATTATCAAGGCGAGTCATCAAAGTCCCACTAATAGGACAGAGCTCACCTGCTCTTTGCCAGCTGCCCTCCCTCGGTCAGCTCACACCTGTGCAAAGCTGTGTACTCACAAAAAGAAATAATTTCGTTAGCAATGGTTGGCACTTTCAGGAGCAATGACTTTGAACATTTTAATGGTTCTCGTAGATACTCTCCTAAAGGATGAAGAACAGGTACTAGAATCTAGTAACAAGATGAAAGTATTGGAGTGCTTACCCTCACCCAGGCAGTTACTGATCTGGGCCGTAATGTTATTCCAGGCACGAAACACCTCTTTTCCCTCACTGTGCTATTAACTGGTGCTGCACAATCTTGAATTCCCCTCTAGTGAGGTTATGGGAAGAATTTCAGGACTTTTTGATGCTCATTTTGCACATTGACTTCACATCAAAGATGAAGGCCTGTCCTATCAGAAGGGACCATGGGGGACAGAACAAGCATGTCCTGGGAATGGGAGCAAAAAGAATCAATCTGCTGTGAGCAGCAGAGAGATCTGTTAGAGCTCCCTACGGGCAGTCTTATCAAGCAGCCTTGGAAGTGTTTCCAAATGGGGTCCCAGTGTTTCCAAGAATGGCTCCCAGATGACACTGCCCCAGTCTGGGGAATACTGGCCCGAGTCCTTTATGGAAAAAAGAAGCTGCTATTGTCAAGCAGACCCTCTTGTGAGCAGGGAAGGAACTGAGGGAAGATATGCCAAGTCCTGTGCCCCCTTGGTCCTTCTGTACTTGTCTGCTTCTGACATTAGTAGCGTTTTTCCTTTGCACCTTTGTATAAACCAGGAACTCCTATGGCTTTAATCCAGAATCAGATTAAAGGGCAGGAAGTTTGGACCTTTTCTTTCCCAATGCGGAGGGGTCCATTCCCTCCTCTGGCGACAATCCCATCTTCTTTTACCATTGACTGCTTTCCTACTGACTCACTTTTGGCCCACAGGAACTGCTGTGCCTGTTTCTGCCCTGCCCACTCTGTGTGCATTATGACCAGAAATGAAGAGAGAGAAAAATAACATTTTCCTGCACTTGGAAGAAACAGCACAAATGAAAAGCAGTTAAGTTTCTAGTGGGGGCCAAATTGGGTGCTGTAGGAAGAATGTATACCAGGAAAAACATGAAGTCATCACAGGATGGTACATCTTTATGCTTAGCTCTTTTAAAAAAATTTTTTTAAATTAATTTCAGAGAGGAAGGGAGAGGGAAAGAGAAATAGAAACATCAATGATGAGAGAGAATCATTGATTGGCTGCCTCCTGCCCGCTCCTACTGGGAATCTAGCCCACAAACCGGGCATGTGCTCTTGACTGGAATCGAACCCAGGACCTTTCAGTCCACAGGTTAATGCTCTATCCACTGAACCAAACTAGCTAAGGCTATTCTTAGCACTTTTGATATTTTGTTATAAAAATGTTTAAGTAGATATACCCAGAAGGAAAAGTCTTATGTTTTCTATACCCAGGCAAACTTAGTTCTTGATATTTCCCTAGGATTAGATTTGAATGGTTTACGTTTCAAATACTACTTTGATACAGAGGAAGATGAAGGTGCCAAAGACAGGTGCTGAATGTCCTCATCATGCTGTTTAGTTCTATTGCTAGAAACAAGGCATTAAGCCAGCGTGCATTTACATCAGCAGCAAGTGTGGTAAAGAAGCCTGACCCGGGCATCTGAGGGCTGGGTCTTCTCATTGATTCGCACTCATCACCCTAAAGGCCAAGCTTTTTCAGATGATTCGTAGTTGAGAGTGTGTTAGCAAAAGAATGGCCCTCAAGGATGTTGATGCCCTAGTCTCCAGAACTTGTGACTGTGTTGTCTTGCATGGTAAAGAGACTCTGCAGATGTGGTTAAGGTGATGGGCCTTATAATGGGATGAAAATCTGGGATTATCTGGATGGGCCCAATCTAACATAATGAGTCCTTACAAGAAGAATTAAAAAAAAAAGTCGGGGGGAGAAGAAGAAGGAAAAATGGGGATGAGAGAAATGGCAGCATATGAAGGGTTCAAAACCCTGTTGTTGGTCCTGAAATGTAGGGAACTAAGTTCAAGGACCTGAGAGAAGCCTCCAGGAGTTAAAGGGAGCCTCAGCAGATTACCAGCAAGGAGACTGGAACCTCAGTCCTATAACCACAAGGAACTGGATTCTGCCAACAACCACGATGAGTAAGGAAACAGATTCTCTCCCAGAGCCTTCAGGAAGAAATGCAGCCCTGCCAACAACTTGTTTTTATATGTTGAATCCAAGGTTGAACTTCTGACCTTCAGAATAGTAACTAAGTAAATGTTTGGTGTTTAAGTGACTAAGTTTGTAATAACTTGTTATGGCAGCAACAGGCAACTAAAAAAGAAGCATCTATGTGGCATATGGTAGGACCAATAAATTTTCTATTGATCAGGGAAGTAGAGCCCTCAGCTCCCTGAGGGACACTGGCCACCTCCATTGCTGCCATTAGTGAGGGGGCACCATAGCCAACATGCAATAGGGGCAGTGGGCCCAAGATTTTCTACCCTTGAATACATAGCTATCACCTGACTTGTACAAATGTGGATGCAGATATTTAATGTTATATGTAATTGTAATTTTAATGTTCTGTTAATATTTTAACCATAAAGTGGAATCTGTAATATGTACATACTTGTTTTAAAAATAATGAATGGACAAATGCAGTTGAATTATTTGATGATTGACTTTTGGTGCCAGTGACTCCATGGCCTTGCCCTGCCCATCTGTCTGGGCAAGGAAGGAAAATAGGGGCATAGGCTAAAATAGTAGGTGATTAGAGGAACATCTCAGTAAGGTATTGACTGAAAATAGTCAAAATACCCAAATTCTGAAAGTGCAGATATGGTGTGAGCAAATCCCAACGTCATCATTTCCACCAGGGCTTTCCTGAGGGGCCATGTGCACATCTATAAAGTATGCTGGACCATCAAAATGACTTGCTTAAAGTGTAGAGAAAGGGTAGGCCAAAGCACCTGATCTGAGGACCAGAATTCAGCAAATTATCAAGAGAAGTTTGCTTTCAATGTCTTCATCTCTTCTCTTTGAACCTTCTGTCCTTCCCCTTCACTCATCAAGGTTTGTCCAGGGCCCCCCCTTTCACTGACTACTGCCCAGATTTCTGTTTCTTTTGGAAACAGATATTTCCACCCTCTAGATATTTCTCCATCTCTCCCAACCTACCCTTCAACATTTTACTGTCTGGGTCTCTTCCTCTGCTCTTCATTAGGTATTTCATGAGAGATAAATGTAAAAAAGTCATCTACGTTAAGGGGGTTTATGGACAACAGTGGTTTAATCTTTTAAGATGATACAGTCGTTTAAAAAAAAAGTTTCTTAGAAGTAGTATGTCTTTATCCAAAATAATGAAACCCACATGGTGAAATGGAAGTCAAGAAGGCACGTGGAGTGGGCCTCTTCTGGACCATAGGTGTCCTTTATCACAACACAGACCTCTGCTAATTCCATGTCTGAGCCAGGGCATCTCTAATAGCATATCCATTTGCAGCGTGTATTAAGGTGGGCCAGCTGCTATAATCAACAGACCCGAACAGTATAATGGCTTAAGTAATTGGGACACATTTCTTGCTTTAAAAAGAGCCTGGAGCTAGTAAACAGTTTAAGGATATATAACTCCATGAAATCATGTAGAGTCCTAAGCTGCTTCTCTGTCATTTTCAAAAGTTGCCCTGGAAGCTCCCTTTCTTGCAGCCCAGCCGCAAAGAGAAAATCGCATGGAGTTACACATTTTGCAGGTTTCTATGGGCCAGATCTGGAAGAAATGCTCACCATTCCACTCACACTCATTGGCTAAATCTCAGCCACTTGGCGTTCCTAAGTGCACAGGGGGCTGGACATTGTGTTCTCACTGCAGCAGCAGGAGGCAGAGGTAAGTGGGATTTGGAGGAACAAGTAGTAGTCTTGCCATGCACCTCAAAGGTAAATCTATTCCTGGCTTTTTGCTAGGGGGCCACTTTCCCTCTTGAAGGAAATTGACACTATTTGGACATAAACCCAGGAGGATAGGACACTGCTTTTACCATCAAGGCAGACAAGATGGATAAATTAAGACAAAAAAGTGAAATTAAAAAATTACAGCCATTTTCATGCGTCAGGAATAGCAGTATCGATTTTTGAAGGAGAGATTTTTTTTTTGTTAACTGTTTGAGGAAACACACTAACAGGCATTCTAAATATGCAATGTTTAGTCCTGGGTTTATTATCCTGAGGATTTAGTTGCAACGAAGAGAGAGAATTTTGCAAAATAATGTGAATGGCTACCTTTATAGCAGTGGAGCTGATACCAAATTTTGAATGTTCCTTTTCTGCATTCTAATTCTGTGTATTATCATCAAGCCTTCACTCATTAGCTGTGCTGGGGTGTGTGGTAGAGTTGTGAAGTATGAAGGGCGTCCATGTCTACACATGGAAAAGCAGAAAAAGCACTTGGACTACATCAAGCAGCAGTTTGGAGCAATAGCCAAGGCAGGTGCGTACTCTCCGGTCATCCTCAGAATCATCTCAGTAGAGGATTGGGATTTCTGACAGGATCTAATGGAGGCTTAGACATTGATTATTTGGCTGGAAAAGAGGTCTGCAGCCCCAGAAGGCCAGAGAACCTGGGTTTATGGTTAAGCATGCTCCAGTTAAACATCAGTGACCAACCTGAGACTGTATGTGACTGTGACAAGTGGTTTGGAGAGCCCCTAATCCCTGCAGCCAGTGCAGAGGAGAGGACTGACATTGTTAGAAAGACCTTCTAGCAGAGGGAGCTGGCCCTTACAGAATGAACTGGTAGAGGCAGACGGGGCATGAAAGGACACCCCAGGCGGAAGGCCACAGGGATTGTGTTCTACCACAAGCATTGCCGATGGTATGTTTTGTTTCCACTCTAATTGGCTTGTTTTTCTCTATTACTCCCTGGGGTTTGTCCACAGGATTTCCTGATACTTTGATAAAGCATGTTACTTGGCCTGAATCTGGCACACTTTCTAGACCACAGCTTCCTAACCAGTATGCCTGGTAACACATTAATCCCTTCAGCCCTCCAGTCCTGTCTGCCAGGGCCTGTGGAGGTGGCCTCTGGATGTAAGCAGCCCCGCTGGCTAACGCTAGTGTGCAGTACCAATATCAGCATTTTCTAGATGTGCTGTAAAGTGAAACATAGTGGAAAGTTTACATTCTTTACATTGACAAGTGGTATTGGCTGAGGTAGAGAAGATGACTACAGAGACTTTAGACTGTTGGATCTGCTTATGAGAAAAGTTATCAAAGTTCACATTGCAGTTACTTGCTCTGCCTAAAATTGCCTTTTCCCCCCTCTCTCTGACATGCTTCCTGCCCAGCTCCTATTATCAATGTGCTGTTTTCCAGAAAGGTTAAGAACCCAGATCTAGAAGGTGGTAAAGCAATTCCATATACCTTTTGGCACTGAGAGCTAGAGGGAAAAACCCACGTATAGCTGAGCAATCAGGCAAGGACCCCATCGACGTTCCAAAGTGGGCGTGTTGTATGCAGTGTCTGGAAGAGCGATGTGGACAGCAAGTCATGGACCGGCTGGGCAAGAAGGAAGGGTGCTAGGAAGGTGAGGGGCGGGGACAGTGAAGAGATCAGAATAGTCCTGGCTTCATCCTTCCAAGCCCTCAGCTGTGACAAAGCAAATGGGACGAGTCGGGCGACTTGTCTGTTTTTGGTTCAGGAGGGTATTGGATAAGAGAACCGCCACAGGAAAAATAGGGTGAGTGAACCTAAAGGTGAGGAGGGTTATAAATCTGCTTTTGCCATTTTCTTCCTATACTTGCCTTTTCCTAATTTTCACTTTCTCACAATCTTTGTCTCTGTCCCCAATTTCATTTCTCTGCTCAGGCAGGCTCATTTCACACAGCTCTAGCAACAAGCACGCTCCGCCAGGAGAGGGCAGTATTCGGAAGCAATGAGGCTAGGAATTCTCACAGGGCAGGCACAGGCCTCACCAGGCCAGAGACTGGTTTGTCATTTTTTGTTTACTTTAGTAGCAAACTATAAAAGGGACATGAATATACTCCTGAAGTCTTATCAAGTGACTTCATCTGCTCCTTCTCTCATCTTTTTTAAGGAACAATCATAAATATTTAGGGTACAGATATCAACTTAGTTTCATAACAGGCCATCCTTTGGCCATTTTTTTTTTTAATGAAAGTTACATAGAAGTAGAATGCAAATATCTAGATATTGTGAGTGATTCAGGCAAAAAAGATGCTTTGCTTGAAGTATGGCTGCTCTGCCCTGGCCTGGTGGCTCGGTTGATTGGAGGGTTGATTCCTGGTACTGGCTCTCTCTCTCTCTCTCTCTCTCTCTCTCTCTCTCTCTCTCTCTCTCCCTCCCTCTCTCTCTCCCCCGCCCCTCTTTCTAAACATATCCTTGGGTGAGGATTAAAAACAACAACACACATATGACTGCTCTTACTATGCAATTGTCAATTATTTCCTGAATACTTATAGGGTGAACAAGGGAGAGGTTCAGAGATGACCACAATAAAAGAGATACTGGGTGGTATAAATGGATGACTTGAGCTTGAAAGAAACTGGATTTTTTAAAAAGACACAAAAGTTCTAAAAAAGGGAAAGCAATGGGAAATAGAGAGGCCCCATCCCCAGACCCTGTGAGATGTGGGATAAGGGAATCTGACTGTGTCCTTGGGGACAGCTAAGATTCATTTAAAGTAAGAAGAATTCTTTTGACCATTTAGAGGAGAAATGGAGGATACAGGGTATTCTGCTGATGACAAACTATAAGGCAATAAAAAAAGGTAGAGTAGGAATTGAGCAACCTTATAAGGATACAATGTGCGTTGTAGCCCTTCACTTAGAAGGGTCCCATGCTTGGGTACTGCAACCATTAAGAAATTCTTACTAATTTCTAAAATATATTTATTGATTTTAGAGAGGAAGGGGGAGAGAGAGAGAGATAAAGAGAGAGAGAGAGAGAGAGAGAGAGAGAGATATTTATGGGCTGCCTCCCTCCTGCATGCCACCTACTGGATATTGAGCCTGCAACCTTGGCACGTGCCCTGACTGGGAATTGAACCTTGACCTTCTGGTTCATAGGTTGATTCTTGACTAATGAGCTATGCCAGCTATGTATCTTATTAATTGTTTAACAAGGGGCCCTACATTTTCATTTTACATTCTGTGCTGTAAATTGTGTAACTGGAGGCAGGGACATGTGGAATGTGGGTAAAGTCAGACTAGGGCAGTGGTCGGCAAACTCATTAGTCAACAGAGCCAAATATCAACAGTACAATGATTGAAATTTCTTTTAAGAGCCAATTTTTTTCAACTTAAACTTATTCTAACGCCACTTCTTCAAAATAGACTCGCCCAGGCCATGGTATTTTGTGGAAGAGCCACACTCAAGGGGCCAAAGAGCCGCATGTGGCTTTTGAGCTGCGGTTTGCCGACCACTGGACTAGGGAATTACAGATGAGTTTGTGGTAACGGTCTCCATGAGGCTTTGAGAAGCTTAAACTTCTGGTGGGGTTTAAACAGGGATGTAATTCCCAAGGAGATTAGTATTGACGGTCCTGTAATGGACGCTGGCTCACCATTCTAATTACGGGAGAGCGGGGCTGGGGAGAGGCAGTGCTCTAGGGGCACTTACTGGTCTGTGGGTCAAGAAAGGTGGCTCTGGTCCAAATGTGCGGCCTCACTTAGGTTTAGGGGTACTTGGTGCTCAGTCTTTTCCTTTCTACACTGCATGATAAAGTGTGGTGCGGGATTAAAGGAAGCTTTGGGGCCTCCCTTAAGTCTCACTATAGGCAATGCTGTATCTGAAAGAGCAATATCTTATCAGGAACCATACATCTGAATGTGGTAAAATATGTTAGACTTTTTCTTTGTGCTTTCTGAGTATGATGTCCAGTGAAAGAGCTTTCCTCCTCACCAAAACTATATGTCGTTTTCTTAAATTCCCTCTAACAATTTTTATTTTTTATATGTAAGCTTTAATTGATCTGAGATTTTATTATTATCTGGTGCATGGTAGAGATCTAACATTTTTGTTCAATGAAGTTCTCCAATACTGTTAATTAGTTTATCCTAATAAAAAATGCACCATTTTTAATGTTTAATTCCATTCTATTTATCTATTTTCCTATCTTTGCAACAGTATCACACTGTTTACATGCTATATCTTTAGAGTATATTTTGATATTGTACGGTAAAGGCCTGCTTCTTTTTCAAACAATTTTTTTTTGTTTTCTTACTTATTTCTTCTTCTAGATGAATGCTGGAATGAAGTATGTCAAATAACATAATTCTGTTAAGATATTGATGTTGCATTGAATCAAAGTGATAAACTCTCAGGAAAAATCAACATTTTTACAATATGGGTTCCATTCAGGAACACAGTATGCATTTTTTGTTTAAAATCATAAATCTTTAATCCCAAATTCCATTCACCCATCCTTGCTAATTTGTTTTGCCAATAACCGTTTGTTTGGGTGTCTTCTACTTATTTGTGCAACTGTTGGCATCTCCCTTTCCCTGGAGATATGTTTTCAGATAACTCTGAGGGGCAGTAAACACATATGAATGGTTTGAGGACAGTAAAAACTTCGCACAAATATTTGAACTACTAGGAGCCTTCGTTCATTTCTGAAATTACATTGTTAAATTGAATTATTATTGTAAGTGCTCTAGAAAATATTTGCAAAGTTTTCCTCAGACCCTGAAGATGTCCACATCAATAGTTCCTCTGTAATCTGATAATTAAAAGGCAAAGCCATATGGAATTAAATGCCAACCATCATTGCAAATCAACATCCCATTGGGAAAGCACCTTTCATAGGTCCCTCTACTTTTCAGGAAACCCAAACCTTCAGCAATACCCATCTTGTAAAATGAGGGCATGCAGAAAGAAGAAAATCATTTCTATTCAGCCAATGCACTTATTATACTGTCCAAGGCTAATCAAGGCATGTGATTAATAATATTCCCTTAAACTTGCATCCTGGGAAGTGTTTTCACTTAAATTTAATGAAAAACACTTGGAAGCAATTGAGTGCTGTAGAGAAGTGGTTACTTATGATCCTTGTTTACGAATTAGCATGAGTTTAAAGAGTATTTGATGCTGAGGGCTAAGTTTTTATTTCTCTTTCACAACAATGTTCCATCTAAATGGAAACAGGAAGATTGACAAATGTCAGAGGGGGTATAGCCTGCCAAAGAAGTCAAAAGCCAAGTGTTGTGGAATCCGAGATGGTGAACTGGAGAGGCTGAGGAAAACTGGGGAGCCCAGCAGGTGGCAATAGAGGCCCTTCTCTCCCCTCCATGTGCAGGCATTTAAAGTTACTCAGCTTCCAAACCATCATGAAGACAAACCTAATTTCAATTATCTACGGTCTCCTTGTTGTCATGGAAACAAGAATAGGAGCAGTCAGGGAACACTAGGAGGAATGAAAGCTTCTACATAAAATCTGAGCCCTTGAGAAGGACTTTGCTTTCCCGAGTCACTGAGGACTCCTATTCATAAAGAACATGTATGTTTTAATAGCCTCTGTGCATGTTACCATAGAATTTCTTTAGCTGGGGAGGGACAATAAAATTTTAATCATCAATAGTTTTCAGCTTAATAGTCAGGCTCTTGGCAGACTGTTTGGTATGGCTTATTTGTTCAAAGGGAGCTCATTGCAATGCTTGAACTACTAATGACTGTTATAAAAAGCAAAAACTTTAAACCCCGAGTGTTTTCATGCAGAACCTGGAAATAACTGCATGTTACAATCAGGGTTTGGAAAAGGGATACTTCTACACTAGGTGGGATTAGTATTTTTAAGTCACACCTGGAAAAGAAGACATTATTCTAATGGGTGTTTCTCTAAGATCTGTCTTGAAAGAAGACAGGACTTTTAGGATCTTTATTTAATTGTTAAAATATACTTGGTGGAAATAATGTAGACTTTAGCTAGTATACTTGGTGGAAATAACATAGACTTTGCAGCTTGAATCCAAATCCCACCTCCACTAATTACTAGCTGTGGGATGTCAAGTAAATTATTCATCTTTTCTGTGCCTCTGTTTCTTTATCTGTAAAATGGAGTTAATAATGGGATTTGCCTCATAGACTTGTCAGGTAATCAATGTTAAGCACTGTGATATTGTGATTTATAATAAGAAATATATTTATTTGGTTTTAGTCCCTATTTCTAGCACAGGGCTGCTAAAAAACCTTGGGATTTCTTAACTAAGGAAAGTCAACAAAGGTGTCTTTTGTTATGTTAATGACGCACTTTTTTACTAAATCTAAGGTTGGAGGCTGGGGGCTGGTTGCAAAGAGAGCCAAGCTTGTCACTAGAAGGCTAAACCTTTCAGTCCTACTTCCTGATCTCTAGGGAGGGGAGTAAGTGAAATCTGTTGCCAGTGGCCAATGATTTAATGATTCATGTCTATGAAATGAAACCACTATAAAAACCCAAAAGAATGGTATTGGCACTTCCAGGTTGTTGAACAGGTGAAGCTGGGAGAATGGCATTCCTGGGACCAGGAGCATGGGGTTCCATGTCTTTTCCCCATACCCTGCCCTATACAGCACTTCCATCTGGCTGTTCCTGAGTTACACCCTTTAAAAATAAGCCATGTGTTGAGTAAGTAAAATGTTTCTTTGAGTTCTTTAAGACACTGTAGCAAATTAATCTAACCTAAAGAGAGGGTTGTTGGAATCTCCAATCTATAACTGGTCAAGAAGCACTGGTGAGAACCTGGACTTTGGATTGTTATCGGGAGGAGAGGGGGAGAAGGGTGGCGGTGAGGGGCAGTCTTGTAGGACTGACCCTTAACCTGTGGGATATGACACTGTCTTCAGGTACAGTGTCCGAATTGATTTCAGTTGTAGGACGCTCAGCTGGAGTCTGAGCAATGTTGTTTGTGTGGAACCCTCACCCTACCCTGGAGGGATTAGGTGCAGAACCTTTAAAACTTAGAATGATATTGTCACATGGACAAAATCAATAGACATTGGCTATTGTGGTGGAGACAATTAGTGCTCAATACTTCTTTATTTGTTCGGTTACATTTCTCAGAATCTGCAGTGGGATTAAGGCCATATGCCTAATTATAGCCAATGAAGTGGAGCAGCAGGATTGAGGCAGTTAAGAGCCAGAGTGCCTTTGAGATCTCCCTTTCCCTGATGAAGGGAACTTGGCGGCCATGTATTCCAGATGGTACAGCTCCAAATGGAGGAAAGCCACCCAGCCCACATCAGGGTATGATGAGGGTGACAAATAAATTGTTATGTCACTGAGATTTCAAGGTTAATTTATTACCACAGCATAGCTTCACTATGTAAGGAAAATGTAAGGTTTGACTATTAGGGTTTCTTTATAACTATTTATGAATTCTAGATAATGACTAATAAAATATTAAGATTAAACAAGTAGCTGACTAACTTCTAGTTCTTCTTTTTTTAAAAAAAATATATTTTATTGACTTTTTTTTTTTTCAGAGAGGAAGGGAATGGGAGAGAGAGTTAGAAACATTGATGAGAGGAAAACATCAATCAGCTGCATCCTCCACGCCCCCTACTGGGGATGTGACTGAAACCAAGGTACATGCCCTGGACCAGAATCGAACCTGGGACCCTTGAGTCTGCAGGCCGACACTCTATCCACTGAGCCAAACCAGTTAGGGCTAACTTCTAATTCTTAATAAGCAGAATCTTATGAAAAGAGGGATTTTATCTATCTTATTTAACCATTGAAACCCCACTACCTAAAATAGTGGTTGGCACATAGTAAGTGCTAAATACATTTGTGTGTGTGTGTGAGGGTCATGTACATTTTTACAGCACTCTTTATACATTGTGTATGTAAATGCACAAGAAATAAAGACATGGTCTTTGCTCAGCCAGTGGTGGTTCAGATTGAGTGTTGATCCAGAAACCAAGAGGTCACCAATTCAATTCCCAGTCAAGGCACATGCCTGGATTGTGGGCTTGATCTCCAAAATCAATTATATATATATAGTCTTTGCCCTCCAGGAGTACATAATCTTAATATACCTCAGCTGAAGAGAGCCATCTGGGCCAAGGTCTCAGTCTTTTATCAGGGAAACCCATATCCAGAGATTGATTGACACTACTGTATAAAGATTGGGCTTCTTGCCTTAATGGAAAGACAGTTCTAACCCTGCCGGAGTGGCTCAGTTGGTTGAGCATTGTCTTGTGCACTGAAGGGGGTTGTTGGTCAAGGCATATGCCTGAGTTTTGGGTTTAATCCCCAGTGCCCAGTTGGAGTTCATATGGAAGGCAACTAATCAATGTTTCTCTTTAACAGTGATGTTTCTCTCTCTCTCCCTTCCTCCCTCCTTTTTCTAAGCACGTCCTTCTCAGGTGAGGGTTGGAAAAGAAAAGATAGTTCTACAAAGCCGTCCCAGCTCCAAGCTCCCCATGAGATTGTCAGAGGCCTTTGTTGTGACTGTAACACAGCCTCTTGTATGACAGCCTAACATGTCTGCCCACAGGCATCAATTCCCAAAGTAAGCCCAGTGCTTCCCATCCCCATCTAAAAATCTGCTCTCCAACAGATAGTGAGGATAAGACGAATTTATGGAGGGTCACACAAGCCAGGAGGAGCTTAGAGCTTAGACTTGTTGGAGTAAAAAAAAAATGAGTCACTATTGATTTCTAAGGAAGGTGGTTGGAGCCAGGGAAGGATTTAGCCTAGTAATTAAATGGAGGGAAGGAAGTGGTGGGTAGGTGGATGGAGGCAAAGATCCTACTTTGAAAAAGGCAAAAATCACTTGCAAGAATTTTGCTGAATGCCTATGGAGCCCTTCAGTGCAGTTCTATTGTCCAGATCCTGTTATATTTGCCTGAAATGTGTCTATTATTTTGAAGTCCACTTAGAACTCTGAGCTACAAGTCTAATGAATAGAAGGAAATGAACTTTCTTTATTGGTTCCACTGAAAATAAGATTATTTGACCAGAGGTGAGTTTAAGGAGTAGCCAAAGTTGACAGTGCAACTCTAGATTTCTTGAAGAAAGACTCGGCATTTTGGGTCGGCATTAGTGACCTTATAGAATTGGGATTGTGAGGGTCATAGCAACTGAAAGGAAGACGTATCCTTCTACGGAAAACTCACCACAGCTGCGTCATTCTTATCGGTCAGTTCTTAGTGGTAGGATTTGTCACAGAATTAATAACCAGCTGATAGGCCTATTCTATCAGGAGAAAAAGAGAAGTCAGGGCAGATAGCCAAGAGTAGCTAAGAAGACATGAAAAGCTCTGGGAAACAATGATCAGTGAATATTGTTGATTGATAGTGGTAATGTTTCAGACACAATTAATGTATCATTAAGGATCTTTTCTGTACACTATTAATTAGACATTTTCTCTCTTCCCAACTTTAAAAAAAATATTTATTCTTCTAATTATTACAGATGTTCCTCTTTTATTCCCCCATCGCTCCCCTCCACCCAGTTCCCACCCCACTCCAGGCCCAGCCCCACCTTGTCCATAGGTGTAAGCTCTTTGTCCCATCTCTTCCCGCACCCCCACAACTCCTTCTCCCCAAGAATTGTCAATCTGCTCCTTTTACATGCTCCTGAATCTATTGCATTCACCAGTCTGTTCTGTTCATCAGGTTTTTTATTCATTTGATTTTTAGGTTCACTTGTTGATATATATGTATTTGTTTTCACTTTGTTCCTAATTTTTTTTATCTTTACTTTTTTCTTCTTTCTCTTCTTAGAGAATACCCTTCAGCATTTCATATAATACTGGTTTGGTGGTGATGAACTCCTTTAGCCTTTTCTTGTCTGTGAAGCTCTTTATCTGACCTTCAATTCTAAATTATAGCTTTTCTGGGTAGAGTAATCTTGGTTGTAGGTTCTTGCTATTTATCACTTTGTATATTTCTTGCCACTCTCTCCTGGCCTGCATAGTTTCTGTTTAGAAATCAGCTGACAGTTGTATGGGTACTCCCTTGTAGGTAACTAACTTGCTGCTTTTAAGATTCTCTCTTTGTCTTTTGCCCTTGGCATTTTAATTATGATGTATCGTGGTGTGGTCTTCTTTGGATTCCTCTTGTTTGGTGTTCTCTTCATTTCCTGGACTTGTAAGTCTATTTCTTTCACCAGATAGGGGAAGTTTTCAGTCATTATTTCTTCAAATAGGGTTTTCAGTATCTTGCTCTCTCCTTCTGGCACCCCCATAATTCTGATGTTGGTGCACTTGAAGTTGTCCCAGAGGGTCCTTAGACTATATTCATATTTTTGGATTATTTTTTATTTTTGCTCTTCTGCTTGGGTATTTTTTGCTTCCTCATATTTCAAATATTTGGCTTGATTTTTGGGATCCTCTAGTCTGGTGTTGGATCTCTGTATATTATTCTTTGTTTCAATCAGTGTATGCTTAATTTCTGATTGGTCCTTTTTCATATCCTTGAGGGTCTCACTAAATTTCTTGGAGGTTTCTAGAAGATTCTTGAGTAACCTTATAACTGTGGTTTTGAACTCTATATCCAGTATTTTGCTTTCATCCAGTATTTTCTTTCATTTGTGACTTGTTTCTTTGTCTCTGTGTTTTGGCTGCTTCCTTGTGTTTGTTTCTGTGTACTGGATAGCTGCTAAGTCTCCTTGAGTTGATAAAGTGGCCTTGTGTGGTAGGTGTCCTATAGGGCCCAGTGGCTCAGCCTCCTCAGTCACCTGAGGTGGACACTCTTGGTGTACCCCTTTGTGGGCTGTGTGCACAGTCTTGTTCTAGTTAAGCTTTGATTGTTGTTGGTATCGCTGGGAGGAATTGACCTCTAGGCCAATTGGCTGTGATGACCAGCTGTGTCTACATCGGAAGATCTGTTGCATAGGAGACACCCTTATGGGACAGGATTTGCTTCAGTGGAGCTTTAGTGCTCACTGAATATGCCCCTTGAGTGGGTGTCTTATGGATGTGGAGAGTTGTAATCTGGTATGGTCTCACTCTGACCACTGGGTACACTGGCTCTTGGATCTCCAAGGAGGTGCAAGGTCAGCCACTGCCTGGGGCCACTCAGCAGGAGCAACAGAGACATCTGCAGATTCCTCCTCTTTGTATGGGGTTTGGAAGTGCCCATAGGAGGCCCAGCTATGAAGCAAGGGGCTTTCTGACCCAGCTGCAGTTTGACAGGTTTTAGAAGAAGAAAGGACAGGCCATTCATATGCAAAACCTTATGTGCACAGCTTGGATGGGGTCTCTGGGAATCACCAGGGCAGAGCAAACAGCAATGGCTGCCAGTCAGCCCTGAACCGGAGAGGTCCTCGGGTCTCCAAGTCCCACACCCCCCATTCAGGAACAATGATCGCTGCAAACACCTCTGAAAGCCACTCGCGTTCCTGTCCCAATGTCAGACTATCCAGTTTCTCCCCATATGTGACTGGATCCCCCAAAGTCTCGCCTAGAATTGGAGTTCAGAGCAAGCAGGAGCTTGTATCTCCCTCCCAATTAAAAGAGCAGCACATCCAGGTGCCAGCACTTTCTGCAACTCCGTACCTCTTACCAGCCTCACTGAGTTTTCTTCACCTCTCTAGTTGTGGAACTTCCACTCGGCCAGCTTTCCTGCAGTTCTAGTTGTTCTGCCTTTTAGTTGTAATTTTGATGTGGTTGTGAGAGGCAGCAAGTATAGGTATTTACCTATGCTGTCATCTTGGTTCTCCCCTTTTTATTTCTTTGTAGTTTTAAAGATGGCTCTAGTGGATTGGGAATATTAGGACATCATGTCTTAGATGCTGATTGCTATTAGAGTCATGCTCATTTGACAGAAACAACATGCAAATCTAATACATATTTTCAATAGAGTCTTAGGAAACTTATTTTGATTGAAGCAGTTCTAGAAATACTGATTAAATATTTAAATAAGAACTCTGGTAAAAAAAAAAAATGGTTCTCCTAAAATGTTTTTATAATAGAGCTATTAGCTCCAGTGAGCTTGGCATGCTATGCCTGTGATCCCAGACTGATGGAAGAGATGTTATAAGATGTAAATGTAGGAATTTATATATTCAAAGGCAGGAGCAAAGATGGATATCCTAAGGGATGATATAAGCAATGAATGGTTTTGATGCTAATAAGCCCATATGGATGGGAATTATCTGCCTTTTGAGCTCATTCAACAAACATTTCTGGAGCCCCTATACCTTGTGCTAAGCACTACATGGAGTGTGTTTGGCAAGTTTATGAAAAAACTGGAACTGGTAAGACTTTCTGAAATCAGAACAGAGGGAAAAGGTAAAAGATACAAAGGGTTCGGAAAAGAACTGAAGCTTGTTATTGTGCAACTTAGGAAAAATGGAATTTGGCCCAAGTGGCCACTACCAGTAAGATTCCCTCATAAGTTTCAGGAGTCACCAGCTGGATCAGGCGATCAATCCTGTGACCTCTTGGAGGAGAGGCATCTGTGCCATTATATGGAGTGGTTCGAAGAGCCTGTCGGGAGTCAGGCTGCCTGAGTTTACTTCACAAATCTGTCACCACAGTCATTCAGTGTTGGCTGGGTTCCTTAATCCCTCTATCTCAGTTCCCCACTTGCTCATGGGATTGTTGCTAGAAAGTAATAAGATAATTCATGAGGAGTACTCCACTCAATACCTTGCACTCTATAAAAGTCCTTGAATAGATTTGCACTTGTTCTATGACAGTGGATGTACCATGTACGAGGGAGATGTCACTGAAGAAATGAAAGGAGAACGTGTCCTTGGGAAGCAGTCCTTGCTAATGCCATCCCTAAATTCCCTCAGGGCAGGAGGGGGCGGAGGGAGAATGGAAAGATTGCCCAGCACAGCAGCTTGAGGAACAAAGCTAAGAAGCATTCTCTCTGGACTCATTTATCTCACTACAGACATCCATACAGATGCGTAATTTCTTCCCTCTTAAGTTTATAGCTTATAGAATGTCTTCACTTCTGATAGACTGCAGGTACCTTCTGGTGAGAGTTAAGCAATTTTCTCAACTTTTGCTTAATAAGAATAATTCACTCTAAGTGCCAAGTCAGCATAAATAGTTCCTGACAGATAAAACAGTTTATAAATCCTCAAGAGCTTTTTATTATCCTTGAAAAAAACCTTTAAACTTACTGCCTGTATGCCCTGAGGGCCTGTGGTATGGGAAGGCCTTTCCCTCTAAAGAACAAAGGCAGGCATCAGTTAGAAAAAAAAAAAAAACACAAACAAAACAAAACAAAAACAACAACGAGGCAGGCATAATTGCCCTGCTGGACTGAGGCTCCCTTACACTCCAAAACTTCAAAATCTTGCTCGCTTTTAGATTGAGTACTTCATCAAGAGCAGGAGAAAGCCAGACTCGTAGAATCTCCATGTCAGCAGTGCTGGGTCCATGCATGGCAGGTAACAAATGGCTTTTCTTTTCTTTTTTTCATTCATTGTTGCAACCTCTCATATAATCTGAACTCTTGCTCTTGTATCTTCTCTGGTCTTTGAGGATAAATAAAGCAGCTGCCGGTTAAGCAGAGGTAAAGTAGATTTTTGAAAGGGTTATTTTGGCTTTCTGAAGCTCCAATTAGGAGTAAAGTGATTTAACTTGCCCAAAATGACAATATATTCTAATAAGAGAGAAGAATAGCATATTTGGTGCTTTTCTGCATCAGTCTGTAACTCCCATCAGATTCACCCAAACCAGTTGATGAAAGTCATGTTCATTTCCTGCCCCCTCTTCTTAGCTGGACACTTGGCTTTCTAGCTCTTCACTCATCTTAGTTCATTCTCCCAAGGTTAGCATGACTATGAGAATACTGGAGGTTATCTTTGCGTACACCTTTGTATATCTACAAACTTAATGAAGGCCCCAGGAAAAACCTCCCAGAGACATGGTGCTGGGAAACAATTCTCCAAGAGTCTCAGGTTTCTGCACTTCTTGCAAAAGAGATACGAACTGTTTTTTCTTCTCAGCCGTATTTCTAAGGATGTTTATATAGTGAGCAGCCATGGAATATATAGTGTCTCCCTCTAAAGCAGTGGCTCTCAACTTTCCTAATGCCACGACCCTTTAATCAGTTCTTCATTGTTGTGGTGACCCCCAACCATAAAATTATTTTCGTTGCTACTTCATAACTGTAATTTTGCTACTTTTATGAATTGTAATGTAAATATCTGTGTTTTCTGATGGTCTTAGACTCTACAGCAGCGGCTGTCAACCTGTGGGTCACAACCCACAGGTTGAGAACCGTTAGCAGGGTCACCTAAGACCATTGGCTTACTCTGCCTTAGAAAAGATTGGGAGTCCCTGAGCTTGGGTACCTAGCACACTGCATGTACAGATTTACTATGGCTCTCCTTGCAGTGTCTGTGGGAACTGACCTCAGCGAGAAGGATAGTAATGTTATGTAATAAACTGTGTGTAATAAACTGTCCTTGACTCTGATCCAAGAGTCCTGTATCTTCTGCCAGCCTCCCTGAAACTGTGGCAAGCTAATTTGTATGTAAGTTGAAATCTTAGACCCTTCCCAGTTCCTGACACATAGTTCCAAATTTAAAACAATCCTAAAATATATTAATGTACAAAGATCCCTGACAAAGATTCTTAATGTGCGGACCACTGTGATGCTATACCAAACAAGCATCCCACTACTAGCTCAGTATAACCCACTACTTTCTCTCTCAGAAACTTATCCTATGTGTGTAGCAGTGGCTGCAATCAATCACTGGCCTTTGAGGATAAATCTTTTCAAAGCATTATTTTTGGAAACTTTTTTAAAGTTGGTAAAAAAAAATGCCATATATTCAATTTTAAGATTACTTTGTAAATGTTTTCAGATGTTTGATCTATGCACTGAGGATTAAGGTTCTGTGGATGGCTGGGACAATTTGTATTTAGTGAAAACACAAAGGACTCTGTTTCCACTGTATAGATTAGTCTAGTCATTCTGACCCATTCATTTATTCAAACAATGTCTACATTAACTTAAAAATACATTTCACAGAGGTGAACACTACAGGTAGATTTCTGCCTTCATGAAACTTGTTGGTTTGCGAGAAATTAAAAATAATTATAAGAAAATACTATTATAAATATTATAAATGAAATAAATACTATGAAACAAGATAAAGAATGTAATGGGATTTTTTCTCTCAAATTTCAAAAATACGTATATTATCAAATAAAAAATGATACAAAGCTATAAAACTTTTAAAAATCATTCAGGTTTTTTTTTGTCTTAGATCTTGTAGGTAAGTAAGAAATAAGAACTCACATATATATGTTCTTCTCAATTTTATCTAAAGAAGACCTTGCTCCATGGATAATCTTTGAGAAGAAGTTGAAATTTGTTGTCCATTATGTAGGAATTAGGAACTGGAGCATGTGAGAAAAGAAAGGGCATATTTCACTTCTCAAATCAGTAAAGTGGACTTAAGACCTGAAAGAATTTTCTCATCTTTCCCAGCCAAGTTTTATAACTACATTTCGATGACTACAACCTGTGACTATAAACATCTAATCTGTTAAGAATTAAAATAAGTCCATTGAAATGATGAGGAAGAGGAGAACACATGAAAGAGGTTAGTTAGAAACACTCCAAATTAAAATCTTAGAAAAGCAAAAATGGGGAGATTTTTCTAGACAAATCTCAGCTTTATTAAATTCACAGGTTGATATGAGCAAAAAAAAAATTTTTTTTTTCAAATCAACAGGATCAGGGGGTACTGTAGATCTGTGGAGACTAAGCTTTCTGTGTCTCTGTTTCTCTCTGTATGCATGTGTGTACATTTATGTCTTGGCCTTCTGGATAATTCAAACATTTGTGTTTTAAATTGTGAATTATTCCAAATTAGGCAGATAATTTACTAAAATTTCTACTTGGCCTCATATTGGCAAAGTTTGGTTAGAAAATCCAAGCAATAAAGCTATCTTTAAGTGGGAATGAAGAAAGACTGGGATAGGGAGGGGATTTAGCTGAGGGATAATTTTGAAAAGAAGGTATTATTATGTTCATCTAGATTGAAGGAATATAATCCAATTAAAATTCTTCCTTTATGGTGGTGCCAGAAAGGAATTTATTCTTCTTTGTAGTAATGCTAGGACTTGAAATAACTTACCTAGTAATTACTTACTTCATGGGAAAGAAAAATCTCATTTGTGTTTGCATACTGAATCTACAGGCCAAGAAGCCAAGATGTTGTAGACCAGTTCTCTTCATCTGTCAGCAATGGTAGATGTTTATCGCTGTGTCTCCACGAATGCTGTCTGTGTATGTGGATGAGGCTAAAGCTTTCTGCCAAAGCATGCAGAACTGATCCTTGCTACCCAGCTATTGCTTCTGGCTTGGTGACCCTCACTTCACTGCACAGCTCATTTTGGACAGAGATTGTTCAGTATGCTTGTCCCTTGCTCTTAAAAGCATATACATTACAAATTGTCATGTCTTCTTTCAGACCATGTGTCAGATGAGTGGATATTCTCTAACTCCATTGGTAACACCCTCTCCTCTGACATTTTAAATTTTTTAAAATTTATCTTTATTGTTTAGTGTTACATGTGTTCTCCCGCTCCCACCCCCGCTTTGGTCCCCCATTATCCTGCACTCTTCCCCACCCTCCCCACCCCCGCCAAAGCTTACCACTCTATTGTCATGGTTTATACATATATGCATTTAAATTCTTTGATTAATGTCTTCTTGTTCCCCTCTTCCTCCCTTCAACATTTTAATTTTAGGAGAGCTTTAACACTGCCATCAAAGTCAAATAGAACTTCAGAAGGCTGCACTCTTTCATTCCTTATTCCTGTGAGGGAGGGAATCCTGGGGCGAGGTACAGGTAGGGGTAAAAGGCCTTTTGTGTAAGAAGCAAGCCTTCATTATTTTGCCTGTGTTTGGGAATATCCACACGGTGTTCGATTTCTTTCTTCATGTCCAACACTGGCAGTTTCTGGCACCTAACAGTCGAATTCTGGTCTCCTCTTCGAGTCTTGGTAACTGCTGCTACTTCATCTGAATTACAGTTTGTAAAATAACATAAGCAACTAACTCATATTATATTAATAAAGGAAATTCTCCTGCTGGATCCAAGTCAGTCTCACAATGCCCTCACAGAAAACAATTGTTGTGGGTTTATATTGGCATCCTTAGTCCTATCTATTTCTGCAAGAGTAGACCTAAGTGATACTGCCTGGAGAATTTTATAAACAGTAAGACATTTCCATTAAATGACAATTGAAACTAAAGCAAATATTTTCTGCTTCAGAAAGTCATTCTACAAAGATTCCCATTGATTATTCAGTGTTGTGACTCAGTGAGGAATCGTGGAAGGTACGCCTTTGAATGTGTTTTTAAGTGGGGTGAACCAGGGCTCTTGCTGACCTACATATCCCCCAGATGTCTTCTAGAGTTCTAAATCCAGGGCCATTTAATCCAGTACTGCCATTTGGACTAGATGTATCATAATCATTTGGGGGACTTTAAAAATAATACAGATTTGAAGACACCAGTCCCAGGATTCTGAGTCAGTTGGTCTTAGGCAATGTTTTAGAATAATTTTATTTGTAAGTTTCTTACTCAAACTTAAGAAATGCAATTTTGGGAAACAGTTTTTTAAATCCATAAGATATTTTAGCTACTTTTTCCTATAATACTTTTCCATGAAGAAATTAAATAATGACTCCTGATCATGCCAAAATAAAAGTCCTAGTGCTTTTTTTGTTGCTTTTATTTTTTCAGAGACTGCTTTGATGGCAAAGCACTAGATTGTTTGGGAAGAGCCAGCTCAGGCAAATTTATGTAATTTGTCAAATTTGTTTTAGTTACCCTCGGGCCCTCTCTTTGTCCATGGTTACCTATATATCTGTATCAGTTGGGCTAAATTAGGTTATACCATGGAAACAAAGAGTCCCCAAATCTCAGTGGCTTAATACAACAAAGTTTATTTACTACGCACGACACAAATCCATATGATCGACCTTGGCTTTGCTCCACAGAATTTTCTCTGGGGCTCAGGCAGACAGAACGGCCTCTGTCTAGAACATTGCTGGTTATTGTGGCAGAGTGATAGAGAAGACATGGGCACCATGAGCAGCTTCTTCAAGCTTCTGCGCAGGCAGAATCACACAGCTCTGCGTGAAGTCCATGGGGAAGGGGGCAATCTCCCAACAGGAAGGGATAGCAAATATTGGAGACTCAAAGTGCACCACATAATTCTCTGTAGAATATAAATAGTGCTGATCTTAAACTAACAGAAAACAAGTACCCATTAAGTACCTACCATGTCTCAGACACTGGGAATACAACAGTGAATGGAAAACACAAAATCTCCTGACTATGGGGCTTTCCTTGAAGGGCTGGGAGGGGGAATAACAATATTTTCCTTTTAAGAAACTACAGCAGGATCAGAGAGTAAGTGTGATGAGAGTATTGGGAGTTCTGCTTAGACAGAACACTCAGAGAAGTGTCTTGTGAGATATTTGAGAATAGAATTTTTTAAAAATGGAGTCGATCCCCAGAGCTGGAGGAGATTTTGGGGCAGTTCAGCAATGGCAGATGTCCTGGTACAGAATATTTGTTGCCTGTCAGAAACTACAAGAAGGCCAAACTGAAGAGACACTTCCATTCCAAAAGGGAGAAATAGGAAAGAAAGAAAAAAGTAACAGGTCTCAAATAAGTCCAAATTATAAGGCAAATTGCATGAGATTTTAAAGCTTAAGTATACTTCCCCTTGGTGTGAGGCTCTGCCCTGCAGGTCTGGTGGGACAGAGGGCCCACCTTCCAGACACACTGCAGGGGAGCTCCCACCCTATGGCCATCTTTTCCCCGAGCTTTGCCAGGCCAGGGTGGTACCTCAAGGCTCTGGGAAGCCCCACCCCATGATTTTGGCTGGCTGAAAGTGAAGGAATGGTCTACCCTTTCGAAACGAAGGAGACAGCCCTCATGATCCCTGAGCCGCATTCAAGTTTTTCTTCCCTTGTCTTGAGGAACACCACACATTCTCTAGCTTTATGTCTTGTAAAATCCTAGAAGTCCCACAGTCTTCTTTCTTCCTTCTTATTCCTCCTGCTTCGGTTCAAACTGGCAGTTTTCCTGCTAAAGTGGCTGATTAAATCCATGGTCTCTCTCTCTCTCTCTCTCTCTCTCTCTCTCTCTCTCTCTCTCTCTCTCACACACACACACACACACACACACACACACCTCTCTTTACCAAAAGGATGCCTGGCCATACCCTCCCAGACACATTTACTCATTTTTTTTCTTGCAATATGAACAGGCTAAACATTTTTCAAATTTTAAATATCTGTCTTCTTTTTTTCTTAACGAGTTCATCTTTAAGTTATTTCTCTCTCCCCACATTTAACCATAAGCGGGGAGAAGGGGCTCAGCCATACATTCAACACTTGCTTATAAGTTTTTTCAGCTAAATATTTGATTTTACTGCTCGCAAGTTCTACCTTCTGCAAAATACTAGGACTGAAATGCAATTCAGTCAAGTTCTTTGACACTTTTTCTTCAGTTTTTATTCAATAATATGTTTCTCTTCTCTGTCTGAAACCTCATCAGAATGGCCTTTATAGTCCCTATTGCTACCAGCAGTCTCTTCAGGGGGACTTAGGTATGCCCTAGGAAGACTTGGGTGTTCTCTATAGCTCTCCTACTTTCTTTCTGAGCTCTTCACTGGAATCACCCTTAAAAGTCTGTTCTTAACAATGTAGGCCTCTTCTACCATGTGCTTCAAAACACTTCCAGCCTTTATTCATTACCCAGTTCCAAAGCTACTTCCACATTTTTAGGTACTTGTTACAGCAGCACCTGCCATGGTACCAATTTATATCTTAGTCCATTTAGGCTGAAACCAAATACTATTATAGACTGGGTAGCTTGTAAGAAATATAAGTAAGAAATCTATTTCTCAGAGTTTATAGACTTTTTTATACTCTATACTGTTCCACAGGCCTACTTGTGTATTAATTTCCCAGTATTTAGCAATGCCATTTTAAGCTCTTTTTGATCATGATGTACATTATTATATTAACGAAGTTCTTTATTAAAAGTGCCATTTTCTATAACTGTGTGATGGATGTTAGCTAGAGGTCTTATGGTGATTGTTTCACAGTATATGGAAATATTGAATCATTTATGCTGTATACCTGAAACTAATATATGTTGTAGGTCAATTATCCTATATAATCCTATATAATATAAGGCTAATATGCAAATCAACCAAATGGCAAAATGACCAGTCACTATGATGTGCACTGACCACGGAAGGGGGAGTGGGGTGGGGGGAGGGGAGGAGATGCTCAACACAGGAGCTGCCCCCTGGTGGTCAGTGCACTCTCATAGGGGGAGAATCACTTAGCTAGAAACTGGGCTCATGGCTGGTGAACACAGCGGCAGTGGTGGGATCCTCTCCCATCCTCATGGCAGAACTACAGATGTCTGGGGAGCAGGCCTAAGCCATCAGTCAGACATCCCCTGAGGGCTCCCAGAGTGTGAGAGGGTGCAGGCCGGGCTGAGGGATGCCCCCCTCCTCCCTGATGCATGAATTTTATGCACCAGGCCTCTAGTATCTTAATAAAAATGGTAATATTTTATTTAGGGCTTTGCATGTAGCTTTATAGTAAAAAGGCCTATTATGTTCTCTTTCTAAAAATAGCCTAATCTGATTTCGTAACATCCATAAAATGTTTTAGTCCTGGCTTTTGACTATATTTTTCAATTAGTCTATGCTGCTGGCCTGTTTTGTTTTTAATTTTTTATGCATTCTTATTAATTTATATTTCTAGAAAAGTCAATTATATTTTCAAAATTTCTTTGTGTAAAAATGTTCTCTTATTTTTAAAAAATTCCTGTATTTATTTTTTTGGTGTCTTTACCATTTTAATGTTTTTATTCTTGGCCAGGTTAGCAAAGGTTCACAAATTAGATTTTATTGGCATTTTCAAAGAGGCATCATTTGCTTTACATGTATATTCTATTGTGTGCTTATTTATAATTAAGTTATTTCTATTTTTATCTTTTGAATTGAATTGTCTTCTACTTTCTTTGAGTGTATTTTTGGTTATTTTTCTAGTTTATCTTGACTATTTGATTTATTTATATTTAATTTTTATTTATTAAACACTTTTAAGCCTAAATTTTTATTATTATCATTTTGTATATTTTAAAATTTGAAATGAAATAGGTTTTTCTATGTTGTTTTCTCTCTTTTTCTTTTTTTTAGAAGTTTTTGTTTGTTTTGTTTTGTTGCATTTTTTTTGGTCAACTTCATATATCTTTTTTTTCTACTTGCATTGTCTACTAATAAAGGTTTATTAAAGTTTTCCAAATTAGAATACAGTCATGTTGCTGGACTAATCTCAGCACATATATCATGAAATACCTATGGATTACACTCAGAGTTCCAGAGAGAGAGAGAGAGAAAGAGAGAGAGAGAGAGACAGAGAAAGAGAGAGAGAGAGAGAGAGAGAGAGAGAGAGAGAGAGAGCAAGCACTGGAAAAATAATATCTTAATTTGACAATTTTCAACTGGTTTGCTGCAAAAATATTTAGTCAGGAGCGCTAACTTTTTTCCCCTTTGATTGTCAAATAAAAACGATGACAATAGCCAATACAACAATAACTGTCTGGGGTGAATGAATCAAGATTATCCCTATTTTTTTTATCATATTGGGCAAAAAATATACTATGCTTTTTGATGTGCCACAGCATTTCAGTAATTAGCTTATGTGTGACATGAGATGAAAAAGGTTGAAAATTGCAGCCTTAATGCAATGCCTGTTGCATCATATCTTTACTTCCCTAGCTAGAGCCAAATCAGCAGTACTCTTGGCAAGCCAGACCCTCTCTGGAGCAACTGAATGTAATTAAAGAACAAAGCAATTTCTCTATATATGACATTTTTTATAAGATTTCCTAGATGCGATGAAGATTTTCTAGATTACCTAGATTGGAAATTCCCTGGTGAAAGTCTTTGTATACTTTGTGCACTCATTTATTTCCATAAGATGCAAATGTCTAAACTGTTAAACCACTAAATGACTTTGACAATAATACTTCTTTCCAAAGGAAGAAAAATTGATTTGTAAAAAGATTGAAAATGTCATGGCTTTAGAGAAAGTTTTCCAAAATGAATTATAATTAAAGTTTATTCTACTTCATAGAATAGTTTCATATACACCCCCCCCACACACACACACACTAGATAATTTTATACTAGCAGCAATTCTGTGCCTAAAATGGAAAAGACATGTCTATCAACACCATTCTGCTGGATACCAGGCAGTACTAGGAATCAGAAGTGACTCCTTCAAAATTACATAGCTAGCATGTGATGAAGTCATTATCAAAATACACATCTTAAGACGTCAAATGCCAAGTTACTTTTTCTTTCTCATAACAGTTTCCTACAATCCTGAGACTCAATTTTCATAGGAAAATGCTCCTTGGATTTTAATTCATGTGGATGATGAAATATTGCAATTGAGGAATTCTTCAAATGGAGTTGTTCAGTAGACATTGGCTGATTTTAATAGAAATGTGCTAGTTCTCTTCCAGTCACCCTTCACCCTTTCTGCCATGTATACCAAGACTCTGCCTTACACTCAGCATCTTGGGCTCCTTTGCCCTGTGAGGTGGGGTTGACCAAAGGGAGTGCAGCAGGATATGTTATAGAAGAGGAGAGTGAGAATAGGGCTCTCTTTGCAAGTTGATTTGGGCTGGCCATGTAACTTAACTGAAGATCCCAGTTTTTATCAGGGGCCTTTTTCACCCAGTTCGTTTTTCCCCCACTCCAGTATCAATATCAACCCTTGACTTCTCAGGCTTAGGTTGGGAATTGTTCCCCAAGTGCTACTTTCCCTAAGAACTACACCATCACTTGAGGTTTCTCTCTAACCTGCTCAAACCTTTGTAAAAGTTTCTTTTTAAACAATCCTCAAATTATCCCATTTAAATATGCCAGCTGTTTTTCTGTAAGGACCCCTACTGATAAAGGAAACAAATTACTCTCAACATTTTATAGCGTAAGTAAAAAGAGATGGGGTGAATGGACAAGCTTCCTAGCCAAGCCACAGCTATTCAGAAACTAATATCTGATTACTACAGTTTTGGCAAGGAGTTGTTTCTTTTAATATATTTTTCATTGGGGATTACATATTTTCTGGACTGAAATCATAATCAGGTCCAAAAGATTTCTAATACTTTATATATGGTTAATAAAATTTAATGGTAACAGGGAAAAAAGACAAAAGAAAACAACCCTTTCAGTTTCTAAAGCAGCAAAAAGAAGTGCAGTCCTCCTGTCATTCTGTTTCAATGCAAACTTCTTTGCCATCCCACCACCCTAAGAAATCCCTTAGAAGAGCTGGTTTATCCTGATTCCGATTCTTTGCCTAATTAAAGCAGGTGTGGGACACTACAAGGGCTCTCCTTCCAAAGTTCAGCGTGAGAAGAGAGTGGGAATGCTAATTACATGTGAACAGAGGGATTGAAACAATACATTTCCAGCAGGCATCTATGTATGAATGTAGATTCACACACCACTCACAACACACAGCCAGAAAAGCAAAGTCGTGGAGAAAATGGTGTGGTTCTCAGAATTCACTCTGCTGCTTGGGGACTAGACGGGAATGGAGGCTATTACTTTCCTTCTGAGCCAGAGCAGGGTGACATGCTGACGTGTTTGGTCTTTTCTGCCAGTTGGCCATAATTTGGTTGGGTGGAAAGATATACTCACTTCCATTTTCCTCCCTTATTCCCCTGCCATGGGTTAATTTTTAATATAGCCCATAAGAAATACTATGATTCAAAAAGTCAGAAAGGGATCAAGCTGCCTAATTTCTTAATCAATATAGGATTGGTCTCCCTGTCAGAGTGGCCTGGAGCATTACCCTCCAGTGGATTTGTTTTCCTGTGGTTTGTACGGGAGTCAGACTGACTGCCTTTTCCTCTTCTGCATTTTAATGAGGCGGGGGACTGGAAACTAAAACACAATGGCTACAGTCACTGTAGAGCAAAGCAAGAGTGGGCCATTGTATTAACAATGTTTGGTTTTGAAGTCCCTCTGTTGTCATTCAAGGTGATGAGAGAAAGTGGTCTATTAGAAATTTCAGTTTTAAAATTTCAGTTTTAAAATCTTGAATAATTATTATGGATTGCTATGTCGTTGGTTCCTTAGGAGTGTAATAGATATTTCCTCGGACAACCAACTTAGAGGTACAAGCATGGCACAAAATAATAATAAAACAATTTGGTATGTCAGTCTTTCTAGGTTTGGAACAAGGGAGTTGAGAGTAGTATTATTAATATTAACATTTAGTTCTTAATATCTCAAAGTGAGTAGAAATAGCTTTAAATGAAAATTGATATATTGAGAACCACAGGTTTAGACATATTATTTAAAATTACAACTGCAATTGCTATTTGAACTTAAAATAGTCTGTTTTTTCAAATGTCAATGGGGACAATGGCAAAAAAAGGAGATGCAGCATATTAAAAGCAGAAGATGACATCAGTCTGACAAAAAGACCTGATATATTGGCTTAATGATAAAAGTAATGTCATAATGATGTAAATAAATCAAATGATGGAAGAAGACTTTGTCTTAATATCAGCTAGAGGTCAGTTCAAGCTGAAAGTCATACTCAATGATATACCTTAAAAGCTTCAGAGAAGTTATAATTATCCCTTATTTCTTATTAGTAAAAGTATAAATAAAATATAAAATTACAGAAGATAAAAGACATGTTTATAAGAATATAATAATGGTAGAAGGTGACACCTCACTTTCGATTCTTGATGGCTAAAAAGGGCAAAATTTAAATATAGTATATTTTAATAGTAATATGAGTAATAGTAATTAATAAATATTCATATGTCAAATATCAAACCCTAAACACAAAGAAATGCATCTATTTTTTTTCCCAAGGACCTATAGATATTCAGAGAATTTATCATCCTTTTGAAAGAATAAAACTACTAAGTTCTAAAAAATAGAAATAAGTTAGACAATGTTCTCTAACCCAAATGCATTCAATGCTAGAAACAAATAAGGAATTTTGAAACAAAACACATTTGTTAAATAATTCTTAGGTTAAAGAAATAATATAATTACAACACAGAATGTCTAAAATGTAAGTGAGAAGATAATTTATATCATACAATTTATATTACTAAAGAAGAAACAATGGAAGTAAGGTGTTAAAAACAAATACCAAAATAAACTTTAGAAAAAGCCGAAGAAAGAAATTTCTTAAAATAAGCAAGTATATATTTTTAAAAAGTAAAATAAAATAAGCAAATATCCATAAAGAAACAAATGATAGAAGTTATAAATTCAAGACTTCGTTCTGTGGGAGAAAAATATCAAACAAATAAATCATTTACTAAACATGAGAGAGAACAAAAGAGAGAAGTAACACAAATTTATAAAATAAACAATGAAGCCCTGGCCAGTGTGGTTGAGCATCCTCTCATGCACCAGGAGGTCCCAGGTTTGATTTCAGGTCAGGGCACATACCAGGGATTGTGCACTTGATTCCCTGGAGGGGGGTGTACAGGAAGCAGCTAACTGATGTTTCTATCTCTCCCTCTACTTTCCTCTCTCACTCTCTCTAAAAATAGGTAAAACATTTAAAAAATAAAATAACAAAAAGGAAAATGTCTACTGAAAATGAGAAAATCATTGTAAGAAAATTCTTTGCAAGGATTTGTTTTTATTGATTTTAGAGAAGAGGAAGGTGGAGAGGGAAAAACATCTATGTGAGAGAGAAACATTGATCAGTTGTCTTCCATACACATCCCTACTGGGTATTGAACCCGTGACTTTTCAGTGTATGGGATGATGATTCAACCAACTGAGTCTCAACAGCCAGGGCTATACTAAAAGCCTTTAAAACTAGTGTGTGTGTGTGTGTGTGTGTGTGTGTGTGTGTGTGTTTTCAGGAAGAAATAGATTGTAAATTGTGAATGTCAACTTTTCCAAAAAGCTTCTGTCATAGAAGGTGTCTTTGGTAATTTTTTTATTTTTCTGAGAAACAGATTATTCCAATATGATTTAAATTTGTTCCAGAGCAACATAAAACAAGAAATTCTTTTCAAATTATTTTATATCAGCATATGTGTGGTAGTCACATAAAACAGATTTTCTCCTCCCTCTTCTTCTCTCTTTCCTCAGAATAATTCTGATTGATTTATTAACAGAGAGGATTTAGGTATAGATTAAAAGAGTACTACAATATAACCAAGTGGGATTAATTCAAGAATGTATCCAATTCAATATTGGATACATTGATTTCTTTAGAAATACATTGATTTCTTTCAATCAGGAAAATCTCATTATACTAAAAGGTATTTGATTAAATTTATGACCTGTTCTTGATTTAAAAAAAAAAACACAATTTTAAAACACCCAAAAATAAGAAGATATTCTTGTAATAATAATAATATAAATTTGGCAAAAAAAGATACTGTAAGAAAAATTATAATCAAAATAGTAAATAAAAATATATATGAATAAACTGATTAAGAGATATTAAATTGTTTTAAATTTAAAATTTTTTAAATTTAAATTTAAATAATTAAATGATTAGAAATTCTCCTTTAAATGTACAAATGTGATCTCCTAATTAATATTTTGTCATCAGTATTATTATATTTATTAAAGAGGCAATATAGCCAACTGATTAAAAATATTCTACTAAAGGACATTAAATATAATTTAGTAAATGAAAATATGTCCCGTTTTAGGTTACAAAAACTCAATACTTTAAGCTTATTAATCTAGTCTGTTTCTTCAAAATATGTCAGTGGTCGGCAAACCATGGCTCATGAGCTACATGCGGCTCTTTGGCCCTTTGAGTGTGTCTCGTTCACAAAATACGAAGGCCTACGCAAGTCTATTTTGAAGAAGTGGCATTAGAAGTTTAAATTTAAAAAATTTGGCTCTCAAAATAAATTTCAATCATTGTACTATTGATATTTGGCTCTGTTGACTAATGAGATTGCTGACCACTGCTCTATACTATCTGTATATTTTATTTAATATTGAAGCAATATTTTTTGTTTTAATGGCTTTGTGCTTTATTTATTATTATTTTAATTTCTTTATTGATTAAGGTATTATATATGTGTCCTCATCACCCATTACCCCTTCCAATTCCCTCCTCCCCCTGTCACCACTTATGCCCTTACCCCCCTGGTGTCCTTGTCCATTGATTAGGCTTATATGCATGCATGAAAGTCCTTTGGTTGATCTCTTCCACTTAGTCCCACCCTGCCCTACCATCCCTCTGAGGTTTGATAGTCAATGCTTTTCTGTCTCTGGATCTGTTTTTGTTCATCAGTTTATGGTGTTCATTGTATTCCATAAATGAGTGAATTCAGGTGATACTAATCTTTCATTGACTGGCTTATTTCACTTAGCATAATGTTCTCCAGTTCCATCCATGCTCTAGTTTGAAGCAGACACCTTCTTCCTCTTCTTAAAGAATACCTTTCAGCCGAACCGGTTTGGCTCAGTGGATAGAGCGTCAGCCTGCGGACTGAAAGGTCCCAGGTTTGATTCCGGTCAAGGACATGTACCTTGGCTACAGGCACATCCCCAGTTGGAGGTGTGCAGGAGGCAGCTGATCGATGTTTCTCTCCCATCAATGTTTCTGACTTTCTATCCCTCTCCCTTCCTCTCTGTGAAAAATCAATAAAATATACTTTAAAAAAGAAAAAAGAAAAAAAAAAGAATACCTTTCAGCATTTCATATAACACTGGTTTGGTGTTGATGAACTCCTTTAGCTTCTTCTTATCTGTGAAGCTCTTTATCTGACCTTCAATTATGATGTGTCTTGGTGAGATCTTCTTTGGATTCCTTTTGCTTGGGGTTCTGTGTGCTTCCTGGACTTGTAAGTCTATTTCTTTCACCAGGTGGGGGAAGTTTTCAGTCATTATTTCTTCAAATATGTTTTCCGTATCTTGTTCTCTCTCTTCTTCTGGCACCCCCATAATTCTGATGTTGGTACGTTTGAAGTTGTCCCAGAGGCTCCTTACACTATCCTCAAATTTTTGGATTCTTTTTTCTTTTTTCTTTTTTGGTTGAGTGTTTTTGGCCTCTTGTAATTTCAAATCTTTGAGTTGATTCTTGTGTTCCTCTAGTCTGCTGTTGGGTTTCTGTAAAATATTTTTTATTTCAGTCAGTGTATGTTTAGTTTCTAGTTAGTCCTTTTGCATATCCACGAGGGTCTCGCTCATCTCCTCAAGGGTCTTGTTCATATCCTCGAGGTTCTCGCTGAGCTTATCGGCTTTTTCTAGGAGCCGCTTGAAATACCTTATCACTGTGGTTTTGAACTCTATATCCAGTCATTTGTTTTCCTCCATTTCTTTTGTTTGCGATCTTTTTCTTTCTCTCCCCATTTTCACTGCTTCCCTGAGTTGGTTGGATAGCTTTGTGTGCTAGGTGTCTCGACCTCCTCTGTTACCTGAGGTGTACACTCTTGGTGCACCCCTTTGTGGACTGTGTATACAGCCTTGTTGTTTGTTGTTGGTATTACTGGGAGTAATTGACCTCAGGCCAATAGACTGTGAAGATCAGCCATGTCTACTCTAGGAGACAGCCTTCAGCATCTGGACTTGCAACCTTGCCAAAGTCTCTGTGCTTGGTTTGGAGTGGGCGGAGTTTCTGGGTGGGGTGGAGTTTCAGGGTGGAGCCAAAAGCCTTGGCTTCCATTCAGCCCTGGCCCACGAGGTCGCCGGGTCCTAGCGTCTGCAGATAATTGCTGCAGGCACCTCTGTGAAAAAGGTATTCTCGCGCTCTGCCTGCCACCAGAACGTCCAGTTCCCATTGGATCCAGAATCTCAGATTTTTGCCTGGCACCTGGGTTCTGTGCAATCGGAACTCCTTTTACCTTCCACCAGAATCCAGTCACACAGTCAACAGAACGCCCTCACCGTGACCACCTGTGGGCGCCCCCAGAGTTCCACCTCTGGCCAGAGATCCCCTCTCCTAACAGATGTAGCCAGCTACCTGTTTGTCCCCTCTGCCCGCACTCACACACACACCTACAGAGGTCCGCCTCTGGCTCTTCCCCTGGGATTCCACCCGCAATCCAGGTTCTCCCCATAAGGGCTTGGTTCCCCTGGGTTTTGAATGCAAACCGAACTGAGTTCAGTCCATCCTGGAGCCTCTGTCTCCTTTCTGCCAGAGCACCCCTGCCAGGCTCAGACACCCTGTCCTCCCCCACCTTACTTGAGATTTTCAGAGGCTCTGATTATCCGTGTGCACTTCTCTGTCCCTCCAGTTTCAGATCTTCCAGTCATCCAGCCTTCCTGTGGTTCTGGACAGTGTCCGTTCTGTCCTTCAGTTCTATTCTCATAATTGTTGTGTGGGGCAAAAGCCTAGGTGTTTACCTATGCTGCCATCTTGGGTTTTTTTTTTTTTCTGAAGCAATATTTTCTTAAGAACTTGTAAATTATCTTAAAATTAATTTTTAAATGGATAAATGAAAAAGCCTAGAAAATTTGGAAGGACTAAAATAATGATAAGGATACTTATCCTATTACATATTAAAATTTATAGATTACTGTATTTAAAACAGAACCTCTATAGGAGGCACAGAAACAACCTGAATTGAAACATAATAAAGTAGTCCGAAATAGACTTAGGAATATGTGATAACTAATTATATGATAAAAAAAAAAAAAGATGGCATTTTAAAGAAAAGAAAATAATTTCATGTGTTACTGGCTAGATATTTTGGAAAAAAGAAAGCTAAATCCCTTAAAGGAAAATAACTTCCAAATGGAGCAAAGATTTAAATGTATATTTTTGAAAAGAAAAGGGAAGAAAGAAACCAGGCCCTAGCCGTATTGGTTCAATGGATGAGTGTGGGCCTGTGGACTGGGGGGTCCTGGGTTTGATTCCGGTCAAGAGCACATGCTTAGAGTTGAGGGCTTGATCCCCAGTAGGGGGCATGCAGGAGGCAGCAGATCACTGATTCTCTCTCATCATTGATGTTTCTTTCTCCCCCTCTCCCTTCCTCTCTAAAATCAATAAAAATATATTTTAAAAGAAACCAGAAAACATGGGTGAATAATTTTATAATCTTATAATGGAAAAAATCTTCCTAAGCAATGTAAGTAATTCAGGATCCATAATTAAATTTTGTTAGGTTTGGTTATATATTAATGTAAACTTTCTGTACATGAAATAAACTTAAAGTAAATCCAAACACAAAATACAAGCTGGCAAATATAGGAGAAAGAATTACTATGCTTAGCATATGAAGAACTCTAGCATATCCATGAAACTGAACCACTCCAACAGAAATATGAGTAAAAAAAATAACAGGCAGTTCAAACAAGGAGAAAATACAAGGACTGGTAAACATGTGGCAAATTAGTCACTCTCACTAATAGAGAAATGGAAAAGAAATCAGCTATATTATTTTTCAGTCATGAAACTAGTAGATGTTTATGTGACTGTAGGGAACACTGGAGTGTCGAAGTCTTACTGGTGTGAACATAACTCTATAGATTTCTGGAAGGCAGTGTGGGAGTGGGTAATATATCTTAAATTAGATACCTTTGGCCTAACAACTTATAAAAATTTATTCCAAGGAGGTCATTTTATGGGTTAAATTAATATATACGTATGAGGATTCTCTTTAATGTATATAAATAATCTATAAATGTCCCTCAGTATGAAACTGATTTAATTAATTATGGTAAAAATTGTAGAACCATCATATATCCAATTAAATACCAATATAGATCTCAATATAATTACCCAGAAAGATGCTCATGACATATTTTTTGGTTAAGAAGTTTTAAAATTAGTAGTTAAAGAATAAACTGAGTGTGGAAATTATATGTAACTAGAGGCCCTGTGCATAAATTCATGCATCAGTGTGGTCTAGAGAATGTAAGATTGCTGTTGGCTTAGGCCTGCGTATTATGTGGGCCACCATATATCCATATGCCCACAGATAACGCAGGATTATGCCTACAGCTTGTAGCCTGAGATTTGGCTTGGGTAGGAAGAGAGAGAGGAATCTCCTGAAAGAAAAACAGGTGGTATTATTATTACCTGGAGAGGTTAAGTGGATGCTTGGCTACTAAAAGAACAAAAGAAGTTTGTCTATTCATGACGATGTTTCTGAAAATACTTATTCTCTGTTTTCTACTTTTACATGCTCTTTGAGAATTTACCATTTTTAATTAGCAAAAACTATTAGCTTGCATGATTTTTGTATTTTAAAAATACATCTATTTCAATATAAATCATGTAGACAGATATTTATTTCTCTAGTTCATGCTATGTTTGCTCTTTTGTATTTATGGCTTATCTTTCACTTATTTATTTTTGTTTCCTATAAACCTCTCAGTTTTACCTTTTTCTGTTATACTTCCATAATTATTCAAGCATTCAAAGTCACAGACCCAAGAAACTGTACAAAAACTGAACTGTTACCCTAGGAAGTGTTTCAGAGAAAGAAGTGCAGAAGTAAAGAAATAGAAGGTGGCTCAAAATGTATGAAGGCTGCATTTAGGGGACTCATTTTGATGTTATGTTTATATAGCAAACACAACAATTTTTTACTTTTCTTGCAAGTTCCTATGCAGTTGCAGGAGGGAAGGATGGCTTTCCCAAGCCTACTTGTTCCTGCCTTTGGTGAATGGTTTATTTAGATCAGTGCCTCAAAAAGCATCCAAGTACATGTGCATCACCTAAGGATCTGTTAAAATGCAGATTCTGATCCATATGTCCATGTTCAGGCCCAAGATTCTTCATTTCTCACACACTACCAGATGGAGTTAAATGCTACAAGTCTGCAGGCCATACTTTGAAAGGGAACCATTTGAATGAAATTTTCCTATCTATTAAGTAAAAAATTAAGTCCACCATAATTTGCATACTTTTAATTAAAATTAAAAATATATGAAAATACTAGAGGCCTGGTGCATGAATTCATGCACAGGTGGGGTCCCTAGCCTGACCAGCAATCAGGGCCCATTGGAGCTGGGCTAGCCATGAGGAGGGCCCAAGGGAAGTTGGCTGGCTGGCCCTGACCCTGTTCAGGGCCCATTGGGGCTGGACCAGGCCAGGTGAGGGACCAGGGAAGGTTGGCTGGTCATGGGAGGTTGGCTGTGGGAGCTCACTGACCACCAGGGGGCAGCTCCTACATTGGGCATCTGCTCCTTGGTGGTCAGTGTGCATCATAGCAACCAGTCAACTGGCCATTCTGGTAGTTCGGTCATAAAGGTTGCTCAGGCTTTTATATATATAAATACTTTTAACAATTGCAGGTTTATTTGAATATGCTGCTATTTTTTATTTAGGACTAACTTTTTAAAAAATCAATAAAATGTGATTTTATGTTACCTCATCTTAAGAGAAGGCAAATACTTCAATTCTCTCTCCCACTCTCTAATATAAAATCCCAAATCTGTTTTTACATTCCTTCCATAAGAAAAAAAAATGCATTCTTGTCCTCTTAAATGCTATTTTTCTTGCTCTGAAAGATTCAACAAAGATTACACAATTCAATTTTGAATTACAGGGGGATTGTTGAAAATCCTTTCTTGTTTGCGATTATGACAATGTGCTCTGTCTAGGGCAAACTCAGAGCCATGGGTTTTTCCTTTATTGCTGCCAACCAGTAGGATTAGTCATGTGGAAGAAGCAAGGTGCAAAGAGCTTCTCTGGGAGGAGTATTTTAAAACTTAGATGCTTAGTTATGCAAAATGGTGGCTCCTCTTTCTCACTCTGGGTCCATTTGACTTTGGACAACAGACACAGCCTTGCCCTGGCTTTCAACACCAATAATAACAAAAGGCCTAAGCCATTCAACCTGTCAGAAGACAATTTTTGTGGCTACATATGAATTCACTTTGGTTTACAAACATTTTTAATAATGCTTTTGTTTTTAAACTTCCTATAATCTCTCCAACTCCAGGGCTAAGATGGATGGGATCTGACAATTAAGATAAAGGGCAGGAGTCTGCCTTGTTCAAGAGGAGTGTGTATTTGTGTGTGTGTGTGTGTAACAGAAACACTCCATGCCTCCATTAGTTTGTGTGCCCTTCTTTCAGCTTGCCCAGGAGCCTAACTTGCTTTTAGGAACTCTAGTAGGCGATTCCAAAAAGGTAGCTCTGCTATAATATTTACTTATGTATAAGCATCCCACTTGCCCTTTAGTTCCTACTCTGTTTCTAAATGTGGCCACCCGGGGTAAGCCATGATGCTATGTGTCCCCTTGCTGTTCTCCTGTTTGCACACACAGGCTACCTCATCTTCTGGGAGCTAGACTGTATTCAGCACCCACAACTTCCTATGCTCTTCTATGACTCCTACTGAGCCCAGTGGCTAGGTATTTTCCCCCTCTTTTTTTGGCTATGATTCTTATTGGCACTTGCTAAGAAGACAGTAACATAAGCAACTATAACAGCAAAAGAACTTATTGATAAAGAAAAGTATCACCAAAACCTATGTGTATTTTTACCAGAGACATTGAGCTTTGGTAACCAAAAATATCTCATAGTAAACAACAACTTTTTACTGTAAAATCATGATGCTTATGTGATAGTGGATGTTGGTAGACCATTGATGTAGACAGACAAAGTCTTAATATGTACCTTGCCCTCCAGAACACAGAGACCCCCACAGTGTTCTCCTATGGCTTGGCAATTCGTCTCCCCCTTCCTTCTCTAGGCACTGGGTTCTTCATGAAGATGCTGCTCACAACCGACTTTCCAAGTCCTGGGTCTCACTGGGGCTACATGATTCAGCTGGCCTTTGAAAACCTCCAAGTTCATGTGTCCAGTGTCCGTGCCGCATCAGCTGATGCTGGAAGGTGATGTAGGTGCAGCCCAGCAGGGTAGGTGGCCATGTCACAGCACACGTTGACAGATAGGGTGGGCTTGGCAGGGAGGAACTTCTCAGAGAGCACAGTCTCTTCACCTCGGGGTGCAGGTAGAGTGAGGCAAGTGGGCAGCCGGGCAGTGTTCTTGGTGGGCGGCGGGGCAGACCAGGAGCTGGTGCCTATGTGAGTCAACCAAGTGGGGACCTAGGCAGAGGCAGTGGGGCGCAGGAGACAAGGGACTCTCCTGTGACTAATTTTTAAATACATAAGGAGACAAAAATTTAAGTTCATTGGTTTGGGGATATAAAACTTAAGCTATGGCAGAACACAAAGGATTCCAATATGTTTTGAATAACCCATTTATTCTAGAGCATCTGGCAAACATAAACTTGGAAGTACGGAAGAACCTCCATGTTAACAATGGCCACTTTCCAAAGAGCTGTAAGGGACATAGATTTAAAAACAACAACAACAAAGCGAAAACTACAGTCATCTGCCACAGAAGTAATGACGGCAGGAATTATAAAGGCTGGTGATAATGAGCGGAAGGCTATGCCTTTAAGTTCTGCCAGTGCAAGCCAATTTAATGAAATGAGGGTTTAATTAGAAAAACAAAGATGACTTTCACTTCTATTTTTAATTTCGTGGATGAAAAGTAAGCCTCAGAAATATGAAAGAACCAAATAAAGGCATCAAGTAAGAAGAACTTAAACTTTTTCTTCTCCTGGTTTGGGGGAGGGCTGGGGAGTTTTAGAGCAGAAGACCATTTGGCAAGCAATAGATAAATATCAGCAAACTGAAGTCCTTGACTTTGCCTTAAGTGGCAAAATGCATGATGAAGACGAGACTGAAGGAGTCTGAGTTGAATATAAACATGGAGGCAATTATTGGTCTTATTTATTGGCTTATTAAGCACTTCTTGCTTAATAGAAGGTGCTGTGGTGGAAAGCAGAATGTCTATTAAAACCTCAAAGTGGAGACATTCTGAGAACTGAAATCCTACAGAGTATTTCTAGATACTTCAGAAAAGAAAATATTATATGTGGATCTGTGAGTATGAGAGAGTTTCACTAAATAAGGATTCTAATTTCAAAATGAATGCTGTGCCATGTGCCCAGATGGCAATAATGGGTTGAACCTAAATGAAGAATTTAGAGGAAAGCATGAAAACAAATTAAGATATTTAAAATCTAATTTATTATTCTTACATTATTTTTAAACTTTTTTTTTCTGAGTGAGGGATGGTGGGGGGTTGGGGAGGATGATGAAAAGAGATACAGAAAGAGAAGTGCCACAGTGGTTAAATCAAAATCAGTTAGTTGAGAGAAACTCGGTGGGAGGTCTATATCATATTTTTTACATTTGTAATAAACCCAAAATTGTATTGGTCTTCCCCCCGCTCCCAAACTGGCAAATTTATGTGGCTGTCTTTATCTATACCAGGTCTGAGTGGGCATACACACAAACCAAAAAGTTTTAAAAATATTTTTGCCTGTCTCCAGGACATTTTAAAACTAATTTATTTAACTCTACACCATCATCAAGAAAGATTATTTAAACAGAGGCACAGTCTACTCTTTGAATATCCTACTCTGGAACTAAAATTAGCAACGAAACCCATGAATTTAAACCATTCCAAGTTTTGCATCCAATCATATTAACCTTTCTACCAGTTTTCTTGCTCAGTTTAATCTGATAGCCCCAAGAGATGGGTTCTGAAGGAATGCCTGAGCTCTTGGGGAAGGAAGTGGTTAAGAAGGAAGAAGTACATTTCTTGGCAGAGTTTCTGAGCCTGCAGTGATCTTCCTCAAGGCTGGAGCAGATAGGGCCTAAATATCTCTATGTCTAAAAGTATAATTTAGAGGTGTCAAAAGACCTACCAGCTATAAAGTACCTATGTTTTCACCATAAGTGTACTCATCAAGGATACGTTTGTTAATTAAACATTTTGGTGAGAGAAGGTACCTATCTTGTGCAGAGTTTGTGTTTGGCATTTATGAAAGTTTGGGGGTGGGGTGAGGACTAAGACATGGCCTTTGATTTCAAGAACAGATCCACTTCACATTTTCCAGGCCCTGTCAAGAATGCGAATGGAAGCCCCCATATCATATGTCTAAATATTTTAAAGCCATAAATTAAATTTTAAACAACTTATTGAGATATCTTAAATATACAAAATTGTGGATATTTAAGGGATACAGCATGATGTTTTGATATATCTATATATTGTGAATAGATCACTACAATCAAGCTAAACAACTTTTTATCACCTTTATATAGTTACTATTTGGCATGTATGAGAAAGAGAGAGAGAGAGAGAGAGAGAGAGAGAGAGAGAGAGAGAGAGAGTAAACAAAGAAGCTAAGTCTAAAATGTATATGGGAATGCTAAAAGATCAAAATACCCATGGCAATTTTGTAGATAATAAAGTCAAAAGATTTACATAGTGGATATCAATACATATCATAAATCTATAATTAATAAAACAATATGGTATTCAGAAAAAGAGAAAAAAATCAAGAGAACATTGTAAAGAATTAAAGAGCAGGCCTATACCCAAAAGAACATTTGATTTGTGACAATAATGATCCTGCTCACAGTGAGGGAAGGACAGTGCCTTTCATTAAGTGATGATGAGTCCATTGGCTAACTATATATGGAACTAAATGAAATTTCATACCCAGACATCAATTGTAGATCTAAATGTGAGAGGTAAAGCATCAGTACTTTCAGAAGATAGCATGGGAACATCTTTCTGAACTTTAGGGATGAAAAGCTATTTTACAACAACATAAAAGCACTAATCATGAAAAAAAATGTTTACAAATTGAACTTTATAAAAATTTAGTTCTGTTTCTCAAAAACATCATTAACACAGTGAAAAGTTAAGGCAGAAGACATTTCCTATACATATATCTTACAGGATTCATAACCAGACTATATAAGGAACTCTTACAAATAAGTAAGAAAAATACAGATTATACAATAGAAAATGGGCAAGAAAATCAAGTAGGCACTTCTCAAAGAGAATATCCAAATGGCCAAGAATTGTGAACATGTGCTAAGCCTGTTAGTCATTAGGGAAATATAAATGAAAACCCCAGTGAGATATAAAAACACACTCACCAAAATGGCTAAAATTTTCAAAATAATTATCAGTATCAAGTTTTGGTATAAATGTAGACCTCTTACACTTTGGTGATGCAAATACAAATTGGTACCACCACTTTAGAAAACTTATTGTAGTGTATATTAAATCTAAAAAAATCTTATTCAGAGACCTAGTAATGTAACTTTTAGATATATACCTACCAGAAATGCATACATATATGCACAAAAACAATGGACAAAAATGTCTAGAGTAGTATTATTTGCAATAGTCCCATGTTGTTCATCACTAGCAGCAAGATAGATATATTGTTGTATAGTTATACAATGAAGTGATGTTCAGCCATGAGAATGAACTACAACTATAAGCAACAGTAAGGGTGAATCTCATAAATATTATATTGCATGGAATAAATAAAACAAAAGAGCACATTCTATTTTATGTTTAAAAAAAACACCCAAACTAATCTAAATGCTTGGATGTGGCTATTTTTGGGGAGGAAGATAATGAATGACCCAAAAGAGGCCAGGAGGCAGGTGTCTGGATGCTGACACTGCTCTACTTCTGGATCTATGAAGGTTACTGTGTAGAAATGTATCAAGTTGTAGAGTTATGCTTTATGTAGTTTGGGCAAACATTAAATACTTTGAACACATGTGTTGAAATGCTATAAAGAAGCCCTGGCCGGTGTGGCTCAGTTGGATGAGCATTGTCCTAGGTACCAAGAGACTGCTGGTTTGATTCTCATCAGGGCGCATGCCTGGATCTCAGTTTCAATCCCCAGTAGGGTATGTGCATGCGGTAGCCCATCCATGTTTTGCTCTCACATCAGTGCTTCTCTCTCTCCCTTCCTCTCTCTCTAAAAATCAATTACAAATGTAAAAAATAAGCAGTGATGAAGTAGAGAACAGGTTGAAGTGGTGTGGGGATGGAAGATAGGTGTCAGGAAAAGGCTTTCTGAGGAGGTGATACATGAGGTGAATCCTTAGAGCAATCATTCTAAATCTATCTAAAGCTGCGACCCTTTAATACCATTTAATTCAGTTCCTCATGTTGTGGTGACCACAACCATAAAATTATTTTCATTGCTACTTCATAACTGTAATTTTGCTTCTGTTAAGTATTCATAATGTAAATATCTGTGTTTTCTGATGGTCTTAGGCCCTACAGCAGTAGTTCTCAACTGCTAGTAGGGTTGCCTAAGACCATTGGAAAACACAGATATTTACATTATGATTCATAACAGTAGCAATGTATAGATCTATTGATGAGTTCAACATACATGTATAGATCTATTGATGAGTCCGCATAAGCAAGTCCACACGAGGGAGCTGAGTGGACAAAACATACATAAGTTGGGGGTTTAGAAAGGAAAGACGGAGAGGAGGAGGGATCCATTAATAAAGATAATATGAAAATTAGATACATAAATTTGTTTGACATCTTTGAACAAAATTAGTACATGCACAAAAATTAAGAGATTATGGGCCAAAAGGGGAATGTAATGAAGATGAAGAAAACTCTCCTGAAAGCCTCCTAGATTCTGTAATTGAAATTATGAAGGAGTGAATTAGAGTCACATTCAAAAACTATGACAATGACAAAAAAAAATCATACTGACCTTCAGTAACCTTTCTGCATTATTTAGAAAGTGCCTGATATGTTACTCCTCTGCATAAATAGGATTTTCATACACATCTCGAGGATAGGTGTTTTCATGCTCTTAGGCTAGAAATTTTACAGACAGAAGAGTGTGACGATGACAATCTTCTGAGCATCATAGCAACACAGAAACTGACAGGCTCACACAAAGTTAACTGTGTGGTGTTTGAGAGAAAGCCAGTGTAATTGACCAGTCCTACCAATTGTTACTTCAGATATTTGTTGTGCACACACACACACAAAAAAGGTTCGAAACAGTCAGATTAGTTTGGTAGTAGAAATAGTCTGAAATAAGAAAAGACAAAATCCAAAGACAGCTCATGGAGTTCTAAAATTATCACTATAAATTTACTTTTGCAGGTGTGAGCCACATGCTGTAAGGTTATTTTAAGGTACTTTCTCTTCTGCAGAGGCTTTGCTTTCAACATATCCTCAAGGATAATATATCGACGATTCACACTTGTGTTGAACACACTCCAAATTGCCTGAGTAGGAGTTACTTCTAACAAAAATCAAACGAAGGCTTTTGAGGATTTATTTAAGTGGAATTTTCTTAGGAGTCATTTGTTTTCTAGCATTTCAGGGGGCAACAATCTGAAAAATTAAAATATAGTGGGGCATGGCAATCATTAAAAAGTAACCAGTGATAACTGAGAGCGCGTAAAGCAGTAAAAAAAAGTCATAATACATTTTTATTGACAGAATCCTTATTGCATGAAGTAATACTCAGCTCATTACAATAAAAGACTTTCTCTTGGAGCAAACAGGTATGAAATAGCTGGGAAAAGAAATTTGAGAGGGGCGGGGCCGGCGGGCACGCGCCACGCTACGCGGCCTCTGGTTAGCCAGCACGAGTCACGTGGTTCCGGGTAACTGGCGGCACGAGCCAGTGTGACGTCAAGGCAGCCGGCTAAGCTCCCCTGACCTGGGTACCGGGTCGGCCCCGGCTGAGTCCTCCGAGGGGCTTGTGTCGGGCGGCTTGCTGGGCGCCTTTGCGGCCACTATGGACAACTCCGGGAAGGAAGCGGAGGCGACGGCGCTGCTGGCCAAGGCCCACCGCAAAGTGAAGAACTCGCAGTCCTTCTTCTCTGGCCTCTTCGGAGGCTCGTCCAAAATGGAGGAAGCCTGCGAGATCTACGCCAGAGCAGCAAACATGTTCAAAACGGCCAGTAACTGGAGCGCTGCCGGAAACGCCTTCTGCCAGGCGGCGCAGCTGCACCTGCAGCTCCAGAGCAAGCCCGACGCGGCCGCCTGCTTTGTGGACGCCGGCAACGCGTTCAGGAAAGCTGACCCCCAAGAGGCCATTCGCTGTCTGATGAGAGCAATCGAGATCTACGCAGACCTGGGCCGGTTCACCGTCGCAGCCAAGCACCACACGGCCATCGCCGAGATCTATGAGATGGAGCTGGCGGACATCGAGAAGGCCATGGCGCATTACGAGCGGGCTGCAGACTTGTACAAGAGCGAGGAGTCCAGCAGCGCCGCCAACAGGTGTCTGCTGAAGGTGGCTGGCTACGCCGCGCAGCTGGAGCAGTACCAGAAGGCCGTGGTCATCTACGAGCAGGTGGGGACCAGCGCCGTGGACAGCGCCCTCCTCAAGTACAGCGCCAAGGACTACTTCTTCAAGGCGGCCCTCTGCCACTTCTGTGTCGACATGCTCAACGCCAAGCTTGCCGTCCAGAAGTACGAGCAGCTGTTCCCCGCTTTCTCCGGCTCCCAGGAGTGCAAGCTGATGAAGAAATTGCTAGACGCCCATGAAGAGCAGAGCGTGGACAGCTACACCGAGGCGGTGAAGGAGTTTGACTCCGTCTCCCGCCTGGACCAGTGGCTGACCACCATGCTGCTGCGCATCAAGAAGACCATCCAGGGTGACCTGCGCTAAGTCCCACCCCCGGCTCCTGTCTTCCAGCCCCTCAGCTTTCCCCTGCGGCCCCTCCAAACACTGCGTGAGCCCAGCGAGGTGGCCCAAGATCTGGCTGGGACCTTCTTTCCCTCCCCCCCCCTCCCCCCCAGGAGTCTCACAGGCCACAGTGCAGCTCCACACTGCCTCACGGCCCTGGAGGCTGGCCTGCTGCCTACACAGTCGCCCTCTGTTCTCGCACCCCTCGTCCCTCCCCTGCCCATTTATTTAAGCCCCAAAGAGACCCTTTTCCACCCCGAAACACAAAGTCTGTGGCATAGACCGATTAGCTGTCGGTGCTGCCAGGGGTTGGGGTCAGCATCTGATCCTCCATGGCCTGACCGGCTGGGTCTGGAGCATGAGGTTGGTTTCTGTTTCCCCACTTCTGTTCCCCAGCCAAGTGCTGAGCACATGTAGCAGCAGCTGAGATTTGCTCTCTGCTGTGGGGGAAGATTCCTATCCCCACCCCAGTGTGGAGAGCCTCCCAGCTTCCTGCAGCCTAGCCTCCCAGGAGAGACCCCAGGCCCTGGAGCAGGGGGTCATCCTGCACCCGCCCACATCTGCTCCTGCCATTGTGCTTTGAGGTTTTGTTGGTGGGAAGCTGCAACTGGCCCCCAAAAGAAAATAAAAAACAACACTTTTGCCGAAAAAAAGAAATTTGATATCATAAAATATATAAATGACATACATCCCATTGTCTTAAGTAAAGGTACATATATATGTCCTAGACATAACAAAAAGATTAATAAATATATAATATACATTTTATGGTAGGGTTGAACAAAGATAAATTACATTTTATTACACTGTAGGTAAAACTGGAGAAATATTTGGACTTCTTTCCCCAAATTTCCCACTAGGCTTATGTCCAAAAAATAAATGTTAGAAAAATGCAGTGTACCTTTATCATGTAGGACACATAAAACTGGGAGTGATGCTGTGACAGGGGTTTGTATGTCACAGCTGGGGACGTCCTGGATGGGCACTAGCACATCCTTTATGGCAATGATTCTCAACCGTCCTAATGCTGCGACCCTTTAATACAGTTCCTCATGTTGTGGTGACCCCCAACCATAAAATTGTTTTTGTTGCTACTTCATAACTGTAATTTTGCTACTGTTATGAATCTTGGTTAAAGACCATCAGAAAACATAGATATTTACATTACGATTCATAACAGTAGCAAAATTACAGTTATGAAGTAGCAACGAAAACAACTTTATGGTTGGGGGTCACCACAACATGAGGAACTGTATTGACGGGTCGCAGCATTAGGACGGTTGAGAACCACTGCTTTACGGGAAGAGTGATGGGGAAATCACTTACCTAGTGCTGAAGTATTTTTCTAGGATAATTGGGATGTGACGATATTGTAGTAGAATCCTCCCTCTTGACTGTTCTTAACAGTTTCCAATGATTGCAGCAAATAAAGTTCACCTTGTGGCTTTTCCTTCTCTAAGAAACAATGTGTCTCAGGGAAATAGCCATGCTCTCAGGTAATTTCATCCCTGCCAGTGATGTATTGGCCAGACATATTCTGGGGAGAAGCATCTGTAGGCTCCTGCCATGCAATTATCATGACTTCATTAGGCACAATTTCTGGAACCACACCGATGGAGATTCTCCCAAGATACACTCACCCCACCTGACCTCTCTCCCCTTCATTTCCCAATCTCTGCTGCCTCTCTATCTAGGGCTCTTTCTCAGGATCCCTTCCCCTGACTCTCACTCTGTTATTCTTTGCTCATCTCTTGTTCTCCTAGCCATCCTTTTTAAAAAATTATTTTAATCTTTATTGTTCAGTTTATTAATTACATTGTTCCTCTTTTTCCCCCCCTATAGCTCCCCTCCACTTGGTACCCATCCCACCCTCTGCCCTTACCTCCTCCCCACTGTCCTCTTCCATAGCTGTATGATTTTTGTCCAGTCTCTTGCTACACCTCCCACACCCCTTTTCTCCTCCAAAATTGTCAGTCCATCCCCTCTCTGTGCCCATGATTCTGTTATATTCACCAGTTTATCCTGTTCATCAGATTGTTAATTCACTTGATTTTTAGATTCATTTGTTGATAGATGTGTATTTGTTGTTCATAATTGTTATTTTTACCTTTTTCTTCTCCCTCTTCTTAAAGAATACATTTCAGCATTTCATATAATATTGGTTTGGCGGTGATGAACTCCTTTAGCTTTTTCTTATCTGCAAAGCACATTATCTGACCTTCAATTCTGAATGATAGCTTTGTTGGGTAGAGTAATCTTGGTTGTAGATTCCTGCTGTTCATCACTTTGAATATTTCTTGCCACTCCCATCTGGCTTGCATCGTTTCTGTTGAGAAATCCGCTGACACTCGTATGGTGCTCCTTTGTAGGTAACCAACTGTTTTTCTCTTGCTGCTTTTAATATTCTCTCTTTGTCTTGTGCTCTTGGCATTTTAATTATGATGTGTCTTGGTGTGGTCCTCTTTGGATTCCTATAGTTTGGGGTTCTGTGAGCTTCTTAGACTTTTAAATCAATTTCTTTCACCAGGTGGTGGAAGTTTTTGGTCACTATTTCTTCAAATAGGTTTTCATTATCTTGCTCTCTCTCTTTTTCTGGCACCCCTATAATTCGGATGTTGGTATGCTTGAGGTTGTTCCAGAAGCTCCTTACACTATCTTCAATTTTTTGGATTCTTTTTGCTTCTTTTCTGGCTGAGTGGATTTTGCTTCTTTGTATTTCAAATCTTTGACTTGGTTCTTGCAGTCCTCTAGACTGCTTTTAGATCCTTGTATAATTTTTTTATTTCAGTCAGTGTATACTTAATTTCTAGTTCGTCCTTTTTCATATCCTCGAGGGTCTCATTCATATCCTCAAGGTTCTCATTCATATCCTCGAATATCTCGTTCATTTCCTCGAAGGTCTCATCAAGTTCATCGGCCTTTTCTAGGAGCCTCTTGAAAAACCTTATAACCATGGTTTTGAACTCTATGTCTAGTCGTTTTTTTTTCCTCCATTTCTTTCACATGTGATTTCTTTCCATGTCTCTGCATTCTGGCTGTTTCCCTGAGTTGGTTGATTAGCTTTGTGTGGTAGATGTTCTCTAGGGGATGGTGGCTCAGCCTCCCCAGTTACCTGAGGTGGATACTCTTAGTGCAGCCCTTTATGGGTTGCACAGTCTTGTTTAAGTTAAGCCTAGATTATTGTTGATAGCACTAGAAGGGTTTGACCTCCAGGCCAATTGGCTGTGAGGATCAGCTGTGCTTAGGTTGGATGGGCGGAGTCTCCAGGCTGAGCAGGCAGCCTTGATTTCTTGTCAGCTCTGCCCTATGCGGCACCTAGGACTCTGTGCCTGATGGTAATGGCTGCACACACCTGTATGAGAGAAAGCTGCCGCCGAGCTCTACCTGCTGCCAGACAATTCAGCCTCTCCCCAAATAAGTCTGCACACCCAAAGTCTCACCCAGGGTTGTAAAACAATGCAGTCTGGTGGTTTCCCCAAGGAGAGAGCAAGTAACGAGTCCTCTCTGCATGCTCACATGCTTCTGCTGTTCCCAAGTTTACCTGCCCTCTCCGCAAGCTTGCAGAACTCTGCAGTGCCCGAGTTTCAGTGTGCTTCCTTACTGTCCAGTTTCACCCTGTATGAGTGTGGGTTCCCCGGACCTCACTGAGAATTGGGGAATCAGTGCAGTGGGACACCTTTGTCTCCCTCCCCGTTTGAGAAAACCAGCCAGGTTTGCAGCCGCCTGCCCTATCCACTCGTGGGCGCACGGCTCCAAACCTCTGACTCTGCATGTATCCTTAACTCTGCCCTTTGCCTCTCCTCTGAGTTACAGTGTCCTATCTTTACTTTTATTTGTGGAATTTCCACTCAGCCAGCTTTCTGGTGATTCTGGATGATGTTCGTTCTGTCGTTAATTTGTAGTTTTGAAATTGTTGTATGGGGCAGCAAGATAGGTGTTTACCTTTGCTGCCATCTAGGTTCCTCTCCTAGCCATCTTGTTGTCATCCTCTTTGTCTCTATTTCATCCTCCATCTCCTCTACTTCTTTTATCTTATCTTCCTATTTCCCCTGTCCCTCTCTCATCTACTTAGTGTATTCTTTGTGGATGGATGCCTCTCTGAGCATATTCTCAGCTGATTTCAACAGCTTTCCTCAATGTCGCATCTTTGCCCCACACTACACACCTTACCCTGGGTCCAAGCTGAACCCTTGTATTCCAAACACATCATCCCCTGTAGGAAGGTAGAGTGGGTTAGACGGGTAGATACCTTATAAAAAATCAATCTCCTATTGATTTATTGCTATCAGCAACACATTTAGGCTGGATTTTCAAGGGCTTTACCTTTTCAGAGTTTCCTGTTTTTAAGACTTCTGTTTGATATATGCTTAAAGCCAATAAATTGTTTCCTTCAAAATAGGAGGCCAAAAGCTAATTTTATCTCATTAAATGAAGGCTGTTCCTTTGAAAATCTGGCCAAAAATATTGGTGGAATTGCTCTATTCATCAAGGCTCAAAAGATCAAGAGAATGCACATCTTTAGGAGGGAAAAAATGGCAGTGTTGTGGCTAGGTAGATGTCAGAGCCAGCAACTGATATCACCGTGATGAGTTACCAAAGCCTACATTTCAGAGATGAAATGGCTGAGTAAATTAAGCCTAAAATACACAAATCCATCATCTCCCCACTACTGTTTTATTGTCTGTGGGAAATAGTTCAGAGTCAGACCCCAGGAAAGAGGGCCCCTTGGAGTTCTCTTGGTGGGTGTCTGCTCATGGAGTGAATGGGAACATGGTTCCATGCACCACTACCCCAAAATAATATTTAACAACTGCCTGATAATGAAAACTGAGCTCTTGGATTATGGCCCACTTTCCCCCTTTTTTAAAAATGCTGTTTGATTCTTACACTGTGAATTCTCTCACCATAAAAGTGGGAGTTAAACATAGTGCTTATCTATGTTGTCTTTGACAGGATTTCAAATGAAGCCAAATTCTTTCCTTCTGCTTGAACCAGACAAGAAGTTATCGCCTTCATGTTTCATTACTGAATCCTATCAGCTGTTTCATGATTCCCAATTCCATGTGTGACCATGGTTTTTTTTCTGAGATTACGCCAAATTAGAGTTTACATTATCTGATTTCTTTCAGGTTTTCTTATTGAATGAAAGAAGCATACTTGGAATTCATTGGAAATTATGATAATGAAAATGACCCTAGCCAGCCATCCTGAAACTAAAAATATGTGGTTTCCTAATTACAAAAGCCATTATGACAGATTAAATCTTTATCTCTTAATGGGTAGTAAGCTCAGAGTTTCCTTGTCTGAAGGGTGTCCTTAAATCAAGAGTTCCCTTTGTATTAGAGTCTAAGGAATCTGCTTTTGTTACTTGACAAATTCAATAGGAATTGCTAGCAATATAAGAAATACTTTGAAATGGGTAATCGCACTATCTGAAAATGAAAAGAATACCAACCAGTTAATTGTTTAAAGTGCATAAATATTAATTTTTAAGTATACGCATGCCCTCGCGTGTGCGTACAAGCACACACACATCTCTTAACATTTATATTTTCCCGAATGATCATGGAATGTTCACATTGAAGAGGATTTTAGAGGTCAATCAGTGGTTTTCAAGTTCAGCTTGCATCAGAAACACTGAGAGGGCTTGTTAGAACACAGTTGGTGGCTTCACCACCCCCACCCCCACCCGAGTTTCTGATTCAGCAAGGATATGGAACGCCACTGCTCCGGCGACACCATGAGAACCTCTGACCTGTGCCAACCCTCTTAATCTACAAACTAGAAACCTGCACTTTCAATACATTGCCTAGGACTGAACCCCTTGGGAATGGATGAGGTAAGAAAAGAGCCTGGCTGTCCTGCTCCTAGTCTCAATCTTCTACAGCACTGTTTCTCAAACTCTAATATGCATGCAAATGACCTGGGGAAAGAATTTGTGATTCAGGAGGTCTGGGCTGAGACCCTGTGGAAACATTTCTAAGGAGCTCCCAGGTGCTCTCCTTGAAGCTGGACTACAGATATGCTTCAAATAGGAAGCTATACAATAGTGTTGTCTTTTTTATGTTACTTACACTCAAAAAATATAGAACAGATTTTTTAAATAATAAACTTTATTTTAGAGCAGTTTTAGGCTCACAGAAAAATTGAGCAGAAAGTATACTCCCTCTTCCCACCCCATGCACAATCTTTCCCACTATCAACATCCCTCACTAGAGGAATTGTGAACCTACATCAATGCATTATCACCCAAATTCCATTGATTGTATGAGGTTTCCAATGATCTTTGCAAGTTCTATGGGTTTTAACAAATGTATAATGGCAGGTATCCATTATTACAGTATCATACAATACATTTTCACTGCCCTAAAAATACTGGGGGCTCTGTCTATTCACCCCTTCCTCCTGCTAAGCCCTGGCAACTCTAACCTTTTTACCTCCTCCATTGTTTTGCTTTTTAAAAAAAAAAGAAAAAAGAAAGTCATAAATTATACAATATGTAGCCTTTTCAGTTTTACTTCTTTCACTTAGGTTCCTCCATGTCTTTTCATGACTTGAGAGGTCATTTCTTTATAATGCTGAATGACATTCCATTTGTCTGGATGCACCTCAGTTTATCCACTCAAATGCTGAAGGACATCTTGGTTGCTTCCGAGGTTTGGCAATTAGGAATAAACATTCCTGTGCAAGTTTTCCTGTGGATGTAAGTTTTCAACTCCTTTGGGTAAATACCAAGGAGTGGGATTGCTGGGTCAAATGGTCAGAGTATGTTTAGTTTTATAAGAGACTAGAAGCCCAGTGCATGAATTTGTGCATGGGTGGGCTCCCTCTGGGTGGCCTGCAGGGATCTGGCCAAAGCCTATAGTCCAACACCACCTGCAGCTACTACCTTCTTCTCCCACTTATCCCGGCCCCACTGTGCCTGCCACATGCACAATCAGTCCCAATCAGGAGAGGCTCATGCTGCCATAGCAGCTCTCACCAGCCATGAGCCCTGCATCTGGTGCCCTCCCAAGGGGAGTGGCCTGTGGGATTGGGCTGAAACCGGCTCCCCAACATCCTCCAAGGGGCCCTGGATTGCGAGAGAGGGTGCAGGCCAGGCTGACGGACTCCACTAATGCACAATCAGGTCAGAGGGAACCATGGGAGGGCTCCAGGGCATGTCTGACCTTGTCTAGCCCAGTCCTGATCCGGTCTAATCAAGGTCAGCTAGCCAAGGAGGGATGCGGGAGGTTGGTCAGCTGGGGAGGGATCCCAGGAAGACTCCAGGGCATATCTGGCCCATCTCACTCAGTCCCAATCTGGCAGACCCCAGCAGCAAGCTCACCTACCGGTTGGAGCATCTGCCCCCTGGTGGTCAGTGCACATCATAGCAAGCAGTTGAGTAGCCTTAGAATATCATTAGCATATTACACTTTGATTGGTTGTTAGATTGTTTTGCCATTCAGTCTATTTGCATATTACCCTTTTATTATATAGGATGGCCAAACTGAGTTTCATAGTAACTGGAGCATCTTTGTATCCCCACCAGCAATTCATGGAGTTCCTATTGCTCTGCATTCGCACAGCATTAGGTTTTGCTCAGTGTTCCAGCTTTTGAGCATTTTAATAGGTGTTTGGTGATATCTCATTATTTTAATAAGGTCTTTTACTCATTTTTCAATCAGTTGTGGGTTTTTATTTTGAGTTTCAAGAGTTCTTTCTGAATGTTGGATATTAGTGCTTTATAGTGCATGCCTTTTGCAAATGCTGTCTCCCAGTTTGTGGCTTTTCTTCTCATTTCGATAGATATTCTTTTTATTAATTTATTTAAGGCAAAGGGCCTCATTCATTTCTTGCTTAGGTTTTTAGTCTTTCATAAGTTTAAGCTTTACTGATTGACACTAATTCTATATTGTGAAAGTATGTGAATTATTAAAAATATATTTTAAACTTCTATTTTATTATTTCAAGAGGAAAATGAACTCTGGATATACTGAGCATCTTTGTGGATGTGTTAAAACTATTTTAGTGAATAGTTATTAAATAGCCATTGCTAATTTGTATAGGTACCCATTCATTTAAGAGCATTTATTACAAGTACTTTTCTTGTGCCTGAAACTTGGAACATGAGAGTCATAAGACCCAGTCTCTTCCATCAAGTCTAGTCAAGAAGGCAAGTGTAAAATGAAGTGCAGAGTGCACTGTTGGAGGTGTTAGCACAGCAATACGTACAGGAATGGAAAGAGTACTGGAGGGAATGAGTGGTTAAGGATGACTTTCCAGAGGAGGTGACTTCTAAGCTGGATATAAAAATACACTTGGGAGTTTGACAGATTTTGAGAGGGGGTTGAAGGGAGAGACAGACATTCCAGACGGAGAAGTCATAGAACTTCAGACTAGAAGAGGAAAGGCATGAGAAGGAAGCATCGAGGAAAGTTCACATTTAGGAAGGTGAAGGAAGAAGAGAAAGCAAAATAGAGGGAGGGCATCTTCAGAGCTACTAGTAACTTTTAAAATGAAATATGATTTTCCTGTGCTCAATCAGATACAAATAATGAGCAATTAGCTATTTTTTTTTAATTTGAGAGAGAGATCAATTTGATCAGCCACTTCAGGTGCTTCAAATTGCCAGCAATGGCTATTTAATAACTATTCACTAAAATAGTTTTCACACATTCACAAAGATGTGCACCGGCTCAATAGGACTAATTGTTAAGGCAGACACATTGGCTAAAAGTTCCAGGGATTCATACAGATTTAAAAGTTGTAATTTTAAAAACATTATCTCTCTTAAGCAATTAAAATGTGAACCAATATATCTAGCCCTGGCAGGAGTGGCTTGATTGGTTGTGCCCTCCTGTGCACCAAAGGCTCACTGTTCCATTCGGGTCAGGGTACAGGGCCAGGTTGCAGGTTTTCATCCCCGGTCAGGCTGTGTACGGGAGACAACAGTTTGGTTTTCTTCTCTCATGTGGATTGATTTTCCTCTCACATTGATTGATTTTCCTCTTTCACATCGACGTTTCCCTCCCTCTCAAATCAATAAAAAATGCAATATAAACCGATATATGATCATTTATTTTAAGTGAGATATATTTTCAAGCAACCCAATAACATAACATCAATTTGTTAGACTAGGAGCTTTAGGAGGGCAGGGACTGTAAGTTCATTTCATAGTCTTTTAAATATTAACTAATAATTTACTTACGATTTACCCTTTACTTCTTTTAAAACTTATATATGTTTTTAAAGAAAGGTCTTCTTTTCTTTCTACATTTCTTTTCAGCTTAGCTGAGTTGCAAACCCCTGCTCTTTTTGGCAGCTCACTTCTCTTTAGGGAGCGATCTTTCTCTGACTCAGACATTTCTGCCTTTTCCCATCTCTCATGTAAGACCTTTACCTAAATTTTCCAGCTATATTTAAGCTAAAATATCCCTTCTTTCCTGTGTGGGTAATTCATTTCTTTCTAGTTTATTTTCTACTCTGCAGTTTCCCTGTTCTTCCTTGAGAGAAAGACCTTTTATAAAACTTTGTTAGCTCAACATATCTGTGTACAGTGATTTAGAGTTATGTTGCAAATTTTCCTCAAATATGACTTTTTAGGTTAGGAGAGAATAATTGTAAATACCAAGATTCTCTTCAAATGTCAACTTAACCTATTATTTGCCAATTAACTGATTTTTCTGTTTTCTATCTAAACTTTTGTCACTATGAATAGTTAAATCCTAAACATTGTACCAATTTAAGAATTATTCAGTATTTAACACAATTAATTCATATCTATGGACTGCCTATTATGTAAACTCATAAATTGTTAGATCTTAAAATAAAATATATAAATATAGAAAAAAACTTTTGATACCATTAATCAGAAGGAAGAAAATAATAAAGGTAAGAACATTAATCAATGAAATTAAAAACAGAAAAACAATAGAGAAAAATCAATGGGACAAAACACTGATTCTTTTTTTAAAATTATTAAAATTAATAAATATCCAGCAAAATTGACAAAAATAAAAAGAGAGAGAAGATACAAATCACCAATATCAGGAATAAAATGAGCTATTGAAACAGATCCTGCAGACATCAATGATAAAGAAATACTACAAACAACTTTATGCTCATAAATTTGACAGCGTAAGAAATGGTCTTAAAAATCACATGCTACTAAAACTCATCCAAGTTAAAAAAAATAGGCAGCTGAATAATCCTACAAACACCAAATTGATTAATAATTTAAAAGCACCTGAAAAATAAATCTCTAAACACAAATGGTTTCACTGGAGAAATCTACCAAACATTTAAGTAACTAATACCAATTGAACACAATCTCTTCCAGAAAAATAGAAAAGGAGGGAACATTTTCCAGGTTGTTTTATGAGGCTTCTATTACCCTGATACCCAAATTAGATAAAGACAATACAGAAAAAGAAAACTAAAGGCCAATATTTCTCATGAACTTATGTTAAAAAATCCTCAACAAAACAGCAAATCAAATTTACAAATGTGTAATAATAATTATATAACATAACCACGTGGGATTTATTTCAGGTATGCAAGGCTAATTCAACATTTGAAAATCAATCATCTATCATATCTATGGGTGAATGGAGATATATGATTATATCAATGCAGAAAAGGCATTTGACAAAATTCAACTCCCAATCATAATAAAAACCCTTGGCAAGCCAGGAATAGAGGGAAAACATCAACTTGATAAAATGCATCTACAACACACCTATTGCTAATATCACACTTAATAGTGAAAGACTCAAGACAAGGATGTCCATTCTCACGTTTTGTATTCAGCATAGTAGCAAAAGTTCTAGCCACTGCAATGGGGAAGGAAGGAAAGAAAGAAGGAAAAGAGGGAGGAAAGGAGGAAGGGAGAAGAAAGGGAGGGAAGGAAGGAGGGAAGAAAGGATAGCCATCAGATAGGAAACATGGGTCTGGTGGGGGGTCAGGTTTCAGGATAACAGCACTGTAGTACTAGGGATGTAAGGGGTTTCCTAGTGGCATCTAAAGAAAAAGAGAAATTAATACTCATCATCAGAGGGCAGTGTTATTAAGAGTAGATCTTTACCAAAGTCAGTGTGAAAATATATCAGATATAAATTACTTTCACTTTGTGGCTGTTTGTACCTGTTATCTACTGTTAATCCTCTAAGGAATTTAAGAGAGGTGTTGGGATTTTTTTCACTTGTATATTAGTTAATTTGAGACATTTTTTATGCTAATTTATAGACTTTCATGTTAAGTGTTTAATAAAGTCTTAATGTCAGGCAAAGTGTCTACTCACAAATTTGAAGTTTTTCTTTTCCCATTCCCCCAGCATCTGGACACCCTGGTCTGAATGTATGTGTGGGTTCGAGTTGGGAGGGGTAAATAAAAGAAAGTGATCAGATCACATAGGATCTATTGAAAAACTGATATTAAATTTTCTAGAAACTCTAAGAACCACATCCAATAACTAAAAAGTAATTTCCATCATAGTAAAAGGTAGCTAAGCCAAATTTAATTAACCCTGCAGTTGTAAAACAATGTTTGGTTTGAATGTGAAGGTTGATCAAGACCCAAAAGTGGGTTATCAATTTTTTCAGATAATTTTCAATAGCTTGAGCTTTAAATTTAAAAAAATTTTGCCCATGAAAATAACTGGCCGTCAATACACCCACCTCTAATTTAACTAATGAGTGATATAATAAAAATCACATATAAATAAGGTCTTAAAATGTAAACACAAAAGCCCTCACACCCCCTTCCTGCTCCTCCTCCTTTCTATTTCTGTAAAGGTATTGTAGATTCACAAAACAGATCTGTTTAAGTCAGCACAGTTCAAAAAAGAAACATTTAGATCAACAAAGAGTGTTTTTTATTTAGTCTGATGAGCTGAATTTCAAATAGCCATGTAGATAGGATGCTTGAGAGTCATTTTCTTAAACGCGTGCGCGCGCACATACACACACACACACACACACACACACACACACACACATCCCTATCCCTTTGATGGTCACAAAGTAAACTCTTGTAATCACAAGATTGCAGGACTGAACTCCTTGGGGGACATGCCATCTAAGAACCCACAACTTCAGAGAAATTTAATTATCACATTGCCCCACAGAGCTTACCCTCAACTCTGATGAATAGATTTCATGTTAACCTTATAAACAAAATGTCTAAACTCTTATTGCTCAGAATAAAGAAGAAAAAGACTATATGTTTTCTTAAGTAATCACCCCCAAGATGATGAATCCCCGAAGAAAACAATCCTATCTAATAAAGAGGGAATAGGCTAATTGGCCCCCTCATGCTGTCACAAAGATGGCAGTGCCCACAGCCAATAAGGAGAGAATATGCTAATTGACTGCTCCGCCATCAGGCCCAGCTGCTCTGCACCTGCCTCCAGAGTTCCCCAGTCCCTTCAACCCCCCAGCCACCCAAGGTCGGCCCAAGGCACAGGCAAGCCTCAGATGGCAGTTTCCCCACTGCCCAGGGCCAGCCGAGGCTTGCTCTGCTGGCAGTGGCAGCAACAGAGGTGTGATGGGGCATTACCTTCCCTTGATCACCAGTTGCTTCCTGCCCCTGAGGGCTCCCAGCCTATGAGAGAGGGCAGGTTGGGCTGAGGGACCCTCTGCTCCTCATGCACTGGGCCTCTAGTGGTTTATTAGCTGACGTGGTAATGTCAAATAGTAGATACCTTGCAAAAATATTCAGTATGAGTTTTCTTCTGCATGGCAAAGTCTAGTTCAGTCACCTGGATAAACTGGCCCCTGATATACATTATGAGTCTGAGACCAGCAATTTCTTCCTCAGGTGGTAGTTGACATAGAAACACCTGAAGCATGTGCTTCTTGTAATAGCTGTAGTTAAAATTATTTTAAAGCATGCATAGCTATTAAGTATTATTCAATACAAAACTTTAAAGCATCGGTTCCAAATTATGCATTGTTCCACATAAGACAAATCACTCCACACCATGCCTGATAGTTGCTCTCCATGACCAGATTAGTAACTCTCTTTCCTGACACTCATAAAATCGATGATTACCACGGTGTTCTAGCACAAACAGAAAGGTAGTTAAAAACAATAGTAAAGGTAACACAGGAGACTAAAGAATCCAAGGAAACCAATTGTTCTGACTCTTTATCTTTTACAAGTGTTAACAGATTGGAATTGTGGGTTTGTAGTTTTTGGCAAGCATGTTTATTTTGTACTGATGGAAATATTTGGCTTTGCAAAATGTGTTTTAGTCAGGTAGACTCATAACCCAGGCCATCCATCACTGGAGTAATGTCAGGACTAGAATAGTTTGGCAGGTGGAGGAGAACATGAATTTCCCAGGTTACGTAGCAAAGAGCAGTCCCTGAAAGAGCAGGTATCTGGGGTGGAACCACATGGCCCAAGTGCTGGTAACAGCTGCTGGCTGTTATCTCCTTCCCCACCCAGAGGCATATATCTGCAAATCACAAAGTGACTCAGATTTTCCTGACTGTGAACAGTACCACAATCATCTTACAAACTGGTGAGAGGTCCACTGAGGGTCTGGTCTGGACAGCCAGAGCAGGTGAGCAATTCTAACCGTTGCTGTGCTGGCCGGTCCCAGAGGTCTCCCAAGGTGGATGGGGCATGGCCCAAGCCTAGAGTGTCTCCCACAATGGTCAGGTCACACACTCACTCCCCCAGAGGAAGTGGCCATTCTTTGCTGACACATAGGACAGTACCGTGCCATAGGTCTGGCTATGTGGTGTTTGTGAGTAGCGGGGGCAGGAGGGTAGATGATGACAGAACACATTTTCCTCTGTGGGCTGAACTCAATGTACACGACCAAGTCCCCAAGCTGTCCTTTGCATCTGCCTACCATAACTCACATAGATGAAGACTTTGTCTACATACATATGCAAAGATCCTCCCTTGCAGGGGGCAGCCAGGCCAGATGCAGCATTTTAGGAAGCCTGAGACAATTTGCTGTCACGTGATGCTGCAACATTGCTGCTACTGAGCAACAGGAAATGGGATGAAGATGCACTCTTGTGAACTGTGCCTTGAGCACCTGACCCCAAGTCCTCTGTTCCTGCACTCACTTCCATTCAATCTGTACAGCATGGAAGTTTGGCAACCAGCTGATCCATCTGTGCTGTAGCAGACAATATTAATGGATAGTTAGGGTCAAATGTGAAAATATCTTCCCATTCTCTTGGGCCAAGTTTAAAGCATGACTGGCTTTTCATTTACATCCTGTCACTCTTGGGAATGAGCTTCCAGTTATATAGACTTGTGGTAAATCCTCCCACCAGGTGCTTTGCCTGTTTCCATGCTATTTGGTTTTGATCTGCCTAGTTTATCGTCAAATGTGGCAGATTTGTATTTTCATGGTGTATGGACTGATGCTTCTTCATGGTGATCTATGTCCATCCTGTCACCTACCCTGTTTCCCCAAAAATAAGATAGTGTCTTATATTAATTTTTGCTCCCAAAGATGCGTTAGATCTTATTTTCGGGGGGGGGGGGGGGAATGCCTTAAATTACAGTGAGTAGGTCTTATTTTCGGGGCATGTCTTACTTTCAGGGAAACGGTAGTCACTGAAGCCCAAGAGAATAGGATTCCCCACTATTCCTTTGAAGCTCAGACAGACCTCTGTTGTGTGTTTTGGAGGGGGGCTTTCCTATTAATAGATGAAAGATGAATTTAACGGAAAACTATTTAAAGATAAGCTCTGACGGCACACACATAAAGCTGGCGCTTCGGTTCCCACTTGTGGAGTGTCTGGGATGGGAGGAATGCCGGAGCCCAGCTGCTTCTTATTTGGCTCGCCACGATGCACTTCCCCTTGAAATGCTTGCTTTGTCGGTGTCACGTGGTTCTTGTAGTTGAAGGAGCCTTTCTCTAACTTGACTTTTTTATATGCAAAATACTTTAAGTCAGATACATTAGCTAAGAGTACCTTAATTTTAATCCTTTAAGATAACATTTTTAAAAAGACAGTTTCTTTTGGTGAGTTAGGGAGGGGCTCCTTGTAGGGCAAAGGGGGTCCCAATGTTTCAGTTTGATACCAAGTCCATTACTAGCATTGTTCAATGGTTTTTCTTTCTGATTACCTTATGTCTTTAAGATCTAGGCAGTTTTGTATGTAAGAAACAAAAAGAAGTTTGAAAAATTATGCTAGAAAGGAGGAAAAACACACTTATCTTTATAAAACTAAAACCCAAATATCTTAAGCTGATTTTTCCACCTAATTTCTGAATCCCTTTTTTAAAAATATATTTCTATTGATTTCAGAGAGGAAGGGAGGGTGAGAAAGAGATAGAAACATCAATGATGAGAGAGAATCATTGATTGGCTGCCTTCTGCACACACCCCCACTGGGGAATGAGCCCAGAACCCAGATATGTGCCCTTGACCAGAATACAACCTGGGACCCATTAGTCTGCAGGCCCACACTCTATCCACTGAGCCAAACTGGCTTGGGCCTGAATCCTTTTCTAAGAATATAAGTATCTAGACTTCACGTGCATATTGGGATTAACTCTGTACAGCGTCTAATTCTCATACTTGTGTTTCTTGGGTAGGAGAACCAACTCTCTAGTTTTTGCAACATGCTGAGATTAAGGAGAAAGAAGAATTTAAGGAAAGCAGGATTCATGGGTGACCCTGCTTGGGGAGCCTCCTGATTTCCTTCCCTCCGCTCAGCGCTGAGTCTGCACCCTGGACAGACTCTTCTAGGAGGATCACAGATAGGAGATGCAGGAGGATATGTCCTGTGAAGACATATTTGAAATGTCTGCCCTAGCGTTAGCCCCCCATTTCCAGCCTTCTGGAGCCACCCTTTGCTTTACTCTCCAAATAAATGGATTCAATCCCCTGATCCCAGTGCCCCTCCCCCTATTTTTACAAATATCCCAGAGGGATTTTTTTCCTGGTTTATCTCTTCCCCTAAATTCTTGAGTCTATGTGGCAGCCTATCCACCCCTTCCACATTCCCTGTTCCCACCCTGGGGAGCACTGAGGGCTACCTCACTGTACGGAGCTAGCAGGCGCTACTCACTTTGGCGTCTATGAGAATGGTGTCCTCCAGATGACATAAAAGTAAATGGTGTCTTTGGCCCTAGGCAATGCAATAGCTGAAAAACACCCCCCTCCCTTACCCCCACCATTTACGAAAGTACTATTACTTCAACATAGAAGTCTCTTGAAGATGTGACTAATAGAGAGTAATTACATCACAGGGTGGGAAACCCTTATAGACAAAGTAGGGATAGGGGTGGGGAGGGGGTCAATTTTTGTAGCCAAACACACCGAGGCCATTAGGGTATTTTCTTTAAAAATATTATTGAAAAGAATCTTGCCTTCCTCCTAAGACTTTGCCTCAAAATGCTAAAATGACAGGTATTTTTATTGCCTCTTTAGATAGTTTGAGGAGGGAAGGGTGAGTTAAGACCATAGAGAAGATTTAGGAAGATGGCAAAGCCCTAAACTAAATCCCTGGATTTATTCCCTACACACCCCTTCACATTATGTATTCAGCCTTCCCCTGTCTGAGTACCAGGGAAAATACAGCTTTCAGAGGGTTATTCAGAAACAAGTGCCTCTTATCTATCCTGTGTCAGCCAGTTGTTTACTCTATTAATTTGTAAATCCCTCCCCCATTGCCCTAAGTCTTTTTTACATTGCCAATTAGCTTGTTCCTAATGTCCTGTCACCAACACTAAGATCCCCTAATTAGGGATTTATAATTGCAATCGCATTTTCATTATATTTTTTGAGATATGAAGTTTTTCCCTACTGTGCAATTCTTCTCACTTGAACACGAAAGTATTTAATTGAGTGAAAAGCAAATAAATGTTTCTTGTATAATGACTTACAAGAACTTAATTCAACCCAAAGCAAGGTTTTCAATTATTCTTTATCTTTCAAATAGCTACGTCACTGAATATAAATGAATTAACATTGAATCTATAAATTTTATTTTATGCCATGCTAAAGTTAAGGAAGTGTTTATATATACTCTGTCCAAAATAGTTAAGTAGGCAGGAAAATCTATTCCTATTGATAGAATATTAATTGGCTGTTCCAAACTACCTTATAAAAGAACACAATGGAAATAGAAAGATTAGCCATAGAATAATCAACTGAATTTATGAAAATACTTAGGAAAAACATTAAAGCCTGTGAAATGAATTTTTATTTACATTTAAGAAATACTGAGAAATAGATTGCTTTCATACGAACTTTAGATGAACTTCCCCACTCTATGATCTTAATCAAAAATCACTTGTGTCCCATACTGCATTTTCATTTGCAGCTTGAAAAGAAGATTGAAACACTGCACAGAATCTATACTACTTAAAGGGGAAAAAATCATAGTATGAAACAGTGAATTTAAAGATATCAGAAAAAAAGGACTGAGTTGAAAAGACAAGAGACAAAATAAATTATTGAATGTTTTCTTCAGTTGAAACAATGCTGCCTTCCCAATCCCAATGTGGCCTGACATGTGTTTCTTTTGAGCTCCTTTGTTGAAGATACACAGTAGACATTTAAATGAGTTCTGTAGGAGCAGTTAGCTTACCTGGTTACTCCTGTGCCTTCTAAAAGACAGGTTAACCAGGGGGGAGGTGAAACCTAAGTGTGAGAAAAGTCTTCAGTATAATCCACACATTTCAAACAGCAAGATCTTCCACAGCCTGTCTTAGAGAATGTCCAAAGCCTACTTTATATTGGAGAATTGCTCCCTGGCACAGCTCTCGTCCTTTGCTGTAGGAGGAGACGTAAGGAATTTAAAGTTATAGTGCAGCTCTGTTAGGATCACCCTTGAATTTCCCTGTCAGAATGGCAGAAGGCCTTAGAAGGCCAGCCTAAGTTGGTGTGATAGGAAACTGCCTCAGACTGTTCTTTGAGGAGTTTCTAAAAGCAACTCTGTCACTGACTACCTCCATAAGAAAATGCCTTAAAGCCACACCATAATATTCATTCCATTTGCACAAAGAGAATCCTACCCAGATTCAGGAGCAGGCTCTTAACTGCACATATCACCCAAGACATGTACCCATTGGTGACCTCACTTGTATAATTTCATCAGTTTCACTCCAAATCCTATTAGTATCTAAATGGAGAAGGACACAAGACAAGTACATTTTGGTGTCAAGTGTTGGGTGGAGACAGATAAGTCTGAACAATGAGCACAGCCCAGATCTAAAAATGAAGCATGGTCCCAGGGAGCCCAGGCCAGGCTGTGGCTAGTCAGTTCCAGAGGGGAGAAAAGTTAGGGCTTATTTTGATGGCCGGAGGGCAGTTGAAAAGTAAAATGAGTTGGTGGATGCCATCACTTTTTTCAGTCAAGTACCAGCACTGGGCTTCAGACACTCTTCTGCTTTGCAATGTTGAACTGGAACCTGCCATCAGGAGTTCTTCTTTGTTAGCTAAGAAACAGGGCTTGCTGTTTTCATTGGCCAGTGTTTTTTGGCTGAAAATCTGCTACAACTGGAGATTTTATTACAAAACCAGCTCATGTTATTTTGTTATTTTTAAAATAGAACTGAAGGAAAGAATAAGACAGAAGTTACAGTTGCCCCTGCTGCCTCTCTGGGGTCACAGGCAAGGCACCTGCACATCCTGTGGAGTTTGGGTAATCTGGGAACATGGCTGCCCGGCCATCGGCACGTTTTTATCTCCCTGCTCTCGGGCACAAAAAGGCCAGTGAGAGGAAATTAAGCCAGGTGATAAACCACCACAAGAAGGGATTCCCCCCCCCCCCCAAAGTTTTCTTGCTGGGAGGTTATTGGAATCAGGCTTCACTACCCTGAAGTGTCATAAACACTCCCCTTTTGCATGCAGACTACCCCCAAAATGGGCTGACACTTCCTGTAGGTTTACTAATGATACCGAGACAAAAATAAATAACTATTTTTAAAATTCTAGAAGTTTCCTTAGAGAAAATTTCGGAGCGGAAAGTAAAGGAAGTGAATCCTGTCCACTGGCTGATTAAAGAGAAGCAGTTGTAATGTCAGTCTTCCAGGACTCCCAGCGCCCCCACAGAGTACAGAATTAGAGGGGCTCATAAGCCTCTAGACAAAGGGACAGCACACATCTGCTTGAAGGTGAAGAACTGTTTCACTAACTGTCTTGTGTGGCAATTGACAGAAGCTAACAGTAAAAGTGGCAAGAGATGTAGGTTAAAAGGGCAGTCATCTACCAAGACCTGTCAGCCTGGAGCGTGATTTGAATGTCTTGCAGCAACACAAGAAAAGGCAATATGAGTGTGTGATTGTGGGTGCAGGCCTCACCCATCCTGGGTCAGATAATTTATGCTGATATTTCTTCTCAGTGGCACTTCCAATCCTACCTCATTGCTGCCTATTTTATCTCACCCAGTGTGTATAGACTTAAGGATGTGTGCAAGAAGAGGGTTTTAACTGGCCCTTGTTCTGGCCTTTAGTTCATAGTTTGTAATTAGGAAGCTGCTGCAACAATAATAAAAGTCATCATCATTTTAGGGAAGATAAGAATGTATTGAAGTTTGTTATATTATTGGATCTAATAGCAAAATCAAAAGAAAATAAAAAAAACTAGAGACAGACTAGATGTCCTTTAATACATTGATATATTAGTCAGGCACTAAATAAAATGAAGTGGGCCTATATGTCTTTGCATGAAAAGATGTCCATAAAATGCTTTTAATTGTTAAGAATTATATTGGTTCCATATTAAAAGAATTGTTTTTCATATATGCGAGAGAAAGGATCTGGAAGTGTACACTCAACGTACTTAAAGAAAAGGTTTGAGAAATGACATTTAGATTTTTATTTTTAATGAATTGACTTCTTTACTGCTTATATTTTAAAATGAGTATATATTAGTTTATTAATTTTTAAAATAGTCAATAAAACTTTAATATAGAAATGATGAAAATAGAGAAAACAAAATGGAAAGAGCTGAGAGTTATGGTTCAAAAAATTGCGCTTCTGCATGCAAACTACCTCCTATACCAGGAACAGTTAATATTATTGCAATTTTTAGTTTGTGTCCAATTTTAGTGGGTAAGGTAAGTTTGATATTTTCTTTAGAATTTCCATGTGTGCATTTGTGTCTCTTTCTGTGTGTGTAACTTCTGCTAACACTGAGAAAATAAGCAGAGAATTATCTAATCATTCCTAGTTTTCTTCACCTATTTTGTGAGGCCCTTATTCTTTTTTCTTTTTTCTTCCTTTTTCCTTTTTTTACACAGTTTTGATCTGCACTGAAACATTGTATATTAGTTATGAATCTTGATTACAAGAGACAGAAACCCATCTCAAATGACCTTATGCTGAAAAGAGAAGCTGAGTGGAAATTTTGTGATCATGTACATAAGAAATCCAGCGGCTTAAATACTTTCATCAAGATCTTCTTTGTGTCAGACCTCTCAGTATTGCTTTTCTCTATACTGGCTTCATTCTCAATCAGACTGTCCCCTCAGGGTGGCAAAGATGGCAGCCACAGCTGCCCTAGCCTTACATTACTCTCAATGAGTAATAACCTAAGAACCCTAAGAGAACAGGAAAAAATATCTCTATTTCAATCACCTCATCTCTGTGCAATCATTGTGGCCAAGAGGATGAGAAGCTAGTCTTGGTCATGTGCCTGACCTGATAAGGGAGGCAGGTCAAAGAATAAACCAATCTATCAAATGAGGAAGGGGGAGTTTCCAGGAGAAAAAGACAATAGCTGTTACAAGAAGAAAGAAGGTCTGCCAAGCAGGCAGAGACAACAGGTCCACAGTGAACGTGGGATCTGAAAAGTGTTCCTATTTATATGAAGAAGCAACAGAGCCTTCCTCATCTTCTTGGTCTTAAACTCTTAAAAGTGTTCCCTCCTTCGGTTTCCATAAGTTCTTTGAAAAATCTCTCACTGGGTTGGAAGGTGACCGCTTGTCTATGTTTTTCTTCCTTTGTGTATCCTGTTATGAGCAAAAGGCTCTCTCTCGGGTTTGCCCAACTGTCTGTGACTTGCTTTCCAATGATTTATATCAAAAGGAAACTGGTAAAATGAAAAATTCTGATTTTTAAAATACCTTATTTGATTAAAGACAAAGAAAGTGTACCATTTCAGACAGGGTTTTTAAAAGTCTTGAGCTGGCGAGTTATTGCATAAAAATAACTTATGTTCTTTTTCCCTGAGCCAGCAGTTCTTTAAAAAAAGCAGGTGTTCCGGATACTAGAGATGACAAACAGCTTTATAACTTACACAAGGAAGAACAGAGGACCGTGAACTCCTCTGCCAAGTGCTAAAGCCAAGGGCAAAATATTCCAAAATGGACTTTTCTGTAACCATTTAAAAATAGGGAAAGCCAGAGGATTAGTCAAACAGTAAGTGTGCAGCCTGGTCACTTTGAAGCCTGACATATTAGTTAGTTTGCTAAGGGCGCATACATTTACACAGATCTTTTCAAGGGACAAGGCTGTATCTTCAGCCAAGTATGAAGATATATTAGCGTTGTCTCTATCCTCAGTTCCGCTAAGCATCAACAACATCTGTTGCACAGTCTACATGAAGTGGGGCTATTGTCATGAAGTTTGCAGAATACATACTGGAGGCCTTAACCCAGATTGTAATGGCTCATTTTCTGCTTGTTTTGTTGTTGTTGGGAAAAGGGGGAGGAGGAGGTTGGTATAGGTTTGGAGAATTATGCATGCTCTCCTATTTGAAAAAACAAACAGTTTGAATGATATTATATTCTGCAGCCCCTCAGTCATTGGCCATAGGATGAAGTAGTGATTTGGGTTTTGTTTTGTTTTGTTTTCATTCTTCCAGTTTCCTTCTTTGGTAACATCTAAAGAGCACATCAGTAATTTCCTCCAACACTTATTGATGAGCCTTCTACCAAGCATCAACTTTTTCAGCACTGTGTAACCATCACATTCACCTGTCACCTTCCTCCTAAACTCATAGCTGTGTAGCCACCTGTTATTTCTTTGACACCACTGCCATTCATTTTGACAGAATCATTTAGAATGGATGTTTAGGGACCATGTATGAGGGAGGTGATTTTTCTCATTTCCTAGAACTGAGCTGTCAATAGAAATATAAAGCAAGTGAAAAAATGTGATTTTAAATTTTGAAGTAGCTGAATACAAAAATTACAGGTGTAATTAATTTTCAACCTTTCACTTAATCCAGTTTATCCAAACATCATACAATTTATTAATGAGATATTTACTTTTTTTCTATATTTAGACTTCAAAATCTGATGTGTCTATGACACCTATAGCCCATCTCAGTTTGTACCAGCCACAGTTTAATTGCTCAATAACTACTTCTGGCTAGTGGCTATGCAAGCATGCCAAACTCATGGCCTGCAGTCCAAATGCCTTGTTTATTTGGCCTGTGTTAGCCTTTGAGTTTGACATGCTTGCTACTGAATGAAACAGTGAAGTCCTAGAGGGACCCTATAGACTACACTTAAATTATTATTTGTGGGCTTGTTATGCTTTCATAAAATACTATGTAGCTCTGAGTAGTTCAGGATACTATGAACAATAGAATTGTGTGTGTGTTCGTGTGTGTGTGTGTGTGTGTGTGTGTGTGTGTGTGTGTGTTTAACCTTTTTCCTCAAATCTGTACCAAGATTCCGTATTCTTTTGCCCTGGTCAATCTGGCTGCTACAAGCGATTGCCAAGATCATAACAGAGTTTGGAAAAATATGGAAAGTTAGAGCTAAACAGAAGTGCTCCAAATTTCTAGCTCACAATTCTTTAAGTTAAATTTCATATCAAATAGCAAGAATTTTCAGAACGTGTCTTTCTGGTTATTTATGACTCTCATAGACTTTTTCATTACCTTCATGATTTTCTGCTACCTGACTTGCTCTTAAATATGTTGTGTGTTCTGATCTCAATTCTCCAAGGTTTTGGAACAATTCATCTCCTTTCCACCTCAGCTATATAATTCCAATCACACTGCTTGATTCTCACACCAGGGAGGGTGCTGTAGGAGCTGAAAGTTGCTCTAAAGACTTATTTCTTTGGGTTAGCAATATGCAGTGATATTGTTCTCACAGATACTCTGCAAGCACTTTAATATGTCAACATTTCCACTTGTGTTTCCCTAATGTATGGTTAATAGTGTTGCTGATGATTGTTTTTGTACATATGTGGTACCAGGCCAAGAGGTAAATTGCATATGACTCTTCTTAAATCACTTAGTTATTTGAGAACTACTCTGCGCACTCTTGGTTCTGAGTGGTAGGTGGATGGATACTCATCGTCCAAGCTGGATCTTCTGCCTGGAACTCTTCTCCTCTCACTGTTCACACGGTTGGCCTCTTCTCATTATTCAAACCTCAGAGGCCTTCGCTGACCACCCAATATTACATTAGATTCTCTGTAATTTTTCCCACAGTAATCTGTGTTTCAACCTATAGCTCTTCACAACGCTAAAATATACTTGTTTATGGACTATGTATAATGGCGGTCTGGCATGTCTATTCTGTCCACCTCAGATATCCTAAACAGTTAGCACAAGATCCAGTATGCAGCAGGTGCTCAGAATAAATGCACAATAAAGAACTTTGTATTTTTCCAAGAACTGTGTTTTTTCATTTATACCAGATTAATGGTAAACACATCAAAATCATATTGATGGCCCTAGAGTTAAATTGCTGATGATACTCCTCTCACTAAAGATATTTCATTTTTTAAAGTACTTCATCTATTCCTGACTTGTTAACCAATCACTTTTGGAGGTCTGGGAAGAAAGTAAAATACTGTTTACAAACCAAAGTTAAATATCAAATTAGAGGATTGAAATCTTTAAAAATATTAAATTGCCAGAGAACCGATCACAATACTTAAACATAAACTGAAAGGCTTTCCAAATAATATTTCACATAATCTAAGTGATTATAATAAAAGTAGGCTTGTGGACAACTGTACAGGGCCACATAGGAATCCAAGATATGCTATTGTTGTGGTTTGAGGAGGAAAGAATTCCAGGGCTATTTAATGCCATGATACAAGTAGAGAAATAGAGATACTTACAACCAGTGAGACAACACTCAAAACTCAGCTCCAGAATCCATATTGCCGATGAAATCACCAGGTGCCATCAGCTTTCTAGAGTTCATTTTTTAAAAGCAAATACTTATTAATACTTTTAATGTGTTAGCTTATTTAATTATCATAATAATTCTTTGAAGGAGGTACTGTCTATAATAATAAAAACCTAAGCGACCATCACAACCGAACAGGCTGTGTGGGATGACCAGGCCCTCTGGGGGAGCAGTTGGAGGTGACCAGGCTGGCGGGGGGGGGGGGGGGCAATGAGGGGCAACCAAATGGGGTGACCAGGCCCTCAGGGGGAGCAGTTGGAGGCGACCAGGCTGGCGGGGGGTGGGTGGGAGTGAGGGGCAATCAAATGACTGAGAAGCAGGCTGCATGGGACAACCAAGCCAGAGTGGGGTGAGTGAGGGGTGACCAAATGACTGAGTAGCAGGCTGTGTGGGATGACGAGGCCCTCAGGGAGAGCATTTGGGGGCAGTGAGGGGCGACCAAATGACTGAGCAACCAGGCCCACGGGGGGCGCAATTGGGGGTGACCACGTCAGCAGGGGGTCAATGAGGGGAGACCAGGCTGGCAGAGGGGATAGTGAGGGGCAATCAGGCAGGCAGGCAGGTGAGCATTTAGGAGCCAGTGATCCCGGATTGTGAGAGGGATGTCCAACTGCCATTTTAGGCCCAAGTGGTCCCAGATTGGTAAGGGTGCAGACTGGACTGAGGGGACCCCCCCCCCCCTGTCCTGTGCATAAATTTCATGCACTGGGTCTCTAGTTAATATATAATTTTGTAGTTATGGAAACTAAGGCCCAGGCACATTAAATAATTTTGGAGATGGTAAAACATGAATTTGGGATTTGAACCCAGGAAATCTGACTCCCAGTTTAGTAGACCTTAACCTCTATGCTCCAGGGCTACCTTGGATTTTGAATTTAGTCTAGCTACAATTAAATTTTTCCATATTCTTCCCACAATCCACCTTTGAAAGATTTCCCATAATTTATAAAAAATGTGTTTTTTTTCATCAGCCATCAGCTTTTCTCATCCAATTCAATATCTATTTAGCTTTTCTTTCCTTGTTGTTTTCTAAAAAGGACCATATGTCCCCAGGTCCAGGAATTGGAAATCAGGAGCTATAAATTTGGAAAAGTAAGTAAAAATCACAAGATAGTCCTATTTAAGAAGACTGAAAACTTGGTAATTATAATTACTACTCATAACATTCACTGATAGCTTTCTTCTGCCACTTAGAGGTAATCAATTCTAATGTCTTTGCATGGCTTATCCAAGGGGGAAAGATTAACCCATTAGAAGCTGCTTAAAGATAAAGCCAGGGACTAGTCCATTACAGCTTTTCTCCCTACAGGCTCTAAATCCCTTTATGTCATTTCATAGCCATGGGCATCCAATAATCTCAAAATGCATATTTTTGGTCTCAAAGTAAAATAGGTTAAAGGTGAATTATTTGAGAATACAACACAACTCTGAGTCCAAGTGGATATACACTGAGTGGCCAGATTATTACGATTACAGGCCTAGTGCATGAATTTGTGCATGGGTTGGGTCTGGCCAGCCTGACCAGGGGTAGGGGACATACGCAGTTGGTGGGCCTGCCTGCTGGTTGAACTCTTGGTGAAGGGGACAGTTTGCATATTAGCCTTTTATTATATAGCACTAAAGGCCTGGTGCATGAAATTCATGCATGGGGATGGTGTGTCCCTCAGCCCAGCCTGCACCCTCTCCAATCTGGGATCTCTTGAGGGATATTTGACTGCCCGTTTAGGCCCAATGCAGGTAGGATCGAGCCTAAACAGGCAGTCGGACATTCCTCTCACAATCTAGTACTGCTGGCTCCCAACTGCTTGCCTGCCTGCCTTCCCGATTGCCCCTAACCACCTCTGCCTGCCAGCCTAATCACCCCCTAACTACTCCCCTGCCAGCCTGATTGATGCCTAACTGCTCCCTTGCCAGCTTGGTCACCCCTAACTGCCCTCCCTTGCAGGCCTGGTCCCCACCAACTGCTCTCCCCTGCAGGCCTGGTCTTCCCAATTTCCCTCCTCTGCTGCCTTGTACTCCTTAACTGCCTTCCCCTGCAGGCTTGATTGCCCCCAACTGCCCTCCATTGCAGGCCTGGTCCCTCCCAACTTCCCTCCCTTGCTGACAATCTTGTGGTGGTCATCTTGTGTCCACATGGGGTCAGTCATCTTTGACCACATGGGGGCAGCTATCTTGTGTGTTGGAGGATTAGATAGGATAGAGGCCTGGTGCATGGGTGGGGGCCAGCTGGTTTGCCCTGAAGGGTGTCCCAGATCAGGGTGGGGGTTCCCTTGGAGTGTGGAGTGGCCTGGGTGAGGGGCCTTTGGTGATTTGCAGGCTGGCCACACCCCCCAGTGACCCAAGTGGAGGCCCTGGTATCTGGGATTTATTTATCTTCTATAATTGAAACTTTGTAGCCTTTGGCAGAGGCAAGGCAGGCCAGGATGTGCAGAATCTTAGCTTCCTCTATCGCCAGGGCAACTCAAGCCTCCTGCTCTCTCCAACTCTGTGGCCACAGCCATTTTCATTGGGATTTATTTATCTTCTATAATTGAAACTTTGTAGCCTTAAGCAGAGGCCAAGGCAGGCCAGGGTGTATGGAAAGCTTGGCTTCTTCCATTGCTGGGGAAACCCAAGCCTCCTGCTCTCTCCGTGGCCATAGCCACCTTGGTTGGATTAATTTTCATACTTGCTTCTGATTGGCTGATGGGTGTGGCTTTTGGGTGTAGCAGAGGTACAGTCAATTTGCATGTTACTCTTTTATTAGATAGGATATACACTGAGTGGCCAGATTATTATGCGTTCAGAGATCAGTGTATATCATAGTAATATGCAAAGCACAGATTATATACTAGAATAAAATCATTGTTAAGACGAAGGAGGAAGATTTTGTAGGTCTAGATACAATTAAATATACAGTATGATAATCAATGATAAGTAATCAATGGAACACATTTTCATAGGTCTCATATTCTGAACTCTGGCAGGTCCATGTGAATGAGGCATGGTGTTCAAAGTTGACCTACATTCCTCTTCAAATCATTTAACCACACTGTTGACCTGCATTCCTTTTTAAAACAGCCTTATCAAATTTATTGCAGATATCAAAACTTTAAGCTAGAGATTTAATCTACCTTTATGCACATGTGTGAACTGTCTAGTGTCTAAATGTGTCTTTACCTATGAATACTCCATGATTATAGAATATTGATTTCACAAGACCTCCCAACCATAGTTCTCCAATCTTATATGAATTCTCTCTCCCTCCACCTCTACCTCCCTCCCTCTTACCCTCCCTCCCTCCTTCCCTCCTAGCCTCCCTCCCTCTGCCTCTCCCTCCGTCTCTTCCTCTCTTCCCCTCTTTCTTTTCTCCCTCACTCTCCCTTGGAAAGAAGCAAGACAATTTTCAGTAAGGAACAGTCTGACCCAGACAATGTTTGGTATTATGCACATTGGCCTGTATTGGGGAATGATTTTGGAAGGGAAAGTATAGGGCTCTTTCCTAAGAGGGTCTCCCCCACTTCTCTCCTTTTTTTCCTCCTCTCTCCCTCTCCTAAGAAGTCTTTAAGCTGTAGGATATACCAATTGTTGAAAGCACCCATCCTGGGTCTCCATCTTAGACATTATTTATCTGTCCTATTGGCCTAAGTTAGAAGGTAGTGTAACCTAGCAGGCAAATTACTAACTTGAAAGCTCTGGAAAATATATTAATCCCATGGTATAGCACAGAGAATCTGGCTGAGTATTTAATAGCTAAGATTATTATATATACGTCATGTTATGAAAGCACGTATGCTGACCATTTGGCAATTTTATAGCATTTTCATTTATCCCTAACGTTGAATACTCTTATGTAAAAGGGCTATTCATTTCACTAATAGAAGGGGAAAAAAACCTAAGAAAAATTTGAATAATAAGGCTGTACAATTTAAAGGATTTTAAACACTGCTCAGTTATTGTGGTAGAGTGTTAGGCATTTCCCTTACAGACAAAAATGTTAGATATAAAAATTTTCTTATAAATAACTATTTCATGGCTAAATAACAGATCCATGACCTCAATTCACATCAGTGTCTATGATAGCTATTATTGGAGAGAGAGAGAGAGAGAGAGAGAGAGAGAGAGAGAGAGAGAGAGAGAGAGAGACTAGATTTCAAAGGAGGAAAGGTTTTATCAAAGACATAAACCAGACAAGTAAGATTGATTTGATTTCACCTCTAGCAATAGGGAGAGCACTCTCAATCTGACCATCACAGTGTTTCCACAGGGTGATCTTTTACGGGGAAGAACACATAAGTTACAGGTGGGGTGATTTACAGTTGACATTGTTTGGCAATCAGGGGAAGTTTAGGTCAGTTAGCTGAACAGGAAATGTTTTTCTCTGTGTCTTGAAAGTTTCAGAGGGGCAAACAGTTCTAATCTCAGCTATTCATTCATGAGACAAAGAATGGAAAGTTGGAGGGTCTGTATCTGGTCTTGTTAGCATGTTCAGGCAGAAAGAGGAAAGTCTGTGTTTGGCCTTGACATAGGTAAACAAGAGAGTCATTTGTGAGTTTTATGAAGTCATGAGAAAGAGTGGACCTCGAGTTTTATCAGAGAAATATGGTGAGTTGGCTCTTTGTGGTAAGTAAGCCATTTCCCAGAACACAAAAAGGGAGGTGGGCACTTCTCCACCATCGCTGAATTCTGGGAGCACAGGGCTCAGGCAGATTTCATCATGGTCCATGACAACCTGATTCCGATTGGAGGCATCAGATAGGACAGATGTGATACAACCCAAGGGGAGTCAATTCAAATGGATTGGAAGGCAACAAGCTACCCTGGGAAGGAAAAGGCTTTCTATAAAGAATATTCAGGAAAAAACAACTGGATTAAAGACATTGTGGAAGGGGGTGAGGGGGCGGGATGAATCGCTAGAAAAAGAGACCAATCCACTGGTCTTAGGTTGCTGCAGAAATATCACTTTTAAATCAAAACTGAAGGTTTGCAGATGAAGCTTAATACCATCTCGCAAGGCCAAGGTGAAGTGTGAGCCCAAATCAACCTCTGGTGGGATTAAGTGCTAATCTGCAAACCTCTGGCTATTAGGTTAAAGTAAATAAAGTTAAATCCAGTCACAAAATTTATATATTACAGACCCTAATAGGTTTGATCCAGAGTTCCTCATATTCCAGCAGCTTCAAAGATACACTGTGCTGTCTGCTGGCAACTCATGGAAGAAGAGCACAGGGGAGGGAAAGACCATGGTCTCAAGTCCTTTGATTTACCAAAAACCACTTAGCCCCTTGTGGACAGTCTTTGCATTTTTGACCCAGGCAGCTTCAGAACACAAGGTTGTTTTTTGCACATGGCCTAATTGCCTCCATTTAAAAAAACAGCAGCAACACTTTCAAAAATCTGTAAGAATAGGTAGAGCACAGTAATAGGATTCATTGGAATCCCAGCATAATCTCAGTGAATCTGATTAACAATCCATAAAATTTCTTCTCTAGCAAATCTTTTATTAAAGCTGCTATATTATGAGCAGCTACGCTGCTGAACTTGAATTTCACCTCCCTCTCCAATTTTAACTTTATTACAAGTGCTCAGATGAAGCAAAAGGATAAAACTTGCTCCAACCAGAGAGAAAATAAAAAATATTGAAGGAAAATAAAATCATTAGAAAGTAATGACCATAGAAAACAGGCCAGGCGAGTAATGCTAAATCCCTTGTCACCTCAGCTCAGGCACACAAAGACACACGGACGCACCAAGATGAGCACAGTCCAAAGAAGACAGTGAAAATGAGGGAGATGTGTACGTGGAAAAGGAGGTAGAGAAACATGTGAGCGTGTCCTACAACCAGGTGGAAAACTGGGTAAAACCATATACTTCTATATCAGTCCTTTCTCTGTGAAACTCAAAAATGTTCAAAAACTGGGTTCCTACTATTCTTTGTCAGGTCACATTTTTTTTTTTTAGTCTTGCTTATGTGGTTATTTCAGAATATAAAACTGCTATAGAATTTATATTTCTGTCCAGTCTCTAGTTCCATACTTAAGCTCTACAGCTTCCATGTAAAATATCAAAATGTTCTCTGTTTTCTAAGATCTAGAGTGGCAAGTAATATGGTCATGCTTCCTCAGCCTATTATTTGCCAAATATTCTAGGTATATTGTAGGATACACTTCCTTGTCCTCTTGTGATTGGTGGAGCCACATGACTGGTTCTGGCTAATGAGTTGAGAGCAGAAGTGACACAGGTTACTACTGAGCTGGAGGATTTAATTCCTGTATGAGACCCGGGTTCTCTCTGCCTCACTGGAGTGACCGACAGTATTCCTGTCAGTGGCTGCTCCCTTAGGCCGGCATGTTAAAGTGAAAAAGACAAGAAGCAGAGTTGCAGACATCCTGAAATTGTGACATAGTGAGAGCAAGACATCTTTATTCACCTATGGAAACTTTGGGTTGTTGTTGTTTGTTACCACAGCATAACCTAACCTATCTTGACTGATACAATCTCATTTACATGCGGAGTGTGATCTGAATCTTGATAAAAAATATCTTATAATTACTTACATACATTTACATAAGCAAAGGAAACAAATGACTCCAGAATAAAATAATAAGTCTGGTCCAAACAAACTATATAGTTCCCAACCAGAAATCAGAAAGATCCTCAATGGCAATACAATCTGAGCCTTTAGTATCGAGTGGGATATTTTCTTACGCAAAATCGATACTTAAAGAATAGGAGAAAAAGATCTGCCTGATCACTGGCAGTGTTATAGCAGGTTTATCCAATTTTCACAGCACAATAAAGATATATTATGGAAACTTGGTAAAATGGTGGAGGCAGATGTTTAATTGTAATAATTGAATGAACCATTACATGACAGCTCTTTGGCAGATGATAAACAGTGACACATACTGCTGTACTAATTATTTTCAGTAGTTAACTCTGGAGTTTAAAAATGTGCTCAGTTTTGAAAATCTAAATATAAGTACTATGAATTCCCTCGGCATCTTGATGGGAACTGACAATTGAATAGTAGGGGATAAGAAATAGACATGAAGTGGAAATATGCTAAGGACCCTAAGAGATGCACACTCCCGGTTGTGGTAGGCATGAGTGGGGAATATTCAAAAGAGGGTAAGTGGTCCAGCAGCTCTGGTTGCTAAACCATTTCATTGTTACTAAGATATAGTTGCTTGATTAGAAAACCGATGATCAGAAACTGATTGGTAGTAAGATGCCCCTGGACCAGGCAGGGCAGCTTTGTTAGCTTGAGAAAAAGCCAGGAAGCTGACTTTCTTACTATCCAATCTAACAATCTAGTGGCCCGTGTGGCCAAGTGGCTGAGCATTGGCCTGTGACCCAGATCTCGGTTCCCTTCCCAGTCAGGGCGCATGCCTGGGTTGGAGCTTGGTTCCCAGGCATGCAAGAGGCAGCTGATGGAGGATTCTGTCATCTTTGATGTTTCTGTCTCTCCCTCTCCGTTCCTCTGTGAAATCAATAAAAATGTATTATTAAAAAAAATAAAATGTAGCAGCTCTGTTTCAACCCAAGTACTGGTATATCAATTTGTAGCTTATTGTTTGGCAAGAGTTTGCATAAGGAGAAGCAAACCAACAAATAGTCCAAGCAAAGGTGTCCAAGCCTGTGTAGGAGAGTGGATATAAGCATTTAAATCACAGTGTAAAAATAATCATGGAAACAATGATAAATACTGTAATCAAAAACATGTTAGGAACAGAATAAACCATAACAAAAGAACTATAAAAAAAACAGAAAAATATCTCAACTAGCATCTCAGAGTTTGCTCTTTAATTCTATGGCATGCCATTCCTCTGGCTATGCAGAAACAGAGACCTTTCCTTTCAGGGACCATCCATTTTCTGTAGATGCAATGTAATTGGGTCCCTTTTTGTTGAACCATTTACATTAACACCTGGCTCATTGTTAGAGCTTATAGATGTTTAGGGCTGTCTGAAGGAGCTATCCATTTCTAATTCTGCAATAAGTCACTCGTTTAATAAGTTAAAATTTGATTTTTAAAAAGCAGGCTGTCAAAATATTTAAGAGGATGACAATGAAAGTATGTTGTGTATACAACATGCCAAGGGTGACACCAATTCTAGGCATATCTACTGTATGGAAGCAAGATGTGCTTTTCTCAGAGTTTACACTAGGCAAAAAAAAAAAGAAGAAAAAAAAAGAAAAAGCATTTTTATTTTAACCAGATGTGAACAAATTAAACTTAATATTTTCAAGTATTTTTAGTGCCATATGATGTCATCTGACTTTATATTTTCTACTGAAGGATAATGTGTGTTTTTAAAATTGTGAAGCCACTTCCCATGTATGTGCTTAAAATCTTACATATGATAAATTACAATAAACAAATTACAACACTGCAGGACATGCTCTTGGCTGTTTATGTCAAAAAAAAAAAAAAAGCAGAGTGAGAAGTTGACTTTGTCAATAGGAAATGGAATTAAAAGCATGTGAATGTCTTTTTGCTGGCCTTCCAGGTAGTCCTCAATTCAGTGACCCTGAATAACGCTGGCTCACGATTACCTTATCCATAGGTCCAGGGAAAGGGCCACTCCCCAGCCATGCCCTCCTAATAGTGCAACTGCCTCTTTCCTGAAAAAACAACAAAGGAGCAGCCAGTGTTGTCCAGAGCCACTGCGTACATTAAATAGTACACCACTCATCCAGGGACACCCCCCGCCCCCTCCCCCAGATTTTAAACAACCAATCCTTTCTTTTTTATAAGTGACATATTTTCAAGGACAGACTCACACATGATACGCGTCCCCATTTTCCCTGTTTCCCAGGGCCCCTCTTGTTTTCTGGAATGGGCAAGGAAAGGAGGGTGCCCCTAAACAGAAGGGCCAGAACTTGCTTCCTCACACTTTTCTCTGGGGCAGCACCAGGCAAACAGCCACATCCCGGAGCTACGGTGTCGCCCTCCATGGCTTTGCTAAGTGAACTTCCACCGAGTCATCTCTCCTGGGAAAGAGATTTCTTACAAACCATTTAAAGCTTTCCAAAGGGCAAAAGCGAGATGGTCGCGAGCCAATGTTACCATAAATGCTTCCACTCTCCCTAAGCTCACTTCGGAAACAGGAAGGAAAGAGACGGTCATCACCGCTGGCTTCATCGTCTCATCCAGCGAGCCCCCGCTCCCCCTAATGAAGACGCTAAAAGTGAAGTTAACAAAGTGGTGTTTTAAGCGTTGTTGAATGAAAAGGCCATGCTTGCAGACCAAAGCCTCCTCCATCCATCCCCCACACTGGAGCACAAAACCTTCGGGGCAGACCCCGTTGCCCTTCACTCCTTAGCGAGGTCCTCGCTGGTGGGTGGGCGAGCTGGGGGAGGGGGAAGCGGGGAGGGGGCAGGAGTGGGGGCTGGAGACTGCGTGCCAACGTAAACCCTCTGCCAGGAGCTTGGAAGCCCAGCCGTTCCCCGGGACCGTGCCCACGCCCCGTTTCCCCCCTTTGCCCATCTCTCTCGCCGGTCCAGGCTGCAGCCCCGGAATGGTCCAGGGGCCAATGAGGTGGCGGCGGTTGGCGCACGGATCCCGGTGAGGGGCGATTTCATTGCCAGGGGGAGAGGCCGCGAAGTGGGGAGGGTGGGGGCGGAGGGAAGCGGGGAAAGTAGGCGGGAGGGGACACCCAGCCGAGGAGGAGCAGGGGCGGCAGAGGCGAGCGCGGAAGGTGGAGAAGAAAGGGCAGGTTCGCGGACAGGCGCGGCGGGCTGGCTGGGGGTCGCGGTGAGGAGAGGGCGAGGGAGGGGCGTGGGCCACGCCAGGGGCGGGAGGGCGCTGTCAGGAGGGGGCTCGCTGGCGGGGGGCGGGCGCCAGGCGCGCGGAGCCTGTGGGCGCAGTGGCTCCAGCCGCCGGGGCAGCAGCGGCGGCCGCGCCCCCGTCCCCGGTGCGCTCGGCTCAGCGTCCTCCGCGCCGGCTGGGGTTCGGCCGCCCCGGGACTGCCCCCGCCCGCGCGCCCTTTGGGGGGCCCGGGGAGCGGCGCCGGCGGCCGGCCGCATTGTGACGTAGCGGGTCCGCGGCTGCGCCCCCACCGCCTGCTCCTGCGGCGGCTGTTCCGGCTCTCGCCGCCGCCGTCTGTCCGTCAGTCTGTCCGCGCTCGGGAGCCGCGGGCGTGCCGGGCGGCCCGGTGAGTCGGAGGGCAGGGCGGGCGCCGCGGGAGGCAGGGGCGGCGGCGCGGGCGGCCGAGCCTCTCCAAGTTTGCAGCGGGCGGGCGACTCCGCGAGTGTCGCCCCTGCCTCGCAGCCCACGGGCCCCTTTGTGCCGCGGGTCCGGGCGGCTCCGGGCGCGGCGGCGACTCTGCAGGAAGGTAGGGGTGGGGGGAGGGCTGGGGGGGGGGGGCGGGAAGAGGTGTCTCTATAGTAACGGCGGCGGCGGCTTTCCCGGGGGAAGGGGGAAGAGCCCCCGCCCGGGTTTCCAAAGGATTGTTCTTTCCCTTTGCCCGTTGCCTCTGCTCATCCTTCTTGTTGCCACTCCATCCGCCTCCCAGGCAGGGTGGACGGAGCCGCAGCCCCTGGGCGCCGAGATGGGAAGGGCGCGCACACAGGAACGACGACGGACCCCACCATAGTAACAGACGCCAAAGGGACACCTGGGGGTGCCGCCGCCCAGGGGGAGCCCCTGGCTCTCCAGCACCGCGCGTCCCGTTTGTCCGTCCGGCCCGGGCTCTGACCGCATCCCTCCGCGCGGTCTCGGGTCCGGGCCGGTCCGTGTCCATTTCAGCCGGGCACGTTTCTCCCGTGGCCTTCCCTGGCGATGGCTTCCATCTGCAGGTGGTAAGTGAGGTGAGCTGGTATTTTGGCCACTGTCAAAAGCCATGCTTTGTTTACTTCATTTGTATGAAAAGAGGGAAGATTAGGAGCCACTCCTGGCAGCCTTACAGTTTCCACAGGAAATACTAGCATTCTTTGAGGAACACGCTACTGCTCGCAGGGAAGAAAGTCTCGGGGAAACAAAAAGGCAGGAGCATTGTTGCTCTTTTTCAATGGGCCGCTAGGAGAGGAGAAACGGGGTTGTTTTTTCCTGTGGGAACACTGCTTTCCTTGGGAAAGTTAATTAAGGGAGCGCTCTGTCCGATCCTCACCCGCGGGTAGCTGGGCTCCCCTCCTCCCGGCTGTTACCGACAAGTGTCCATCAGAGAGCCCGGAGGAAGGGAGCAGCACCCGGGCAGGACCGCCTCACCGCACTCCACGTGTTGTGGACCCAGGCCAGGGTGCAGTTTGCAAAATGAAATAAAGGCTGTCTGGGGAGGTTTATGAGAATTACATGTGTGCAGAGTCTGTCAATTTTCCAAGGTGTCACTCTAAACACGTAATTTCCGAGCACTACTTCCCTTGCCGCATCTGCAGGAAGGCAAAAACCCATTTCTCTCGTCGGAGAGCAGACATCCCAGTTGGGAATGGGTTGAAATCTGTATTTCATTTGTAAATATTGAAATTTTAAAGGGCAAAAGAAGATCAAGGTGTAGGAAAGCAGTTATGCTAATGTGTTCACCTCTGGGAGAGAACGTTTTTTGGGGGTATTTCTGATGCATCTCAATGTTAAATTACATGCAACATGGTCAGAGTGCAGAGAGACGCGGTAAAGATGCCCTTAAAACGGTTAGGAAAAGATGTGACATGTTGGTACTAATCGCAGAAGCTTCTCCGGAAGGCCATAGTAACTGATGATCAAAACTATAGGAATTCCCAGGTCTGCAACCAGAAAGAAAAAGATGGTGCTTGGATCCCTCAGTTAGAAATAAGATATTCAAAAGGGATATAATTTTGACTGCAAACTTCATTTTCTCCATAAGAAGCATTTCATGAGAAAAGATGACAAGATAGTGGATTTGAAATGATGATGCCTTTGTTTTGACATTTACCATGTGTTGCTGTCCAGAAGGTAGTGAGTAAAGCAAATGAATTTCTCTGTCTACTGTGTCACAGCTTAGCTCATTCCAGGCAGTCCCTCTGGTGCAGGTGTACAGTGGAAATGCAGAACAGAGGCCAAGAAACTGTGTTGGAAGGAATCATAGCAGTGCTTTACTGCTCCTAAGAGGAGGGAAACCCACACAAACATCTAAAACAAACAAATGTCTTTGATATTATTTGAGAGAGCCTGGAGCTGTTTTTCCTTGCCAGACTCGAGGCATTTCTTGTCAAAAGAGGAAATCTCCCAAGGAGCAGGTGCACCATTATGAGAAACTCAAGGGGATTTCTCTATTAAATGCAAAATCTAATTGAACAGTAAGGAGAGAATCAGTGACATTCTTAGAATAGAAGCCTTGTTTTTGGCAGTCTGTCAGATTAGGGTTGTGAACCACATAGGAGAAATATGTGTCTTGGGAGAAAAATAATATCCTGGTGAAAATTGCGTAGTTGCTTCTGTGAAACTTTTACCCTTAACATGCTTGTTTCTTCGTGCCCCTTTTTATTGGTATGCAGGTTTGCTTGCAAGAAGTAATCGTTTGAAAATGAATCAATAAAGTGGTTTCTAGGATGATATAGCTATGCATGATTTTGTACTTTATAGGTTAGATAACTAGATTTCATATTTTATGGTTTGCATCTGATCAGACCCCTTTTTAAGCTTGTAAAATTAATGATCAAAATATGCATTGAAATAATGAACATTAATTGACATGCTTGATGGAGAATACTGACTCCTAACTAGTCATTGAGTATTCACTTTGTGCCTAGGTGAGATATAAAAATATAAAGTATACAGTCTTCTTACAAGATTAAAAGTGGGGGGGAATAGAACACATACAAAATTAAGTAATGGTACAAAACATGGAAGAAGATATTTTAGGATTGAGTGCCCAAGACACTAAGTAGTAGTTGAAAGGAATTCCTAGGAGAAAGGGACCAAATCAGCTTAGATGTTTTATCCATCATCCTTGACTGCATAACAAATCACCCCAAAAGTTGTTGCTCAAAATAACGACTATAGGCCATGATTCTGTGGTCAGCTATGTGAGCTGGCTTCAGCTAGGTGTGTTTGCTGGTGGCAGGATGATCTAGGGTGGCCTTGCGTATGTCTGGCAGTTACTAGGTGTTGGCCAGGTTAACAGGTGACTAGGACATATTCCTCCCATTCTCTAGCCTACTAACCTGGACTTCTTTACATGGCAACTAAGCAGTGTTCCAAGAGCAACAATTAAAAAATGATGGTTAAGCCTCTGTTTGTATTGCATATGCTTTTCTCCCATTGACCAGATCAAGTCACAAGGTCACCCCAGATTTAAGGGGTGTCCAAAGACCCCACTTATGATGAGAAAGAGCTGCATCAAATTATAGCCTTTTTTTCAATCCACTACATGCTTGAAAATACTTCTTCCAGCAAAAGTTTTCTGCTGAGGAATTTACTGTGAGAAAGGAGAGAGAGAAGTGGAGCCTGTTTGTAGATAGCCCAGCATTGAGGTTAGGGAATGGCCCTGTAAAATCATTGTCCTGTTATCTTTTTTCCATAAGCCATGGGTAGGAGAGGGATGACACAGTGATAATAAATTTGCAATCACATTTTTCTGTTTGTGGCACCAGAGTGGTTGGAGACGGTTGACTAGTGGCAGATTCAGCAGACCATTGTTGGGAGGTGAGGAAGGCTCTGACAATTAGAGGCAGAGAGAATGGGAAGGAATGGGTGGATCTGGGAGATTCCCATAGTTAGGATTAGGTGACTGATTATAGGGGTTAGTGAAAGCCTAGTGTCAAAATCATTCTGATATTTAAAAAAGCTTATGTGACTGAAAGAATGATTGTGCTGTTGTGAGAAAGCAGTAAGTGATTTATTTGGGGGGAGGAGAAATACTCGGTTTCAGAAAGGTCGATTAAAAGATAAATTGGATGTGAAAGTACTTTATAAGCTGCAGAGTATGCTATGAACGTTAGCTATTGCTTAGTGTTTAAATCACAGTGGATTGTGTATAGGTAAGTCTTCTAGTTGTAAAGCAACAGAAAATGCAATGCAATGTGGAGGATATCCTAATGGTCAAAGGAAGTCAGAGGAACTGTTCTCAGGATGGAAAGGGAAGTACTCTTGGCAGCTGGGGAGCAGGAACTGATGTTCTTTTCCTGAGGCACAGCTGGAGGTCTGCCTTTGGAATGCTCTGCCCTTGGACTTAGCACAGAAAGAAAGAGAACACTTGGGCATAGTTTGAGTGGCATGTTCACTGCTGAGCCCGAAGCATTGATTGACAGCACCACCGAGATAGCACACAATGGGGAGTAGGTAGCTACTTCCTCAAAGGACATGGGAGCACTGTTACCAGAAGTGAGAATGGACGTTTGGTGGGGTGGCAAAACCACCAAACCCCACCAGCGATGGACACTTGAAGATTTATTTGAGCCTAGACACTGGGAAGTTTACAGGGTATGAGGTGACAATTTAAGCATATTTATATAGAGGTGTGGGTGCATTAATGAAGGTTAAATCATGCTAGTGGTGGGCTTTTCTCAAGGGGAGAAAGTAAAGAAAGAAAAGAGGGCACAGGCTCCTTCATAAATGTCAGTAGATAATTTATTAGAGGAGAAGAGAAATTCAGATCACGTTCTGTTTCTCCCCCGCTCCCCGTGTCCAGCCCCCAACGGCTCAGTTGAAGTGCTTCTTCACCAGCATTGTTTTTTAGATGGCCAGACGGAAATTCAGGTGGTGTCCTTAACATCCAGGACAGCTGTGGGGCCAGACAGAAACACCTGGCCTCTCTAACATGACACAATTAGGCTGAACAGCATACACAGCTGCTCTTTATGGAAGGGCCTTGGATGGATCTGCTCAAACTAAGCACAGAGTTTTATAATTTCTATTGTCTAAGTCTGAGAATCCTGAAGATATCCAGGAAATGTTAACTTAATGAGTGAATGTGCCATTGTTGGTGCAGTAACATTTTCTAAGGCACACTGGTTTGGCTTTTTATCATTCACGGTGGAATTTGGTATAAAGTCCCTAAATGCATTGTGCAGATTTAAATGCTTTAAGGCACTATTATCACAGTAATGTAGGTTTTTTTAATCCACCACTCGCAAAAGTAGACTCTTTTATGAAACACAATTGTCTTCACTTTTTGTATTTGCCAGAGCTCTTGGCAGCAAGTCACAGAAACCCAGTCTGTACTTGCTCAAGTAGGAAGGGCCATATCCTGGCTTCTGTATTGGAAAAGTTCAGGAAGGTTCCACTTCTTATTTCCTCTCATCTTTATGGTGGTAAAATGGTCCTCAGCAGCTTCAGGCTTGAACCCTGCAGGAAAAGGGAATAATTCAGGATTAACTTTAATTAGACCACTTTGATCCTGTTTGCATGCCTAAACCAGTTCCTTTGGCCAAGGTGGAGCCTTTGGGAATGGGAGGGTGGTCTGTGTGCTGAGTGGCTTGGGAGGTGGATGAGGTGCATGGGAGTGTGGTCAGCAACTCTCTTACAACCAGTTGACCTGAGTGCAGGAGAGAGTGGTTTTAAAAGGAAATATTGGGGAGAGAGAGAGTGGATGCTGGGCAAATAGAAACCACAGATACTTTTTCATTTGTCTCCCCTGGAGGGTATTTCATCCTCTCACCAAGCGCTGGGTCTTACACCTAGGACTGATCCTGATCTCACCGCCTACCCTTCCTCCTCCACCCAATCTGCTCATTAACCAGGACCCCTCATGCAGCTCTCAGTCTTTCTCTGTTTCTCCTTTCCTTTAGACCTGCCCTGCTTTACTCTTTACAAGTCGTCTGTAAAATGCTCCCTTCAGCCTCCCGGCTTCCAGGCCATCCTCCTCACCACTGCCTGAGTGCTCTTTCTAAAGAACAGATGAGCCGAGACCGGTTTGGCTCAGTGGATAGAGCGTCGGCCTGCGGACTGAAGGGTCCCAGGTTCGATTCCGGCAAGGGCATGTACCTTGGCTGCGGACACATCCCCAGTAGGGGGTGTGCAAGAGGCAGCTGATAGATGTCTCTCTCTCATCGATGTTTCTGACTTTCTATCCCTCTCCCTTCCGCTCTGTAAAAAATCAATAAAATATATTAAAAAAAACAGATGAAATGGAATCATGAATCCATGGTCAGAAGTGTGTACATGGTCAGAAGGTACACACTTCCAATTATGAACAAATAAGGCATGAGGAAGGCATGAGGATGTGACACACAGTGTGGCAACTATAGTTAATAATACTGTGTTGCATATTTGGAAAGTTGCTAAGAAAGTAGATCTTAGACGTTCTCTTCACAAGAAAAAAAAGGTAACTGTGTGTGGTAAGAGATGTTTCATTCAAAACCCCACACAGAACTAGAGAGAACCTCATAGAACTGTTCCAAACCTCAAAGCCTTGGGGAAAGGGGCAAAGTCCAGGCTTCTGCCCTGAGTCCAGAAACCCCCTGCCTCCCAACTGTGGACTCAGCAGATGGAAAGGAGCGAGAATGTGCAGCAAAGGCTGCTTCTTGTTGCCAACACTGTCCTATGCTGTGCTGACCTATATAACACCAGGATCCCCAGATGCTCCATTTTCAAGCTTTTGCATGTGCTGTTATCTCTAGAATATTGTTTCTCATATTTGGAACTAGTGAACATCTTCTCCTCTTTCCAAGCTAAGCCCAAGTGTTATTTTTTCAAGAAGCCTTTGCTGAACACCCCCTCCTGCCTAGCCCCTGCACCAGACTTGACCCTGTGGTGCAGTGTTGTCTGTACTTGTCTGTGTCCTGCTGCTCTGATCTTTGTATATCCTTGCACCTCTCACATCATACATGTTCAGTAACTTTAAAAAATATATGTTTTATTGATTTTAGAGAGAGAAAGGGAAGGAGAGAAACATCAATGTTGGGAGAGAGCCATCCATTGACTGCTTCCTGTACATCCCACATTGGGGATGGAGTCTGCCATGACTGGGAATCGAACTTTGACCTCCCACTCAACCATGAACTACACCGGCCAGTCTATTTTAAATGAATGAATGAAAAAATGTGTACCGAATCACTCATCTTCAGGGTTTAAAGTGATTGCTTTGTAGGGTTATGCTGTTTCTTTTAACTTGATTCTCACATTTGCAGCTCATTGTTAGACGTGATGACAGGTTCTCTTTGAAGTTACCGCTCAGACACTCTTTCAGCTGGTGTGTGCTTTTTTCCTTCTTGGTCACTAAGAGATGCAGTAGGAAAAAAACTGAAATGTGTTAGTGGCCAAAGTCAATCTCGAGTCTAGAGTCTGTGGCTCAGAAATCAGATGAGGAATACTTTTTCTTCCTACCATAAAGAAGATAGTTAATAGTTAATATTTATGAGGAGTTTACTCTGTGTTGGGTGCTTACCAGATGCCTTACAATTATTTTCTTATTTAATTCTCACAGCAGCCCCAGGAAAGAGGTACTATCCCTATCATTCTTTCTCTCCATATGAGGAGACTATGATTTAAATGTTGAAGTAGCTCTCTTGCCACCTAGCGTCCCCTTGCCAGAGACGACAGCCACTTGACACTCATCAGTCTTTGACTGGGCTCTTCTATTTCATTCATTATGAATTTTTGTTTTTCTCTTAAAATGAAGTGACCCCATTCTAAGAATAAAACATTCCAGCTACCTCCCTTGGCCATCGATTATGTAAAAAAGGCTATGAAAAAGATGCATATCAAGAGGTAAGAGCAGAGGGTCAATTGTTGAAATTAAGATGAATTTCTTCTTTAGAAATTCTGTTCCTATTCCTTTCATTCTTCCATTCCAGATATAAGGGTCTCTTACAAATGTCGTGCTGCAGTGAATAACATGCAGGCCTCTTCAATAGACACAGAAAAGTGAGTTTGGAGGGTGACTCAGACAGTTGTTCTGCAGATACATAAAATGAGCTAAGCACTTTGGAAGGCACAGAAGCTCAATGTTTTTTACCTGCTTTCAGTCCGAGAGTCTTTTGAGGTAATAATAAAAGCTATGGATTCTGTCCTTAGAGAAGAGAAGGTGCATGCACATGCACATGCCACTTTGAATGATTCAAGGTGTTTCTGGGATCTGTGGGAGCCCGTCTATGGATTTCCTTGGGCTCCAGGTTGAAAACTATAACCCAAAAGAAGCATAGCCATTGTTGAGTGTTTACCATATATCACATGTAACCATTTATTGAGTGTTTACCATGTGCCGGTCCTTTGTGAAAAGTACATTATGGCTAACCAACCCTCTAAGACATGCATTATGAGCCATTTGAAGCTGTGGAGAATGAGGTTCAGAGAAGGAAGTGAGTTTCACAGCTGCCAAGTGGTAAGAGGGGGAATTAATCACAGAACCCGAATCTGCATCACTGCTACTTCCTGCTGCCTCCATGCTCTTTCGTCTCCCAAGCTAGGCAGGAGAATGGAGCCAGTGACCTTCTGATCCTGTGTTAGTCCTGACTCCCCTCAACCATCAACTTCCTTGTGTAAAGGGTCTGCTTCTGCCAGAAAAGCCGTCTGGCAGGTTTCCAGCTTCACCTGGCACAGCCCACCACAGGTAGATAAACATCTTTAGAGCAACCCAGCACCAAACGTGACCATTCCTGGTAGGTCCCTGGCTTGTTCCTGAGTGCAGTCTATATACCTGGAAACTTTAACACAAGAGAATGATTCTCAACAACAAAAATGACTGCAGTGTCTCCACTGGGACCTGTCCAGGGATATTTACTTGGGGCCCGCTGTATTTTGGGCTCCACGATGGAATTTGTGGTCAGAGCAGTGAGCACACAGTGTGGTTCCTGAGCTCTTGGCACTTTCATCCAGCTTATATCTAGCAGACAAGGGGGCTAATGCAACTTCAATGAAATGCAATACATTGCATGAAAAACAAAATATAAAAGGTGTTCTGTGTGCATTTCTGTTCCATGTGCAGCTTCAAAGTTCTAGTGACAAACCTCCCTCCTTCTCCCTTTCCTCTCTCCCTTAGGCTGTTTAAGGCACTACAGATTTCCAGAAACTTGGCTGACAGAGGACACTCCAGCAGAGCCGTTCATCTTAGTCCCCCCTTTACAGATGAGAAGGCAGAGTAACCAAATGGCCTCAGATGGGGTGAAGACAGGCCTAACTAGGTAGTCTGATATCAGGCAGAGATGGCTCACAGTAAAACACTGGCTGCTGGTAAATTATTTGCAATGTGCCTATTGTCATTGTTTTTTGGCCTTTATGTTGTGGCCTCTCTGCAGCAATGAATGGGCAGGCAAACACTCTTCAGGAAGCAGAACGTACGAGGTCTAACCCCTCTGCCAGGTCCGCCCTCCTTCGCAGCCGTGGAGAGGTTCCCATGACGGTGTCTCTTTCCTCATTGTGGTCACTTCTCCCTGCTTGCCCACCTACCTGAGACAGCCTTCCAGGTGTCCTCCCCACAGTGTTGTCCTGTGACTGCTTAGACCAAAACTGGCTGGTAGGAATAATAGGATCCAGGAAAGTGAGCCACATAGGTCATTTTGAATTTTCTAATAGGCATGTTAAGAAAAGTAAAAGGAAATGGGTAAAGTTTTAATAATGTATTTAAAATAAACCCAATACATTAAAAATATTAGATTTTCCCCATGTAATCTATATTTAAAAATCATTAATCAGATACTTTGCATTCTTTTTTTCTCAAACTCTTTGAAATTTGAGCTGTGCTTTATTCTTAACTCAGACTAGCCACACTTGTGATTCTTAGTAACCACCTTAAGCTAGTGGCTCCCATGGTGGTAGACTGCGGGCTTGGGCTCTGAGCAGGACCTGGGAGTCCCAGGGGTGACTCCGTCTCCCTCAGCTCTTTGCTTGCACCTTCACGATTGCTTATGCAGGAGGTGTTATATGTGGTTGTCTGTGCTCTTGAACCTGACTAGTGAGAGAAGGGCATATGTCTGCCATCTTTCTATCTTCATTGTAGAGTGCAGGGTTAAGTAGGACCTCATTTGGCATTTAGAACATTGGAAATGCATTAGTAAGAGGGAGAATTCATTGGTATCCTCAGCTTCTGAAGGGATCAGTTCGTGGGAGCTCACTTCGTCAGCCCTGGCAGCCATCTTTTAATCCCTGATGCTGTCCAGTGCCACAGATCTACATCTGAATCAGACTGAATGGAGCGGGGGGCCTCTATAGTCAAAAGGAATATTCTGGGCTAGAATTGTACTGAGTCTCTATGGGTTTTGTTTAGCTTTAGGTTTTACCTTTTGTAATATTGAATACTAAAAAAAATTTATCTGCACTCTGGTAGGTTAAATCATATGGTCTTATTTAACAGGATGACAATAATAAAAAAAAAAAAAAGACCAGACACCAAAATTAAACTCATCCACTGAATAACCCTTCTACTGAGCTTATATAAAAGACCACCTGACACCTAATACATTAAATATACAAGGAAGGAAGAGGCTGCACTGGGAGCTGTTGGAGTCATCATGATATGCTTTCTCCATTTCCAGTGGTTTTAGATCATCACTACTCCCTTCCCCCCACGGGGAGATTTATATCCCCGAGTAAATTTTCCCTTACGCATACAGTATTTAAATTTTGTGAGTGTTTCTAACCAACTAATGTGTATGTGCTTGCTTGTCTGCTTTACCCCTAATGATAAATGTCACTTAAAATAATTCATACAACCACATCTCAAAGATTGGTACTCCCATAAAACCATACTAACCACATATTCAAATAAATTCAAAGTTTGAAAATAGAAGAAAATATGAATGTTTGATCTGTTAAGTCATATAAACATTTTTAGAAGGGATTCTTGTCTCAGAAAAGTATGGTTACCTCAGGCCCACTTAAAGAGTGCATTCAAAGAGAAAATGGACTTAAGTCTAACCTCCCTGTTACCATTGTTTACCAGTTTTAACCTTGAAAATATATTGACCTGCTTGGGGTTTTTCTCAGAGTGCATACAGCTGTCACACACTGTGTAGGCGGACGATGAATGAAGTCTAGAAAATGTTTTGAACAGATCCTCCAAAAACTCTTTGAAACAGTTTGAGGGCAAGGTAGCTTGCCAATATTTTTGCCAAGTCTAAAAAGTTAGAAAAATTATAGCATACATAATACAGTAGATAACAAAACACTAGCCATGTATAAGTAATTTGTAGACCTCTTCTTTAGTAAATCAAGATGGTACAAGACAGACAAAGCTTTGCATCTGTTGGCTCCAGTTTTGGGAATGCTGCTTTCATTTTCGAGTCTCTTGAAAAAGAACCCGTGCCTCTCTGCAACTGTAATATACTTCTTCCAACACGACGGCTCTGGTGTGCTGTGTTGGTGTAATTGAAAACCTATAAAAAGGCTGAGAGCTACTTTTGAATTGGCTCAGTGAACTTGGACTGGATTTGTCAAAGTGGTGAAAGGTTTAAAGGAATTTTCATAAATGAGGTCTCCAAGCTGTGTTTTAACCAGAGAATTCCAATGAACTCCAAGGCCCGTGAACTTGGAGAATAGCGCCTCAGAGAAGAGCAGTCATATCAAGATGGAAATAAATGATTCATTTTCATTCCCCGAGTTCTGCCGACATAGGCATACTTAGCCGCTGATCATCCTAAGTTAGCAGTACTGTTGTGCACTAAAAATACAATTTAAAAATCTAATCTTTAATTAAGTTGAGTACTCACAGATTAACATGGTTACAAATCTTGGGCACTGGATCGAGCACAACGTTTACTCATGTTGCTAGGAAATAGCAGAGCTGTTAGCTAGTCACAGATTGATCTGGAAAGAGGAGGGATGTGAGCTTCTCCGGGTAATGTATTGGACCGTTTCTTCTTTGTTTTGTTACAGGGTGTATGTAAATGCATTTCATGCAGCAGGCGTCTTGCACATGCAGAGCTTTTGTTGGCAGCAGAAGGCACAGGTGTGGGTGGGTACCTCAGTGAACCTTTGGAGGATATTTGAAAGAGCGATTTTTACCTAGAGCTCTTGGGTGAAATAAGCATTTTGAAATATTTGAGTTTTTAATTAAATGAATTTTCCCATGTGTTAGAGTTATCAAGAAAGTAGACTGTTCTTTAAAATATAATTATTAATGAGGCTAACTGATGGTTTTACATTCTTGCCATTAGTGGCAAACTGTCCAGTGAGTATAGAAATTTGATCCAGGTTGATGGTTTTCCAAAATCACTTAAATTTGCATGTAGGAAATCAACTCTGCTATTCTTTTTTTCCTTTCCGTCCCTTTGGCAAACCTCGCTGCATGACACATTGTACAGTCATTTTTTAAAATGCAAAGCTAGTGCGTGGCATGAAAGGCAATAGCGATGCCAGCTCGTTTGCCTTGTCCCTGAAAAAGATGAAAGGTTTTTTTATGTGCTATTTTAGTCAGGACCAGGCATGAAAGAGTGCCTTTCCAAGCTCATAACAGAACTGAGAAAAAACCTACAGGGACAAATTTTTATTTGATCTATTTGAGGCTGGCCCTTGTACATGGGGCTGGTATTTCAAAGCAGAGGCCCTTCCTAAGAGATGGAAATGAGCAGAATACTTGATTATCTTGGGGCACAACACCAGGCTTGGGATGGCTTATGCTTCTTAGAGGACTGTACCCTGTGTTCAAGCTCAGAACTACAGGGGATAAGTAAGAGAGAGTGCTACTGAAGGGCAGGTTCATTACTGCACTCCAAGATACATGCCCATGACCTCTCTTGGTAATTAGCATACTTTTAACTTCCCTCTGGATAATTATCAGCTTCTTCCTGTAGAAAGCCAGTTGTTGATTTTGGTAAAAATTGCCTTCTCAATCTTACCTAGCACAGCTCCAGGTATATACTGTATGATCATTATTTGTTGGTTGAAAAAATGAATCTTCAACAGGTCTTGCAAGTAGATATATTAATAATATAAGGCCCAAGATTAACTCTGTTGAATTAAATGGAGGTTAAGGTCTTGGCTTGTCTTCTAAAATATATCAGCATGTTACCTGTGTTATTTATATTCAGAACACCCTCTGAGGCAAGATACTGCCAAACAAGTGGGCAAAATGCCATGTGATGAAAGGTTTCACTGCTTAGCTGCTAGATGGAATAGGTGATGGAATTGTATGAGGACTAAGGCCTGCTTTTATAGAACTTTTGATGCTAGAAGGGAATTGGAGATTTGACAATAATGAGATGGAAAGATAGAGTAACAAAAATGATACACAGATTGTAAGCTTCTTAGAGGTCATAATTATTTCCTGTCATTTTCACTGTCTCCCAAGATACCCATCAGCATGTTTATAAATGGTGTGGTATAAAGATGTGGGTAGTGGGCAAAATACTACATTGGTTATGAGCATGGACTTGAACCTCAGAGCAAGGTTTACCTTAGCCTCTTTCTATGTTTGTGACCAGGACAGCTTACAGAGCCTCTTGATTTACTTTTTCTTTCACTAATAAATATTTAGTAGTTGCCATATTTATTCAAGGTAAGTTTTGGATGTTTGGGATAAAATGGGAGTAATGGATATCAGATCCACTCTATTCCTTTCTGCACCTTCTCTCTGTGCTAAGATATTTGGACTGAATCAGCAGGATCCTTTCTTCTTCGGCTTCTGGTTGAGTTTGGCCAATGGGATACATTAGCAGAAGATACAGGAAGAGAGTTTGAGCTATTTATTTCCTTTGTTCCCTACTTGCCAGGTCACCTTTCACTGCTGTATGCCACAGCTCCTGGCATGCAGCCAGCTCCCTAAGACTGCTTTATGAATTCTGGTAAATATATGTATTTAAATATGTTTTATTGATTTTTTACAGAGAGGAAGAGAGAGGGATAGAAAGTTAGAAACATCGATGAGAGAGAAACATCAATCAACTGCCTCCTGTACACCCTGTACTAGGGATGTGCCCACAACCAAGGTACATGCCCTTGACCAGAATCGAACCTGGGACCTTTCAGTCCGCAGGCCAGTGCTCTATCCACTGAACCAAACCGGTTTCGGCATCATCCCTTAATTTTCCCCAAACCCTGCCCACACCTTTGCAAATGTCTCTTTATTAAACTACCCTCAAATTGCATTTGAATGTGTGTCCTTTTGGGAGCCTGACACAAGTGATGACCTCTCTGAGATCATGTTAAGAATGACATGATTTAGGTATAATTTAGTACAATGATTGGCTCATAGGTTAAGTGTTATCATCAGTTTCTTTTTTCTTTTTTTTACAAAGTATTGGGTTTGCCATATTAATTGTTGTATTTCTTTAAAAGTTTAAAAATATGAGAAGAAACATATCATCTTGCAAATTTTAAAAATAGAAAAAGTGAAACATACACTCAAGAGCTAAAGTTGCTGTGCTTCAGTGGCAAAATTAAAAAGATACCTTGTTTCTTTGCACAGGGTACATAGTCACAACATGTCTGCAAAAGAAATTTATAGCATTAAAGTATTTAATAAATTAAAATGTAACCTACCAGTATAATTGGGTATACTAATGTTATAAACTCTATTCATGACCACGGAATAATAATTGGTTTGAATCATGGACAGTTCAGCATCTTCATTTCCTTACCATAAGGCGGAGGGCTAAGTTTTCATATTTATAACTTCTTGGTAGTTTCAAGGCAGATGATTCCTAGGCCTGAATTTCTTGTGGACTCTTGAGGGTACATCTGTTTGTTTATAATCACAGCTCAATAGCATACCAGCACCATGGTGCTTGGATGATAGATTTTCTACACATAGCAAAAACATTTTTCTAACTTCTGTCTTAAAAGTTCTCATTCTTTAGTCACACAAAATAGGTCACTCTGTTATATTTAGAGTCCTCTTGTCTGTAACTTATAGTACACTAATGAAACTGTCGAGAATGAAAACTAACAAATTCCTGAAGTAGTCGGTTTGAAAAATAAAACATCCAGCAACTTATTCCCATTTTATAATAATTTTTTTATAGTTGTTGAAATTTCAGACCATATCAATGTATTTTTCAATATCTTGGAAAAATGTATAAATATTTTCTAACTAGAAAGCAAATGAATTTCAGACATTACTTCTTTTTACAATTTAAGTAGAGTCAAGGGAGGAATAGCAATTTGGAAGGCCTTTCGATGTCAATGCAGATAAAGATTTATAGATTGTTCCTTTCTATTCAAGGAGCTGAGTAGGCAAAAACAAATATCCTGTTGCTAGAAGAGTTGATGCTTCTAAAAGAAATGTTTGTCATTTGAACATTTGGATCTCTTTTTATTCTTTAGCATTTTCCTTAAAAGTCAACTCAGGTATAGCTTCTGTCTTCTTTTATTGTAAAGAATGTGCTTTTCATGTATTAGACACTTAGATATAAATTTTCTCAATTATGTATCTATCATTTATCTGTCTACCTATCTACCTAGCTTCCTATCTATCATCTATCATCTTTGAATTGTCCTTTCTGGAGATACTATACCAAAGTGCCATACCAATCTCCTAATTGATCCTAGTAAACCCCCCTATTGCTTTGTCCCAGCCCTCTACTTCTGTTTAGATTTCATCTCTTCCTATTTTTTGCCTTAGTGAAATACAGTGGCATTGTCACTTAGAGAAAATAGTGTATTCAGAGTAATTATTATTCTAAATGATTGCACTATTTCACCATGTTGGTTATATCGTGATTCTAACCTCATGGGAACAGAAACAGTTCTTACTAGAGCATACTGAAAATAGCATATTATATGCCTAAATACTTTCTGTGGCTGCGCACCAAGTAGAAGTTCTCATAAGTTTTCAAAGTAGAGTAATAATTGGTGGTGTTTGCAGATAAAGGACACACCATCAGTCATTCTATACAATGCCTTGGTATCATTTAGTGTGTAGATGCAGTCTTTTATTTGTAGTAAGGACCGTGTTTCTATCTAGTGGAGGAGAAAAGTTGTTTATCAACAGTACAGGCATGGATCAAGTGCAGTGGTAAGAAGGAGGAGGGTACTATGAACTTCACCTGGCATTGAGAGGAAGGTGGTTAGATGATCAAGAAAAGGTGGTCAGAGTATCAGGAAAAGTAACATTTGATTTAGAGTGAAAGGCTAAGTGAGTGTTCACCAGGCAGAAAATTTAGGGGAGGGCATTGGGTTCTGACAGACTTGGAAAATTGTACTTTGATGTGACTTCACAGTAAGATATATGGCATGGTGTCGTAGAAGATAATGTTAAAAGGACAACTGGAGCCAAATCTTGATCCATTTCCCACTACAGAAAGAAGGGAGCTTATAAATCTTTTTCAATGAGTGATATTAATAAATAACTCTGCATAGATTCTTGTGTCATCATTCTCAAGGCTTATGCTATCACCTGACGTCCAATTTTTATCTCTAGCCCTGGGCTAGAGATCCTTTATGTCTTCTGGGTACCCACATTTTGATGGTTCATCGGTTCTCACAGAGTCTACACTCTAGAAAATAAATTTATTACCTCTCCCTCAAAATCTTGGCTCTGTCCCAACTTCTTAGTTTAGTGAATGTCCCCAATTTTTAAGGATATCATACATAATACTTTCTTCTCTTAAATACATCATCTCCAAATTGCCTTATTTATTCAGTTACTCTAAACATTATTGTTTTTCTTTCCATTCCCTTTTTTAGTGTCTTTATTCAGATTGTCATATTTTCCCCTTTGATTATTGCAGCCACCTCTTAACCCAACTCCACCCATTTTTATCAGTTTCCCCACTGCTATCAAGTTGATCTTTCTAAGACTGATTGCATTAATGACTGTGCTATTTTTAGTGAGTTTTCATTGCCTATGGATAAAATCCAAAATCCTTAGCATGAAGTCCTTGTGATTTGGGCCCTGCCCATCTGTCCAGCCTCCTGGATCCCCTGACTTACCCTCCCCTTCTCGAGACTCATGAAACAACTTGAAGCTCCCTGCAATTTCTAGTCTGGGAAATTTCCTGTTCCTATTCCCAGCCTTGTTACCCTGTCACCTCACTTATCCTGACCTCTGCCTCCACTCTCACTAGAGTAAGGTGTTTCAATAACTGTGTGGTGATAGTTTGTTTACCTTTCTCTGTCTCCACTAGACTTCAGGCTCCTTGGTGCCAGTTACCGTGTCTTATTCATGTGCTTAGTAGCTTCATGTCTGGCAAAAAGGTATAACAAAAATAATCGCTTTTACAAAGCACTTATTACAGATGAGGCAAAGTGCTAAATTATTTACATGCATTATCTTCTTTAAAGGTGAAAAACAGAATCAAGCTATGCTTTGAAAAGGAACATGGCACAAAAGCCAAAATTAGGCAAGAGAATTGTTACATGGAGTTCAGTCAGGATATTATTTTAGCAAAGCAAGTGACAATTTAAGAGATATATACTAAGATAGAAACAGTAGAAATCAAGTAAGAATTCATTATAATGAATTCTAGAGATACTGGATGGATGCACAATAGAAAGGAGGAAGGGAGAGAGAGGGAAGGAGACTAGAAAGCCCAGTATGTGTTTTTTAGAACTTGCTATAAAACTTACTTTATTTAACTTACAAATCTTAATAACTTCAGTGCAACAAGTTTATTGGACTAGAGGATCAACTATCTAGGTGAAACAAACCTTTGACTGGAAGCTTAGAGATTGTAGGTAGAGAGTAATGGTTAAAAGTGTGACTCCAGAATCACTGCCTAGTTTGAATTCTTGCTCAGCCATTAACTAGCTATAGGCCCTGGGACAAATTATGTAAACTTTAACATGGAGGAACCTTCATTGTTGGGGTGTGATCATGATTAAATGAAAAAAGAAAATCATGTGCTACTGTAGCATAGTGGGATATAGCAAGAATTCAGTGAAATATGGGCTTACCTCCGTGGTCAGCTTCAATCCTTAGCAATAGTGGGAAAAGGAGCAGTTACTGTGTTTGTACTTCAGCTCATATTTTAGATTGTCCTTCATTATGTTTTGTAGATGTATTATAATTGGTGAAATTTTTGCTTTGTTTTATATTAAAAATGACAATTGTGTATACTAAAATTCATGGTAAGGAACTTGTGCAGCCTAAGGACATTGAGTTTCCCTCCACAATTTCTGTAAAAGTTAGTGAGGAGAACAAATAAATGTTAGTGGTGAACATTCACTAAATGCACTCAGTGTATTAAAATATGGTACCTTGTTAATTCCTCTTTGGTTGGGATTCTCAAGTTCATTTGTTTTGAATATTGATTAGGCAGTCCCTTTTACTAGTCATTATTTTAGCTATATAGTCAGACATCTTACGAGAAAGAACTCTTAAAATATACTATTTTCTAAATGCTCAGAACATATTATTAGTCCATATGTATTTCAAGGTTTAAAAAAAAGTATTGTGTCCTTAAGAATTGCCCAGAAATACAAAAAATAAAAAATTAAAAAATTGTTAGCTTAATGACTACCCAACCAATAATGAACACTGAATAAGTACAGATAGTAAAGCTTTTATAGCTTCTTTGACTTGTCTGCTTTATTTTTTTATGGATATAGACTCAATACATTTGGTGTCTCCTCTCAGTCAGCTATCATTCTCTTTACTTTTACCTCATGTTACTTTTTTCTATTATAGCTCCTACCTCAGCTTAGCATAGCCTATGTTTATTTGCTTATTTATTGCCTAACTCCCCCCACTACATGGACGCTGATAGGATTTTTCTTTGTCCACTACTGTATTCCCCAAACTTAGCATAACGCCTGGCCCATAGCAGAAATTGAGTAAATATTTGTTGAATGAATAAATGTACAGATATAAGCCTGTGCTTAGCAGAGAATCCTAAACAGGCTATGCTGCCAAATGAGTGTATTTTGTACACATTGTTTGCTAAATATAGTGTAACATTTGCCTGAAAACAAAAAACTTGGAAACTACAAAGAAGTATTGATAGAAAAATGTGAAATCATTCTTCAACTCTGAGACAGTGAATTAACATTTTGGTGTGTTATCCCCTTCATATATTTGATATCAAAATTATGTGTCATCTTGGATAGATTATTTTGTAGCCTGTATTTTTTCACTTAGTATTATATCATCAGCATCTTTCTATATTTTTACGCAAGTTTTTATACACTCATGTTTTTAAATGTTGGAGTGAAAATACATTTCTTCTGCCTTCCACAAAACAACAAAATAATGAAAAGCAGGGAAGAAAATCGATAATGCAACAAATCATTAGCAACAACCCTAAATCACAAACCTGGACATATACCTGCCAGGTCAGTAATGTTCACTTACAGGAGAAAAAAGACTTAAGAACCTAGTCTCATCATCTTGCGCCTTGAGCAAGACACAGATTTCCTCCTGTCAATTGATGGTCATGAGTGCCATTTCAATGCCAATAGGAATCCCCGATTTGAGGTGCGAAGAGGGACGTTTTACTCAGCGCAAAACAGCTCAATTGTGATACAGCAAGTCTGTGAAAACAGTATAGCTGTGAGGCAGTCCTGGGGCCAGGCAACCCAGACACAAGGCCCCTCTCTGGCTAGACAGCTTTGCTCTGCTCCTTTCAGCCTGCTTTGTGCTCTGCCGGTCTGCTCAGCTGTGCTCCTGCAAGACATCTTCTGTGTTTCAGCTCCAGCTAGGAAAACAAAATCTTCTGTGGGAAGGGAAAGTGCATTCTCAGAGCCAGAAGCTAATGGCTGTTATGGACAGAAGTTCCCACCCCTGGTCTCTGATTGCAAATGAGGACTCCAAATCCTCACAGTTTAATTGGTTCAAAAGGCACTGTTACCCTGATTGGTCAGAAAAGAACCGCTCTAGTTGGGTGAAGCTACACAGCTCCAATTGGATGGGGAAAGTCTCAGTCCTATTGGTTGAAATAGAATTCCAGGAACACCTTAACAAGGGTTTGCTCAGACTGCAGAAATACAGTACAGGCAGGCAGTTGACAGCAGAGGCAGGGAGTTCAGTTCTCCCTGAAGGGCAGTTTGCTTGAGAGGCACTGTATAGAAATGGCTTCGAGGCTCTGTTTTTGTGTTGTGTGTTTTGTTTTGTTTTTGTAATTTGAGCCCCATTAGCCACCAGGAACCCTTTTTTAGTAGGAGTCTTTTTTTCTTAGGGTTCACACTTCAAATTACAGGCATTGCCATGAAAGACATCTCCAGTGTTCCCTGACTTGTGTGACAAGACCTAGAGCTGCAGATAGACTGTGGGTGAAGTTGGGAGTGACTCTAACCATCCAAGTGTTGCAGCTAAAAGGCAGACGAAATGGAACTGGAGGAGAAACCATCCTCCTGTGCCATTTTAATTTGCTGCTGCCTAGCCTACTCGCTGCGGGAGCTTGGGGAAAAGAGGGAGAGCAGGCAGAACTGCCCATGAAGGCTTGCTATGAGGCACATTAGAGCAAGCCAGGGGAGGGGCAGGGGCAGAAGAGAAGGGTTTTCTGGAAGAGCTAGCCAGGGAAATGCACTACTTATTTCAAACTCTGAGAACATATTAAGACACCGACTAGTATTTGGTGAATTGAAAGAGTAATTTATCTCAAAACTATTTGGTAGAGAGAGGTGGCCACTAGGGAGAAAATAACCCATTAAGGTTAGAAATAAGAATGAAATAGCTGAGCTCATACAACTTTGTGTAGTTTACAGAAAGAGGTTAGCCTAAAGATAGGAGCCATAAATCAAAGATTAAGCAACATGGCACATGTACTGACTGTGTTTTTGCCATCCGTGTTTCTGTAATTGTAAAATGAGCTTTGCAGCAGAAGGTGATGCTGAGCTGTTCAAATTGCTGGGATGTCACTGTTTATTTATGAGCCAAGATAAAACTCACTTTTAGATAAATGACTAAATTGAAATACTATAATGCTTCCCATTGAAGTGCTGCTATGGCTAAAAAAATGTTACTATAAAAATGTCAAATTATTACGGAACCTCTTTGTGGGTTAGGTGTTTTCCGGGTCCTATCTCCTCAGTTTATTGAGTCCCACCGGGCTCTGCTATAGCCTGCCTTTGTGGCTAATACACAGGAGTTACTGTTAAAATAAGATCTATGGCTTTCTACCTCACACAGCCCTGAAGAACCTCTGGAACTCTTAAAACCAGAACTGTTATAGTCAATGATAATATTAGATGAAGTAGGTATAAAAACACTCTATTGATGGAGACCATACCTGATTGCCAGAAAAATAGTGGCTCTTCAAAATCCAAGTGCATATTTAATTTGCATCTTTATATCCTACACTCTAGTTGGTCTGCCATTTCCCTTGAGCATGCAAACTGTGGTATCTTTCTGCCAGATTTAACCAAGGCAGTGCTTTTACGATATAAGGTGGGGCAAAGCAGGTTTACAGTTGTTCATATGGGGAATAATATAATAATTAATAAATAATAATACAAGAATAAACTATGTTTCACATACTCACAAGTATAAACCTACCTTTGCTCCACCCCGTGTAACTCATTAAACAAGCCAGCACAAGATGGCACAAGAGCAGCAGTCCTGCCTTTTGTGTGGTTATGACTAGAAATGTTAGAAAATCACATTTTACATTTTATAGGCCACATTGAGAGACAGATAATGATAATTGAGAAACAATAGGGCAATGGGATAAATGCTATGGTAGTTATGGAGGAGGGAGTGGCCACAAGAGAAATTAGGTCATAAGGAAACTGAACTTTGTAAAGAGGAGAGAAGTTAATCAAGAGGATGGGTAAGGTAGCAATGTCAGAGGATGCTATAGTGGGCTAGCATTCTCCAGAGAGGTTGTAAGAAGAGGAACTCAAGGAAAATGAAAATAGAGGAACCAAGATGGCAGCATAGGTAAAACACCTATCTTGCCGTTATACTCAACAATGTTAATACTACAACTTAATGAAAAACAAACACCTTCCAGAATCACCAGAAAGCTCGCTGACTGAAAATTCCACAAATAAAAGTGAAGGTAAGACACTGTGACTCAGAGGAGCGGCGGCGGACAGCGTTGAAAGATTTGCACGGAGAGAGGTTTGGAGCGCGCTCCAGTGGAGAGGGAGGGCGGCTGAAAACCGGCCAGTTTTCTCGAACGGGGAGACAAAGACGTCCCACTGGACTGATTCTCCAGCTCTGGACGATGTCCAGGGAACCCACTATCATACGGGGTGAAAACTGGACTGTGGGAGGGCACGCCGAAACTCGGGTGCTGCAGGGGTCTCCCGGCTTGTGGAGAAGGAAGCTTGCATGAACAGCTCAGCTGCGTGACCGCGCAGAGAGCACTCTGCGACTTGCTCTCTCATTCAGAAAACCGTCAGACTGCTTTGTTTTACGACCCTGGGTGAGACATTGGGCGTGCAGACTCATTTGGGGAGAGTCTGAATTCCCCGGCAGCCAGTGGAGCTCGGCAGCGGCTCTCTCTCAGAGGTGCTGGCGGCCATTGCCCCCTGGGGCTGCATAGGGCGCAGCTAACGCTGTCTGCTTGGCCTGTAGACTCCGCCCATCCAACCCGAGCACAGTTGAACTTCACAGACAATTGGCCTGGAGGTCAACCCCTCCAAGTGCTAACAGTGATTAACTTGAGCTTAACTTCAGCAAGACTGTGCAACCCATATCCACCTCAGGTAACTGGAGAGGTTGAGCCACTGTCCCTAGTAGGAAGTCTACCACACAAAGCTAATTGACCAACTCAGGGAAGCAGCCACCATGCAGAGACATGGAAAGAAATCAGATGTGAAAGAAATGGAGGAAAAAAAACGACTGGACATGGAATTCAAAACCATGGTTATAGAGCTTCTCAAGAGGCTCCAACAAAAGGTCTAGGCCTATAAGGAAATAAGCGAGACCACAAAGGAAATAAATGAGTCCTACAAGGAAATGAATGAGACCCTCAAGAATATGAACAAGACCTGCAAGGAAATGATCAAGACCAACGTGGAAATGAAGGAGACCCTCAAGGATATAAAGGAGACTCTCAAGGATATGAAAAAGGACCAACCAGAAATTAAGCATACACTGACTGAAATAAAAAATATTATACAAAGACCTAAAAGTGCTCTGGAGCACCCCAAGAACCAAGTTAAAGATTTGAAATACAAAGAGGGAAAATCCACTCATCTGAAAAAGCAAGAAACCAAAAGAATCCAAAAAATTGAAGATAGTGTAAGGGGCCTCTGGGACAACCTTAAGCATACCAACATCCGAATTATAGGGTTTCCAGAAAAAGAGAGAGAGCAAGACAATGAAAACCTATTTGAAGAAATAGTGACTGAAAACTTCCCACACCTGGTGAAAGAAATTGACTTAGGAGTCCAAGAAGCGCACTGAACCCCAATATATAGGAACCCTAAGAGGACCACACCAAGGCACATCATAATTAAAATGCCAAGAGCAAAAGACAAAGAGAGAATAATAAAAGCAGCAAAAGAGAAACAGTTGGTTACCTATAACGGAGCACCCATACGATTGTCAGCGGATTTCTCAACAGAAACGATGCAGGCCAGACGGGAGTGGCAAGAAATATTCAAAGTGATGAACAGCAAGAATCTACAACCAAGATTACTCTATCCAGCAAAGCTATCATTCAGAATTGAAGGCCAGATAAAGTGCTTCGCAGATAAGAAAAAGCTAAAGGAGTTCATTACCACCAAACCAGTATTATATGAAATGCTAAAAGATATTGTTTAAGAAGAGGAAGAAGAAAAAGATAAAAGTGTAAATTAGGAACAACAAATACACATCTATCAACAAATGAATCTAAAAATCAAGTGAATTAATAAGCTGATGAACAGGATAAACTGGTGAATGTAACAGAATCACGGACATAGAGAGGGAATGGACTGACAACTCTTGGGGAGAAAGGGGGTGTGGGAAGTGCAGCAAGAGACTGGACAAAAATCTTGCAACTATGGGAGAGGACAGTGGAGGGGGTGAGGGCGGAGGGTGGGATGGGTATCAGGTGGAGGAGAACTATGGGGGGGGGAAGGGAACAATGTAATTAATAAACTGAACAATAAAGATTAAAAAAAGAAAAAAAAAGAAAATGAAAATAGAATGGCACACTAATTATAGTGAATACAAACTTATCATGTGCAGGCACTGCCCTAAATGCTTTCCGTAAGTCAACTAATTGAATTTTCACAATAACCCAGTCAGATAGGAATGATTAACATCGCCACTATACTTATTAAAAAAAACAAAAACAAAAGAAGAAGAAGCAGCATAGAAAGTTTTTAAGTGACTTGCTTAAGTCACATAGCTAACAAGAGGCCCAGCTGGGAACTGAACCTGGAGACTTCAGACCCAAGCCCACACACTTGACCATGATACTGTATTGTCTCTTTCAGACATGGGTGACAAATTAAGATGATTTCTCCGAGTATATTGTATGAAAAAGTGAGTTAGTCAAGTCTTTGTTTAAAGTCAACACCTGAGTAACTGATATCACAACAGTTACAGGAGAGTTGACAAGTAAAAGAAGGCACACAGGTTCATGTTCGTGGACATCAGGTAGTAAAATTGAATAAGGGAAAATAATAGTAAAGGCCTCATCTAGGAATTTTGGATTTATATTAGAAAAATTGTTTCTTTTAAAAGTTTTATTCTGGAGGACACCAAGATGGTGGCATAGGTAAACACCTATTGTTCTGCACCGTGCAACGATTTAAGAACTACAACATAACAGCAGAACAGACAGCACCCAGAATCGCCAGAAAGCTGGCTGAATGAAAACTCCACAAATAAAAGTAAAAGTGGTACACTGAGACTCAGGAGCGGCGGGAGCATAGCCTTTCAGACGGAAACAGGTTAGGAGCCATCCTGGTCGCGCGCGCGGGCTGGGGCTGGAGCAGTAACCCTGGTCGGATTTCTCCAACGGGGAGGGTGGAGACATCCCACTGCACAGACTCCCCAGTGCCAGGCGAGGTCCGAGGTCTGGGGGACTCACCCTGGAAGCGGGGCGTGGCAGAGGCTCCTAGTCTGCTAGAAATCCGGAGGCAGGGAAAAGAAGTTTCCGCGAAAGGGTCGTGCCAACCCGCGACTTGCCCCCTGGAAACTTGTCTCCTGGTTCCAGAAACCATCTATTTTACAACCCTGCGCTAGACTTTTGGTGTGCAGGCACATTTGGGGAAAGGCAGAGTTGTCTGGCAAGGGGAAGAGACTAGCGGCTTTCTCTTGGAGGTGCCTGCAGCCATCCCCATCCAACATAGACCCGCATGCACGAGCACCGCATAGGACTGAGGCTCCCTGCACAGCTCAGAGACTCCGCCCATCCAACCTGAACACGGTCTCCCTTCACAGCCAATTGGCCTGGAGGTCAAACCCTCCTAGGGCTAACAACAACAAGCTGGGTTTAAATTTAAAAATACTGAATACAACCCATAAAGGATTGCAGTAAGAGTACCCACCTTGGGTAACTGGGGAGGCTGAACCACTGTCCCTTTGAGGATATCTACCACATAAAGCAGCCACCATGCAGAGATATGGGAACAAATCAGGTGTGAAAGAAATGGAGGAGAAAAGACGACAAGACATAGAATTCAAAACCACGGTTATAAGGCTTTTCAAGAGGCTCCTACAAAAGGCCGATCAACTTAATGAGAATTACCAGGAAATAAATAAGACCAACCAGGAAATGAATGAGAATTACAAGGAAATGAATGAGAACCTCAAGGAAATGAATAAGACCCTCAAGGAAATGAATAAGACCTCTGAGGATACGAACCAGACCCTCACGGATTAAAAAAAGAACCAACTAGAAATCAAGCATACACAGACTGAAATAAAAAATATTACACAAAGTCCTAAAAGCAGTCCAGAGGGCCACAAGAACCAAGTCAAAGATTTGAAATACAAAGAACCAAAATCCACTCAGCTGGAAAAGCAAGAAACAAAAAGAATTCAGATAATTGAAGATAGTGTAAGGGGCCTCTGGGACAACCTCAAGCATGCCAACATCCGAATTATTGGGGTCCCAGAAAAAGAGAGAGAGCAAGTTAATGAAAACCTACTTGAAGAAATAGTGACTGAAAACTTCCCCCACCTGGTGAAAGAAACTGACTTAAAAGCCCAAGAAGTACACAGAACCCCAAAATATAGGAATCTAAAGAGGACCACACCAAGACATATCATAATTAAAATGCCAAGAGCAAAAGATAAAGAGAGAATATTAAAAGCAGCAAGAGAAAAACAGTTGGTTACCTACAGGGGAGCACCCATACGATTGTCAGCGGATTTCTCAACAGAAACATTGCAGGCCAGATGCAAGTGGCAAGAAATATTCAAAAGAATGAATAGCAAGAATCTACAACCAAGATTACTCTATCCAGCAAAGCTATCATTCAGAATTGAAGATCAGATAAAGTGCTTCGCAGATAAGAAAAAGCTAAAGGAGTTCATCACCACCAAACCAATATTATATGATATGCTGAAAGATATTCTTTAAGAAGAGGAAGAAGAAAAAGGTAAAAATATAAATTATGAACAAATACACATCTATCAACAAATGATCATAAAAATCAAGTGAATTGATAGGCTGATGAACAAGATAAACTGGTGAATATAACAGAAACATGGACATAGAGAGGGAATGGACTGACAATTCTTGGGGAGAAAAGGGTTGTGGGAAGTACAGCAAGAGATTGGACAAAAATATTGCAACAATGGGAGAGGACATTGGGGAGGGGGAGGTGAGGGTGGAGGGTGGGATAGGTACAGGGTGGAGGGGAGATATAGGGGGATAAAAAAGGGGAAACAATGTAATTAACTGAACAATAAAGGGAAAAAATAAAAGTTTTATTCTGTAATTGACAAATATCTTTTTTAGATATGCAACTTTACAAAGGTTCTAGATTAAATAGCATTTAAAATACTTTATTGTCACAACATACAAATGAATAAATCACTGATTTTGAGTAAGTGTCCAATTTGTGAATGATTCTTTCAACTTATGCCCCTTGGACAAAAGTGATATTTACTTTTAGGTGTGGATGTAGTTACTGCAGTTTTCAGGAAATGTTATTGAATTGCCAGAGATATTATTAAATCAGTGTAGATTTGGCTGGAAGATACTTTTAAAAGCATTTGACAATGCTCCTTCACTTGTAACAACTAACATCATTGAAAAGGTGGGAGGAAGACTTTTAGGCAACATAAGTACATATTTTTCAGAACTTTTCCTTGTTTCTTTTTTATTGACAATGAATATGATGTATTATTTTAAATAGAAACAAATGTAATGTTTTAGCATTCATCTTTAGTGAAATAGTTTAAGGGGAAAAACATTTTTATAGACAAGTTTAAGTTGAACAATTGCCAAGGACCCAAAAAGACAGGCTACTTCATCTGCCATATCTGAGGCATTGTCTCTACAATGTCCAAATAACTGTTTAGTTCAATTAACCACTCAATTCCCCGATCAACTAGGGAAAACTAACCATGTGGCTAAATTAACCTGTTTTTATTTTCTTCTCTCATCTTCCTCAATTAAAAGTACCCATTTGTAGAGAAAGCAGATGTAGCAGCTCTTATGAACAATAAAATGTGTTTTAGTTAACGATGGTACAGGAAGTCAGACCTTAGTAACTTTTAAAGTGCAATGAGTTCAGGCAGATGATTTTACTGTTGTACATCAGGTTCCCTGGGAAACAGACTCTGGAGGAAGTTAGAGAGTTTTCTTGGGATCAACATCTGTGGAAAGAGGGAAAGGAAGCAGATATTGGCAGAAGTTGGGCTCTGATTCTGTGTCACCAAAGGCCTCAGGCGACCTGTAGAGGGTGCTCCTCAGCAGTGTACCAAGTTGGGGCAAGAGGACCTGGCCTGTGCAAGCCCGTGCAAGCCAGTCATTGGATACTGTGGGCCTAAAGGCTCTCTCAAGCCAAGGGCAATTCCCAGAAAAGGTGGACAGCTGAAGGCGTTCCTTCCCAGCAGCTGAGAGAGTAAGTCCTTTGGTCTTGAAAGGGAAATCTGAGTAACATACATCAGTACTTTCCATAGTAACTGTCTAAAATGTTTTGACATTTTAAGAAAAAAATCAAAATAATAAAAAATAATTTCTCCATTTATTGTGGACATTTAAGTTATACTCTGTACAGTTGTCACAGTTGTCTCATTTGTACAAAGGCAATAAAGCTAAAAGAGATTTTGTTACCTGAATAAGCTTTTTTTGTATAAAAAAGAGAAAGAACTCCTATATTTAGTTATGTACTGGTTATCAAGAGAAAATATGTGTTTTATAATAGATAAAGTGATTGGACTAATAATAGATAAATAAAATGAGCCAGTTTTAGTATTAGTCTTAATGTTAGGAACTTAACATATACTTTAGTCTGTGTTATTCCCCTGTGAGGACAGTACTGTTGTCCTGATTCTACTGATAAATACACAAACTCAGAGAGGTTAAGTGGCTTGTCCAAGATCACTTAGCTACTTAGTGGTGTAGACATGACTCTAAGCCAAGCTTGTTCAAATATAAGTTTTTTTTTCTTGGTCCTATACTGTGTTGTTGGTTCTGACCCTTGAACCTTAGCCAAAGATTTTCTGTTTCAATAGAAAACTTTCTACCCTAGTTTTACCTGTTTCCTTATTCAGTATTGTGTCCTTAAAAAACTCAGAAATCTTACTTTAAACTGAGTGTATACTGCATTTGACCTTATCACAATTTCTATAGGTAAAAGGCAAGATTTTGTCTCCACTTAAGCAGGACTGTAGTGCTGATGATAGGGACCCAGACCTATGGAAACAGGTCTGTTCTGGGATTACTTTTACCCTATATCTCTTCCCCCATCTAATAGATGATTTGGCAGGGAATAGAAGCTCATGCTGCTACAATGTGGTGTGAGACAGAGGTGAAACTGATTCCAAGTCCTGTGTTACTTCCCCCTTCAGTGGGATTAGCACACAGAAAGAAAAGTGTGTGTGTGTGTGTGTGTGTGTGTGTGTGTGTGTGTGTGTGTGTGAAGTACAGAAACAAACTAGCCTTTGAATGACCCTCCATTATAATGATCTTACTTATTATGAGCAAATTTTGGAACCAGTAGAAAGAAACCATTTGAATGGCTATTAGGGAAAATATAAGTAGATACACTTGAAGTATGTGACATTTGAAATGAATGTATGCCTCATTTAGATTTGAATAACTTCTTGTGGGCTTCTAATTTTATTATAATGTCTGAACTATACTGTGTTCTATATTCTGGGAGTGAATAAGATTGACTGCCCCCCTCCCCAGTTGATTCAAGTTACAAATAATACAACACTTCCATTGCTCTGCATGTTGGCTTCCTCTGGTTTGCTGTTGATAGCACAATTGAAATAGACAAGGTTCTCTTGTTCCTTTGCTTATTTTAATAGGGTACTGCTTGTGGTGAATAACCCAGGAAAATTTAAAGATATTTGTTAGATTTTCAGATAATATTTTATCTTCTATAGTAAAAAATGGACTAAGGAGAGGCATTGTAGTATATGTAGTCTTTTATATAAAGAAGTGAATGTCAAATAATCACAACCTGAAGTATTTCATAAGCATTTTCTCAAGCAACTATTACTTTATTCATTATGTCTTTGGTTTTTAGTTCAATATTAATTTAATGGGGGATTTTGAGAACAGTTGGGTGGAGCAGATATTTCTGTGTCATTGATTCATTGTCCCATAAATATTGTATAGCTGCATTATAAATTATTTGGGACTTTAGTATTAAAAACAGATGACAGTATATTTGCTTTTTGAAATGTAGAAATAAGGATATCATTATATAAACATAAAGATTTTAATACATCATGAACACATATGCATTCATGAGTGTTCATTTAACAAGTCACTCAGCTTAAAAATACATATTCACAATTTATCAGCATTAATCTAAACATCTATAAACTGGATTATAATACTTGTGCAATAGTCAAGACTAACTAAGCATTTGTTATTTTTATTGTTCTGGGTATTAAAATGGTCACAAGACTATAGTAATACCATTTCATATCTATACTTACATATATTAGCTATGCTGACACTGACAATTATAAGTGAAATAATATGAGTGAAAACCACATTAAATATGCCTTTGAGTTCTCTATTTTCCTACAATGAAGTCAGAAATCAAGTACTAATATCATATCTTGAGAACTCATAAAAGTAGAACGATTTAATAAAGACTTTCAGGTTTCAGCATTATTTTAGATCCCAATAGTATTAGAATGAGGTTTTGTGTGTTATTCGAGTCTGTTGGCCCAAGTCTTTCAGGGAATGCTCATTTCCTAAAACCTCTTTATGGGCTAAACATAAGCGTTTATAGCAGGATTCACACGCACCTCTGCTTCTAGGGCAGGGATCCTAAAGTCTTATGTGTACAGAGGCAGGAAGTACTTGGATACCAGCGGGCGACTTGGCTGTTACATAGTGGGGAGTGATGGAAACTGGCACCAGCTGAATGGGCAGGCCTAGTCTGAAGAAAGCAGCTGGGTTTGTGATCATTTGGGAAGGTAGTGCCACATTCTCCACATCTGATTTTCTTTTTCTTTCTTTTTTTTTTTTTTTTTTTAAGAAAACCTATCTTTATTTCCCTCCAAAATAACTTTCAGGCCATAGAGCTTCATTTAAGAATCTCTGTCTTCTTTTTCTACCCTCCACATGTGATTTTCAAGAGGAGACAAACTATGGATGTTTTTGTAAAATTTCTTATTTTTAGAATACCAAGTGGGCCAAATCAATCCCGTGCGTGTGCTCCATGTGGCCCAAAGGCCTCCCGTGTTCACATTTCCCTCTGGGTCACGGGAAACTGAAGTCCTGGTTCGTCTTCCATTTTACATGTGTGGGTTTACGTAGTTTGAGTAGGAAACTGATGAACTTAACAGAGTCTTCAGAATAAAATCAAACTTTGGTACATTTAAATTTTCTTCTTCAAGTGTGAAAAACATAGTGACCCTCCAGTTTTCTAGTGTAAACCATGTAAATGTACTTTTAGCCAAAGGAGGGTGGGGGTAGAGTTGTTTGGAATCCTGTTTCATTTGGAATATTGTGTTTTATTATTGATTGCTCCAGAATTGGATACCAAATTTCCTCCCACTTCTATCTCACTATGAGATTTCCTGTCCTGATTCAAGCCTTTGTGGCCAGTTTTTATCTGATCATCTGTCTGTCTGATATTCCTGATATGTTTTTATAACATTTAAAACAGAAAGTGTAAGTGTTATTTATAGAAAGCAAGCTGGTTAGCGGTGAAGGGTCTCCTGTGATTTCTCTAGTTGTTTTCATGTTCGCCTGATACTGGCTTCTAGAACAGAAGTCTGGGAACTAAACGTTAGACCACGGAACATAGATTTCTTTCCTTTCCAAGTCCGCCTGCAGGGGCAGAGAGGAAAGATGAATGAGAATGGAAAATAGATGCTTGCAGCTGAGCAGGAGGCTAATTATATTAATTTCAGACTCAACCCAGCTTGAAGACAATATAATAATCTATAAAAAATGGAATGCCAACAAGGAGCCAAACTACTATTACCATTTTTTTTTCTTTTTAAGAGCACAATATGTTATAGCAATCAGGAGCTCATAAATTGCCCTTACAAGCAGTTTAGAAAAAGACACTGTGTAAAACCTACTTAGAATTGGAAATTGTGGGGAGATTCTTTTCTCAGTTGCACCTTAGGTAGTTTTTCCATGTGTTGATTTCTCAGTGGAGAACATGGGAATTCCACTGTGCTTCTTGAACATGGGATGGGTGAGGAGGGGTCAGGATGCAACTGAGTTATTTTAAATATTGGGGAGGCAAATGTACTCTTTAGTCATGTTCCCTTATTGTATATGTGAGTACAGAGAACCATCACATTTCCTCTCATTTGTACTAAGATACCTGGCATTAAGAAGTAAGTAGGGATGAGGATGGGGATAAGTAGAAGGGAGTCATGAAACATTCTAGTTTTCTCCAACACATATCTCTCCCTTCCTTCACTAGGAAAACTTCCGGTTCCTATCATTTATCAAAAATACTAAGAATCACCCAGCTGGTATTTTTCAGTGGTTGAGCGTCAATCTATGTATCAGGAGGTCATCACCATTTGATTCCTGAACAGGGCACATGCCCAGGTTGTGAGGTTGATCCCCAGTAGGGGGCAGGCAGGAGATAGCCTATCAATGATTCTCATCATTGATGTTTCTATCTCTGTCTCCCGCTTCTTCACCCTTCCTCTCGGAAATCAATTACAATATTTTTTAAAACATACTAAGAACACCAGGTAAAAATACTGATGAGAACTGTTGACACCTCTAAACAGAGGAATATTCTTCACAATATTTACAGCAGGCAAGAAAATCGTTTAGAAAGTGGATCTCTCCTTAAACTTAGCAAAAGTGGATCTTTCCTCAACTTGGCAAAAATTGTGCAAAATATTATTTATATTCAGTATGATTTTGTCCTGCAAACATATGCAATCATGTCAATGACTCTTTTTATTAAATGATGTGAATACTTATATTTCATTACTGCAAAGAAGCACATGATCCTACAAGTCCATGAAAATTTTCAAGTAAATTTTATTACCTCTTCACCTGTGCTCAGAAAAATTTATTAGGTACTTGCTGATGGTGAGTAATACCTGTTTATTAAGCTGATTTTCAGGCTGCTTACATGAGAGCTTTCATAATTAGCTTTAGTACTTTAGGATTTAAGCTTAAACAGAGATTGGGCATTCATAAATTGAATCAAGTGATCATAGACTAAGAGGGAAGAAAAATGTTTGTTTATGCATTTTGGCCCACCACCCCTCCCTTCCCTTTAACCCCAGGAGCTTCACCATAAGGAAGCACATATTTAGAGTTAGAACCTCTAGTGCCAGAAAATTTCTACTTCATGTCTTGGCTAACCAGTGAGGATAATCAGCACCTTGTCTCTCTTAAAAGTGGCGGGGTACATTTGTAAAGTGTTGAAAGGGAAGTATACAGAGCTTACAGGTAGAGCAGTCTCAATTATCTGGCCTCCTGAAGATTTTGAACTTAAGTTGTTTTCAATTGTCAGGGTAAATGAATTGGCTACTTTACCAATTTTCCAGCTAATACATACAAATTACAAGTTCATACCCTGAAACATAAAAATTGGCATTATTCATAGCAGTGTTCATTTTGTATAGTCTCATGGTATCTTTACTGAAAGAAAAATAAAATCTCTTTCCCTGTTTGGTAAGCCTATCAGCTGTTCAGTATATTAATGTTAAAAAGGCAAGCCACTCCGGCCAGAGTGGCTCCATTGGTTGGGCATCACCCTGTGCACTGAAATGGTGCCAGTTTGTTTCCAGGTCAGGGCACATTCCTGGGGTTTCAGGCTTGATCCCTGGTAGAGGGTATGTAGAAGGCAGCCTATTGATGTTTCACTTTCACCTCTCCCCTCCCCCCCCTCTCAAAGTCAATAAAATATATTTTTAAAAAGGAATAACTAAAGTTTACTTTAAAAAAAAAAGGCAAGCCATTTAAAGACTCAGATTTAAATCTACTGGAAAATAATCCAATCCCAAGATTTTAAATTACTGCCTAAATTCAAACAATTGCAGCGAGCCTCCAGTGTATTTTGCAATTTTATGTGGAAAATAATAGGATTGTTTATGCCTTATGTCACTGTTTAAAAGTGTGGTCCCTCCAGTACCTCCTCAGATGATTAGTAAAAGCATCACCTTTTGGGATTCTGTCAGAAACTCCATTGTCTTTGAACAGGCTCAATTTGAAATCCAACACTAGTATCTTGGAAATGCTCAATGGGAGGAGATACTTTGGGGTATGGTGGAAATAGCCAGCACTTAATAAATAGACCCCATCCTGATTTTAGCTGATTCCAAAATTTTTTGTTTCTCATAAATTCACTTCTTGATTATGTCATAGAATCAAAAGTCAAAGTAGTATAAAATACTTTAAGACAGTTTTTCTAGTGAATTTAAATAAAAATATGTTTTTTGTCTTTAAGCTACCTCTGTTTTCTAGGAGAGTGGAACTGATAGTTCTGTGGATGGTACAATTGGAATATTTTGGATTTTAGCTGTGGTTGCCCATCAGCTGTGTGTTTGCACACATATCAGGCTGTAGATTGCCAGCCATTGTTAGTAATATACCCAAACCTTTAAAAAAATTTTTGGTATTTCCTTTCTTCCACCCCTCCTTTCTCCTCAGTGGTTGGTCCATTGTCATCTTGTTACCCAGGTATTTACATCAGACAGACTATAGAGAAGACTGAGCAGGATGGTATGGGGAATGGAAGAACAGAACCAGCATGGCTCTGCTCCTTCCCAGAAGTCACTGCTCCCAGTGCAAAAATCCTCAGGCAATGTCCAGGGGAGACAACTGCAGGTTTTCAGGGGCCTTTGGCAAGCAAAGATCTGAGATCTCTTTCATGATTCAGATAGTTGGATATGGATTTTGATGCTGAAGAAAAAGGCAGAATCATTTCAATCCACATGCAGCTAATGGCAGCACTCATAGCTGTCAGTCATTATTGAAATCTTATGCAGCATCCAGTGAAGTGCAGATACTCTCAGATGTTGCCTTGTTTAATCCTGATGACAGTCTTACAGGGAACTTTGATGACCATTACCCCCAACTGACAGATAAAGATGCCGGCACTTATAGAGAGCTTACGGAACTTGTCCATGGTTATTCTTCAGGTAATTGGTGGTAAAAGGACTCCACCTTGCCTCCAAAACTCATGCCATTAACTTGGCCATGTGTCCTCTAAACTGTCTAATCCACTCACCAGTATGTACAATGCATTCCACAGTGTTAGTTTCTGCATCTTGTCACTGACTTTCATGGTGACAGTGTGATAAGCAGGCATTGCTCTTTTTTCCATTGGCAGAATGTTTAAGATATATTGCTCTTAGATGGTGTACAAGAGATTTTTGCAATTGATATGTGAAATTCTATCTCCATGTTTGCCTTAAGTAAGAATCAAATAGAATGTCTTTTTCTTTCTTTCCTCTTAAACTTGTGATTACACTTGTATTGGAAGATATGTCATGACAGATGGGATCTTAAAATAGTGTTCACAAATCTGTTCATGAGTTAAAATTATAGAAGTACTTAATACCAACCAGATTTTTCAATGACACACTACAAATTAAAGATGTTAGTGTTGAAAACTACTTAGGTGCTTAGCTTTCAAACTAAATTAACCAGGTGTTATTTTCTGCTCGTTTCTTAGTGCTTTATAAGCTAAGTATTTACACAGGGTACTAAACTCTTGCCAGTAAAGTAGTTTTCTGATGGTCTCCCTTCTTCTCACTATCCTAACTGTCATCACTGTCTGAAATCTTTCATTCAAATTGTTCATTAGAGTAGGAACACATTTTAAAAATTCAATGATTTGAATGGGGGACTCTTGAAGTTAGCACAAGTTTTAATTCCAGGATATTTGAAAGAACAATTATATGGTTTTTACATGTAAGCAGTTATTTAAACTGAAGTAATAAAATATTTGTGAATATATCTTGCTTTAATGAATCACTGAGACATTTAAAAGCAAGCTCTGCATAGATATCTTAGAGGATGCTCTTGTTTGTTTTCTCTGAGGGAGTTATGGAGGGTTTGGGAGAGGCCAGGCATGTCTCATCCTCTGTGGCAGGGTTTCTTTCTAACTCTTGTCCTATTCACATCTTGGGCGACATAATTTGCTGTTGTAGGGACTGTCCCTGTGCATTGCAGGATATTTAGCATATTCAAATAGCAACCTCTGAGTAGGAACTGAAGATGGCAGCATAGGTAAACACCTATTTTGCTGCCCCCGACAACAATTCCAAAACTACAACTTAACAACAAAATAAACATCATCCAGAATCACTGGAAATTTGGCTGAGTGAAAATTCCACAGATAAAAGTAAAGATAGGACACTGTGACTCAGAAGAGTGGCAGAGTGCAGCCTTGAAGATACGCTCGGAGCGAGGTTCAGAGCTTTGAGGGCGCGAGGGGTGAGATGGGCGGCAGCAAACCCAGCTGGTTTTCTCCAATGGGGAGGGTGGAGATGTCCCACTGTACTGATTCCTCAGTTCCACGTGAGGTCCAGGGTCCAGGAAAGGCAAGCTAAAACCCGGACACGGCTGAAGTCTCCCAGTTTGAGGAGAGTGCACGTAGCTTGGAACAGCAGTTTGTGTGTAAACTTGGGGACAGAAGTGCACGATTGCAAAGGGAGGACTCGTGACTTGCTGACTTGCTGACTTGCTCCCTCCTTCTGGAGACCACCAGACTGCTTTGTTTTACAACCCTGGGCGAGTCTTTAGGTGTGCAGACTCATTTGGGGAGAGGCAGAGTTGTCTGGCAACGGGTGGAGACCAGCTGCTGCTTTCTCTTGGAGGTGCCTGCAACCATTACCCCCCAACACAGAGACCCACGCACATAGGGCCCATCCAACCTGAACAGTTTCCCTTCACAGCCAGTTGGCCTGGAGGTCAAACCCTTCTGGGGCTAACAACAACAAGCTGGGCTTAACTTCAAAAATACTGTACAACCCATAAAGCATTGCAGTAAGAGTATCCACCTCAGGTAACTGGGGAGGCTGAGCCAATGTCCCTTAGAGGACATTTACCACACAAAGCTAATCAACCAACTCAGGAAAGCAGCCAGAATGCAGAGACATGGAAAGAAATCAGGTGTGAAAGAAATGGAAGAAAAAAGACGACTAGACATATAATTTAAAACCACAGTAATAAGGTTTTTCAAGAGGCTCCTAGAAAAGGCCGATGAACTTAATGAGAACTACAAGGAAATGAACAAGACCTACGAGGAAATGAACAAGACCTACGAGGAAATGAAAAAGGACCAACTAGAAATTAAGCATACACTGACTGAAACAAAAAATATTATACAAAGACCTAAAAGCAATCCAGACATCTGCAAGAACCAAGTCAAAGATTTGAAATACAAAGAAGCAAAATCCACTCAGCCAGAAAAGCAAGAAGCAAAAAGAATCCAAATAATTGAAGAGAGTGTAAGGGGCCTCTGGGACAACCTCAAGCATACCAACATCAGAATTATTGGGGTGTCAGAAAAAGAGAGAGAGCAAGATAATGAAAACCTACTTGAAGAAATAGTGACCAAAAACTTCCCCCACCTGGTGAAAGAAATTGACTTAAAAACCCAAGAAGTGCACAGAACCCCAAAATATAGGAATCTAAAGAGGAACACACCAAGACACATCATAATTAAAATGCCAAGAGCAAAAGATAGAGAATATTAAAAGCAGCAAGAGAAAAACAGTTGGTTACCTATAAGGGAGCACCCATACGATTGTCAGCGGATTTCTCAACAGAAACGATGCAGGCAGACAGGAGTGGCAAGAAATATTCAAAGTGATGAATAGCAAGAATCAACAACCAAGATTACTCTACCCAGCAAAGCTATCATTCAGAATTGAAGATCAGATAAAGTGCTTCGCAGATAAGAAAAAGCTAAAGGAGTTCATCACCACCAAACCAATATTATATGAAGTGCTGAAAGATATTCTTTAAGAAGAGGAAGAAGGTAAAAATATAAATTATGAACTGCAAATACACATCTATCAACAAATGAACCTAAAAATCAAGTGAATTGATAATCTGATGAACAGGATAAACTGGTGAATATAACAGAATCATGGACATAGAGAGGGAATGGACTGACAATTCTTGGGGAAAAAAGGGAGGTGGGAAGTGCAGCAAGAGACTGGACAAAAATCTTGCAACAATGGGAGAGGACAGTGAGGGGGGAGGTGAGGGCAGAGGGTGGGATGGGTACCGGGTGGAGGGGAGCTATAGGGGAGAAAAAGGAGGGGGGGACAATGTAATTAATAAACTGAACAATAAAGATTAAAACAAACAAACAAAACATAACAAAACAAACAAATAGCAACCTCTTCCCAGTTGTGACAATCTCAGAGGGGTGGGTGATGGGGCGGTGACAGGAAGAGATTAACTAAAGAACATATATGCATATACACATAGCCTGTGGACATAGATAATAGTGTGGGAAGGCCTGGGGTGAGGTGGGGCTGGATGAAATGGGGCAAAGGGGGACTGGGACTGGGGGACATCTGCAATATTGTCAACAATAAAAAAGAAAACAAAAGAAATGCCCAGACATTGAGCAATATCTCCTAGGGGCAAAATCACATGAGGTTGAGAACCATTGCTCTCTGGTTGTCCAGATGAGAAACCAGGGTTAGAGATGAAACAAAATATTAGTTTTGTTGACGGTGAAGCTAATGTGGAGAATATGGCTAAGGTCTAAGGCCAAGATGGATTTATTTTTTATTTTATTTTCACATGTTTCTGCCCAGATGTTATTTTACCAGGTCTTCCATAACCATTCTATTAAAAAAGAGCATAACCCTGTGACCATCATTCTCACCATGCTCTATCTTCCCAGCCCCCTTCTCAACTTAACATTGTGTATTTAACTGTGTATTATCTTCCCCCATCAAAAAGTAAGCTAAATGAGAGCAGGAAATTTGTGTTTTATTTAATACTATAAACCCAGATCATAGATCAATGCCTGGCACATAATTTGTAATGCATGAATAATTATTGACTACATAAGTCGATTAGAGACACTTGCTATAAAAAAGTAAAAAGTGAGGATATTAAAGATTGCAAATATAGCTTAAAATAAATTGCTGAATGCAGAAGCACTGCTTCAAGTATGATAATTCTACCTAATGGTTTTAGAATTAATGATTCCATAATTGAGACTTAGGTTTTTCCCTCATCTGATGTAATTAGTTTTACCAGAGTCTATTTTTTCATGTCAGGCAAACAATGGCCCAGATGAGAGAAAGCTTTGAGCTGTAAAGAAATGAGGGAAAGCCCAGATGATGTATGAAATGAGAAAGCAATAGGAAAATACCAACACTTCTTATAAAAACAACAATTGAAAATGTGTCAGTAAGCAAAAGCTTATCATTAGGTGGTTTCCCTAGGAAGGTATGGAAGAACAAGCATCCTTTGAATGCTTAGTTTGTAGTTTCAAAACTAACAACTGAAGTTTGGGATTTTAAGCAAATAATTTATGCATTAAGAATTAAAAATTTTTATTTTAATTTTTTACTTATTTTGTACTTTTTTTCAGATCTCTGAAGTAGTAAAACTATTTAAATAGGAACTATTTAATAGGAAATGTGCATTTTATTATAAAGATAGAACACAAATCCTTCACTTAATTATAAGGCCCAGAAATGAATGGGCTAACACACTATAAGCTTAGCAAATATACATTCTACCAAATGTGTTTTGGTCTTGAAAAGTTATGGACATGTGTAGTGGTAAGGTGAAGAATGCAGCCCTTTCAGGCTGTGTACTGAACACACTGACATTTTACATGACAAGAATTACTAAACTGGCCATGGGAAGGTGCCAGAATTCTCTGGTATCATTAACAAAAAGGGCTGTGACAATTTATTTTTCAAAAATATTAATATTAAATTTGTTGTTGTTGGTTGACTAGAGTGCTCTCATGTTTTTCTTAATTATAATGCTATTTAGCTACTTCAAAGAACATAATGTTTCTTACTTTTAAACATAGGATCAATATATAGCTAATAAGAATCCTGGATTTTTTTCCTCCTTCCCCCTTACCTGCTTCCTGAGATATACATAAAATATGTCCGAAAAGTGTAAGATAGCCCCAGAGCTGTGGATTGGCATCTGTTTATTGTAGATTTGTAACACAACTGGAAGAACCAAAGTAAACATTCTATTATATTCCTTTATTTGCTGTGGCTTGGAGAGCACTTGATTCACCCAGTCTCACCCAGTGCATTAGTGATAGATTCTTGACGGAGGCCTAGACCTCATGACCTCTGTTATTCTCATCTTCTGTTTATGGCGTAATATGACCATATCTGATCTTTGAGGAGAATAACATTGGCCAACATCTAAGAGTCAGGGTTTTTACATAGTTTCATAATGATAATGGGATGAGTAGAGATGACAGAGAGCAAATAAATTTCAAAGAGCCCTTCTCTGAAATTCTGTATGATGGAACATTTTAGAAATATGTTTAATCAGTAGACATATTACGTTGCTAAATACAAAATGTAAGGTGGTATGGGGAAATACAAAGATGAGTATGATCTTCCCAGGCCCTCCAGGAAAACACAGCCTCTAATGATTTCTTCCTTGAGATGGTCCAGTGCAGCTATAGCTGCAGATCTTTCTGGAATGTTAGAGATTGAAGAAAAGCATGCTCTTGTGACTTTTGGATTCTCAACAGGATGGCTTACACTGTGTGGTTTGGCTGATAGTGTTTTTGTTCTTTAGAATTCATCCTCTCAAAAAAGTCAGGCGTGTATTTCATTTATTCCCTGATTTGTTTTATGTGGCTTTATACTTTCTAAGTACATTAACATCACTAAAAGAGCTTAAAAGTAGGATTCCAGTGTCAGAGATGAGGGAATAGAGCTTGCCTCAAGTAGCTGATGATTTTTCCAAATATGAAGTAAAACTTCCTCTTTCATTTTTATTCAAGTAGACAGCAATGTGACCAATATATTCAATGATAGCCTTATCTTCTGCAAAGCATAGATTCATGGACTGATAGGGTTTTAGAGTTTTAAAATTATTAGAGACTAGAGGCCCGGTGCATGGGATTTGTGCACTGGTGGGGGTGTGGCTTGTGGGGATCTGCCTGCTGGGGGAGCTGCTCATCCTGGTCAGCCAAGCAGCACTGCGCACTGACCACCAGGGGACAGCTCCTGTGTTGAACGTCAGCCTCCTGGTGGTCAGTGCGCATCATAATGATTGCTCGACCATTGCTCTGGTCGTTCCACCATTCAGTCGCTGGGCTTTTATTATATAGGATACTCTCCTGGACAACTGAATCAGTAGGCACTTAAATATACATCTTCCTTTAAGTAATTGAATAATAGGACTTCCACAGTCTTTTCTAACTTATTGGAATTTGGGTAAATCAATGTAGGGTTGAAATGATGCATTTGATCTATTTTGACATGTCCAGTTCATGGTAGTGTAAAGCTGAAAAATCAATTTTAAAACCTTTTAGTGGCCATATAGAAACCAATCATTTTATTGACTACTGAGCTATTTGAACTACAGACTTGTAATAGAAACTAACGATATGGATATAATTATGGATATAATGAAAGCAGTTGTCGATGGATTGTGTAGGGTTTTTTTCAATCATATTAACTGTGGTACCAAATCATTAGAGCAGAGTTAGAAGCAGGTTTTCCAGGAATGATTCCCAGATGTGAGTGAGCTCATTTTTATCATGTGATTAGAGATAACCCAATGTTTTAATGCTGCTGGAGCAAAAACCATGCCCCTCAGTAGAAACTTTAAAAAGACGGTGTTATTTAATTTTCTTCATTTTATCTGAAAATTATTTGAAAAGGTAGGCTATGAATTTTTTGTCATCCATAACATATTACAGCTCTCTGGAAAGCCTGTGTGAGAAATGCTTTTCAAAGCTTGCTGGGATAAAGTGGTGATCACAGCATCTGAACCGCAAAGAACATCTGTTTGCCAGCTCTGCTTTCTTTGACGGCTTGTAGGAGCACTTTAGGGAATGATTCTTTTTGTTTCTTGACAGGCTTCTGTGCTTAAGGCCAGACTGCAAAGATAACAATAAGGTGTGTATGTGTGTGTGTGTGTGTGTGTGTGTGTGTGTGTGTGTGTGCAAGCACACACGTGTAGAGCATGCTCAGGTCATAAGCATAGCCACATAAGAATATGTTCTGTTTCTGCAGATAATTTGAAAGTTCTTGGTACTTTCACATATGTGTAGATACCCTCAACTTGAAAAATTATTTATTTGTCTCTTCTCAGAATAATAATTTAGCACAGTAATTCTCAATTCTGGTCACACTTAAAAATACCTGAGGCATCTTTAAAAATACTGATGCCCACATTCCACTCCCAGAACAATTAAATCAGTCTCTAGGGGGTAGAGGTTGAACTATTTTTGAAGCTTCCCATGAGATTCTAGTGAGTACCACTCATAGTACATCAAAAAGATATTAAAGCTTCCAATAATTAGCTTTATAACAAATAAATGAATGTAGATATGATTTTTCTCCTAGTTTTATATTGAAAACATCCAAAGGTTTTCCCTTATATAAGTCAAATTAAAAAAATGATAATAGTATATTAGGTCTTTAATAACAAGAAATAATATTCTTAAGCAGACAACTCATTTCTGTATTTCTTCAAAATTTTAAAATTATTTTTTAAATTTTATCTTTATTGTTGAAAGTATTATAGCTGTCCCCATGTTTCCTCCCATATGCTTCCCTCCCACTGCGTGCTTCTCTCCCCCGGACCTCCCTCTCAGGTCTTTACCACACTATTGTCTGTGTCCATGGGTTATGCACGTATGCATGTAAGTTCTCTGGTTAATCTCTTTCTATCATCCCCTCCTCACTTCCCTCTGAGATTCTCCAGTCTGCCCATGTTGTTTCTCCTCTTTAGAGAAAACACTGAACATAGTACTATTTATGTTTCTGAGAGGCCAAGGACCTGCCAGGCAGGACCTCATCACTCCTCTTTCTTCCAATCTCCTCTGTTGTTCCCTCCCATTATGCATCCTACTCTAGCCACATAGTGTGCCCTTTAATGGCTTGAATGGAGCATTGCCCTGCCTGTGGCTGGGTTGCTGGACTACCTGTCACAGCCCTTTGCCCTCAGTCTGTAGACCACCTCCCAGCTTCCACAGTCCTTTGCTCCCCTATCAGCTGAGTTTTCATTAGAAAGAACAACTTTGTTGTATTCCTCCCTACCTGGATACTATAATTTGCTCATGGTAGAAAGACACGCAATACGTTATTACATTAGGAAATTTTGGAAAAGGAAATAATGGATAAAATCCCCAAGTTTCATTCAACTGTAATAAAAGTTCACTCTGTAGATTTATTTCAAGAATTGCATTTTCTTCATGTCACATTTCTACATCTGAAATAAGTTATGCAAGGTAATATCTGATTTCAGGGGTCCATCCCAGCTGTAAACCCATAGATAAGTTGCTGATGTTTGTGTTTTAGAGGAAAGAGATATCAGAGGTAGTTCAGTTTCTTTTAAATATATAAGATAATTTCTTCTTTTCTACTAATCCATTGAATTAGATTCAACTAATGGAATTATTTCTTTTAATTGGGATGACAGTTTTTAAATTTTATTATTTTCCCCCACAAATGGTAAATAGCTATTGTAATTTAGATTTGTGCATTTCTTTCCTGCACAAAGAATAAAGCCCCACAAAGGGCTTACAAGGATTAAAGTTTTGCCTGAATCATTGTTGATTACTAGGAAAATCTTATAAATTGCCTTTCCATATTTTAGCTCAGACTCTGACTCATAGCTCATCACTGACCAACCTTAATTGGGGCAACAACCATGCTATTTTAGGTTTTCTTTGTGCTGATGTATGCAATGAAGCCTGGAGGTCACGTAAGGTATACAATGAGGTCATTAGACTAGTATCCAAACCACTCTGGGGCTGCTTCCTGGGAAAAGCCTGACAAAAAGGTGCATCCCAGATGGGAAGAAGAAGCTACAAGATGAGATGAAGGTGTTCACAATGAAGTAGGGCGAATAGTTAAGGTGATAAAAAGGGATTTTTTTAAACAAAAGCCAGATGCCAAAGACCATGTAATAGTAAAGATTCAGTATTTATTGTTGCTTACAACATTGAGTGCAGTTTTCTTTCTCTAATCCTAAAGAGCTTTGTTAGAAACATTAACTATGTGTCTACCACATCAATCATTGTCACCCAATCTTATTTTATTCTATCTCTGCTATAGCGCCAACATTTTTCTGTTGATTCAGCATATTTACTTTTTGTTCTCTTGGATATAAAAGTGTTACTCTTTTTCATGCTTTCGTTACCCTGTCTAAATTCTGTTTTGTGGTATCTTCTCTCTTCATTTTATACTTTCTTAACCCTGTTATTAGGTATACTTTTTTGCTCCAGATGAAAATTAAGAATGCAAACTGATTAAAGACATATTATTTCTTCTGTAGTAGTTGTGCACTGAGCATACCAATAAGCAGGTTTTGTTTTTTGTTCAATGTCATTAGGACTCAGGCCCAAACAAAGGGCAGTAATCAGCAGCATCTACATCTTCTCTCTGTGTTTGGACCCAGCTGTAACTAGGATTTTTGTACTGACTTCATTGGGGAAAGCTGGCTGTGTAGCAAATTTGGCCAACCTTACCCTGAACCAAAAGAGTTTGTATAAAATGTTGGCTGTGTACCAGAAGACCAGATGATTGCCTGGCCCAGAAGGAAGAATTGTTAGCAATGATGACCTCCTGTTTTCCAAAAAGCCAATGTTATGACTTCCCCCACTCCTATGACCTCCAGAAGGCAGGCCATATCTGATTCATCTAATGGCTGTGTTGAAAGCAACAATGCGAATGGACCATAGGCAAAGTGCAGTTTTCAAAATATGGATACTCACTGTTTGTCGATGTTTTCACAAATGTATTGAATTGGTAACATGCCGTATTTTTAGTCAAGTCACTTTTTTTAACACTCTTTTTTAAAATATATTTATTGATTTCAGAGAGGAAGGGAGAGGGAGAGAGAGATAGAAACATCAATGATGAGAAAGAATCATTGATCGGCTGCCTCCTGCACTCCCCATTCTGGGGATTGAGCCCACAACCCAGGGCCTGTGCCCTTGGCCAGAATCAAACCTGGGACCCCTCAGTCTGCAGGCCAACGTTCTATCCACTGAGCCAAACTGGCCAGGGCTTATTATCTTTTTATCTCTGTTCCTCTCATTAAATTTCACTTAGACATTTCCAAAAAGATGAGTTCCTTGTATGTCAGTTCTTCATTGTCATCAAAGATTTACCATGGTCACCATGGTTTACATAGAAATCTTAAAGGTCTTTTCAAAGTTTCCATTAATTTTTTAATGAGTATATATTTTTAATAAGCCTTCTTTTAAAACAATTCCACAAATTTCATAGTTTCTTTTAAATTATTGAAGTTTCTATTGAGCTCTCATTAATAGGGTTTAAATCCACTTTTTTGTTATCTTCTCTGATTACTGCATTTTCTGTGTTTCTTACTGAAGGACAAAGTGCAAAAATGGGATTCCAGTTTATTTTATTTTCAAGATTCTGTTTACCACATGTTAAAAACCTCTCTTATGACTTTATGTAGGGCTAGAAAAATAATTCCTTGAAACAAAAAGAGGTTCATGGAGATTTTCTTAAATATATCTTTTAATCTCTTAAAAATTTTATATAGCTTTTTAAAAGTATTTATTAATTTAATATTAATGCACTGCATATTAATATAAACAACATATACTATTATTTTGAGGTAAGATTTAACCTCCTGAACCTCCTGGCTCATTCTAATGATGGATAAAACATGGAAATTAAATATTACATGTTCTGGTTTATCATATCTAGGTCTGAAAACAAAGTATGAGATTTTTTTAAACCTTGTAAGTTTGCCCAATTTTGATGCTGTTATTTACTTGGTTTGCTAATTAACACTCACATATACAAAATCAAAGATTATTCTTTACTTCTTTGTGATTTCCCTAAATAGCAAAACTTTTTTTGACTAAGAAGCAGTTTATTTTGACCTTATTATATATTTGATTATTTAAGGGGGAAAAAAGTTTTTCATTTATGAAAGAGTTGTTTCTTAATTTTATTAATCATGTTTGATTATTTTAAAGTGTTTTCTTGTTACTTTGATTAAAGAAATCAAATATTGTTTGAAAATCATCCATGACCCAGTCTTAATAATCATTTCTACATTTCTCTGAAAACTTATTTATTTATATTTTAATGATTTTATTGATTTCAGCGAAGAAGGGAGAGGGAGAGAATGATAGAAACACCATTGATAAGAGAATCATACATTGGCTGCCTTCTGCATGCTCCCTACTGGGGATTGAGCCCACAACCTGGGCATGTGCCCTGACCAGGAATCAAACTGTGACCTCCTAATTCAGAGGTTGAAGCTCTACCACTGAGCAACACCAGCTGGGCTGAAAACTTTTTGAATTTTCCCTTTCCAAAACCAGATCCTAAATACAAAAAAATTAATTTTTTTGATATTTCACACAAAGCCACTGGAAATATCACAGAGATTTGTACTTTCATTACGAAAAGAGAAGTACTAGAAACAGTTTTGTTTGAACTGTTACTACAGTAGTTCTCCCTTATCCATTGGGTATATATTCCAAGACCTTCAATGGATGCCTGAAAATACCCATAGTACCAAACCATATATATATATATATGTGTGTGTGTGTGTGTGTGTGTGTGTGTGTGTGTGTGTGTATGTATATATACTGTTTTTCCTGCACATATCTATGATAAAGTTTAATTTATATAGTAGACATATACATACCTATGACAAAGTTTAATTTATAAATTAGGCACAATAAGAGATTAACAACATAACCAATGATCAAATAGAGTAATTATAACAACATACTATAATAACTATGAGAATGTGGGCTTTTAAAATATTTTGCTGTGCTCTATTCATCCTTCTTCTTATGATGATGTGAATGATACGATGCCCACAAGATAAGGTGAAGTGAGGTGAATAATGTAGACATTATAATGCAGCTTTAGACTATTTATTGTAAGAGTTGCTTGAACATAAGCACTGCAGCACCTCAAAAATTGATCTGCTAACTGAAATAACTAAGGGATTAATTGTCAGGTAGTGTATATAGTATGGATACACTGAACAAAGGGATGATTCATGTCTTGGGCAAGATGAAGTGGAATGGTGTGAGATTTCATCATGATGCTCTGAAACACTCAATATAAAACTTAGGAATTGTTGACTTCTAGAAATTTCCATGTAATGTTTTCAGACCAGGGGTAACTAAAACCTTGGAAGATGAAACCTGGGATAAGGCGGAGGACTACTGTATTGTAAAAGTTCTTGGGAAAAATTGTCTAATAAGAATAGTCTCTCAGCCTTTCTTATGCTATCTTTGTACATTTATTTTGATATAAGTATTTCAGAAATTATATGCTTTATGGGAAGTCCCTGGATAATTGTCAATTCCCCACTTTCTATAATACTTTCGTAGACTTCATTTTTTAGAGCTGTTTTAGACTCACAGAAAATTGAAAGGAAGATACTGAGATTTCTCAAATACTTATTGTCCTCACACATGCATAGCCTCCCCCATTACCATCACGCCTCCCCCCACAATCAGAGTGGAATAGTTGTTACATTTGGTAAGCCCACAGTGACACATCATTATCACCAAACTCAATAGTTTTAATTAGGATTCATTCTTGGTGTTGTACAGTCTACGGGTTTTGACAAATGTAAAATGACATGTATCCGTCAGTACAGTGTCATACAGAGTAGTACTGCTATATACATCCTCTGTGCTCTTGTGTATTCCTTCATCCCTTCCAAATAGCTTTTCTTGCCCACTATGAACCTTGTGAAAAGAATCAGGCTTTTTAATCCTCACAGTTACAAGCCAAGAAAATCATTGTAGGCAAATAACAGAATATAAGAAGACAACTTTGGATTCCTTGAAAAGAGTGTATTAGTCCATTCATTCAACAAATATTTCCTTCTATATTCATGCAAATGAGTTACAGGTTACTCAAAATCACCACTCCCAGTTACTCATCATCAGTGGATGCAGAACCACTGGGGAATCCTTTAATACACATGTGCACAAAGATGATATCATCAAGACACTATCTATTTATGTTTCTCTATATTACTCTGATCAATTTTATTGCCCTGAATGCTTCAAGAGTGTTTTTTCTTGTAAACTGTGTTAGTAATTAGCATCAATAGAGATGGAAGGAATTAGCAGTTGTACTCAATTCAGTGGATGAGTCTCCTAACATTATGTAGAGCAAAAGAAGCTAGCTAAGCACCAGAGAACATACTGTGTGATTCTATTTCTATAAAACTAATAAGGCCAACCAAGTTATTGTGTTGGAATTTAGGATAGTGGTTACTTAGGGTTGAAGAGAGGGCAGTGACTGAAATGGGTCAGGAGGGAGATGGCTTCAGTTTGTGAAAATTCATTATGCTGTACAATTATGAGTTGTGCACTTTTCAAGCAAAAGCTTAAAATAATTAAATAAATAATTGCGCTGTTTGAGGGGAAAGACAACTGTTGTAGTTAAAGCAGGGATAGTTCTAAGTGCTCAAGATGGAGTGGGGTGAAGGTGAGCCAGTGTGAAAACCACTGCTGTAACCCAACCACCACATTTATAGCTGAGGAGCTGACGAAATTGCACAGTTACTTGATGAAAGAAAAATAAATATTCTCCAGAATGTATACACACTTATCATACATTATTAATTCCAATGGGTTAAATCTGGAAAGAATGGTACATCAATCGGCCTATCAGCTGTTAAAGTGTGTTTATATTTGGGGGATATATATGCCATATATATATATAATATATATGTACTTGGGAACCAAACTGATGCGGCCAGATCCTGCCCTCACACAGTTTAGAATTCAGGTTTTTCAGCCAACTCATATGCATGACCTGCCACACCACAGTGACATTTGCACTTCTTTGATTCACATTAATTAATCTTTCTGTTTCAGAAAACTGGATATTTCATTTTGTTAAGGTGCAGACTAGCATTTCCTTTCCTTTTCTTGTGACATGTTTCATTGTGTTCAAGGAAGGATATTTTGAGAATTGAGTGCAGTTTAATATTCCTTTACAAGGGACACTTTTCCAGATTGACTGTGATGAGAGCAGAGAATTCTTGTTGTCCTCCTCTGGGCTTGCAGACTCCAGTCCCATCATTACTGTGCGGGCAAGCTCCTTCACATCACTGGGCTCCCAGTCTTGTCATTTGATCAGGCTTTCATCTGCATGTCAATGAGGCTTAAAGCCCATGGAAAGAATTAACTGGTCTGGGATGTTTATGCAACTTTTCAGCGAAGGCAATTGAAAGGAAAGTTGCTCTGACTGAGCTGATTGTCTTGGAGCAGATATATAGTGAAGTAATCATGTTAATATTTTGTGACTCGGGTTATATGATATTTTCAATAATCAGCCTAGTAGGAGTTTAAACACGAGCAAAAACACAAACTAATCAAAAGCAGTAAATGCAACATCCCTTTTAAAACAGATCAACTGGCCTTTTATTTTTTAGACTTTCATTCCGATTAAAGCATAGGACAACTTCAGCTTTCTTTCAGTGTTTATGAACCATGTTTTCGATTGCATTATTAAACCAACAGTATTAATTTTCAGTTGTATTTCTTTTCCTTTAGGACTAATTAAAGAAAATGTGTTTGTTTTTTTAGGCATCACTCCCAAATCAGAAAGTGCCAGGATATAAATTCTGGTTTTATGTTCCAAAAGGATGTTTAAGTTTTGAGATCATATAATCTTTAGTAGAAAATAAAATCTTTAGTGTGTGTATGTGTGTGTGTGTGTGTAGAGGGTCATATGTTTTTTGCTCAAGAGTTTAGCTTCTTAACATAGCCATTTCTAGAGAGGTAAGCAAGTTTCAGGCAAAAACTTTCCTGTACTTCTAAATATACAACAAATTCAACTTAGCTTTAAAACTAAGTTTCAGGGGCCATAAATTTAATAGCTATAATCTCTCAAAATTTGTATATCCTCTCTTGTTTGTGTTAATGTCCTTTGTATGATAGATTTCCCTAAAAAACATAAGCACACAAAACAACAACAAAAACCTGAAGTAGCTTGGTTTTCAAGTTCTTTCTAACTGAAAGGTAATAATATTAGACCCTGTATGATTTTCCTTCTGAGAAAAGTCGAAGCCACTTTGTGCTAATAATGGTACACAGTGGATCCACATCCCATAAGCGGATCAGGTTAGAAACTCTAGGCATGAGGCAAAAATCATGTCTAGTCAAAATGACCCCTGAATGCCCATTAAATTGCCCATAAAATCCACTTTCCCACAAGCCCAGCTGCCAGTTTTCCCTCCAGCGCTGGAAACAGTGCTTTGTCTTTGAGCATCAGATGAAGAGGGGCCATGTTATAGGGAAAAGTAATACGAGAAGGGCACCTGGCTTGGTAAGCTCTCCACACCATGAAATAAATGGGAACCAACTCAATGGGTGGAACAGCTCATTTCCTGGTAAGGCCCATGTTCATGATCAGGCCTATATAGTCATTGAGAGAAATGATGAGTGGACTTCCCTAACTCTGTCACTTGCTTTCCTTTCTTTCTCCCTGACTCTGTAGCATTGAATCTAAGTTAAGTGCATGTGTGTAGTGATATCACCTTATTTATGAAAGCTTTTTAGGGCTTCTCTGTGCATAACACATGAATGGACACAGGGCAACATGTTGTCAACTCCAAGGTAATGCTTGGAAACAACACCTGCAATGAGAGATGTAAGTTGTCTGCACCCTGCTGCTCCTACTAGATAGCATTCGATGGTGGTTTAGAACGACTGGTTTTGAAGGTGGGTGGCATGTACCCATGTTTAAATACATGTACATGGTGTTTAATGCTAAGCCAAAGTACATTTTGGCAATAAAATGCTGCAAGAGTTGGCTTCCTTTTTAAAAGTTCATTATACAGTTTATATGCCTAAGATTAAATAAGTTCTTTTTGATGAGACTGAAATAATTGGGCACATTTTACTTAAAATTTTACACACACACACACACACACACACACACACACACACACACGAATGGGCTTCCTCACATCTGGACAAGGACTTTTCTGGTTTGACTACTTCTGGGAATTTGAGCACCTTTTTTTGTCCCCTTATACTGTTCAAGGGTTCAAAGGTCATTCCCTCCCCAGAGTCTAATGATGTTGGGATAAGCTCTACAACTGACTTTGGAGTCATCCTCTTCGATCTCTCCCTTTTCCTGCTCGCATGCAGACATTCTCTCACCACATGTCATCCATCACAGGCCTGCTGGCTCTGCCCTCATAATACATCCCGAGTCTGGCACTGCTATGGCCCTAGACAAGCCCCTGGGGCATCAGGTCTGACTAGGCAGTTCCCTCCTCACTGACCGCTGTTTCCACTCTTGCTGTCTGGTCTCCAACTAGCTGTTTGTCTGATCTTATTAAACATAAATCAGCTCATGATAATCTCCCACTCAAAGCCATTCACTGGCTTCCCTCCACATCAGAGTAAATTCCAGGCTCCTCATGGCCCATAAGGTTCTGCCTGCTCACGCTCTGCCACTGCTCTCTGACTTGGCCTCATATCCGAACCCTTCCCTCCACCACACTGGCCTGGCTGTGTCTCTATTCTAAGCTCCCTCTCACCTCAGGCCTTTGCACTTGGCAGTCCCTCTTCCCCCACATTTTGTATGGCTTTATGCCTTTTTTGTGTGTGTAGAAAGAGGTCTTTCTTGACCAACTGAAATTTAAAAAGCCCAGCCTGCTTTCCCCCAGTCATGCTCAGCCTCTTTCCCCCAATTATTGCACTTTTCCAAACCTGAAAAAATGTATATACTGTTTATTTCATTGTTTGTTGTTTATTCATCCATTGGTATGGGCTGTCCATTATGGTAGCCACTAGTCACAGGTGACTATTTAAGTTTAAATGCAATAAATTAAAATGGAATAAAATGTAAAATCTAGTTCCTCATTGTACTAGCTCCCTTACAAGCTCTTGATAGCCTCTGTAGCTAGTGGCTACCATACCAGACAGTGCAGATGCAAAACTTTCCCATCATCACAGAAAGGCGCATGGCACTGGAATAGAACAGGAGTTCCCTGACTCAGCGAGTCTGTGTTGCTTGTTCACTGTTTAATGGTTAGTGGCCATGGTGCTCAATACATATGAGTGGAAAGGAGAAAGGAAAGGAGGAGAGTAAAGGGACGATGGGAAGGGAAGAGGGAAGAAAGGAAGAGCCCCTGTATTTTTCAGGAAGAGATATCTTCATCACTTTAAAATTTATTTCCACTCCAAACCCCTAAATAGTCTTAAATTTCAGGATTAAAAAATTTGAAATATGTTTCTTAATGTATAAAAGAAACCTGGGAGAAATATTTAACTACCATAGTGGAATGCTTTCTAATTCCCCTCTATCTGCCATCTTTCCTCATCATTTTAGACGTGAGTGTCACTGCAGAGACTCCAATCTTCGAATAAAGATATTAGGTGACTTCCAGGAGAAAAACTCATTTTTCCTGTCTGTTTAGCACAATAAATTAATTTCCTCCCTTTATCTCCTGGATGTATGCACAATATTTTTCTCTAAGACTACAGTTCCAAAAGGTTAGAATATGGGATATATGTACCTGCAGGCTATTGGTGTGATTTTTCTGAATTTACCTTGTTGGAAATTGTGCTTTTTCCAGTGCATCCTCACAGTATGTGAACTTGCAGCCCAGGGCATCACTCCGGACTGGCGGCATCTGCAGCAGGCCCCAGACTGGAGCTGTGTTTTGATTTAAAGCAGCACTTTCTCTCTGGCTTGCCTCAGAGCTAAGACCCTTATAAATTGTTTCTCTGAACTTTTGAACTCAGAGAAACTTCTGAATATATGTAATAAGAAGTAAGGTAATCCAGAGCTTAGAATTTGTGTCTTCCTGGTGACAAATCACATCTATTAAAAATAACTTTGATTCTTGGCACTTAAAGGTTTTATTACAATTAATGTGCTGAAATTTATCTGAAACCTTTATCTATACTTCATAGAAGGTCTTTAAAAAGCAATTTTTTTATTTTTAAATGTATTACATGTCTCCTTTTTTTCCCATTGCCCCTCCCCCCACCACTCCCACCGTGAGGGCATGCCCCCACTGCCCCAGTGTCTGTGTCCATTGGTTATGCTAATATGCATGCATGCAAGTCCTTTGGTTGATCTTTAACCTCCCCCCCAAAAAAAACAATTTTTAATATACGATTGTCTAGATAGGAAATAATTCCATAGAGTAGATATGAAAATAATTTTCAAATGAGGAGGGTTTCAAAGATGATAATTAGTCATTTTTGTAAAAGACCAATTAAGCCCAAAATAGAAGCAAATCATTTAAGACCAGAATAATATACAAACTGTGTTTTGAAGCTTAAATTCTATAAGTTAGATTTGAAATATTAGAAACCTGTCAGAACATTTGCATTTTTAGTAGGTTTCATGTAGAATGTTCGATTACCCTGAGGAACAACATAAGATGTTTAGCTTTAATAAAACAAATACAAATCCACTATCCCTTTCTCCATAAAGCTTAATGAGTAGTGAATACTTTTATTTAATAAGATTTTATGAGAGAAATATTTCATAGCTATTAGCAGAAAGTCAGATTAATTTTATTTTTATTGGAAAATGTAAAGCATACCATGTTTTTAACAGCTGAGTGCTAAGCAGCCCATGAATCTGTAGGCTTCGAGATCAAGATCTTGGCCTCTACCAGGTGTTGCTGGCCACAAATAATAATGCCTTCAACTTCTCAGGGGAAGATCCCATGCTGTAAAGATGCCTGTGGAGCATGTGCAAGCCGGGAGAATCTCGTGGATTTGAAGACCATCCTTGTGCAATCAGGGTTGATGATTTGCACTTGTGGTCGGGTTTTTCATGGTAAAGCATTGTTCCTGGAGCACCTGTAACCACTTTCTCACAGTTCTTCTTGGACTTTAACTTCTTGATGTCAGAATTGCTTTTGACTTATTGAGACCTAAATATTTAGTGACATAGCCAGCCATTCTACTCAAAAGAATATCCCACAAGAAGCAAATGCATGAGGGCTCACAAGTGCTTCAGATGTCTGTAGCTGCACAGGCTGGACAGAATGCCTGAAACCCTTTGGAGCTGTGGATCTTATACACTCCCGACAGGCTGCCCAGAAACTACACTTTAGTTTCTTTCTTGTGGAGACTGGTACTGAATAGGATTGTATTAGCAACTGAACTGAAAACTACTGGTTTCCACCAACTCTAACATCCAGCACCAGGTATACTGATTCCTCCACATCAGGTGGAATGATCTTATGCTCTTATTTGGTATGGACTGTAATCCTTTCTCCACCCATTACTTGCTCTGTGAACTAAAAATCAGTACTTAAACCATGACTCAGTTTTCTTATCTCTAAAATAGGGATAACTATATCAACTTTGCAGAGTTGTAAGTTTCTGAACTGAGGAAAGGCCTGGCATGTGATAGTGGCTCAAAAAGCAGTACTGTCTCTTTAGTTTCATGAACTTCATTAGCTGGAACTCTATGAGAAGAAGAGAACTCTTGTTTTCGACGACAGTCAGTTAGCATTTAAGTTTTATTTTGTAATGTCTCCAAGTGTATTTCATGAAAACAAAGTGTGATTATATGAACCAGAGGTCCTCATTATCGGAAAATAATCCGGAGAAGAATAAAAGACTGCTTAAACACAAAAACTCATAGACACAGACAAAAGTATGGTGATTACTAGAGGGAATGGGGTGGGAGTAGTGAAAGGAAAAAAGGGTCAAATATATGGTGACAAATAGATCAGATTTTGGGTGGTGAACAGACAATGCAATATACAGATGATATATCATAGAAATGTGCACTTGAAACCTATATAATTTTATTAACCAATGCCACCCCAGTAACCTTACTTTAAAAAGTGAAGTCACTACAAACTGCCACATATTCTCATAGTAAACAGCAAAACAAACAAACAAATTTCACCAATTTGGAATTTGTCTTGAAAATTTAAACTGAAATTATGAAAATAAGGCCATTTATGCCTATATTTAATGAGATTTACATCAGAGCTTTAGAATGAATTGACAGTCATTTCTTGCAACAAAATTATACATTTATATTACACAACATATTTAGTGTTTGACATTGTGGTACATAATTATGGTCATTTTTTACTCCCCTGCAAAAAAAACAAATGTCCTTGGGCTTAATCAACTTACCCAAAGCCTCTCTTTATCTTTTGATAGTCAAATCATTCTCTTGTGAAACATGTATTACACTACCACCCTTGTTGATGTGTTTCTGAAATTACTAACCACTCTAACTTTTCCAATGACTTGATGTGTATTTCCAGAAGTTACTCAACATCACTGTTTCTGCATGAATCTTGCCTCTTTTTGTGAACTTTGCGATTTTGCTTCCAGTCCACTTACACTGTATTTGTGTTACATCAAAGATGTTTTGAAACCTCCCACAAGCAGTGTGGGACTAACTTCCAAAAATGTTGATTTAATGAAAGATGCTACATATAAGCAGAGAGGGGGGTATTTTTAAATAGCCAATTCATGAATATTTTCATGTTATGAAGACCTCTACATCTCTATATGACCTTAAAACTGTGGGAAGTTGGATAGCCAGGCCTCCCTGAATGGAATTATTGCCATCCCCTGCTGAAGAGCTGTGTCATGACCCACACATCCCCGGCATGATCCTTTTCAGCATCTTTGTGCATGCTGTCCCCTGGCTTTGCCAGAACAGCTAGCTTTTCACATCGGTATCATTTGATCTTCTGCCTCCACATAATCAGTTTCTAATGACAGGCCAGACATAGGAAAGGGGGAAAAGATCTTTCATGCTTCCTCAGCCCTGAATCAGCACAATCATCTTTTAACTAGCAAGGATTTTAAAAGTATGACCCTTGTAATTTTCCACTACTGGAGGATGGATGCAGTTTGGAACAACTGAAGATGGAAGATATATGTATTGATGTTTTGGATTTCACATGTGGAGTCCTGTTTCCTGATCATCATTGACCCTGTGCACTGAATGATTTTACATTTGAGATATTGTCCTTGATCTAATAGGAGAATGATAATAAAAACAGGAATAGCTAGCATCTATTGAACACTACTCCAAGGACCTTGCCTATGTGATCTCATTGAAGCTTCATAATACCTTTAAAGTGCCCATTTTACAGATGAGGACTAGGTCTCCATCACTTAAATGTCTAGGAACATTGGGTGATGGAGTGAGTAGATATCTGATAAGAGTGAGATGAATCTCGTTTTTGCCTGCTGAGGTAACAAGATTACCAGTATGTATCACCACAGTGGGCATGTTGGAAATTCAGAAACCTGGGTATTTTCTGACCCCAGGAATGGAGCAAATGGAATGAATAATGGTAGAAAATAAGAGATATGCAGAGGAACTACAGAATTGGTTTGAAGTGAATTGTGGTGGATTAAAGCAGAGAATTTAGGGCTTATCAGTAGAAATAAATGTTTGAAGTCAGAGAACTCATAGGAATGTGTACTGGTTACCAAGTGCAGATCAGATTAAATGGAGGGGGAGGAAACTGGAGAATGTCTACATTTCTGCATTTCACTAGATAATAAGCATGATATAAGCGAAGAACTCAATTGGAGTTTAATAAATGAAGGCGAGAGGTCCAGCTGAGGCTGGACTGAGCATGAACCATACTCAGGGGCCTTGGCATGGGCCCCCTGCCTTGATAGTAATATAATGATAATAAGCACATTCAAATAAATTAACAGAGCACAATACCCACTCCAACTTGCTCTGCCTCAGGGGCAGGAGTTTGAAAATTGTGATAAGGGTTTGAGTCCCAGACAAAACATGTGGTCAGGAGGGAAAGAATCTGTGTTTAAAACATCTAGTTTCCATTGTTTTTTCACTGAGTTGGTTGCATTTAATGTCAACAGTTCAAGTAGTCACATGCTGTTTTGCCTTATTCTACCAGTTGGCATTGCTTCTTGCAAGGGTCTTGCTCTGAATGTGACAGAACTCCTTCTTCTGAGCCCCTGTGTAAGCAGGGTTCTGGTGGTTGAGATTGGCTCCCATGTGTTGGTTCACCTGGAAGAGGTCAGCCAGGAAAAGGGAAAATGAGGGTGGAGCTAAAGTTAAACTCAAGTGTTTAAATTAAGAAATTGAGGATCCAACATCACTTGGGTATAGAGGGGAAAAGTAAGAAAAAAACCCCACAAAAAGCATTATTTTCCATAGCACCTAGACTAGTACTAGAAACTGGTGAGGAGTTTAAAAACATCTTTTGATAGATTTAAGTTAGTTTGAAGCTGAAAAGTTTCTTAAAGCCATATATCCTACATAATGTATCTGAAAAAATAAATATGTATCTTCAACTTCTTATTGTCCAGGCATTTGATATAGATGTGAAACTTTTGATGCATATTCTAAATAATTGAATTCAAGCACATGTACTGTTTGTACCAACATGTCCTTTTCCTGCTTGTGATGGACAAGGATGCCTGTGTTCTGACTGTCTCACTCATAAAATATCATTTGGACTTAGGTATGAATGCATGGAGTGACAACTGGAGGTCAAGTCAAAAATTAAATATTTTTAATGTCAAAAATTCTTTTTTTACTAATTTTATTTCATTTGTTTTTGTTACTATTGTTTATTTATTTTCCCATAAATTTGAAAAATGTGGCATGCAGAACAACTCAGTAGACCTGTGTCCTCTTCCCAACTCTGCAATTAGAAAGCTGTGTGGCCTTTAGGAAGTCACTAGGCCCTTCTAGATCTAATTTTTTTTTTATTGTAAACTTATAAGATTGTGCTAAATAGAATTTTTAAAAGACTACTTTTTAAGAGAAGTTTTATGTTCACAGTAAATTTGAGAGGAAAGTAAAGAGATTTCCTATATTCTTCCTGCTTCCACACATGCATAGTTCCTCCCAATATCAGCCTCCCCCACCAGAGTGTAATATTTGTTAGAGTTGATGAACCTACATTGACACATTCAGTCATTCAAAGTTCATAGTTTACTTTGGGGCTTACTCTTGGTAATAATGATATTGTTATGGTAAGTATATTGATTGTAATTTGCACAGGAATTTTGCACAGAAGAGGCAGGTAGATAAGCTAAACTTGAAGTCAGGTATAGCCATGAATGCTTCCTTAGGGCCAATCCCTCAGGCTGAAAGGACAAAAGAAAGAGGTCTGTAACCACCTGCAAGTTAGGGCTTTCTAGAACAATAGAGAAAGATGCCAGTAATGTTGCCTTATGCAGTGGTCAGCAAACTCATTAGTCAACAGAGCCAAATATCAACAGTACAACAATTGAAATTCTTTTGAGAGCCAAATTTTCTAAATTTAAACTAATGCCATTTCTTCAAAATAGACTCGCCCAGGCTTTGGTATTTTGTGGAAGAGCCACACTCAAGAGGCCAAAGAGCCACATATGGCTCTTGAGCCTCAGTTTGCCAACCATGGTCTTATAGGAGTGATAACATATGGAGACACTTTCTGTGACAGGACAAGAGAGTATTTGAGAGAGGGGGAGAGGGAAAAAGAATGAAAATGAGAGGGAATGGAGAGGGAGATGGAGAGAGACTTACCTTCTCCCTACCCTCTAATCTTTCATCCCAGCCTGCCCTTGGCCAGACCTATCAGGTAGTCAGTCAGTTGTCAAAGGAGCTTAGGAAATATAGTTGCTCGAGAGAATAGGCAAATGATTGCACCATTCATTGGCAAATGGAAAGGCAATAGTGAGGTTTGGGTGGCTTGGGGTCATAATGAGAAAAGAAGAATATACACGAAGATATTAGCATAAACCAGAACACCAGGACAAAGAACAGCATGGGCTATACACAGAATCTCCATCAGTATCATTAAAGTTTCCAGTGTGAGTCAGAGATTGGTAGGAGCTAAACAGTAGGCAGGCACCCAGCATGCTTGGCTCTATGTAACTGGTGGAGGAACTGGCCAATTGTCCTGTAGGCAGTGAGAAGACACTAGAGCATTTTCAGTAGCAATGTGACAAGGCCATTTTTGCATTTTAAGTCACTTGGAGAGTTGTATAGACTGAGCATTTCTTAAGAAGCAAAAATATATTAACTTCCATGCTTTTAGTCTTTTCCTTCTCAAATTAATTCCAGCAAAAAAAAAAAAAGAGAAGCTATAATAAGAAAATGGCAGGAAGGATGAAAGGCTAAAAATTTAAGTGACAGAATGATTAAGTGACAGAATGATTGAATTTGCAATGGAGGGAAAAGGGGCCAGGAATAATACCCAAGTCTGTGACCTTAGCTGAGAGTGATGGTGTGGCCAGTGAGGTTAAGTTTGAACTGGGAAGCCAATGGATATCCAGGTGGAAATGTCCGGGAATAGATGGATATCTACACATATAGGGATGAGTGGCTGAGTGAGGAAAGAACTGGACCAAGATTTTTTATTTATAGGGAGGAGAAGTAGAAACAAAACTGTGGTGGGTTAAGAAGTAAAATGAGACAGGAAAGTGGCAACAGTGCATATAGGTGCCTCCTTCGGATGAGAGGAGAGAAGAGATGCAGTGGGTTTTATTTGTAGATTTGATGTAGGCTGTCGATTGGTTGTGGTCAGTTGCAAAAAGGCAGGTATTGGTTAATCTTTAAACGATAGAATAGAGTTAGAGACCAAGGGGCTCAGGGATGGACTCCAGCCTGGAGAAGATTTGGGAAATTTTCCATAGCTGCTTGCCAAGTAACCTAGCTTATGCTGCCGACAGTGTGTTTAGAATTTCAGCCTTTGGAAAAGAGCCCGTGTAGCACCTTCCGGTTATAAGCAGAAAGCACCTCTATGACTGTCCATGTGATTTTAGGAAATAAATACAAAACTAGCAATTGTATATAACACTTTGCAATCTTCAGACTGGGTTCACAATTTTATTTGCCTCTCTTATCTCCTCTTAGCTGTGTGTGTAAACTAAACATATATGTCTATATGTCTATGTATATGTGTGTGCATGTGTATATACACAAACTTGTATATACTTGCCCATATATGACTCTACTAGGATATCTCATTGTCTGTAGGGACCCCGAGGTCAGAGCAGATACGACTCAACAAACCTTTCACAGTCCACATATGATTTAGCCTCAGGTCTCCTGGCTTCAGATTCCTAAAGGCAGACTTTGTCATTCTCATAATTTGGCCCAGAGAGTGCCAGAATAGGCACTGCCGCCTCCATGTTGCTTCCTGGTTCATCAGGCCTTTCAGCCTCAGACATTGGGAGTCTCTGCTCTGGCACCTTTGGTGTGGGAAGAGCTCAGTGGTTTCCCTGTGCACCATAAAGCCACTCCTCTTCTTCTGGAAGCTTCTCCCCTCCCATCTTCCTGTGTTCTGACTTAGAGGCTTCCCCAGATTCTACTCTCAGAGCTTCTCTAGTGAAGGCTCTTCCTTACCTCGCTTGTACTGAGCTCCATATACTTGAAGGCTTTAAGGCTCGATTCTCAAATTCCCTCATTCTTCTCTGCTACCCAATTACTGCCAGTAATTATTACTACTCAAGGTCCTGCCAAACCACTGCTCTTAGGGGCCACACAAACCTGGTGAGACTCCTGTTTCAATCTTGTACCAACTGGAACCCCCTGGGCAAGGGACTGGGCTGTGTTGAAACCAGTAATACCTCCTAGGCTACTGTGCGGGTTTTAGGAGAGAATGTGTGTGAAGGGTCCAGCTCAGTGCCAGGCTTAATTAGTCGTAGCTCCCCGCACCGGAGTGGCCTGGAGCTCGTATGCACGTTTCCCAGCACTGAACACACTAATATAATTAGCAACACTAGTAGATCTAAAAGGCAGTTACCATTTAATTTCTGGGGCCCCAGCCAGCCTGGCATTCCTCTTCACTCACTTCTAATTTGGAACTAGGGTTTTTCAGTCCTACCCTGGCTGGTCACGAAATCACTGCCTTAGAGAGAATTGAAAATAACTTCAGGCAGCCATTGATTACAAGATAAAAGATTTGGCTATTCCCTCCATTTCATTCTATATAAAAATACCAGTTTGCTCCTGGCCAGGGAACACATCAGATAATTATAAGCAGCATCTTTCTGTGAAACATTCTTAGTAAATCATCCAGCTTGGTCAGACCAGCCTGATCTCAGGAAGGCACACCCTTCCTCAGATGCTCCATATTGATCTTCATTAAAATAAATTAGTGCCCTTCTATAGACTCAGAATCAAGTTTCCAGCATCTCTTCTTAAAAGACATTTACTTATATTACATACTCAATTTAAAGGAGTAAATGCCCTTCCCATGGGCTGCAAAGTTTGTTTATCTTTGCGCTACTGTGAGAACCTGATGCTCAAAGGAAGCCGTGTGCTTTATTTCTCCTCCGCCAACCCAGCGTTGCATGAAGTAACAGCAGCCTCTAATCAGGAGGAACCCAAAGAACCTTAAGATTTTGAATCCGCAGCCTTCCTATAAGAACAGCACATGTGTGTTTGAGGGGGCCTGGATCGCCTTAAGCCACGCGGAAAGCATTTACATCTGAACCACTTTACATGTGATTGGGACTTAAAGCAAATTCTAAATAACTTAAGCAGTTTGCCATTTGGAAAACAGCCTGGGCCATATATGTTCTCCCTTAGTTCTTTTTCTGTTAAATCTTATGCCAAAGTAAATGGAAGCTGTAGAGAACCTTTGAACTCCTCAGTTCTCAAATGACCTCAGTGAAGTTGGATTGGCAGAGCCTATGTGCGGTGTCCCAAGGAAGATTTTTTTTTTCTTCCTCCTTGAAGCGTACACATGACCATTGACTTCCTCGGCGGAGGATGCAGCATTGCCTCCTGGGCCCTCGGGTGCAGGGCCCTGCAGAAAAGTGGCTTTCCGCTGTCAGGGGCTCAGCAGTTGCCCCTTTCTGTTTCAAGAGAGCTGTTGAAAGCCAGAGGTCTGCAGAGTTCAATGCCATCTCTTCCCGCTGGTTAGGGCAAGTGGTTTAACTTCTCTGAGCTTCAGTTTCCTTTCCTGTGAACTAAAGACTAAAAATAGCCCCACCCATATGAGAGTCCCTTTCTTGTCTGAATGTCTTATTTTTGTACTCACGACCAGACAATTATACCATATTATTACTTATTAATTTTAATAAACAACTATTTAAATATACCTTATGATAAGTGACATAAATAACACATGCATTATACATCACTGTGTTTTTACCACGAGACTATGTTGCCTTTTGAAGGCAGGGACAATAGCTTCCACTCCTGTGTTCATTCTTAGAATCCAGTGTCTTGCAGAGCACAAGATAGATTCTAGGCAGACAACCAATTGATGCAGAGTTACAAAGATAACTCTGTAGCCCTACTTTGTCATAGTTAACAAAAGTATTATCCATCAATCAAGCCAGTATTCACGAAAATTATTTTTACTTACATTTTAATGTATGCTATTTCTGAACCCTATAGGGAGAAAATAACATATTTTAGATGTTTGCCATAATGTAAAGGAACATATTATATGTCTGCTGATCCTTTGAAAAATGAATGTTTATGTAAGCCTTTTGGGGGGAAGGTGGGGAGGGTTTACAAAGCATTTGTTTCAACCCTTTTGGTCCTGAGAAGCCAGTATTACTTGCCATAAATTGTTTGGGCATACTTGAGAAATAGCATCCCAAAGACAATTTCTTAGTTCATTCTGCCTATGGGGACAGGAAGGGGGATCCTGAAAACAGTCTTTTTCTGTTTCAAGTAAGGCATCTTGAACTGGTGTGGGAGAATGTTTAAAGATCTCTCCAAGACCCATCGTGTGTGTGATTATCTTTGGAGGAAGAGGGAGATGACTAATTGCTATCCAAAAACATGCATGACTTGTATATTATAAACCTAGTGTATTATGGCCTCTGTATGTTGAGTGTACAAATTGTAAGTCATTAGGAGAGGAAGATCGAGAATAGTCAACAGAAAATCCACCATCTGACAACATATGTGGAGAAGCTGTGATGAAGAACTGGTGGGAATCAGTCGTACCTGGTTTCGATTCCTGTGTCCATTACTCAGTACCTTTGAGCAATTTACTTTTTCTCTCTGGTTTTCTGTTTCCTCATTAGTGAAATGAAAATGATATTAAGGATTATTTGAAATTTACTTTATAAAGCCAAATATCAACGTAGTGTCTGGCTCAAATTGGTGTTAAATGATAGCTAAATATGAGCATTATTATTGTCTTATTACTATTACTATCTTATTGTTATTATTATTATTATCATTAGAAACTTAGCCATTTTGACTGACTACAGTTGACACCAAGGAAATGAATATTTTTTTCTGAAAGAAAAATGTGGTGACAGGTCTCTGAAATGATATCCTATCTTAGTAGCCAATGAAAGATCAATGGTTTAATAGGAAGTGTTAGCCCCCCAGGCTCATCCTCCCCAATGGAATTGGTGGGCTCAGCTTTTTTAGCTGCTAACACTGCCATAAACTTCTTACACATGTCCTTAGTTAAAGGGTTGGTGAGTGCCAAATACTGATCTTACCCTTATGTAGATAAAATACCAGCTAATTTTTTATAACTACAATCTTTTTTTTATAGGCCAACGCTGTCCTAGTAAAACAACTGTCCTTTCCCTCAAAAACCCTGATTTGTAGCATTTGCTCATTCCCATGGTGTAAATATTCTAAGCACATCCAGTTTCAAGCTCCTAACATGAAGTTACTAACTGCACAGTTGGAAAGAGATGTGCACAATTGCTCAAGTCGGTGCAAGCTGTCTCCAGTACACCACTGGGTGGACTGAAGCATGTGTTGTGACAGTATAGGATAGGATGATTGACAGCAAAAGTTATAAATAGAGGGAAAGTACCTTGTCCCCAGAATGTATCATTATGACATGCTTGGCCAAGAGAATTCATACAAAAAAATGAGTTAATGTCAGATTACTTGAGCGATGTGTTTCAATACCATTTTTCTGTCCTTGGTCTGTACTCTCCAATCATACTAAGGACAGAAATCTTTTCCTAGCCTCTTGTGCCCTTGCGAGAGGGAAGAATCTACTTAGTTGCTCTCTTCCTTTCTTCATCCCTTTGTTTCCTTTTCTACTGTCTTCCCAAGTAGTTTCTATTGTCTTTTTTGTAATAGTCACAATCACTTGAGATCTCCAGAACAGGTAAGAGTATCCATACTCTCCAAAAATGGTAGAGAAACTAGGAAACTACTGTACTTGTTAAATCTCTATTATGTTATTACTGTCATTGGTAATTTGCAATTTTGTTGTTATTTGGAGATCATTTATTCAGACACACACACTTTAATTTTTTTCCATGAGTGAAAAAGGTCACTTTAGCCACTGGCCACCTTTCCTTCGCTGTCACAAATTTTTCTCTCCCTCATGGTTGTTAAAAACCCTATGACACTCATCTAGGAAACTGCATTACAGTGTTATAAATACATTTCTGAGCACTCTTAATTAAGTGATGACACCTAAAACTTTCTCATCGCAGTTAAGTCCCCAGAGATGAAAAAACAGAATCCTCTTGGAAAGCTGTTCTGTTTTCAGCAGCTCTTCACTGGAGCAATTTCTGACAGACCATCTTTGAACTGTTAGGGTGACAGCAGTTGATGATTTTGTCAACATACAGTGGATTTAAAAAAACGCAGTTCTCACTGAAGCCCTCTTACAAGTTATTGGAATGCCTAATGGCTTAAACTAAGAGAAGACATTTGAGATCACCGATTCGCCAGTTACCGTGAACCCATCTGTATTCATGCTTGAGATCATTGCTTGTGCCACCCTCATCCTCGTGAGCTTGGTTGAAAACGTGTATTTTTTTTTATCCTACCAGGAAATGCATCACTGGGCATTTGCAAACATCCTTTTTTCCTGATTTTTCAGTCTTATATTTGTCCAACTCATTAAAACTTAGTGGTGAATGTCATGAAAATTGTATATTCTTTTGGTTTCATGTTGGATTCAGCTGGCTACAAGGTTCTGCACTTCATGGCAGCCCTGATGACCTCGCTGGCCATCTGGCTTATGTTATACTTTGTGTTGTTGTACCTCCAGAAGCTTCACCCAACTGTCCACCGCTTGAGGGAGGCTTAAAACCTGGACTGTCAGAAGCATTCCTTGAAGGTGGTTGCTGCACTTTGGATAACTGGTGTGGTTGTGTACATCCCAGTGTTAATTTATACTGGAAACTCAGAACACTGGAATTCAGGGAATGGTCCATACCCTGGTCCTCTAACAGAATTTACCTGGGTTGCCCTGACTGTGGAAGCAAGAAGGTAGAGTTTTCCTATGAGAAAGTATTTTTAGTTCTGATCGATATGCTTCCTTTAGCCATTTTAGTCTTTGTCTGTTTCTGGGTGTCGTGTCTCCTTTCGGAAAGAAAGAAGATGACATATGGCAACATGTGGATTGGAGAGGATGACTCAGAAATTCTTAGAGGGGGCAAGTTCAGTATTTTATTAACGTGGCTGATTGCTCCACTTTGAATTTCTCACTTTATTTTCATCTGTTTCTTAAAAGACTTGGCAGCCCGTGTTTTTATCCAGCTGTTTTTCACAGCTCTCTCTTTAGGCTTCTCTACTTTGAGTCCTTTCCTGCTTATGTTGGTGAATTACAAGTTGAAGTTGGTGTCTTTCTGTGGTGCTAAAGAGGAAAAGCCTACACCACAGCCTGCAAATACTATTCTTTCTCCATATACTAATTCAAAAATTCGGTTTTAATCTGTGGGAAATGAGCCCCATCATTGGAAAGTGCAGCTAAAGTTTCCATGGCTTGCATCAATAGACTATTTCTGAAAGGGGGAGCTGGAAGATGACTGACTCTTCCCCCAAGAAATAGGCTTCTGAGAGAACTTGTGCAAGAAGATATATGAACATAGATAATCATCACAGCATTTGTTGTTTAGGACAACACTAAGATTGTTCAGTAGAATGTATACAGTGACTGAGTGATCACAGTCTGGATATGAACTCAATGTAAACAATATTATTAAGTGTTTACTCTGTGCAAGGTATTGTGTTAAAAATGGCATAATCAAACTGTGGGTCCCACTTATTAGCTGAATTCCACATATACTCAACAGCGACCTTGTGTTTTCCTCTTATGTTTTTCTTGAAATGCTTTGCCACTTTGGAAATGCATTACTTAAGTATGCAATGCGTGGTTTTTGTGCTGTTAATCGTAGTATCTTGTACAAAATAGAAGTGTATTTTGTTCATTTTCTTTAAGTGTCTTTAGTAAATTGGGGCTAGATAAAAACATTGGATTAAAGAATTAGTGTTTGCTAAATGACAATCTCTGTGTATGCATAGATGTGCCAGTATTATTATTACAGACATTTAGCCCACTATGCTTGCTTAATCACCTAAATATCAAACTATACTCTTCTTCAGGAAAAAAGCCATCTTTATATTATAGGGAGTTTATTTCCTCTTTTGGTTATTAAATTGTAACATTTTAATTGAAGGAATTGCTAAAATCTTAATCTGATTTCTGGATTTGTATTCAATAAAAATAAACACATCCTATATAATAAAAGCCTAATATGCAAATCGATCAAACAGCAGAACTATTGGTCTAACGACTGGTTGCTATGATGCACACTGACCACCAGGGGGCAGACATTCAATGCAAGAGCTGCCCTCAGCCCATAGGTCCCAGGCCAGCCAAGGTAAGTGCCAGTAGAGGCCCCCGATTGCCCCACCAGTCGCTCAACAGATTGGCTCTGATTACCAGCCAGGCCTAGGTACCATGCACGAATTTTGGGCATCATGCTTCTAGTTATAATTATACTTGAAAATACGTGACCAGAATTTTATTTTTCAGTTAGCTAATATATGCATTTGGACTGCTCTAGTCTCGACTATTTTAAATATCTTATTATGCATACATGTTGTGTAATCATTGAATTTTAAGCTAATTGTTATTAGATTCTTGCATTTTTCTATTTTCCTCCTTTATTAGTAGACATGAGATCTGTTATATTGTAGTTCTGATGAATGGATATCCCTACATTGAGATTCTTGCTCTAAAAAGGCTGCATATAAAATCATAAACCTGGATCTCATTAACAGGAGAAAATTAGAAAATATTTGCTGCCATGAACTACTATGGAGAAAGGAAATTTTAAAGTAACCCAGGCCCAAATTTTGTAGGGTTTTTACTCCAACGTCTGTCCCTTGTATAGTACTGGGAATTAAGCCCGTGCGCACACACACACAAACACACAAATCTGAGACCTTCTGAGGTTTCTGGGTGGTCTTCATGGGAAATGCTTAGTGAAGTCCACTGAGGCAGTTTAATCACAAGGGCACTAGGCATGGATCCTGCATAATGAAGTTACCATCTGTGGAAATGGGGGATGTGGGGAAGAGGTCACCATCTTATAATTAAGTACAGATGTAGTCCAGGCTGGGACAAGTCATTGATCTTAGATAACAGTTCTCAAATGTGGTTCTGGGACCAGCAGAACCAACATCACCTGGAAAGTTATTAGAAATGTACATTCTCAGGCTCCAACCCAGACCTACTGAATCAGAAACTCTTAGAGTTGGACCCAGCAATCTGTTGTAATAAGCCTTTGGGATGATTGTCATGCACGCTGAACTCTGAGCACCACTGGTCTGGTGTTGCCCAGAAGTTGAGTTCTTGCAAACACTGAGAGGTATGAGTGTGAAGCCAGGACAACTGACTCTTGATCTGGGTAGTCTTTAAAGCTCCCCATGCATTTTGCTGTTATGTCTACTCAGCTCTAAAATGGGAATCAGGGTTGTCATCTGTACTCCATACATTCTCAATAATAATTGCCAAACAAATCCACTGTAGAAATCAAGCAATCTTTGCAAAATCAGGAGTAAAGCATGACCACTTCAGGTGTGCCAAAAATTTGGAACTTGGATTTGGATAGTTTCCTGTACATGACTGTGTGAGGGATCCAGTTCTCAAATTATTCCATAGTTTCTTTCCAGAAGCCTGTGCAAGACACAGTTGGCTTAAGCCCAGGCTCAACTTCCTAGTGCTAGAAATGTTTCCTTTTTCTTCCCAGATACTTTCTCTTTATTTGGACCGCATTAGATCATAGTTTTGTCCTTGTTGAATCAATAAGTTTCATCTACAACAGAGAGTAAATCATATTCTCATTGAATGAACATTTCAGTTTTCTTTTAAAAAGTATTTTCTCTCTGCTTCTTTTCCTCATTCTCCTTCCTTCCTCCCTTAAACCTCCATGTTTTATTTACATTCCTGATGGAATCAGGATGGCTGCTGATGATTAGGATAAGGGAAGTTCAGCAGAAAGTGTCACTATAGCACTCTGGAGAGGGATTGAAGTGGGTCAGGACTATACTGAGGTCCTCATTTTGCTTCAGGGGTATTTCTCCTGCCATCTCAGACCTCACAGAATCTTTGAGTTAGAAGGTAACCTATTCCTCCTTCCTAATGCATGATCCTGTTTTTCCTCCCTCTAAAGATCCCTCCAGACCTCTATATAAACAGGTTCTTAGTAGGGTGATTGTGATCTCATAAAGCTGCCACCCCACATCAGCCATTCCAGTTGTCATTGATAGGAAATCATTGCTGAGTTTGGCATCCCTGAAATTTCTTCTAAGGTCTATCCTTGAAAGCAAATTCTACTTTTATCTGATGGCTCTTTAGATCCTTAGAGCGAAAGAAGAGTGCTTTTGTCTCTGCAAGTTAGATGTTTCCTTAGCTATGCTACATGAGGTAGTTTTCCAAACACAGCCCATCTTGACTTCCTTCCTCTGTCTTAGGACATTCCAATTTACCTGTGGCGTTCTTAAGAAGTGGCATCTAGAATTGAACACAATATACTTTATCTTGCATTTCTGTGTATGTTTATAAATTTTGTGCATTCTTTTTACTTCTCTTTTGTAGCTACTGTGAAAATGGATATTTTTCCTTCTTTCCAAAAAATAATTTTAAATATTAAACTCACTTTTAATCTCACACACACACAAATTTAAAAGTATCTCTACCTCTAGGCTTAAAATGTAATACTTTCAACAATAACGATAAATTAAAAATATATAAGGTCTTTTCAAGCTCTGAACTAATATGAGTTGGTTCATGCTCTGTATTGAGTTTTTAGAAATAATTAAATGACCCCCAAATCATTTGCAAGTATTTCAAACTATAAGCTAGGCCTGCAAACTACAAAAAGGCCAACCACTATAAGGATTTGTCAGAGCAGTCCTGACATCTAGAATGGGTTTTCCAGTACAATACTATCTTACTTGCCTTTAAAAATAAAATGCAAGGAAAGATTGTCATAATCAGATTTTCTCTTACGATGATATTTAAGTGTTAAATGATTTGACTATGGAATATACTAGCAATGTTCCAGAGATTAATTCAGTGATATCTGTAGGCAAGATAAGTTAGGGACATAGAGTTCTATACACGTTTCTCTCATGATGATGATGACTCTTATTACCATTTTTATTTAGTCTCTGCCAGAGAGAGGAAAGAACAATTCATTTGGAGTTACAGTTGGTAAACAGCAAAAGCAATACAATCCAGGGCTGAGAATGTCTATGGAATTCTGTCCTATATGATATGCCCACGTTTCAGAGAAATCTGGGGAGGGACGGTGAATCAGAAAAGCTCTGGACTTGTTATTAGGCATGGATTGTTTGAGCTGATGTTACCCCTATTTGGTAGGGCACAACCTTGATCAAACATTTCTGAGCTTTGCCATCTGTAAAATAGTTAGAATAGGATTGCAAAAGGCAATACAGTGTTGTAATAAATAAAGTCAAATTAAAAATATAGTGAAGGTGATTTTAAAAAATGTTTAACAAAGGCAAAGCATTACTTCACCCTTGCAGTTTTGCATGCTGAGATAAGAGAGAAAACCAAATTTAACATCAGAATTCCTGGCTGCGTGTCTGTGAGGCAATTACAGAAACTCTCTGAGCCTTGGTTTCCCTCGAAAGACATTATAAAGGTATGTGTGTCCCAGGGTTTTTGTGAAATATAAATAAGAGATTATATATAAAAGCACATGGATCCAGACCCTGATGCAAAGTTTTGCTTTATGAATGTTTTTGTGGGTGTTCAAACAGAAAATATAATACCCCTTTCCCAGGAGCTGGTTCAGGCTCAATACATTCCATTGAAGTTTACTTTTTGATAGCAAACATGCACTTGTATTTTCTCCAAACTTGCCAGGAAATTTGATATTCCAAAAAGATGTGCTGTGTTTACACTCTGGTTTTGGAAATACTCCCCCAACCACCCCTGCTTATCACCCCAGCTTGGCCCTCACAATTCAAGACCCCCTTTTTGTAGATAAAAAGAGCAATAGAGGCTAAATCAGTGTTATTCATCTTTCTGGAAATTCTCTTTCAGAATTCTCACCTCTAGGCCTTTGCTCATGCTGTAACCATTACCAAACTCGAGGGATTCACTGCTGGAGTGCTCTAGTCAAGAACGAGACGTAGTTGTCATTAGGTAGTTTTATTTACTTGCAGCAAGAAAGCTCCATCTCCCCGAAGGGAGGCTGAGCCATTGCTTATGTACACTATTTGGTTAATTACATGTTGATTTCTTCTTGGCAGTGGCTAAACTTACCAGGTTGGGTTCTGGTCAAGCTCATCAGGTTACAGCTGCATCTGCAAAATACTGTGCTGCATTTTAACATAGCATTTAGTAAGAACCGCCCAGACCTTGAGACCTTTGTCCTAACATCACTACTATCTGGAACACTTCCTTGTCCCCCTCTAACTCCCTCTCCATCCACACCCTCATCCTCCAGCTTTCAGCTTAGATTTCACATCCACTAGGCAGACTTCCCTCATTGCCAAGGTCTAGGTTAGGTGTCTCAGACTGCTGTGCATTTATTTGTCCAAGCAAGGACTGCATTATATTCTAATGGCTTGTTTTCTTGTCTGTCTCCCTTGTACTATATGCACCGCACAGGCGTGGAGAGTAGTGTGCATCTCCTCCAGCATGTGCACACAGGAATATTCCATAAGTGAAGAAGTGGGTGAAATCGACCAGCTTGTGCTTTCCCCCTGGGTCCTCCTGTGTGCTTCTTGGCTCTCCTTTAGTTGCCTCTTTCCAGTAGAAGTTTCTTGCCTCTATCATTTTTCTGCTTCAGGACTAGACATTTAGCCACTGCCATGCTTCTGGCGACTGTTAAATCAAAGAGTGAAAGAAACTGAATCCAACATTTGGAATGAGTCGCTTCCTTGCCAGCCAAGCTACTGAGCCAACTGGGGACAGCATTTCATATATTACACTTTTTTCCACCCAAGTATTCCAGTACTTAGTTTGTGATTTTTTTAAAGCTCTTACTGTATTGAAGAAAGTCTGGTATCTTATGTGCAGGCTTTCAAACTGAAAATTTATCCCAATAAAAATTTGGCTGTGAGTGTGTGTAAGGGTATAGGGAACGACTCTGTTTTCCCAAGTATTGGAGAATTAGAGGGTAAAGAGAGAAGTTGCAATACAAATCAGTTGAGGTTACCTCATCACTGAATGTACTCTGCTCATTTATTTTGACAAGCCTTAACTTACTTTTAATTGCGGGGCCTCCTAGTTTACTGGTAAATGTGGCAACAGCGACTTTGGCAAAAGAGGAGAAATCTGTGTAACATGAGCCTTCAAAACGTAACAGTGCTGACTCCTTGTAAAACGGAGTGAGGCAATTCATGCTAAGAAGAATTTCATTTGAGTCATTTATGTGATGTGTGACTGTAGTCACAATCACTAAGCCCCTTTTTTTGTGAGCCAAGCACAGCAGAGGATATATGTTAAAGGCGTGTAGTTTCTCAAAGAAATTTTGTTGGCCACTCCAAGCTTTTTCCAGTGATGCTGCCATTCCCCAAACATATATTTGGACGTCTCCGTTTGGAATTATTTTCAGAGTCAATTTTCAAGTCACAACCAAAACAATTTTTAAAATATCACCTGAATATCAGACTAGTAGAGGGGGAGGCTATTTTTTAAATTGCTTGTCTGATTTTTATTATCCGGTAGGACTCTTTGAGCTCTTTCCCAAATTGACTCTTACCTTAAAGGAAGCTTTTGGGCCATCATTGAGGCCACTTGTGAGAGGGTGACATGGTGTTGATAGACCCATTAGGGCTAAGGAGCCCCTCCCACAAACTTTAACAGGCACTGGGGGGACTTCTGTTCTTGGCAGTTTATCAAAACTCAGTGGAGTAGGAAAAACCCTGCAGACATTGAGTATAGTTGATGCTGCTTATTTTGTTCTTTGTTTTCTCCAGCCACGCATCAGTTTGGAGTTTGAATAAAGTTTCTCCCAGTGCTTTGGGCATATCAAAAGAAGCGGGGCAATGTGTCACCAGCAGATTCTGCACAATATTCAGGTCCCACCTCTAAGCCCCGTGTCTGCATGTCCCTACAAACTTTCCTACCCAAATTGGTAAAGCTGAAACATTGGAAAATATTTCCTTTACTTTTTTTCTTGTCTCATCCCCTGCCCATTCTTCGTCTTCAACTCTACCCCCTATGAAAATGTTAAACACACAGCATGCCTGCCTAACTGAATGACAAAATTGAAAATTGCCAGCATCAGTGAAGAGCAATTAAAAGCTGAGCTGAAATGGACTCATGGGTACTGAAGGCAGGCAGACCTCATGAGAGATCTGTTGCATCCTAGGGGTAGCAATACAAAAGAAAGCCCCTGGGACCTCAGGGAACCTGGGCGGACAGACTGCAGCTTGTAGGGCCAGGGCTGAGAGGGTGGGGTGCAGCACAAATTCATAAATGACTGGGTTTGGGGATCCCAAGCAGCCCAAGGCCAACTATGATGCATAGTAATAAAATCTCATGTAAAGGGTTTTAAGCTGCACTGCCCTTTCTGGGGAGGCTGAAAATATTTTCACGTAGGCGTGAACCCATCTCATTGGCCTTGGATAAGGTTGGTTCTCTTGCATCCAAGCTGCTGGTCTGGCCGGAGGAAGGATGGCTTCGGTCTTTTTTTGGGCTTGCACTTGGCATACAACTTCCCTTCTACTCACAGCCACAGGGAGGTGCAGCCAAGTAAACCCACAGTGCCCATCACAGGATGATCCCTTCCTTCCTCTAGTTGTAAAAGAAGGGAGATACATCCTCCACCTCGTAACACTTTATTATATTCCTAAAGGTTTTCTTTTTCTAATACTGTGAGATAGAACGAAGACTCTGTAAAAGCATAAATTGTAACATGCTGGTAAGTTAATTTGTGAGAAATTGTATTTTATTGCTATTGTGGTATGAGAATTTAAAACAATCTTAAAATACAGATAAAATAAACAATACTGACAGGAGGCACCAACAAGAAAAAAAGTAGGAGGAGGGGGTGCTTATTGTTGAATACTGAATTCCTTTGAAAGGTCCTACACTCAAGTGCCCCCAAGGCCAGGCAGGGCCTGTCCATGAGGAAAGCAGACGGGAGGACTGGTGGACTGGGGAGAGGCCTCCTGGCCAGGTAGGGCAGCTGCAGCTCCGCGGACGCCAACTCTCGTCATGCAGAATGCAGACCTGTGCTGCCACAGCTTCAGATATTTTTTAAGTGAAGCCAGAAGTCCAGAATTCAATGTGAAATCACCCAAGGTCTACATGTTGGCAACTGATCTGATTATTTTTAAAACGCTGTTAGGACCAAACACATCACATCTGTGGGCCAGACTCAGCTCACGGGCCTCGGGGGTATGCCCTCTGTAGCTGTGCACTCCATCAGAGCCCGCGCGTCCTTGGTCAAAAAAGGGCCTTGCTGGTTTCCTGGGGCTGGTGTGCAGGGTGGAGTTGTGCCAGCCGAGCAGGATGAAAAACATGCCCACAGCCTCGCTCAGTGTCCTCATCAGGTTGAATTATTTGCAGCCGCTGCTTTAACCTGACTTTATTCATCCCTTCCTATCATGTCCTTAATTCCTCACTGGAGTACCGAGGGTGCCAAGTGCTCAGTGGACAGGCAGATGAGGAAGGAGGAGCCAATGACCATGGGACAACTGTGGACTCACCCTCAACTGAAAAGAAGTAATTAATGCTGGGAATGTGACTGGGATTGGTGAGCCACAGGGGTTTTTGCACATTATAAATGAGGATGTAATACTTTTAAAGTGGCACCTTGCAAAAGAGGAGCTTTAAAACCAAACTAGATCAAGAGACATGGAAGTATGGAACAAGACTGATGAATCTCAGAGAATTTATATGCATAATATGAATAATCCCTGAGCACAGACAGTAGTGTGAGGAAGGCCTGGGTGGGGCGAGGAAGTGGGGTGAGAAGGCTCAGCGGGGGACAAAAGGGAACAAGTGTAATACTTTCAATAATAATGATTTTTTTTAAAAGATCAAAGGAACTGCGCTGTAGAATAAGGCATTTTAAAGGAGATGACTGCATTGCACATGGAGACCCATTGGGAAATAAAGAAGGGTCCTGGATGCTAGTAACCTTTATTTTGAGGTTGGACCATTCTACCCACTGAGATAAATATGAACAGTGGCCAGTGCTTCCAGCAATGGACTGTAACTATTGTAACTCTTGTGTTCTGGACTACAGAATAAAGAATTTCACTGTCATCCTCCAAGTCCAAATGTAAAGATGTTCTGCTTTAAAATCATCTATAATAATAAAAGTATAATATGCAAATCGACTGAATGACCGAACAGCACAGTGACCATCCGGACAACCTTCTGGACAACCATGCTATTCGGGGCGGGGCCTCCCTCTGCAAGGTGGTCATTCTGGGGACCCCATGATTGATCAGCCCACAGAGGGAGGCCCAGGCCAGCAACCAATCACATCCTACACCTGTTGCCCACAGAGGGAAGTGACTGTGGCGAGGGAGGGGGGTCAGAGACATACAGATGGCAAGCAGTGGCAGGGGCGGGGAGGGCTAGCTGCTGGCAGCAGGGTGGGGCAAGGGGGACGGCCCTGATAGGTCCTGATTGCCGACCAGGCCTAAGCACCCTATCCGATGGATCCAGGCTTGTGAGACAGTGCAGGACAAGCTGAGGGACCGCCCCACCCCCCTGCATGGATTTCATGCACCAGGTCTCTAGTGATTTATCCACTGGGTATGTCCCATGAGAATGACTACACTTTCAGTGTATGTTGCTCTTTATATTGTCAGAACGACTCAAACAGGGGCTCACTGATTACTTGTTAATTTGCTTTGTTAAGACGTGCTCATTTGCATTTTGTATTTTGTTTTGTGTTACCATATAAGTAAAGACTCACTCAGTCCCTGCTTTGAGGAGTGTTTCTCTGCTTCATCTCTCTGTGTTTCCATGTTTCTAGTGATATTTTGTTTGTCTGCATCCCATCCTATACCCAGCCAGCATCATCTTTGTGTTCACCAAAGCTATGAGAATAGTCTGTAATTCAACAGTTCATTGTGGAGAACAGACTTAGTATAGAGAAATTGGATCGGAAGGAAGTCTATTACTGACAAGCTGGAATCCAAAGAACCTGGATTGTCTTGGAATCCAGCAGAATGGAAGAGAACATTATTTTGAGTAATTTGCAAGTACGAGTATGTGTTTTTTTCTAAAAAGCTTCATGAGGATTAAGAGAAAAAGTGGCATATTTTTTGTAACAAGCAATGTGTTTAAGACCTAGTTTTAGATTTCTAGAAATAATAAAATTTCTGGATATATACATATATTTTTAAATACATATTGGTTTTTATGTTAAACCTTATTGTGATTTAAGAAGAACTTTCAATGTTTATTTTAAATGGATAATCTCATTTGAGCATGGTAGTAGGTTTCCTAATCCTTTCTTAAACCAATTCTGCATCTGCCATAATTTTAAAAATATATAGAATAATGGTACATTCATGTGAGAAGGGAAGGAGAGGAAACAATAAAACTCAAGTGTGGGTTTGAGGCATGGGGTGGCAAGCAATCAGTTTCTCCTTTATTGTCATTCTCCTCTTTGTATAGCTTTTTAAAAATGTACAATGAAAAAGCAATGCCTTCAGAGTAAGAGTTTACTTTTAAAACTGGTACTTTTACATTCTTGATCTTATATTGATGAGCTCATTTTCATTGGCCTATATTTATTTTCACTTTCCAGTGACGTATTCCTTACTCCTCTGCAAGATATCCCCTGATTAGAGAAGAAAACAAATTACTCCTCCAGTCTGAGTACATAAGGCCATTTTTACAATCAGGAAGACAGGTTGCAGGAAGGGGAATCTGCTTCGCCGTCAGAGGGTTGCTCTGGGAAAATAACTGCACACTAAGGCACTGCCGGGAGGTCTATATTTCTGTCTTGATGTCTGTAGGTGCCACTGCCACCGCCAGTGGTGATGATGATAAGTGATGAGAAAATGAACTGGGAGGTGATGCATCTTCCTGACAGATATAAGGAATTGCCACAGGCAGCCCCGAGGCAAGTGGTGGCTGTGGCCACTCTGGTTCCTGCCTCGATCACTCTGGCACCAGCAGGCAGGGCTGTGAGAAGCAGGGGCAACACAGTCAAAACTCTGTCCTTAGAGCCTCTTTTAAAATGTTTTTTTGAGAATGAACTGGAGGTTGTGCCACAAGTTCTGAAGTATCTTTACTGTTGACTCGTTGGAGTCTGCCTCGTATTTGTGTTATTGCTGTGGAGATCCAGTGTGCCTTGCTTCACCAGACAGGGACGTGTACCCAGGGGTGTACCCACACAGACATTGGAATATGGCTGTCCTAAGATGTCAGGGCACCCCATTCCCGAAGTCCTACTTTTACCCAAGGCATTGTATGTGCTGTAGGTAACCACAGGGGATAAGTTAGACCTGAGCTAGTACTGGGGGGTGGAGGAGCATGAAGGAGCAAATGAAGTGAAGTAGAGGACCACAGGTACCCCCTGAGGAGCCACGCCGGGCGCCAGGAGGAGCCGCACTGGATGTTTATGGAAAGCCAACTTGGGGACATTTGAACAAAGGAAATGCACTCAAAGGCCGCACAGGCACCAATTACCTTTTTCATTGTGTTTGTTTAAATATAGATATGATTTTTATTTGGAAAACAATTCACCTTTTTGCCTTTCTTTTCTGTCTTGTCCAGGAATTTATGAGTATTTGACCTGACTCAAAATGTGCAAAGAAGAATAATGGAAGCCCCTGAATACCTTGATTTGGATGAAATTGACTTCAGTGATGACATATCCGTAAGTATTGCTACTTGGAAGTAATGCTTTTGGGAGATTCTGCCTTCTCCTACATGAGCTGCTCACTCTGTTCTAGTCTCTATGTCCTAAACTCTCCCAGCCACATTAGAACCTGACATCCTGTGGGGCAAAGTGTGGTTTTGGGGTCTCCTGGACCAATAAATGAATTCCACTTAATTGTGTCTGAGTTGTTGCCAAAATTATTCACTGAGTACATTTATAAAGGGCCTCCCGATAGTAAGCACTTTCAGAGAGTTACTTATGCACATAAGTAACCCTATTCATTTCGTTTTCTTTATCTGACCTGCTGTGTTGCAGCCAGCATTCTTGGCATCCATAAGCAGATGGCCTGAAGGATGGCTAAGTTAGGTTAGCTCAGTGGTCAGAAAATTGCAGCTCGCGAGCCACATGCGGCTCCTTGACCTCTTGAGTGTGGCTCTTCCACAAAATACCACGTGCAGGTGCACACGTACAGTGCGACTGAAACTTCGTGGCCCATGCACAGAAGTCGGTTTTCGGCTCTCAAAAGAAATTTCATCGTTGTACTGTTGATATTTGGCTCTGTTAACTAATGAGTTTGCTGACCACTGGGTTAGCTGATGAACAGCAAGAGGAAGTCTTCCAATCACTCTAGGCTGCGAGGTGCAGATCTGATACTTGTTGGGAATACTGAGGAAGAGCCAGGCTTTGGTAAGGACTGGACCAGCTGATCTCTGAGCCCTGCTTAATCCTGTAATGCTGTCAGCTACTGAACTTCTCAGAATCACGGCTGCTCCGTGGGTCCTCTCTAAGCCCCTCTGCTTAGAGCTGGCTGTGACTTGTCTGGGCCACACAGTTCTGCCGCATGTGGGCCTCTCATGCCCTGCCAGCCAACTGGGATGCTCAGAGTTTGTGATGAGAAGGTTGCCATTTCTGAATGAGTCATGTGACTTTTCTTCTCAAAACTTCCAAGGTCACTGTTTTTTTGTTTGTTTGTTTTTAAGAGAAGTAAGGCTTTATTTCCTTGTTTCAGAAATAAAGCTGGCTGAGCAAGTTGCTTTTTGGTGATTAGTCAAAGAGACCAAATCCCATTCTTCATCTGACTCTCCCCAGTCCTCCACTGCTTTCCTAGGCTAGGACTGCTGCAGCAGTAGGAACCTCAGTGTGTGGGTGGCCTCAGGGGCAGGTAGACACAAGTTCTGACCTTACTTTTCATTTATATTTCATAAGCATAGAGCTTTGGGTCACAGCTAGAAATTGTCTCAAAAAGATAAGCTTACTTTAAGTGCCGCTGACAACAGTAGTCCTCTTCTTTACTCTCCACTTCAAAGTGAAATATACACACTGCATACAAGAATTGAATTATTGGGTTTAGTTTGGTGAATGATCCATTTTAACCTTAGGTGAGTCTTTGTGCCAGGGAAAGGTGAATTCAGCCTTCCCTTCCATTTTCAGACAGTTTTTTTAATCCTTGTGAAGGCCAGCTGAGGTGAGTTTCTTCCTTTCTGTAATATCGTTCTTTCTGTCTGTCTTTTTTCTGAGTTACAGTGCTTGGCTTAAAAGTGTTCAGAGCGTAGTTCTTTTATAACCATTCTTGTCAGGATATTTTGAGCTGAGTGGGGAAGAGCAAGAGAGTGAAAGCTAATATGGGGAGTTATGGGCTTTACTAGTGAAGTTGCCTTTTAAAAACATAGGCTTTGTGAAATAAGCCAGTCAGAGAAAGACAAGTTTCACATTATCCCAGTTATATGTGGAATCTAATGAAGAAAATAAACTGATGAACAAAACAGATCCAGAGACATTGAAACATGCAGCAGACTAACGTATCTCAGAGGGAAAGGGGGAAAGACCAATGAATTTACACACACACACACACACACACACACACACGTGCATATAGATGTATACTATATATACTAGTACACACACACACACACACACACACACACATATATATATATATATATATATATATATACTATCCTATATTATAAAAAGCCTGTGGTCATGATGCCCTCAAGCCATAATGACGCATCACCAAGAGGCTGCATACATGGCAGGTGCACACGGATGGGTGGGACTGCATGTGCAGCGAGGAGCATGCGGGTGGGTGGGGACTTGACACTGCGTCCCCGCTGGCACCAGAGGGGACTTGACCAGGAGGTGCATCAGGGGAGTCCCACAGTGCCAGCTGCGGGGCAGGACTTGGCGGAGTCCAGCATGGTGCCGGCCCGGTGGGGCAGGACTCCAGAACTCAGGGGAATCCCGCGCTGCACGAGCAGGGGCTTGATGCTGTGTCCCTACTGGTGCTGGCGGGTCTGGGTCTCCTGAGACTTCAAGGCACAGGCAAGTGGGCAGGGCTGCGTGCGTGGCGCGGCATATGAGGGTGGGCGGGGACTTGACTCTGGGTCTCATGGCACCAGCAGGACTTGACGCTGTATCCCTGTGGGCAATAAATTTAGATATTATTTTCACATACATTTTACTAACTTTCTTTCATCTCTGACACTTCTATTATAGAGAAAGCGCAAATAGCAATATTAAAATATTTTCTATAATTAATTCCCTTTTAATGTGCACGAATATATACTAGTGCCGGGCCAATGGTGTGTGTGCGCACACACATGTATATACGCGTAGCCCATGGACAAACAGTGCTGAGAAGGCCTGGGGAAGGGATAAGAATAGATTGGAGGGGTCAACAGAGGAAAAAAGGGAGACACCTGTGGGAAGGGGATTAAAGTTGATTGGAAGGGTCAACAGAGAAAAAAAGGGGGACACCTGTCATACTTTCAACAATAAAGATTTAAAAAATACACACAAAACACACAAAAATAAATAAGTAAGTAAACAAAAGCATAGGCTTTGAAGGCACCAGTCTGAGCTTCAGAGGTGTTCTGACTTTTGCTGACCTCTCTGAGATACCCACTAACTTTTAGGTCTTTTGTTGTTGTTGTAGGTTGTTGGGTTTTTTATAGGATTGAGTGAAATAATATATATGAAGCACTTAGCTTAGCACACAGTAAGTTGCTCTTAAAAATGGTAGCTTTTGTTATTATTTCAATGAATAATACAGTAATATTTATATGACCGTTGCTGAAGAAAGAACTCGAGGGAAAAGACCAGGCATCATGTCAAAAACTTTTTTTAACACTGCAATAGAGCAGTTGTGTTTACAGAAGAATCATCTGGCAGCAGCCCATAATTTTGATGAATTAGGAATCTCCACTTAAAAAATAATAAAATATGTTAAGCAATAACTGAAGCTGTTTAGCAAGTTGGGATGCAGGATTATGCAATGGTTGAGTTTCTATAACTCGACCACTCGGAAACATAAATAAAGACATCCATCTGTAATTGTGTAACTGCTCTCAAACCTTCCCCCCTTTAGTTGTGTATTTATTGTGTGGATCTTTGACCTACATTTAAACTTTTATCAGAAGGAAAAACAGGAAAGTGCATGGAATTGCTGAAACAATAATAATGGTTACCATTTACTGAGCACTTGCTATAGAATAGGCACTATCCTGTTTCATTTTCATAACAATCCTCTGAAAAAGGTACTTCTTCTTATCTCCTGAGGAAACAGAAGCATGAAACAAGTTATATAACTTGTCCAGAGTCACCCACTTAGTTAGGGACACTTTGTTTCCAGTACTATACTTTTAGCTATCACACTTGACTGCTTCTCCAAGATAAAGATAGTCTATTGCAGTGGTCCTCATAAGGACGATTTTACCCATCCTCAGGCAATACCTGGGCAATGATGCTCATATTAGGGATATGCCGCTACTGACATTTAGGGGGTAGAGACTAAGAATGCTTCTAAACAACCTAAAATGCACAGGAAAACCCCCTACAACAAAGAATTATCTGGCTTAAAATGTTGATAGTACTGAAGATAAGCAGTCTTGGCCACATGAAACTAAAGAAGCTCAAATTTGACTGGCAACCTCTATAACATAATAGATTATTCTATTCCAGTTCAATCTAATCCAAGTTCAGTAACTTAAATGTGCCAGAATCATATTGTTCGTACATAATGATTTCATGCGAAAAGATCTAGAGATAACCTTTTAAATACTGAAACAATTGTTTCAGACTAGGTAACCTAGGCACAATAAATGTTATAATTGTTTAGGGGCAAGGTGGAGACTATTCAAGTGCTAACACTGAAAAATGAAGATGTGTTCAACTTGCTAATTTACTGGCATAAAGAGAAACATAGTCTCTCACAAATAAGGCTTTATTTTTAGGATTCTGTAAACCTCCATCTCTCACAGCCCTTAAGTCTCTTTTGAAATAAAAATGTTTACCAAAAAGATGCCCGAGTTTAAAACCACTCTTCTTTCTTCCCAGCCATAGCCATCAGCTTTCTATTTTGTGATTTTCCCCCTCTAGTTATGAGTCTGGTTCTTGTTTTAATTAAAACACAAGCTGTGTAATGGTTCCAAAACACAACTAGAACTTTTTTGCCTTTACCTAATGAGACAAAACACAGAAGGCACTTACATTATTTTGAAGTTTCCCAGACTCCAAAATAATGCTCATCCTTTGCAAAATGCAGGGTTTAAACTATACATTCTTGTAAACCTGCCATTGAAAAGGGCAGAACACTGTGCACCGGCTGCAGATGTGCGGGAGAGAGATGACGACACACGTAAACACAGAGGATCCGAGTAGGGCCTTGCTGTCACTGCACCCAGGTTTACAGATTTCTTCATTCCTATGGAAGCCAGGGCCCTGTGTCTGGGAAATGAAAAATGCTCTGGAATACAATTTCACCAAGGGGCTCTTAGTAGCCTTGGTGTGTTTTATTAAGAGAGGCCAGTTTGCTGTCCTCAGAAATAGTATGCACAGAACTGAATAATACAGAGGCCAAACTATGGACCCATTGAAGAGCCTGACTCATGGCCATTAAACGTTGACTGTGCCACACACAGCACTGAACTCTTTAAGTCAGTTTTGTTTAAGCCTCTCATCAACTCTGTAAAGCTGCCCCTATTTTAATCCCCTGTTTGGCAAATGAAGAAAATGAGGCTTAGAGATGTCGTATGACTTTCACAAGGTTACAAATGGGCAAATATATTTTTATTGCTTTCAGAGAGAAAAAGAGGGAGATATAGAACATCAGTGAGAGAGAATCATTGATCTGCTGCCCCCTTCTGGGGATCGAGCCTGCAATCTGGCCATGTGTCCTGACCAGAAATACAACCATAATCCCCTCGTTCATTGGTCAGTGCTCAACCACTAAGCCACACTGGCCATTCTTTTTTTAGAAGATGGTTGTGAACACAAGAGCAGGAAAGCCCATGATGAACTGGAAAGGCAGCATGTCTTGAAGTGATGGGGGTACTGTTTGTTGTTACAGGACCAGAGCAGAGAAGAGATGTTGAGAGAGTGGCTGAAGAGAAGCAAACCTGTGCACAAACCAAGAGCTAGCTATGAAGGGGTAGACTGTTAGTACCACATCCTCAGAGAAGGAGCAGTGAAGCAGGATCTGTTGTGGAGGTTCTGAAGTTATCATGCCCTCCTTGAATTGGACAGGCAAGACATTGGAGAAGTCAAAATTTTAGAAAAATATTATGTTTCCAAACATCTCATTTCAGCTGTCTATCTTTGCTTTCACTAACAGCTTTTTTGTGTACACATTTTTTTGTCATTTTATTGTGTGCCTGTTGAGACATCTGCCTAAAGTTTGGAAAGCTGTGTGAAAAGTCACGAACTTCAGGATAGCTGTTTGGATGACTGGCTTAGTTGTTTCTTTTGGAAACTTCATGGGACCTTCGTTGTTTGAAAGTCTCTAGCTTGAAAAGGTGCTTGGGGTTTTAGTTCTTTCATTTTCTGTGGCTCATTACCATTTGAGTAATGTCTGCTGGTTCACCCAACTGGCTGTAGCTTTCAAGAATAAGGGCCAAAGCCTTTCAGGCCTGAACAATATCTAGGGTGGTCAGAGATCCCTGTAGTCCAATGTAGAAATCACACGCTGTTATTATGAATCCTGTGTATGCGCGAACTATTTTACATGGCAGAGAGACAAAATTGACTGGTGTAGTCTGGGATGTGTAGGATTGTCCATGTTGTTTGCAAAGCTAAATTTCAGTGTCAGCCCTTGGCCATGGATTATCTTGGATGAAGAAAGACCAAAGGGAAGCCAAATAACGTGCAGGGACCAGCTGAACTCTTCTTCCTTTCCTTTCCACCCCACCTCAGGCCTCCCTTCCTCCTGCCTCATTAAATCTCACGGCTTGATCTACTGAGCTTAAAAACATGAGTGGACTGAATATGAGAGGGAAGGGCTGTGGGACACACATGGAAAACAAGTTGAAGAAAAGAGACAAAAGCATCTAACATCGCTTTATAGCTTGCAAATTGAACTCACTTATATTAGCTTGTATGCTTATCTGTTTAATAGGTAAAGAAACTAAACACCAGAAATATGAAATGACTTATTTGTCTTGAACCATAGAGTTAATTAATGTCAGAACTGGGACTTGCATCTAAGTCTTCTCACTCCAAATCCATTGTTCTTTATACAAAAGGCTAAGGCATCAGCCAGCACTATTAATATATTGGAAGTGTTTTTCCTTTGAAATATACCATGACTACATTGCTAGACTTGAAATTATGGATTTTTCTAAGAAGATTAGTGCTATGTAAATATTAACTGCTATCATCATTACTATTATTATTGCCACTAAAATCATCGGCTGCATAGGGGAATTTATTTTATTCAGTTCAATAGCCTAGTGTCTTTGGTCAATAAAATATTGTACACATGCTCAAGAAGTATAAAAAGCAGTTAGGTAAACATATAGATGAAACATTATGTGATGAGTTCTGTAATGGACATATTCCTAAGATAGGAAAATAATATAGAGCAATGGTTCTTAAACTTAAGCATATATCAAATCACCTTTACTGGCTTGTAAAAACACAGATTGCTCTGCCCTCAAAGTTTCTGAAGTGGGGCCAAAATATATGAATTTCTCACATGTTCCTAGATGGGTGATGCCACTCATCAGGAAACCCTAGTTTGATAGCTGGTACTACTTCCATCTGGGAGGAAGTAGTACCAGAAGATACTATAGAGGAGATATTATAGAGGTGATACCCAGGTAAAGTGTAATGAATTAAAAACAATTTACCTAAAAAAAAGGTGGAATGACATTTGATGTAGGTGGAATAGCATGCATAAAGATATACAGGTAAAGCAGTAGACAGAAACTTGGTATTGCCACCATCAAAAGATAAGTAGACAACAATGAGAGATGAGTCTGAACCCGTCTGTGGAGGGTTTCATGTGCCATATTCAGGAATGTGGTTTCTGCCCTGTAGGCTGTGCTGAGCCAGCAGTGATTTGAATGAGAGAAGCACCTTGGTCAAGTTTGCATTTTAGAAAGTTGATTAATTCTAGTGCAAGTAAGGAAGCCTGGAGGAAATTCCCACTTACTTAAATATGAAAAACTCCTTTGAATATTTCTAATTATGCCCAGTGATTAATCAGATGTGTGTACATCTTGGTTTTGCAGTCAAATAATTAATATGTTCCTGTGTGCCATGCATGTAATATATGTCAAAGATGCTGTCCTTTTCCCCAGGTGCTTCAGAGAGCCAATACTAACACCTAGGGAACAACAGAGCATAAGGCAAGGCAGATTTTCCAATGGCAGAAAAGAGGAAGGTCAGTAAGGAATGAAGCAATCAACTGGGGTTTCATGGAGAAGGCAGACACAAGCTGGCCTTGCAGAACAGTTCCATTTGCTTGGCTAGAGGGAAGCATGGCAGGCAATGGGGACCCCAGAGTAAAGAAATGGAAGGGGAACTAAACTTTGAATGCACAGGGATATAGAAGAAGCAGAGTCAGCTAGTCCACTTTTGGTAGAAGTTTTTCTTAAGACACGACGGAAGAGTAGATCCCAAGGGCTATTTCTATAAGACAACCTTTGGGAGTTTTTTAGAGAAAGAATATATGAGAGCAACATGGAGGTAGGAAATATAATGCTTCCCAATTATCTGCAAATCTCCTTCCCTGTCTTATCACCCAAGGATAATAGGAATCTGGGAACAGAATATACTGGTAAAGAAAGGCTTGTGTTGGGGGCATGGGGCAGGGAAGATATACATTGGGCTTTGGTTCTAATAGGACCAAAATAACAACAGTTGCTGCCCTGGGAGCTGGCCTTTGTCTTGAGAATGAGGTGGTTGGCGATCTGATAGCTTCATATATAAGGCCATCTGCCCTGTGTACTGGGATAAAGTCCTTGGATGCCCTCCCTTTTAGCTCCTAGATGGTAGTACACTGCATTCATGCAAGGATAGACTTCCTGGGTCATGTGCTTTTTCTCATATTTGCAAATAAGGAAATGATTTTGAATGTTAATTATGTGAGTTGAGTGTTTCTTTTTCACCTCTTCACATCAAAACTTAATCAGCTTTGCAGCATCCCTTAAGTATTTAGCTGAAACAAATTGATTTTTTTTCTTAAGGTGTCTTTATAAGGAATGGTGGATTTGTCCACACTGTAAATTGGAAGTCATTGCTAAATTTGACATTTATGTACCCTTATAATTTTCTAAAACTGATTTTCTGGCCAACATATCATCCTCTTCTTTGATTGCTGTACTTTTTATTTTCATTACCAGGAAGAGCAAACGATTTTTCCTTCAAAGTCATTGTTCCCAAAGAATTAAGATGTATGCCTTCACAAAGGTGACTACCTGTCTGACTATGGTGGAGAGGCAAAGCCACCATGGCTGATATAGGTTGAGGTACTGGATGGGCATCAACTAGGCTTATCTCTGCCTGTCGCTCAGTTCCCCACACCAACCAGGCAGCCATGCTATTCAAATTTAACCCTCATCAAGTTCAAAGTTACTATACACTGTAGGTCTTTGGGGCACATAGGAAGAATTGAAGTACGGCTCATAAATCTAAGATTGTGACATACTTGACTTTGGGGTGGGGAGTGGCAGTTAGGATGCATATTGCTGTAAATACAGATAGCATACCAGCTTATTCAAATATAGCTCTTTAAGCCCAAACAGCAACCCATTGAATTTATCATTAAACAATAGTTAAACACAATCAGTCTTAAATTTCCTCTATCTAAAATTGTGCTTTGGAAGAGAGAGCGAGAGCGAGAGCGAGAGCGAGAGCGAGAGAGAGAGAGAGAGAGAAACTGAAACTTTGCCAAAGAATGCTTTCTTGGGCACATGGCAGCCAAAACGAGAAGCCCAATTTTAATTGAATTATAGACTGTGTAATTATTTAACCTGTACCAGCTGCTCTCAGGAAGCTACCAGGTTCCTTGGAGACCTTGTACTTTGCTAGAAACATTAGGTACCTTATTAGTAACTCCCCTAGCCCCGTCCAGAAAAAAAGTGCCTTCTGTACCTGTGTATCCCCAACCACCAAAGAACATAATGTAGGAGGGGGAAAAATCATTGAAGTTCATTTTTTATTTAAGAAACAGCCCTCCCTCTCTCTGAGTGAGTGGATTTGCTAAAGCACCCATAGTCCCCTGAGGAATGGCCAACACAAAAAGGATGTTATTGCATCAGACAGGTAAGAGTAATTTCTCTAATTAGTCATTTGAGGTTTTATTTTTCACTTGCAAGTACTGGACATTTAATTTGTTTGTGATATGAAATTGACAATAGCTACAACTGCCCCTCACTCTGCCTTGCTATCATGATACCCTATGGAAAGCACTGGGGTGGGGGGGTGTCTCCATGTAGACACTATGCTTCATCTGTCAGCATCAAGCTAACTAAAGCACCTTCTTATTGACAAATGTTCCCTAATTACACATTCCCCACTTGTAATGCTACAATAATCCTAATGAGTTTCCACTATCATTTTTCTTTTAGATTAAATGTTTTTTCTCATCCCTTTTAAATTTTGCAACAGTGAAGTAATTCATAATACATTCTCATTTACATAAGAACTGTGTTTCTTGAAGGTACAGAGCAAAATGTTTCTAGGAAGCTGTATTTTATGAATTAAAATATGATTGAAGACAGCCCCTTGATTAAAGAAAGGGTTCATCCTTTAATTTTGTTTTAAAGTGCCCTTCCCTAAAGAAAGATTGATTGGCACTAAGCATAGTTCCCATAAATCATAGTTATTGATTTTACATTTGTTTGAGCTCTTCTGATTTTATGCCCCCTTCTGTCATAATTTGTTATCCTGAGAGCCAGCCCCTGAGCTGATGCTGGGCTGAACCTGCAAGGAGATTTCTTTCAGTTTAGTCTAATCTATATGTGAAACAGATGAGCTTTCAAACAGAACCATGCTCCCCTCCCTTTTTATAACATTACCCTGGTATTTCCCTTGGCGATTACAGATTCTACACAATAAAATTCTAGGTGAGTGGCAACTTGAGGGATGTTTGTGTAGTTCAATCAGTTTAGACACAGCTGTGGCTCCTGGTAGCTCTGGGTGCGGCAAGAAGCTGGATGCTTCTCCCCAAGGCTTTTCACACATAGATTCGCTCTTAGGCTCAGAATGCAAGTACAATGGCCATCTTCTGGAAACCCTCATGGTCAGGGCATCCTTCCTCTTTTTAAATCTCCCAAATCACCAAGCAGCCCATTTAGGGTAAAATGAGCTAAACATTCTGGATGTACTCAGGTATCACTTCTTGTGTTTTGATTTTTTGGCCAGTTTGAATGAATGTCATGCTCTTATTTTAAACTGTTATTTCACCCCCTTTCTCCTCTGGCTTCCCATTTAGTACTCAGTCACATCCCTCAAGACCATCCCAGAACTGTGCCGAAGATGTGATTCTCAGAACGAAGACAGATCAGGTAGGTTTCACCTCTCACCTCTCCTCCTTATCCTGTCTCTCAGAGTGTGGGAGTTGCTCCCCCACCCATTGTTTGCTCTGTTTTCATTTTCTTTTATGACTTCTCCACCCTTGACACCCGATGCTAGGTCCTCCTCAGAATGCTGACAGGACAGGGAGGCCCTGATGATACAGCTGTGTACAAATAAATGTAGGCGAGCGTCTCGACAGCCCAAACCACAGTGTTCACAGCAATTTACTGAAAACCCAACAACCATTGGTGACAAAACATAATGATGCAGGCGCCAATGAAAAAATGTTGGATGCATTTCCTACCCATATGGCAAGGCCAGCCTGGGGGATGGTGCTTGGCCAAAGTCTGAAACCCTATCAGGGATGCGACATGATAGAATCTGCAATAAGACATACTGTAACAGTTAAGATTAAAGCAAAGTTTTGGAGTTTAATAGTGCAAATTAAGCAGAGAATTATGGCATATAGATGAAAACCAGCTGCTTGACCTTTTCTCCTTGCGTAGCCCACCACCCCTGACCAAAAAGTACATTCAGGTTTGTTTTCCCCTCTGTAAATCAAATTAAACTTCCTCCTTTTCTCTCTGTGATGGGTAAAAATGAAAATAAGAAAGGATATCGATGGGACTGATACCATAGCATCAAATTAGGAAATGATGTTTATTGTTTCTCCAAGTAATTACTCTAAGGCGTCACCATTAACCTTGCCAAAGCCAACCTCCCTCGGAGAGTAGAGTCCTGAGAACCATGGGTGATGGAAGGCTTAAGGTAATCCTTGAATTATGTGTATTGCACTTAAAAATAAATAGATGGTCCTTTACCGATGCAGCTACTAGACTTCCAGGACTTTCTCACTGAATGGACTTATACAAAGTTAATTTCCTTTTCTCCTGGCCTGTTTGTTATCTTTTGACATTTTGCTTAGATGAGATAGGGAAAATAATTAGTCTTTCTAGGTTTGTTTATCTCTGTGTTTGTGAGTGTGTGTGTATGTGTGTGTGTGAAAGTAATGCTTCAATATTTGGGTTGGAAACATCATAGGAGATGGTTTTAAAGTTCAAATAAAACTTTTCATATACCTTCAACTTTAAAAAATTTTTTTTTTATTTCAAACATACTCAAGTTTCTATCTGATTTAATAGAGGCTTTGGCCACAAAGCTTATCTGGATATGTCTCCTTAAAAGGCATCACTGGGATCCTAGCTGTTGTAGCGAGTGGTTAGAACATTGTCTCACAGTCTGGTCAAGAGCACATACCGTGGTTGCAGGTTCAATTCCCAGTCCTAGTCTGGGCAGGTGTGGGAGGCAGCCAGTTGATGTGTCTCTCACATCTGTGTTTTTTTCTATCTCTCTCTGTCTCTGCCTCGCTCCCTAGCCCCCCACTCCCTTCCACTCTCTAAATATCAATGAAAAACATATCCTCCAGTGAGGATTTTTTTTAAAAAAAGGCATCGCTGGGGTTCTGAGTTGAACCTCTGACCATAGTGGACAGGCCACCAGCCTCAGAGTCAAAAGACCTGGCTCAAGTTAGCATTCAACCATTTATCAGCTATCTGACCCTGAGCCTATGGCCAATCTCTTATGTAAAAAGCCGTGGCCATTGTGTGTAACACCGTCTGGACTAAACAAGCAGTGGCTCTCGCCTCGAGTGGGGCGGAGCACCAGCTACTAGCAGTGATGGGCGGGGCGGCCAGCTGAAGCAAGCGGAAGCAAGCTACTTTTGCACGATTTTGTGCGCGATCAGCCTCTAGTTGATCTATAAAATAGAAAAGAGACTTGTTCCACAATGTTACCAGACTATTATTGGGATCAAAATTGTAATATATCTGAAGGTGCTTTGTAGAAACAATATTTTCTTTTTTCATTAATTGGAGTTGGGAATTAAAGGAGAAGTATTCAGTATTGCTTGATGTGTGTGCTTAGGTATGGTTGTAAGCACTTGACTAACATTAGCTCAATTAAGCATAAAATCCCTGTGAGCTAAGCACTAAGTTGTTTGCATTATATAGATGGCCAAACTGAGACACAGAACAGAGAATTAAATATCTTGCCCAGAGTTATACAGCAATGGTGTTACAGAGCTGACATTCAAACCCCAGAAGTCTGCTTCTGGAGTCTGTGTAGCACCTCTCAAATAGGAAAACTTAGTGGTATTCATTTAATTTTAGGATACTATCTTTTTAAAACTTTAAATATCAACATTCTCCCTTCATCAATTAAGTGGTGAATTTCTGTTCTCTGTGAAATAGCTGCTCTTGCTTACCAAGTTAAGTAACTTAACTGAAACTTTCAAAAACATTTTTCCTTTTGCTTGTTAATTCCATTTTCTCTCTGTCATGTGACTTCTAGCTACTTCCACAATAGGTGATGTTAGACATTTCTTCTCTGGTTGAGAAGGAGGCTAGGTTCAAGTTTAGTAGCTTTAAAACTTCTCCCAAAGCAAAGACCCAGTGCTCAAGGTAATCAGAAATCATCAGACCTGATAGGAAATGGATATATGGGGGGGGACTCTCAGTGTAATCACATTTACAATCCAATTTGATAGCCATTTTGTAGCTGGCAAACCACTTCTTAGTAGAGAATGGTCCTAGAAGAAGAAACATGTAAAAATACCTCTCCATAGCACTGTGTAGCATGGTCTATGGGCTCATTTGAAAGAAATCTCAACATAGTAAGGTTTGCACAGCCAGTGTCAGAAGGAAGTGAGGCATTCTCCATGAGTTCCATGGGCATACCCACCTCCCGCAGCCCTTCAGACTTTCTGTCAGACACTGCCCCCTGGGTGCTTGCAAGTTTCCTTCTTTATGGTGGTTTTCCCAACAGGTGTCAACAGAAAGCACATTGGCTTCTGAGAAGAGACCACATCTTTCTTCTGGCTGGGGCACCCTCGGCGGAAACTTTTCCCTAAACCTCCTGTCACTTAGAATTTGCTCCACCTGATAAAGACATCTCTCTTTTCCTTTCTAAAGTTTGTTAAGCACATTCCACTTTGTGTAGGTTGTCAAATGTTAATGTCCAGCCCTGTATTAACAGGTTCTGGCCAGATGGTCTTGGATCCATTTGTATTTTTATTTATTCTTCAGCAGATTGTGGTTGGGTGTTCTCTGTCCTGGGCACTGAGGACACAGTAACAACAAGATGTAGACAAGATCTCACATTCTAGAAGGAGCTTACATTCTAAGGCAAGCATGTCAAACTCAAAGGCTGACATGGGCCAAATAAACAAGGCATGCAGCCTGCGGATCAGGAGTTTGACATGCTTGTTCTATGAGGTACCAGACAAAAGGCAAGCAAATGAGGAACTGAGCCAGATCATTTCAGAGAGTGGTGGGAAGTGACTTAAACCATGTGATAGAATAATTGTAGGAGTTGGGGAGGGGGAGAAGGGGTCAGGCGGTGTTAGAAGGGCCCAGCCACATCAAAACCAGTGAAGAACACTGAAGGCAGAGGAATGAGCGAGTGCAGAGTCCCTGAGCCAACAGAGATCTTCCATGTGTGAGGGAGAGAAAGAAAACCTATGTGGCTACAGCATGGTGCTCAGAGTGAGGACAAGATCAGGGTCGGGCTCTACAGGGCCCCGTCTATCACACATGTGGAGCTCAGATTTATGCCAGGTACTGGGAAAAGCGCCACTAGCAGGGGTACAATTTTTCTAAAACTCTAGTAACTGGAAAGAAGCCTCAGCACATAGAATCATAACTCTCAAAGGAAGAATGGACCCTAAAAACCACCTAGTGAGTGAGAGATATAGAGAGAGACAATCATAAAGCAAATGAGTAAAATGTTGACAATTGATGAATGTAGATAAAAGCTATATAGTGTTCTTTGTACTATTATTTTTCACCTCTTCTATAAATGTACTTACAGTGAAAATTTTAATTATTTGCAAATAACTTTTGTAAAAGACAAGAAAAAAACAACAACAATCATTCATGTAGTCCTAAGTCCATCAGATCTTTGAAGGTGATCCTTACTCTCTCTCCTGAGGGCTTATCCAGCCTGAACTTCATCACCTTGGTGACATGGAGCTCACAGCCTCATGAGGCCGCCCACCCTTAAAGGTTCATTTTTTTAAAATTATAGCTAATAATTTATTGGAGTGACATTGGTTGATAAAATTATATAGGTTTCAAGTGTACAGTTGTATAATACATCATCTATATAGTTCATTATGTGTTTACCATCCAAAGGAAAAGGGAGTCAAATATATGGCAACAGAAGGTTAATATTTTAGTTCAGCTCAAATCAGTGTCTCTCAAATTTCCATCCCTTAATCCCTGTTTTTCCTTTGGAATGTTAGCTAAGGACACTCCTGGTGGGCAAAGGTGCCACTAAGTGTTTAGAGATGGCAGTCATTCTGTCTTGTCTTCTTCAGGTTAAAATTTCCCTCCATGCTTTTAAGTGTATCCTACTCATTCTTCTTGCACTCTCATGGATGACTGTGGTTTATCAGTATCCCTCCTAAAAGTGCAGCACCAGAAATGAACCCATGGTACCTCCATGAATGGTCTGATCAGAACCAATCAGCCCCACCGATCAGTCCCCTGGACTTACCATCACCTTTTCTGCCTTCCCAAGTGGGCTGCAAAGACAAGACCCATGTCATTTTTTTTCATCTGTTTTTCAAGTGTTCTGAGAGGAGCAGGCGTCTCAGCTGAGCCAAGTTGGTGGCCCTTGGGAGCCACTCTGTGAGACATGTACCCCAGGACTCACTCCACTTCATCCCTGGGCCAGATCCACGTGGGATTTGAGAAAGGCAGATGCCAGAGTGTTGTCACCGATGCCCAATGGGTCTGCCCTGGAAGTGCCCTTCTCTGTCCAAAGGCTTTGATTCCTATAGAAATCTGTATTCTCCTTTGGCATTAATATTTTAAGTTGTTCTTCATTAACTACACGACACTAAGACTGAGTTTCAAATTGTGTGAGAAATGAAGTTTTGAACAGAAGTGTGAAGGTAGTGGAGATACCACAAGATGGTGGAAGGGAGGTAAAGAAAGAGGAGTTAGAAGTATGAGATCAAATTCTGCCTCTTCTTGGAGCTGCTCAGGTGTTATTGACATTTTGCAGTTGTTTCTTAGGGCTGTAATGTACCAGGCATTTTGCCAGGTCTTCAGTAAATAGCTTATTTGTCTTTGAAACAGTTCTCTGAAGGAGAACACTATTATGCCCATTTTATTGGTATGGAAACTGAGGCTCACACAGAGGGTAGCTAATTTGGTCCTAGTTCTAGAGCCTAGCAGGTGCATTTGAAACCATGTCTGCTGAGCCACTGTGAAATTGAGGCAACTGAATAGTAATTTTAGCCCAAGGAACCTTGTATGGTTATTGTTGTGGGACAAGGGTTAGCAGTGTGGAAGTTGCATGTGAAAAAATTTGCACCTCTAAAAGAAAGTTTTTTGTGAAATGCTTGCATGTATTCTCTGCTTAATCCCTGCTACTCACCTAGGAGAAGAGGACAACACAAAACTGTGGGTGTTAACTCTGTTGTATGGTTTTGCCAAATGAGGACTAAAAAGCATCACATTGACATATGGTATTCAAATCAAACATATTCAATTACATTGACTTTGAGGTGTTTTTTATTTTATTTTTTATTTTTTAACTTTTTTATCTTTATTGTTCAGTTTATTAATTACATTGTTCTCTTTTTTTCACCCCATAGTTCCCCTCCACCTAGTACCCATCCCACCCTCCGCCCTCACCCCCCTCCACTGTCTTCTTCCATAGTTGCATGATTTTTGTCCAGTCTCTTGCTGCACTTCCCACACCCCCTTTCTCCCCAAGAGTTGTCAGTCCTTTCCCTCTCCATGTCTGTGATTCTGTTACATTCACCAGTTTATCCTGTTCATCAGCTTATTAATTCACTTGATTTTTAGATTCATTTGTTGATAGATGTGTATTTGTTGTTCCTAATTTAGAGTTTTATCTTTTTCTTCTTCCTCTTCTTAAAGAATATCTTTCAGCATTTCATGTAATATTGGTTTGGTGGTGATGAACTCCTTTAGCTTTTTCTTATCTGCGAAGCACTTCATCTGACCTTCAATTCTGCATGATAGCTTTGCTGGATAGAGTAATCTTGGTTGTAGATTCTTGCTGTTCATCATTTTGAATATTTCTTGCCACTCCTGTCTGGCCTGCATTGTTTCTGTTGAGAAACCCGCTGACAATCGTATGGGTGCTCCCTTCTAGGTAACCATCTGTTTTTCTCTTGCTGCTTTTAATATTCTTGTTTTGTCTTTTGCTCTTGTCATTTTAATTATGATGTGCCTTGGTGTGGTCCTCTTAGGATTCCTATATATTGGGGTTCGGTGCGCTTCTTGGACTCCTAAGTCAATTTCTTTCACCAGGTGTGGGAAGTTTTTGGTCACTATTTCTTCAAATAGGTTTTCATTGTCTTGCTCTCTCTCTTTTTCTGGCACCCCTATAATTCGGATGTTGGTATGCTTGAGGTTGTCCCAGAGGTCCCTTACACTATCTTCAATTTTTTGGATTCTTTTGGTTTCTTGCTTTTTCAGCTGAGTGGATTTTACTTCTTTGTATTTCAAATCTTTAACTTGGTTCTTGGGGTGCTCCAGAGCACTTTTAGGTCTTTGTATAATATTTTTTATTTCAGTCAGTGTATGCTTAATTTCTGGTTGGTCCTTTTTCATATCCTTGAGAGTCTCCTTTATATCCTTGAGGGTCTCCTTCATTTCCTTGTAGGACTCATTCATTTCCACGTTGGTCTTGATCATTTCCTTGCAGTTCTCGTTCATATCCTTGAGGGTCTTGTTCATTTCCTTGTAGGACTCATTCATTTCCACGTTGGTCTTGATCATTTCCTTTGCGGTCTTGCTTATTTCCTTATAGGCCTCAACTTTTTGTTGGAGCCTCTTAAAAAGCCCTATAACCATGGTTTTGAATTCCATGTCCAGTCGTTTTTTTTCCTCCATTTCTTTCACATCTGAATTCTTTCCATGTCTCTGCATGGTGGCTGCTTCCCTGAGTTGGTCAATCAGCTTTGTGTGGTAGACTTCCTACTAGGGACAGTGGCTCAGCCTCCCAGTTACCTGAGGTGGATATGGGTTGCACAGTCTTGCTGAAGTTAAGCTCAGGTTAATCGTTGTTAGCACTTGGAGGGGTTGACCTCCAGGCCAATTGTCTGTGAAGCTCAGCTCTGCTCAGGTTGGATGGGCGGAGTCTCCGGGCCAAGCAGACAGCATTAGCTCCGCCCTATGTGGCCCCAGGGACTCTGTGCCAGGGGCAATGGTCGCCAGCTCCTCTGAGAGAGAGCCACTGCCGAGCTCCACTGGCTGCCGGGGAATTCAGACTCTCCCCAAATGAGTCTGCACATCCAACATCTCACCCAGGGTTGTAAAACAAAGCAGTCTGATGGTTTCCTGAATGAAAGAGCAAGTCACGAGTGCTCTCTGCGGGGCCACGCAGCTGCTCTGTTCCCAAGTTCACATGCACAAGCCGGCAGACCCCTGCAGCACCCGAGCTCCGGCGTGCCCTCCCACTGTCCAGTTTTCACCCCGTATGATAGTGGGTTCCCTGGACTTCGCCCAGAGCTGGAGAATCAGTCCAGTGGGACGTCTTTGTCTCCCCGTTCGAGAAAACTGGCCGGTTTTCAGCCAGTTTTCAGCCGCCCGCCCTCTCCGCTGGCGTGCGCTCCAAACCTCTCTCCGCAGGAATCTTTCAACGCTGTCCACCACCGCTCCTCCAAGTCACAGTGTCTTATTTTCACTTTTATTTGTGGAATTTTCACTCGACCAGCTTTCTGGTGATTCTGGAAGGTGTTCTTTCGTTAAGTTGTAGTATTAAAATTGCTGAGTGTGACGGCAAGATAGGTGTTTTACCTATGCTGCCATCTTGGTTCTCCCTTGAGGTGTTATTTTAAATTAGACATTCAAATGCACATGTTTTCCAATTAATTGTCTGTGATTCTCCCAAAAGTGTGTTTGCTGAGCTTATTGTATCATTTTCTTATGAAAGAAGGAAGATAAATATTAATTTAGCTTTGCATCTGAGTACATAGATGAGGTAAGGTTACAGAATCCGGTTATGGAATAGTAATGAATGGCTTTTGGGTGTGTTTAAGAAAAGATTCTGAAAGAACATACCTCCATTGTACTTCACTTGGATGACAATGAGTAAGGGACACAATGCTTTTCAAACTTGGTATCCGGTTAAAGTCATTTTGGATGTGTATTTAACAGCATTACAAATTTGCTGTATTTTTAGTCCCTGTGCATGTACATTTTGTGACAAATCCTGGACTTTAGAAAAATTTCCAAGGCTTTCAGCCAGCACCAAAGATAATGTGTTGCCATAAAATTTATCCTTTCAATGCTGCTGTGACATAGCTGGTGATTCTAGCATATAAACCTCCTGTTTTCCATTTAATTAAGCTTCAATACTAAAAGCATGAAGTGGAAAGTTGGCATGACAGTTAAATTGAAAATTCTGCTGATTGGTCCATTCCACATGAAGTAATATAAAATAAACTCCAAAGAATAAGGAAGCACAGTTTCTAACATCTCAATCAAGAAAACGAACACTCCAACCTAATGCAATAAAGAATCTAACATTTATGACATAACTCTTAGTTTATTTAACCTCAGTAAAAATTTACATACAGTAAAATGTTTACATGAGAATGTTAGTCAAATAACTCAATTCTTATTTTTCTTGAACAAAATTATTATACTTTATCTGTTTGAAAAGTTATTAATAATGTGATGTTAATTTAATATCAGTTTCTCCTCATAGACTAAGTAAAATCTCTTTGGGGTAATTTTGTTCATTATAGTCTCTCCAGTGTTGGCACTGGTGCTGAAGACATATATAGTGAGGTACAGCTAGATGAATGACTGCATAGAGAAGTGAAAGGAAGCCTTGCTTCTTTGAGTTTTGTATTATAATTGAGGAAAGGGACATACATACCTTCTCTTCATTTGGCTTTATACCTTGATCCTTCAGTTATCTCCCCTTTTCGCTTTACCATCAATGTCTTTCTTCATATGGGTCATTACCCTCAGATGCAAACACTCTCTAATTATCTCCTACCTTAAAACACCAAGCAAACAGTACTCCTTTTAGTGGCTTCCACCTGATTCTCTGCTGTTTCCCCTCTACCCCCGCCCACTGATTTACAGCCAAGCTGCTTTAAAAACATAAGTCTTCTAGTCTTCTACTTTCCATTCACCCTCAGTATCTACAGCAAGCATATCAAACTCAAAGGCTAACACAGGCCAAATATTTCATGTGGGCCATAAAAAAAAATAAAAGCTTCAATTTTCATAGAAACATGGGTTTATTTTGATAGAGACATGCTGAATACAAAGGGAGGAAATAAATGAGTCACCCTTAACATAAAATAATAGAAAATTTTAATAAAAATTATTATTTTTTCTTGAACATTTTACTTATCAGACACTGAATAACTGCACAAATTAATAAGCATCACGCAAATAAACCTATTTTCTCTTGTTCTCTGAAAGCAAAATATTTCCTGTTACACCAAACAAGGCAGTACAAGACTAATGATGTGGCAGTCAGCTGCTAAAATATTCGCTGCTAGTATTAGTGGAGAGAAGTGGTGCACCTGCGTGTATAACGCAAAGGAGAATGAATGCAACACGATTATAGTAATCAGTCATTAGCAAATGTTGTAGTTCATTTTAATAATTATGTATAACAGGATATTGTAAAAATTAAGTTATGAAACTTTTATTAAAATGTTTCTTACAAACCATTATATTGGCTGGGCCGCAAAAATATTCGTTATGGGCTGCATTCGGCCCGCAGGCCATGAGTTTGACATCTTGGTCTACAGAATTACTTGCACCTCCCTAGTATTCAATGGTCACTACTTTAGGTTGCCACTGATATTCTCATCTTTCTTGGTCTCTTCATATTATTTGAGACTTGGCTATGCCTTTATGGAAACATTCTCCCCTCTTGGTTTTGGGATACTACCTCTCTTCCCATTTTTCTCCCAATACTCTTAACATTTTTTATCCTCCTTTGAAGCTCCTTCTCCTTCTCTACTTGACCTTCAAATATCTAAGTGGGACTCAAGTATTCAGTAGGACTCTGTCTACCCTCAATTTCCAAGTCTCTTTGGATTGATATTTCATCTATTCTCACAACTTCATATATCACCTACATGCTGCTGCTACTGGACTCAGCACTCTGAGTCTCCTATTTAATGGCAACTCAGTGTCTACATGATGTGCCTTATGGAATTCTGAAGAGAAAGTCTTGCATCTCCTTTCTCTACATGTTCCTCCTCTTCTTCCTCCTAGTTAAAGGTACTGGGTTTATTGAAATATGAACTTAGTGGCTGAAGCCAGAACTCTCCCTCCAAATCAACTTCCATCTGTGTACCAGATCCTGAGTTGTCTTTGCTCAAAGTCACTCTCCCTCTGTCCACTTCTTTTCATCTCAACAGACACCAGCTCGTCCAGGTCACATTTCTGTTTCATCTGAGTTAAGTCATGAACTAGTCTCATTTCTTTGTTCACCACCAGTCCTTGCACCCCTATTTCCCACAGAAGAGATAGGACGGCATATTTTATAATGTAAAGCAAGTCATTTTGCTTCTCTGTGAAATACCCCCAGGGATACTGCATTTCAGTCAAAATATAAACCAAACTCTTTGTTGTGGTCAATAAAAAGCCCAAATGAGCTGGCCCCTAATAACCTTCCCCAACTCCATCCTTGATTGCATTCAGCCTGGCTCACTCTGCTCTAGCTAAATGAATTTTGAAAAAACCAGCCAGATTCTCTCTTTCTTTAGCCATTTGAAATGTGCTTCCTTTCACCCAGATCTTCGCAGAGTTAACTTTCCTCTTGTATTTTCCCCCAGATCCTCACATGATCAGCTTCTCAGTCCCTTGGTTTTAGCTTAAATGTTGCCGCAATAATGACACATCTTAGCCATTCTCTAATTCAGTACACTGCTTGTCGCTCTCAGAGCACTTTGCATTTTTTCATTTATTATCCCTCATGTATTATTCTCATTTATTATTATTACTTGCTTTGTTGTTTGGTTCTGTCTTTAGGCAGGGACTTGGTCCATTTCATTAATCTCTGCACCCCTAAAGCCATGTCCACGGAAAGCATTCAATAAAAGTTTATTGAATGAATAAACCCTTAAGATTATTTTAGCATTCTGCCAATTACGTGAACACCCTGAACAAGCTTTATAACATTTTTGTATCTTTAGCTTACGTTAGAAGGAGATTGCCACCTCCAACTAATTGAAGGAATTGGCAGCTGAGAGAACAGATTCTCCGTGATAAGGGGACTCTAAATTTAGGCTGATGCACTAAAGATAAAAAGTAGGGAAATTCTTCTATTCATTTGTTTCTAAGAAAATTTGTTTTTAAAAACCATTTTTCTTAATTTTGCTCCCACACAGACGTTTCGTAGTCAGTGGTTGCCAAAATCTAGGCAGAGAGCACAGTTTGCGGTTTAGGTAAAAATGAATCCGAAATGAGTACTACCAGGTTTTGCCATTGGTTTCTGGAATCTACTTGCCTACGTCTGACACAGAGAACATGTAAATTGCATGTTTAGGAAATAGTTTTCATTAAGACGGTCCTTAATAAAACTGCAGTCCTATGGAAAGAAATTGGAGTCAGGGAACCTCAGTCCTGGTTGAAAAGTAAGCGTGCTCTGTAATTTTCCACGTAACACTTAAAATTCCCTGGGTCCTCCATAATTTTCAAGCAAGAATACATGAGAATTGCTCATCCATTCTCCAGAGTTCTTGTAGAAACTTAGATGTCTTTATAGAAATATGTTGTATTAGCAATTCTAAAGTGTTAAATGGAGGAAATTTTGGAATTCCAATTAAGAAATACCATTTTGAGGAAGTATTAACCTACACAGTCTTGTTCCACTGGTTATGCTGGTGCCTGAGAAGAACACACTGAACTGCAGCAGGAGGCGGAGGCAGAGTGGCTCCGCTGTGCATGTATGCTGGGACTATGCTCTGTCTGCTCTTGGCTTCTCTCAGCTGCACCTGCCCTGCTCTCTCTGGAGCCTTGTAACTGAGAACTCTGGCCCAGGCAGAAGCTTGGTGTGCCTGCCAAGAGGAAGAGAAGGCTGCAGGCCAGTGTTGGTTCTTCCTGCCATTTCTCCTCCCACTTAAAGTGCATCCATCTCAAAATGGGACCAGCTTCATGGACTGACCTCTTTGTTTCTCATGTAATTCATTTAACTTTTAGTCCTACCCCCAAAAAAACACACAGTAGGAGAACCATGAAGATGGTTCTTTTCTTTCTCTTCTTGATTTCTACAACTGTATTTCTAATGTGGATATATAGCTCTATATTTAGAAGTAAAAGAAACAGCCATCTGTTGGAAATGGGGAGTAGAAGGGAGAGAGGAGGGATTCTCCATACTCTGCATACGCCTACTGTCTCCTCCCCATTCAGCCTCTCCCCCTGCGCGCACACACACACACACACACACTCATCTCCATCTGCTTCTTGCTCTCTCTGACAAAGGAACTGTAACTTGCTGTTCTTTATCTTTGACTTTAGGTCAACACTGTAAAACATCGCCACCTTCAGTTAGAACTGGTAAGTGTATTTCTGCACTTTCCACTGAACTTGCTAACACTGCAGAAAACACACGAGCAAGTTCTCCCATTTCTGCACTTCTCTGCTTGATGTCTCTTGATGTGTATTTCTTCAATTCAGCACAAAGAGGGAATAGAGGGAAGAAGGGAGGGAGAAGAAGGGAGGAGAGGGAAAGGGAAAGGAGAGGAGGGGAGAGAGGAAGGGAGGGAGGGAGGGAGGAGGGGAGGGAGGGAGGGAGAAGGGGAGGAAAGGAATAGAAGGAAGGGAAGGAAGGAAACCTGGAACGAATATTACTTAATCCACTTAAGAGGTTTTATTAATGTCAAAGTGAAGGTCAGCATATTTTTTAGATGACAGAATAACTCTGAAACCATATACTTTCTTCAGACTCACCAATTGTTCTTCTGTGTGAACTGTACTTTTGAAGTCCAAAGGTTTAAAGTTGTCTAAATATTGAGTCTGATTTCATGATAGAACATGCTGTTTTGGTGAAGAAGTATTATTTTTACCCAGTATAGTAAAAGCTTGAGTATGTCTATGAATATTCCCGGACCAAGGAAATGGGTGCAAGTGGGGTGCAAAGTTAAGCGAGCAGGTCTTGACAATTCTGGGCAGAACTGAGAGAAATGATATGTGAATCTGATACTTGCAGCAGCTGCTTGGTATCAGTAGCCACTAAAAGTCAGGAAATTTAGAACGAAATCATGAATCTTTTCCAATAGTATTTTAATGTCTTATTATGAATAAATCATTGTTTGGTATTTTTGTAAATATGGCTATACTTCCCCTACAGCCTCCCAGTACTCTCAGTAAGGTTCTGTGGCATCAGTTAAAGGGATGAGCAAGCAACACCATGGGAATGTTCCAGACACACATTCATCATGCCCAGCATCATAGCCTGAACACAATTCTCCAAAGTTAGGGCAACCCTTTCTTGGACCAGATTACGTCTAGGACGATACAGAACATTCAATGAATAGCTCTCACTCAAACTCCATACCCTCTTTCTATTGTCATGAGATGGTATAAGTCACCTGTCACCACTTCTAGAGCCTCAGGTGTTTGCAGTAAGTGGTGTCACTAGAGATTCCTGTTTTTGTTGGGTTAAGGCAGTGGTCGGCAAACTCATTAGTCAGCAGAGCCAAATATCAACAGTATAACAATTGAGATTTCTTTTGAGAACCAAATTTTTTAAACTTAAACTCCCTCTAACACCACTTCTTCAAAATAGGCTCACCCAATCCATGATATTTTGTGGAAGAGCCACTCTCAAGGGGCCAAAGAGCCACATGTGGTTTGCGAGCCGCAGTTTGCCAACCAGTGGGTTAAGGAAACTCATGACATTAGCATTGGCATCCCTCATCTTTCAAAACACCCCTCCCTTGGGTGTATAAATGGAAGAAGTGGAATGCTGGAGAACTTAAAAAGGTATGTTCTTAAAGGTGCCTGGGATTGCAGTAGTTATAGATTGAAGTGTAGTGTTATGTACATTTAAGGCAATTGCAGTTAAAAATGAACATTTTGTTTCATAGAATATAGAATTCATGAAATGTTAAACAATAAATAGTAGGGAAACATCATTTTATCCTAAAGGCATACCCATTTTCTTTCTCTTCTCGTTTACAAAGTTCATATTTTCTAATCTGAACATACAATTCCATATTTAGAAGTAAAGTAGACAGGACTTTGGGGAGCCAGCATTGACGTTCAGTCTTGAAAATTGGACCCACCATTGCAATAGCAAACTGTACATTATCTTCCTAAGAAAACACTAATTTATCAGTCCCAAGAGCCAAAGAATTGTTCTGTGTCAGCAATCAGGTTAGCCTCATAATTATAAATTTGTAAGGATCTGTTGAAAGGCATGGAATTATAGTGTTTCATAGTGAATCACTCAGAATAAAGAGCCCTGTTATTTGTAGACATTCCATACAGTCACAGAAATTTAGAGGTGGGTCAGGTCTTAGCAATCATGTAGTCTAACCCCTTTATTTTAAAGATGAAGAAATCGAGACTTAGAACTTGTAGGAAATATATGGAAATGTTTCCATATGCAGTGCATCTTCTAAGTGTCTGAACATTTTCAATAGCTTACTAACATCTCTTTGAAAGTCAACATAGATAGTATGCCCAGAATGTGGCAGGAGTGCTTCATAATGAATAGACTCCTATTTATTTACTATACTTTACATCCTTAGTCTGGCATATTCCTTTCTCCTTCCTCCCTTCCTGCCTTGCATCCTTCTTTCTTTCTTCCACTTCCTCCTTCTCTCTTCCCTTTATTCATTAAACGATTTAGCCACTGATCCCCAATATCTATGAGATTTTGTGCTAGAGAGAGGGCTGGTTATAAACAACGATATTTACAAGCCATCTTTGTCCTACATGAGGGAATAGTTGCAACAGAACTTCAGAAATGCCCAACTCTGTGTATGGCCAAATATAATCAGGGCACTGAAAAGCAAGGAACCACAATTCCTTGGAAAAGTTAGTGATGGGGAATGATGAGTGCTGAGATGAGGAGAGAAAAGAACTGCCACATACCATGCTAAAGAATTTAGGTACTATCCTGAAAACCTGGGTTTCTCAAACTATTCAACTATTATTTCCACAACATGAGATAGCCTGAATCTCCCTCTGCTTATTTTTGCTTTACTTACATATTACTTGTACTATTGTTTATTTAACACACTTTTCTAAAGTAACATACTTTTAAACACTAATTTTTAAAAGGAACATTGTCAGTGTTCTAAATAGAAAGCCAATTGTGACTTTCAATAATTTGAAGTTTTCATTAAAATGAATATGATGGAAACAAAATATGTCTGCTAACCCTTTACCTATGAAAATTTCTGAACCTATGGCCTGTGGTCTCATTATTCCAAAGGGAGACTATACATTTTGTAGAGGAGTTAAATTCATTGTCAACTCCTTAAATTAATTGGGAGGAAGAAAGAGAGTTGAAAGGTGTGTAGCTTCTCATTCTCTTGGGGGAATTTAGCTGGGTGCCCCTTTAGATATGGCATGGACATGCATCTGACATAAAGAGGAAATCCTGTTTTAGATAGTCCTGAGTGAGCTAAAACTAACAAAATCAGACTTAGCTGCAGAGGGTTGACTCAGGACTGGAAAAGAAGACCCAAAAAGGAGCTATAACTTTGCAGATGTTGGGTGAGGGTACTGGTGTGGCCCCAGTGTAATAGTATGAAGAAAAAGGATTTGAGGATTTAGGATCAGGCCACAGCAGGTATTGGTTATTGAGGGATGAGGGGCAGTGATCAAGGGAAGAGAAGGGTGAGCCAACCCAGTTGGTGTGGCTCAGTAGTTGAGCATCAACCTCTGAACCAGGAGGTTGAGGTTTGATTCCTGGTCAGAGCATATGCCCCGGTTGTGGGCTTGACCCCCAGTAGGTGGGGCATGCAGGAGACAGCTGATCGATGATTCTCTCTCCTGTCACTGATGTTTCTATCTCTCCCTCCTTCCCTCTCCCCCCTCCTCTCTCTGGAATCAATAAAAACATTTTGTTACAAATATATGTAGAAAGAAGTGTGAGCCAGGCCTTGTAGATGGATTGCTTACGAGACTGTGAAAGCAGCCATGCGATCCAGGGCAGCAGGAACAAGAAATATAGCAGAGAGAGGTGAGAGAGAGAGAGAGAGAGAGAGAGAGAGAGAGAGAGAGAGAGAGAGAGAGAGAGAGAGAGAGAGAGAGAGAAGGAGAGAGAGAAAGCAGGCACAAATGGAAAGGGATAAAACCCTAAATCAGAATGTGCTGCTACTACAAATGCTTGCCATTCCTAGACTCACAGTAAATACTCATTGAATAAATGGATCATCAGCAGGCACTTGGGAATATCTTGCTGGTGATCAGAGACATTCTAAATACTGGCTAGATTGGAAGAGATCATTATGGCCTATAAGTCAGCCTTACATACACTTCCAATTACCTACTGACCATTTTAGAAAATTTGTGACCTAATCAGCCAACAGATTTAAGGTGTTTTGGACATGTTTACTTTGGTAAGATGTTAAAAATGAATCCATTCAACCAAAAGTCATTAGGAATCCACTTATGTAAGGAATAGAGAGATTAATTACTTACAGGCCCTATTCTCACAGAGCTTGTAAAGATCTAATAAGATAACAGATAAAATTTTCAGGCACTTAAAGTTTGTTAACACGTGAAGTATTTATTCATGATCCTCAGAAAACAAATTTAGCCTCAAAATCTTCCTAGTAACCATAGTTAGTCTGAACTTCGTTTCCATGTATCATAAGAAATTTATTATCGTGTTGGGGTAGAACTACAGTTATTGATAGCCCTTTTTCTTGTGTTGGGCTTAAAATACCCTTTTGCCCAGTTTAGGAGAAATAAACTCACTGAATTTTATCTTTTGCACATATGTAAAATTGTCCTCAGATGAGGATGTGATATAATAATAAATTAGAGTATTCTCATGTTAAATAATTCATTTCTCATGACTGAGATTTGTTCCCAGTAATCGAGACACAGACTAGAAAGCATAGGTTTCACTTTTGGCCTAAAAAAGAGTCATCCGTTTGAATAGGGGAAGGACAACAAGCCTAATGTTGACACCCGTTCTTCAGTTTTTAGACCCTTGTGTGGAGAGAAGTGTTTTCATAAGACTCAGACAGAATTCATTTCCATAGAGCGTTCTTAATGGCTCCTGTCAGAACAAAACAGCTGGGGAACATATGGTATCCATTTCCCTGTATCACTTGGAAAAAATTTCACATGTAAATAAAGCCAACATAAAAGAGTAGCCCTTTGAACCCACGACCTTATGCAATACATAAATATATTGGTACAATGCACTCGTTGTACTGGCCCACTAAGTTATGTGCCTTTAAAAATTCTTTATTACATCCTGAGATGCACATTTTCAAGAAGTTCCAAAGAAATGAAGGTAATGGGCAAAAATATTAGCAAGCAACATTATCTAACAAGTATGTATCTCAGAAATATGAACATATACACACACACACACATATTTATATATATATATTTATATATATATCACTGTATTTAAAGCTTTTCAGAAAATTAATGGATAAAATTAAAGGCATATTTACACATTATAAACTCTGTCCATTATCTCTCTGTCATTTTAAATAAGTAAGTAACCATGTGTTCTTGAAAGGAAGAGAGAGAAAAAAGTCTTGGCAAAAATTTCGGGTAGACGTTAGTTTTATCACAGCTTTACATTTTTAAGAAGAAAAGGATATAGAAAGGAATACTATACTATTTACTAAACTTATAAATTTATAATGGAATAACTGGAATTAGTCTTTGCCTTTTACATATTTACATTTCATGCATAACTTCAGAAAATCCAGCTCTTACTGGTAATTAGGGCTCCTCTAATTTTATTAGCAGAAGTTCTTTCCCTTGTGAAATTAAGCTGTAAATCCCCGGGAAGGATGCACTTTGGGCATTTAAAAAGAGGCTTAATGTGTTGTGCGAAGTGAGATTCAAATCCAAATACTAGCGTTTGTTAATTGTCAGCTCTGTGCCAAGTACTGTGTACAGCTAAGAGCCAGAGCCAACAAAAAGGAAGAGACGCAGCAGCACAAGAGCATCTCGATCCCTTCCTTCCTTCTGGAACATTCCCTATTAATACCTGTTCTGCACTGGACAGAATCCGAGCCTCACCTCACAGCCTATGATATTCTCTTTTTATATTATAAAATGCCAGAGCTAGAAGGGCCTCAGAGGAGGACCACATAGTGGAGACCCTCTGAAAACTGCTGCAGAATTGAGGTCAGTCTTGGAGAAAGAACATACCCACAGTTGCATGGCATTCAGGCTCAGAACATTCACTCTCTTCTCCTTAGCTTTATTCCAGAACCTTTCTAAACTTTCTTAGAACACATCCTGGCAGGAGGAAGGATGACCATGGTTTAAATTTTGGAAACTTTTATAACTCCTTCTAAACATTTAATAACTCCCACTTTCACCCTCACAATCAGTGGTAGCTGGAGACTCTTGCAGAAGTTATAGACTCGAGTATACATACCTGCTGTCTCTTTTGTTGTGCCCAATAGCAAAGAACAGACACAAAAACATGCTTTGGGGTTAAACCCTTCCCACCTGTTGTTGTCCCGGAAGGATAGCTAGATGAGAGGTTTTGGTTGGAGGGCATGTCCTGAAACCTCACTCCTTTGATGGGAGATGGTGTAAACTGAGTGGAAGGGGAGTAGGAATCTATCAATCGCTGGCCTCAGGTTTCAAGGGTCCTGAGTCATCTGTCATCTGGTCAGGGGAGTCTCCCCGAGAGGAAGCAGATCCTGGTGCCTGAGGATGTTGCTTCACTGCCCTGCACCAAGAGTCTAATTGGGAGAAGTGGTGGTTCTTACCTTTTACCTCCAGATGTGTTGCTGTTTCTCATTATACTCCATCTCGACCAGACACTTACTCAAATGCAAACTGTACAGTGTTTATCTAAGCTTTGAACAGAAACAAGAAAAAAACAACAAACACAACCTATTCTGCCTATCTCACTCTCCCTCTGCAATGTCCTTCTCCTCCTGTTTGATTCCAGCTTTTCAGACAATTGAGGGAAGCATTGAATCTTCAAGAGTTCATTCAGCTGCAAAGTGTCCATGCACACAGCACCGGGAAATGCCCCTGAGCAGCCATGAACTGGGATGCTCAGGCTAGGGTGGGGCGAACCCATAGCTTATCTCCCAGGGTCCTGTCAGCTCCTGACCCTGTATTCCTCTCTTTTGTTTCCCACATGTATCTAACAGATCACCTGGTGAATCGCCCAGTCGGCCATCATTTGCCCAATATTAAACAATGTAGCCCTCCTTTATACAGGCCTTCTTAAGCGTTAAGGTGTCCATAGGCAAATGTGCATGTGTGTGTGCATGTGTGAATGTATGTGCTTACATCCTTCTTCTCCCTAAACTAGTCTGGAAGTGCATTTAACACAGAGGACCGTGTCCTCCAGTTCTCTCCAGGGTGGGGACAAGAATCCAGATCCTTGCCTGGCAGGTGCAGCTGTCCAGGGAACAGACCTAAATACCTGTCTGGTTTTGTCACTGCTTCCATTAACTCTGAGCCAACATATCCTAACAGTCTTTTATTTTTCACTGTTTTCCAATGGCAAGTGCGCTGTTTGTTTTATGATCCACATTCTAAGTGGTCCTCTTACTGAGCATAACTGGAGTGGGCCGTGTCTGCCTGCCTGGCAAAGATGTTTTCAGTGTTTCAATTGAATAATCTCCTCTGACTTATTTTGACACAGTTTCTAACTCCGGCTGGAATTGCAGCGTCACGACACTTATTACCAATGTGCAGAAGCCCACAGGAATCGCTGATGTGTACAGCAAATTCCGCCCCGTGAAGCGCGTGTCCCCGCTGAAACATCAGCCGGAGACTCTGGACAACAACGAAAGTGATGACCAAAAGAACCAGAAGGTGGAGTACCAGAAAGGGGGGGACCCTGACGCAGATCCCCAGCCCGAAGAGCTCAGCCCCGGAGGAGAGAGAGAGGGCGGCCCCCAGAGTAAGACCTCGGAGCCCAGCGCCTTGCTGGGCGAACTGGAGCACTATGACCTGGACATGGATGAGATTCTGGATGTGCCTTACATTAAATCCAGCCAACAGCTCGCCCCTTTCCCCAAGGCGACGGCAGAAAAAAGAATTCTGGGCTTATGCACAACCATCAATGGCCTTTCTGGCAAAGTCTCCACGACAGGAAATGCTGAGAACTCACCGTCCAACACAGCATCGTTCTGTGTCCTTTCTCCCGTGAAAAGCCCTCACTTGAGAAAAGCATCCTCTGTCCTCCGAGACCAGCCTAAGCTCTCCCCGGAAGACGCCGAGAGCTTGCCACTGCCGCTGGCCAAGTGTGGCTCTTCCTATGAGCCCGAAAGCCAGAGCAACGATTTCCTCAGCAAGACCTTCAGTGATGCTCATGGAAGAAACATGGAGAAGCCCCTGCCAGACTGCCAGCTTAGGGCCTTCCACCTGCAGACCTCGGCAACAGAGCCCAAACTGGAAGAGCAGGTCGGCGGCCTGAGCTGGACCAGCCCCCAAGGCCCCGAAGAAAGGAGTGAGTATCTGCAAAAAGTAAAAAGCATCTTGAACATCGTTAAAGAAGGACAGATATCTCTCCTGGTAAGTATGATCTCATTCAGCATCCATAGGAGTCATCCAGAGACTAGTGTGTCAGCTCCATTCATTCGTAACAGAATGAAGATGCATTGGTTCCCATTCTTTTTAAAAAATGTATCTTTATTGTTGAAAGTATTACAGATGTCTATTTTCTTTCCTGATTGACCCCTTCCACCTTGGACACACCCCCGACCCAGGCCTTCACCACATTACTGTCTGTGTCCATGGGTGATGCAGTGTTTACTTGTGGTTTTAGTTAGGTGGTTTGACTTTAAAGTTTTAAAATAAAAAGTTAGGAGGTTAGGACAGGGAAAAACAAAGAACTGTAGAGGGAGTGTTATTTCACTTTAAGTTTGCATAAATGCAACTGGAATCAGGACACTTAATCTAATATGAAACAAAACAGAAAAGCCCAGCACTTTCTCTAACTTGAATCTTAATGTCTTTCTTTTGCTTTCCAATGGTTTCCAATGCTCTCACTCACTTGTTTGTGGGGATGTCAGTTTCTTGCCGAAGGTGGACCTGCCAGATACGTGAACAGAGGGTCTTCTGTTTTATCCTGATTATTATTCCGGACAGTTGGACTAGGACGTTTGGAAGCATTTGCAGATAAATGCTTACCCTAGAGCTTGATTGCCCTCTGAGCCATATGGGGCTGTGACTGGTTCCAGCTCTGCATGTCGAGGGAGCATGAAGCTTTTCTAAAGACTCTAGACATGGAATAATATGATGTAAGAAAAGTCTGTTCTGCTTAGGCTCAGGGAGCTGAGCTGAAATCACACTCCATCTGCCTGCATTGTTCTTTTCTGGCTTCCATACTTGGATGAAACAGTAGCAAGCTTGGACTAATACAGTGATGTTAACTGAAGTCTCATTCAAGAAAGTCACCACATCTCAGCAGTGTGATTCTACTTAGGCTAAAACTATGGATAGATAAGTACAGTGTGTTTGCTGTATTATCTATCACAAATCTTGTTGAAATAGAATGATATGATAGAATAATTTTACTAAATAAAGTAATACTTTATTTTCTCCTGAAAATGTCTTTTCCATTTATCTTGGCTCTTCTTTTCTATTTCTCTTTGGTTCATTTCTTTCTTTTGTCCTTTCCATGTTTTCCAAATGATTAACACCTCTCAATTTAACAAACGGTCTTTATTGACCAGTTTATACACAGGGGATGAACTTCACTGAAGGTAAGGAAACCAAAGGCAGGCAGCCTCCGGTGCCCCCGGAGCGTGCCTGGGGTGAAAGTGTCTAGAGCAGTGGTTCTCAACCTTCCTAATGCCGTGACCCTTTAATACAGTTCCTCATGTTGTGGTGACTCCCAACCATAAAATTATTTTTGTTGCTACTTCATAACTATAATTTTGCTATTATTATGAATCATAATGCAAATATCTGTGTTTTCCAATGGTCTTAGGCAACCCTGCTAGCAGTTATCAACCTGTGGGTCACGACCCACAGGTTGAGAGCTGCTGCTGTTGAAGCTCTTCTCTTCTTCCCGGAGTGTTTCCTTTGGATTTATTGACTTGAGTTTTTCTCATCTTCCTATTTACACAGCCACACCTAGCTGCCGACAATCTAGACAAAATTCATGACGAAAGTGGAAACAATCTCTTACACATTGCTGCGTCGCAGGGCCATGCAGAGTGCCTGCAACACCTCACTTCTTTGATGGGAGAAGATTGCCTCAACGAGCGGAATGCTGAGAAGTTGACTCCAGCGGGCCTGGCCATCAAGGTGAGTGGTTGGGGCCTGGGCTCTCCACGACTAAAAATTAGATTTCTATTTTTTAAGATTCCTAGTGAGCTAAAATGCTGGGGTGGAGAGGGAGAGAAGAGTGATATACCAAGCAAACAGCAAATGAACATGTTCTATTTAAAAGATTAATCATTTCACTCCCTAACTGCTTTGAGATTTTGAGACTGCATTCCAATTTACTATACATTGAGGGTAAGCTTCAAATAAGCTAGTAAAGAGAAAGGGCAATGGTCTCTTGCATTTCTAAGAACTTCTGTTATTCATGGGGACTGTAGTTTAGACTCGGAACTGTACTTAGATCTATTGGAGACTTTTATTTTTCCCCTGATGTGAGTATAATGAATAAGATAAAGATATAGTAGCCCTCAGGAGTATTTCAGACAATGAAGTGGGCTTCTCACAGATCACATCTGAAGCTTAGGTGTCTTCAGGATCAGGAGTGGTTTGGACTATTAGAGCCGAGTGTGCGTTTAGCTCCTGCAGAGCATAGTAGGCTCTATGTCAAAACTACACAAATTAGTGCTGACTGCAACAGAGTTAAATCCTAGAAACTGTGATACAGGAAGACATGGTCTTTTATAGCCTTGCAGTGAGCACCTCTGTGAAGTATATCACACATCACTAGGAGGTTAGCTATTAAACTAAAATTACTTTTAAGGACTTTGGCAAATAAATGTGGAATTCAGTCATATTTATTAAGAAGCTAAAAATGAAGTTTAGGGAAATATAATACATCTTGTGCTTCTACACATTGTACTTTACTTAATAATGTCTTCTAAAGGCTGAACAGTCATAATTTTTATTAATGGAATTGTATTGAAATTTATTAGGGGAACTTGCTAGTTAAAGAAATCTACTTATGAAATCACTAAAGATCATATAACATTTAAAAGCAAGCTATTGCTGTCTTACCCCTAATATATTTTCTATGCAAATCTAAATTTTACCTTTATTTACCATTTAGTAAAGTCTTATATATTAAAAGTTGTTTTCTGTTATATTTAGTTTTACCCAACTGTAAGGTATTATTTAAAAGATAGTGTAAAAAATAATTTTTGGTAAAACTATAAGCTCAGCGAATATCATTTTTCTTTAGTTGTTAGTGATACTATATCAAATTAAGATCTGATCTGCCCGCAACCATCACGAAGAAAGAGAAATCAAATGTGAAGTCAAGGTTCAGCATAGTTGAGTTCAACAATATGTACCAAGTCCATTGGGTAGTGTGTTAGGTGTTGGTAATAAAAATCTGAATGAGACATAATCCCTTTTCTTAAGAAGCTGATAGCCTGGTAGATAAGGTGGGTACAGTATCAACAATTTAAGTGTAGATGGAAAATCCAAGATCTAGCCCATTGTCACCATCGTGTGGGAAGATAAGGGTTTGGTCTGGTCATCATTGGACATGTGCCAGTGACGAATAAAATATTCTTACAATGCCAATGAACATCCACATTAGAACACTACATGTTTTAGTGTTTATAAATTATTTATAATTTCTAATATATAGTTTTCCTGACTCATGCTAGATTATTGAATATATTCTAACTATATAGTTGGATGAAAAATGTTTTCTTAATTTATGTGCCCTAGTCTTTAACCTGTTTTGATAGGTTAAGAACCTTTAAAGCAGTAGTTCTCAATCTTTCTAATGCCACGACCCTTTAACACAGTTCCTCATGTTGTGGTGACCCCCAATCATAAAATTATTTTCGTTGCTACTTCATAACTGTAATTTTTCTACTGTTAATGAATCGAAATGTGTTTTCTGATGGTCTTGGGCGATCCTGCTAGCAGTTCTCAACCTGTGGGTCACAACAGGTAAATACAAGTATTTTATAACCAGTGTCACCCTCTTTAGAAATGTCTTGACATCTGTCCTACATCAATGTATTTATTCAGTGTAGTTGGGAGACATGAATGCAGAGAGTCCTAAGAAGCCTTCATTTTCTATTTTAGGACCTTGTTTTGAACACCAGTAATAGGCTGGTGGTGTTTCACCTCATTAAGCACAGTTCTGACAGCCCTGTTGATATTCAAGCAAACAAACTTGGTAAAATGGGCAGAAGTTGCTCACATAATATGACTTGAAGCAGACAGGAAACAGAGTCAGAGATAGGGTATCAAATAAAAAGATTACCTAAGGAGGGGAAATGGAGCTTTGAAGAAATACCAAGGCTTAAGAACAGCTCTCTCCCACTCGTAAACTCCTTAAATGGAACATCATAAATTCTTGCCACTTACATGCAGAATTTATTGAGTGTTTTCTGGGGGACCCAACACTAGATACAGCAGGAATTCAGAACATTACTGAGGGCCCCTTGGAAAGAAAATTTCTATAAGGTGAAAGCATTGTGTTTTCTAAAATGGGACTATAACAAGAAATTATTTTAGGAGCTAAATAGACTGGGAATGAAATAACTTTAATTACTTATTCTCATTCAGTCCCCTGATGAAGCTCTAAGAGAAAATGTTGGTTTGGTGAGAAAAATGACTTGAACCAACTGACATTCCTTTGTAACATACAGTGAGTGACCCCAGACTCAGAGACCAGCCAGCAAAAGTCTCCCACTAGAATATAATAACATTTTTTGTTTTCTTGGTATTTCTATTTGTGGCAGGTGATATTACTTTCAAACTCACAGTAGTGATATATTTATTTTTGCCCTTTTTAAAGGTTGTGTTCTTGAATAAGTCTACCTACTAGGCATGTAACAAAGCATTCTACCCAGCAACAACAGGATTCTTCTCAAGTGCACATTGAGCATTTTCCAGAATAAACCAGATGTTAGACCATAAGACAGGTCTCGATAAATTTAAAATTATTGAAATCAGATGAAGTATGTTCTTTAACCATAATGGAATGCAATTAGGAATCAATAACAGACAGAATTTTGGGATATTCACAAGTATATGGAATTAACTCTAAAATAATCATTGCATCAAAAGAAATTACAGGGGAAATTGAAAAATAATTTGAGATGAATGAAAACACAACATGAAGGAGCTAAAGCAGTGCTTAACTGGGAAATTTTATAGCTATAAATGTCTATGTTAGAGAAAGAAAAAGAAAAAAGATGTCAAATCAATAGCCTAACCTTCTACCTTAGGGAACTAGAAAAAGAAAAGCAAACTAAATTCAAAGCAAACATAAGGAAGGAAATAAAAACATCCAAGTTGAAATAAATGAAATAGAGAATAAAAAACAATAGAGAAAATAATCAAAACAAAATTTAGTTCTATGAAAAGATAAAAAAATAATAAACCTTCAGTTAGAGTCTAACTGTTAGACCAAGAAAAAAGACCCAAATAATTAAAATCAGAAATGCTGCCTCTTATTTCTGTGTTCTGTGTAAATACCAATTTATATAAACTGTCTTGCCTAGTAGATGTTCAATATGGTTCCCATTCCTTTCTTCATCCAGAGGGAATGAAGCATATTATATCAGTGTGATTTTTAAAAAATCCTGGTAGAAAACACTTGGCAGTGTCAAATTATATACCTTAAGGAAAGTTAGTAATGAAGGATTTATATATAAGAGGAGAGTGGGACCCACAATATCTGAGGGTCACAACCAGATTACAGTTACCACCACAGAGCCTGAAGGGACTGGGGAAGGACCTGAGGTGGAGAGGTCTGCATAGAAGACTGGATGACCTTTGACCTTTGACTGGTAGAGGAATTCAGCCAGCAAATGGCAACCCCATAAAGGGCTAATGGGAGCCAGGAGCAGAGGGAGCCTCAAACTCACTCTCCTTTCTTGGTCTCTTGCCACAACTCTCCATCAATCAAACCCAGCCAGAAGCCAGGGGGCACGGGAGCCAATACATTCAGATCAGCCTCCCTGGGCAGCAAGGAGGGCAGAGAAGGGAGGCAATAGATGTGAATGAGGCACCAGGAAACTGTTCAGTAAACCCCCCGATGGTTATGCTAGATATCTCAATGGTGGGAATAGACTCTGCAAGTGTATAGTTGTGAGATGACTACTTGAAACTCTGTAGCAGCAAATGAAGAATGAGCAGATTACCTCCTCTGTCTTGTTTTTAGAATAGCCTTTCCTGAGCTCATGCCACAATAGCTCTTTATTCCTGTACTAGGTCCCATACCATGCAAACCAGGAAGGCAGCTGAATGTCTCAATTGTCTGACAGAGTGAGGGTCTCAAAGAGCACTTTGATAGTATAAGGTGGCAAGTGTTGTATGCTTTGTAAGCTGATGTGCTTTGTCTCATTTGATCTCCATGGTACGTTTATGAGGTGGTTACTACTCACCCTGCTGTTTCACAGAGGAGAAAATTGAGAATCAGAGAGGTGAAATAGTTGGATCAGGTCTTGTAACTAAGTGGTAAATTAAGGGTCTTAGTCACTAGGTTATATAGATCACAGCTACATTCCTGGATAGCACAGTGTGGGACCTCGCACAGGAGGAAAGAGCTCTGGTGGGCATGAGTCAGGGAAGCCTTCAGGGAAGGTAGCGTTGAGGCCAGTGGACTGGGATTACTTTGTTTTCCTTTAGTTTGTTGATGGGTATACAAAATTTGATATATGCATGCAATGGAATACTTCTCAGCAATAAAAGGGAATGAATTATTAATAAAAGCAGTAGCTTGGATGAATCTTAGAAGCATTATGCTGAATGAAAGAAGCCAGATGCAAAAGAACGATAGAATTTTATGATGATAGAAACCATACCAGGGTTTGCCTCGGGCAAAGGTGAGGGGGATCAGAACGAGAGGCTAGCAGAAATGTTTTGGGGTGGGGTGTTGGAAATTTCTAATCTTGATTGAAGTTATAGATACAAGTGAGTATGTATTTGCCAAAATTCATTAAACTGTATATTTTTAAAGGGTATATTTTATAGTATGTGGATTATACCTCAATATAATGATTTTTAAATAACTGATGAAAATATGCTTAAATAAACTCTATAGTTTATTTAGACCCAGAGCCACATATCAGAAATAGAATAGATGATATACCTATGTTGTAAATAAATTAAGTCTGATACAAAAGTAAAAATTAAATTTCTTTCTTCTTCCCTTTTTTCTTAAATCTAGAATGGTCAGTTAGAATGTGTGCGCTGGATGGTGAGTGAAACAGAAGCCATTGCAGAACTGAGTTGTTCTAAGGATTTTCCAAGCCTTATTCATTATGCAGGTGGCTTTGGCCAGGTATGAAGAATTTTTAATTGTCAGATTTATAAGCAATCATATTCACTATAGCATTTTAATGGAAAAAATGTTCTAAAACAACTTAAAATTCTATAGTAGGATATTAGATAAATAATTAAGCTACATTCATAAGCTATTCATAGGAAAATGTCCATTATATAATATGTAAGTTAAAACTTATGGTGCAAAACTATTCCTGTAATTGGGTACCAAATTTTAACTTTGGAGAGAGAAAGAGAAACAGGTAATAAGTCTAGAAAAAAACTGTGTCACTGCTATTGATAGTAGTTATCACTCAGATTGGAATTACATGTGGGGTTTTTTTCTTTTATAACTTTAAGTATTTTTCAAATTTTCTACAATAAACATTTAACTTCGGTCAAAAAGAAAGCTGATAAATATTCTCTTTTTAATGATGAGAGAGAGAGAGAGAGAGAGAGAGAGAGAGAGAGAGAGAGAGAGAGATTCATTGTTCTACTTATTCATGCATGTATTGATTGCTTCTTGTATGTGCCCTGAATAGAGATTGAACCCACAACCCTGTCATATCAGGACAATGTTCTACCAACTTGCTCAAAATATGATACTCTTGAACCCAAAATTAAGGAGAAAATATTTAGTAAGACATTGATCAAGGAAGTCCCCCTCTATTAAAAATGAACAAGCACACTTACTAGATGAGTCTCAGTGATAACCAATTTCTACAGTAGAAAATCCCAGTGTCAGTAATTGATATACACAGATCACAATCCAGTGCATGGAGTGAAAAATTATCACTAACTCCCTTGGAGGGAATGAATATAAATTATCTTTTAAAAAAAGTTGGACCACAAAATGCCAATCTCAGTCTTTAAAAAATAAATAAAGTCAGCACTATATTAAAATAGATTCAATCATATTTGTTTGTGGCAAAGAAAATTGCTTCTCATGCATATAACCGTATCCCCTTTGGCTTCATAAACTTTCCCCAGTGGCAGTAAATTGTAGTGTTGTCAACAAGAGATTATACTTTTTCAATCATGACAATCTCAAGTTTAAAAAAATGAGTTGGAGAATATTACTACAGTCTTTTTTTTAGTGGGAGTCTTTGTGACTTCAATTAAAATATGTATTAATATGTACTGTTTTCCATATGCTACCAGGCACCATGCCATTGGAGTTTGTGTACCTTATCTACTTATTCCTTAAAATAACCCTGTTAGGTCATGCTTTTACCCCCACTCTATAGAGGAGATTGAAGAAAGACAGCTAAGTGGCTTGCCCAGGTCTCAGGGCTCGTAGTCCTCTGACTTCAAGGATAGATTCTGTCTTGTCTCTCTCTATAATTTGTAAAACTCGCTCACAGTGGCATTGATTTAGCTGCAGAAATCTTTTTTACAATTTTATCTAGCAATACTTTGTGATCTATGGAGTACCTGATGCAGCTCACTGAAGAAGTGAGCACCTGTACTAAGTTTAGGAAATGAAGAGAAGAGCAGGAAGAACATTTAAAATTTGTAGAAGCCACTGTCTTTGAGAGGATTACTTCACTTTTTGTGTGTATTATACAGCCATTGTATCCTACAAACAATCATAATAGTGAACAAGCATTTGCTAAGGCTGCCTCTCCCCCTATTTTGTTGATTTATACTGGCAAAGAGCAGAAGACACTTTTCAAATGACAAAAAGAATTTAATCACTGCTAATCTTGAGAAAAAGTTTTCACTATAAAACAGAATTTAATTTATTCTAAAATTGTTAGAATAATAGTTTCATGTCCCTGATTTTATGTGCTTATATAAAGTCTAACAAGGAATTTTGATATGAGAGGAAAGGCTGCCTGTAATTTTGGTTAAGTTTGCCAGAGAAAAGGAGGAAAGGATCACTTGGCTGTTCTGAGACTCTAAGTAAATAATTGGGCATCCGGCCTTCTTTGTCTTGGGAAATGTTGCTTATATATGCCAGTTTCCCTGTTCAACTCTCACAGCAGGTTTCTCATAATTTGGAAGCTATTGGGACAGAACAATAAGAGTGCCTTTTCAGGGACTGGTTGGGTGATAGAATGGCTTACTTGGCTGAAAAAGAGGAAAAGATGGAAATTACTGACCTATGTGAAGAGCAGTGTCAAACATTTGCTTCATGCTAATATCAATCTTCAGGTTGTTATTTTAAGCTGATAAGCATTTTTGATGACCTCAAGTACAGCTCTAAGCAGGGCAGCCCAGCCGTGCCCTCGGGAGAGCAGTCTTACCCGAGGGGAAAATGGAGAAACCCATTAGATCTGTGAATTCTGTCCAGCCATCCTACATTGCCACAGCGACTTATATAACAGATAACCTGCAGAGATGCTGAACTTGGAACTGTTACAAGGCTAATATTTTCTCAAGAAAGACTGTTATTGAACAGTTTTCTAATGGATTCAGCACATGCAAGTTTTTCTACATCAAGCAGGCACTTGAGTGTGCTCTGGTTTTGTTTCCTTAGTAAATACCTCTGAAAAGGATAGTACAGAGGAAAATTCCTCTCCTGGTTTATTTTAGCTGCCCTCTGCCCCTCATATAGATTCTTAAGGAATGGGCTCCATTTGACTCCCAACTTGTGTCTTTTTTCTTATAAAATTTTACCGTTAAAGACTCCAGTAGGACAAGTAGGCAGCAGTTTTGAGTGGTGTCCTGCAGTGATAGAGCTTTGGGTGATAGGAATTGATTTTCCTCATCTTGACACATGAAGTCTCAGAGGGTGCAATTATTTCATTGCCTGATTGTACCCAGCAGAGCCAGCCCAGGGAGCGTGAAGGTGAGAGCCTCGGGGAGGCTCGGGAAGGAGCGGGATATCCTCAGAGAGGCCTGCTCTGCTGTCCCTCGAGAGAGAGATGTTGCTAGCGTAACAGTTGAGACCGAATTGTCTAAAGTCAAGGCTACCACCTGAGTAAGTTGGGCTGTTTGATTCGCACATGAAGGTTCAGATGGTCTCATCCAGCAAAGCTCTTACCCTCAGCTGCTCGGGGCTTCAGCCTGTTTTGCATTGGTCGCTGCTTCAGGGGGCTGTTCCATTCACCTTCAAGCCTGTGAACATTTTGTTTCTGAAGCATTGACATGACTTTTAGTCAAGAGATTCTGCTGCAAGAACAGCCTTCATCATAGCAATGGGCATTTACCAAGAATACCTTTGTCCACACTCTGGTGTTCATTCTCCTTTTTGAATGTTTGCCCTGACAAAGATTTGGGTGGGTGGGTGGGTGCATGGGCACTTTTTAAAATGTCCATGGTTGTGAGCAGTGATAGGCATGCTGGTGAGGGGGAATGCTTTGACAGCCTGTGTTACTGTTTTTCCACAATTTACTTTTAAAAGGGGAAGTATTCCTTTGACTTCATTGCTTCATCATCATAGAGAAGAAATAAGTAAACACACTGAGAGTGGTGCGATTGCAGATGAAAACAAAACAGAAAAATCTTTGATTAGCATGAGCATCCATCTGCTCTCCAAGGCCCAAACTGGGAAAAGTCATAACCAACACAGAGCCCCATGAACCCACAGATTGACAATGATTTCTGGGGTCAAAAGGGTGCAAAGTGAGCGTATCCTTTATGGAGCCAGGACTCATAGGCATTGAGCAGTTGGGAATATTCATACTCAGAAGTCAGAAAACAGAGTATGGAAACCATTGACTCCTGAGTCAAGTGTCTGTGTTTAAACCTTAGCCTTACCACTTACTAGCTCAGTGGCCTTGATACTTTTTTAAAATAAAAGGTATTCCTGGACCTCAGTTTCTTCATCTTTAAAATGGAGATAATAGCCCTGGTTGGTTTGCTCAGTAGTTAGAGCCTCAGCTCAAGGCCTGGAAGGGTCAAGGATTTGATTCCAGTTAAAGAGCATGCACCTGGTTTGCAGATTCGATCCCCAGCCTTGGTCAGGGCACCTGTGGGGGCAACCAATCACAATCAATCGATGTGCCTCTCTTACATCCATGTTTTTCCATCTTTCTCTTTCCCTCCCTTCCTCCCTTTTTTCCTTCCTCACTCCATCCCTCCCTTTCACTCTCTCTAAAAATAAATGGAAAAAATATCCTCAAGTGAAGATTTTTTCAAAAGAATGGAGATGACAGAAGTTTCTTCACAGGGTTGCTCTGGGGACTAAATGAGAAAAGCCCCATGAAGCTCTGTCCATTGTGGACATATAGTAGACACTAGATAAATGTTAGCTATTATGATTAGATAGCTTCCAATATATTATTTTTATTGCTTTCAATATTTTATTTCACTATAAGTAAAATATAAGAAAAATTTACCAAAGCTTTTTCAGTCCTTAATCAATTCTTAGATGTACTTTCCCCACTCCCCCCACATTCTACTATCTCTAGATTCTACATTTATCTCACAATAAATGACATTATGAAATCATCACTGGCCATTTACTTTACATTTTAACATATTAGACCAGAATGAATCTTATAAGTGATGATGTATTAGATTTGATGATCTATGACCACAGGCAAAGCTGCCTCCTTCAACTATTATGGTTGCATCAAAACTGCAGGGATTTTACTCATTCCAATAATAAACTTGAAGCATACCCTTCAATTACATTTTTATTAGACTTTGTTTGGCAATCTCAAAAATTACATATTTTAATTAACTGCCTCTTTACACAATTGCATTGCCTTTAGGAAAAGTGTAGACATTCCCAGAAGATGAGACTAGTAGATGAAGTTTTCAATCAATAATGAAAGTTGAATGGCTATAGATGAATGTGTGGGTGGATGGATAGAATAAGTGGGCATTTATTGTGAGATGGCATTGTGTTAAACAGAAATAATACAGAAGAATTTCTTCATCCATGTGACTGTGTTGGATGCTCTCTGAAAGCAATACTTTAGGGAAAATGAAGACTGGAAGCTTCCTCTGACGTCTTCTTCAGGGGAGCAGGGGTGGGGATAGGTAGATGTGTGTTAGAGTGTGAAAGGTCTTAGAGGGAAGAGGTGGACACCCTGATATATATGCATTCATCAGGGGCCTTTTTGGTTAGAGAAAATAGCTGTATTTGTTTGGTTCTCCTTACTAGATATTTATTAAGTTTAAATTGTCTAAATTATAGGATCTCTACAATGAAATATGAGCAGAAAGCAACTTTTATCTGAAAGCAGGTGCTCAGTGCTTTTACAAACCAGAGATTCTAGTTATCTCCATGTCCATATCAGACATCCTAGATATTAGAACTGAAATCCTAAATGTTAGGAATCCCAAGTTGTTAGAACAGGTCTATAGTCATCTAGACCCTTTTAATAATAGTCAAAGAGATTTTTGTTTCTATATAATATCTCAGTGGACAAGCCAATGGCTTATTGTTTTATTAAAGTAAATTGTCCAATGCAGAACACAAAAGTGAACTTGAGGTGCTGGGCAAAGGCCTGTCTTACTGTGAACAATCAAATAATGGTTCTTCCTTTGTGTAACTCTTGCATATTGAATTGGGTGAGATCTTTAATTGTAAGGAAGAAAGAGTTGCCCATGCCATCACAAGAAAAGAAGAAAGATCATTGTAACAGTGGAGAGGCATCAGGAGCCAAGGCAACTCTTGCTTCACACAGATTTGTCTTCTCCCAGGTTATCAATCCATACAAAGTCCAGGTGGCTAGATTCTTTCCTGGATTTCAACAAGGGAAAAATTCCTAGTCATATGAAATGCAGTATTCCATTTCTTACCACCCCATTACTAAAAGTCAGAGCACTGTGAATTATCATAAAGTGCATTTTCTGTGCATGTGAAATAGACATAGCCACTATAATATTTTACTGAGTCTGAAAAATATGAAAATATGCCTGACCAGAAGGTATCTATAAAACATTTCTAAATATCTTGAACTCCTCTTAACATTACTTTCTAAAGAAAAAAGCTGCTAGAATATCAGAAAATAGTTGGGGTTTTTTTTTCAGTTTTCTGATTCATAAAATAAGAGTGTGTGAGCTAGATGAGTCACTAAACTCTCCACACTTGGCAATATAATGATTCCATGATTTAATATCGTGGAGTAAGCCAAGGCACCACAGGCTTGAGGATGACCCACTGGAGATGGCAGGACTGCCTTTTGCATTTGCAAAATTGCAGCAGCCTGCCTTCTTGATGTTTCTATGCCTCGCCATCGATTTTGAACCAGGTGGTATGTCCTTTACCCCAATACACGTCCACTCATCAGCATCTTTTAAGGAGTTAAGTTGATCATATGGTGCAATCAGCTGTCTCCAAATAAACATAATCTACTAGGAAAAGTAAAGCAAATTTTCCTACCCTAAGCATGTGAAAAATCACCTGCTCTGGTTCAAATTTCAGCTCCAACTTTCCCCAAGTTTGTCTCTAAAGAAGAGGGTTAAGCCTATCGGTAGATCCGTATCCCAATTCTAACTCCCGGCCTGGCCTCCAGGCTCTGTTCCACCTCCTGCTCTAGGGATGCGGAAGGTTTCACTTTTTGCAAGATCTGTCTGTTTCTGCAGCTAACACTTCACTCTGCTTTCCCTAGGTGCATTCTTGGTAGGTGGTAGGCATTGATTACATTTTTCTCTTCTTATTCTTTAGAGGTCTTACTCCCTGCTTGCTCATGTGGAAAAAGTGTGGTGCAAATGTTCAGTCTGTCCCCAATGCCCCAAATGCCTTCATAAACAGTGCCCTGCTCCCCACATGACGGGTGAAACTTTAAAGGAGTTGGCTGTTTTTATCCAACATTCCTTTAGCAGATTAGTTGGCATGTTCAGAAGGTGAAGGCAAATTTAATCCAGAAAAGTATAAAAGTTCATGACCAGCCCGTGCAAATAACTGGAAATAAAGCCTTTAAAAGGCTAAGGAGAGGTTTAAGGCTCTTTCAAACACATGATCATCTTTTGAAATGTCAGATTCCACTTACTAAACTCCATGCTGTTGTTTTTACCACTCTCATATTTTTTTTAACATTTTCATTTTTCTATTTTAAAACAGTGAAATCCCATCCCCCTGCTTTCTGCCTGGGCCAAATATAACATGAAAATACCACAAAGACTCCGTGGGTAAAATGCAAAGGGGTTATAGTGACACCCCCCCCCCCCCCACTGCTCTGTGTCTTTGCTTTCGAAAGCTTGTGTTCAGAGTCGTAGGTGCCTTCCTTTGAACATGGAAGAAGAGAAAACTTTGCCTTCAAAACATGACCAATATGTGGTCAGAAAAATCAAGAGGTGCCAGTTTTATGTTGGTAGGGTTTTCTTATACTCCGCAACTCAAGGTGTTGCTTCCTTTTGTAAGCCTGTTGATTGCAGGAGCTTTGGGATTAGAAAGATATGGTGGAAGCATTATAATCTTAAAAGTGGAAGTTAGCTGTCTCACCAGTTCAGCATTTTATTATAATAATCTGGAAGCCTACAGACAGTATAACGAAGTAGCAAAAACATTGCCTGCGGATTAAAAGACCTAGATTCTGGTTTCCGCATTGGATCTATCTAGCTGGGAGACTTTGAGGAGGTCCTCAAACTTTCAGCGAATCAACTTTCCCATCTATAGAAGAGTAAGTAAAACAAGAGCAGTTCTGAGATAACTTCCTACTCTTAAACTTCGCTGAGCTCAGTCCCCTTCATTGACTTCAGAGATCCATAGATTTTCAGTTCATATTGCATGGGAATTATCTCTTGATATGATAAGGGTAGTTATGTCCTATCTTCATAATTTGGTCCCCCCCCCATGACTTTATATTAGATTTCTCCACATGATATTCCATTTATTTCAACTCTCTTTGTGTTTATAGGAAAAGATTCTTCTATGGCTTCTTCAGTTTATGCAAGAACAAGGCATCTCGTTGGACGAAGTAGACCAGGATGGCAACAGTGCAGTTCACGTAGCCTCTCAGCATGGCTACCTTGGGTGCATACAGGTACACAGGCCCTGCTGCTTGGAAGAGCAAAATGAATTTATCAAGTAATTTTTTAAAAAGGAAATTTTTAATGCATTGGGAGAATAGATTAAATCAGCTTTTCCTATTGTAGTAGATGATAAGGAATTATATAGTTATATTTTTATTTTCATAAATCCATGTAGATATAAACAGAATAGCCCTATAAGATTCTCCTTGGATGTCACAGGATTCTGAGGACAATAGACAGTAAGTACCTCCATGTTCTCAAGATAGTGGGAAACCAGTACCACACTGATATCTCTTAGTCTCTCAAAGGGCAGACTATTCTTGCTACCATTGGCACACTTCTCAGGTATATGAAAAATAGGACAATTTTTTTTAAAGAATGAATTAGAGGAATTCTTTGAAGAAAGGAGCAGTGGGTTAGAGAGAGTGTTCTATAGTCTTCCTCTTTCCCTGTAGTAGCACCGAGCTTCTCAAATACATTTAAATGGGCCTAGAGTTGATAACAGGAAGGACTCAGCTATGGAACCCCTCAGCTGTTAGGCAGATGAGCCACCCACTGGCCTCAGAGGGCTTCATTTTTTAAACTGAGTATACCTTGCCAGTGTTACTATAATCTACTAGTATGTGTCCAATGATGTAAAAAGGGAGCAGAGCCACAGGAGAGGGGAGGGAGATTCTCTTCCTGCCCCAAACCACATGGGAGGCCTCAGAGAGGGTTTCTTAGAGAGGGTAGGATTCCCACAAGAGAAGTCAGCACCTTATTCCTCAGCCAAATGCAGAGCTGCATGAAGCTGAGCTTGACCAGGTGCCACCATCATAACAACACACAGCAGGAGGACCAAGCAAGGTTCTTCATGCGAATGGAAAAGCCAGATAGACTTCTTCACCCAGAAAAAAAGCATTCAGGCTCCAAGTGACAAAGCAAAGAGAGAGGACAGCTGGAGTCAGGGGAAGAGCAGGTAGAAGAGGAGTGACAGTGTGATGGGAAGAAAGGCTGGGAATCAGAAACAGGGTTTAGATATGGCCTTGAATTTAATTTATGAACAGGAATCACAATTAACAGAATCAGACCAATCATACCATTCTTATCATTGAAAATGACTCAACACCTGTGGCTTTGTTCCCACTCCTTGAGCAGAGCTGTTGAGAGCATGTGGTTGACAGCCAGGATGAGAGAAAGTACTTCTACTTCACAAGTTCACACAGTTCAAATATGTTATGTGTACATAACAACTCTAAGAAAGTAACACTCTTGGTTGCCTTATGTGTTGTTTCCTTTATTGCAAACTTAATGTGCTCGTTTATTTAGCAGGCACTTATTAGGTTCCTACAGTGTGCAAGGCAGACTGTATCTGATAAGAGAAAACTGAGCAGTGAGAACCAGTTGATCAGGAAAGTAGAGAGGACTCAGGAAATGACATGAGAAGATATGGAGAAGCTATAAAGTAAAAGGCAGAAAAGGATTTTTTTAAAGCAGAGAGCTCTCTACAGTGTCCACCCACATACAACTGCTCTTTAGAGAGCTAAATTGATAGAAAATATTCCACATGTTCAAAAGTTCCCCCACTATTGTTGGCAAATGATAAGACTTCTACTTTAAGGCCCCAAGTTGTAAAAAGAGTGATGAGAAATTGGAGAGAAATTTAAATTATTACCAGGATCTGCAGGAAGATGAAAGGAGTAGCATTATTTTTTGTGGAAGAAAAATAATCAAATAAAAATGGAAAACGTTATTTTTCCATTTAACAAAACACTCCAATATTTAATAGTCTTGAAATAAACTTTTTTTATCAGCTAATAAATGATGAAAGCCAAAGAAAACCAGTTGATACCGCCAATTCCGTTTGAGATTTCAGTTATTTTTCTTTTTAATATGTGAGGAGAGGCAGTCTGTCCTTTCAGAACATTCATCACTCCACTTAGCACAAATGATACTTTTGGCACTCAATACCATGGATGTGGAAACTTGGATAATCTTGGAAGGGAGTCTGTGTACTGGGTGTGAGATTTTAAAAAAATACAAAGAGACTGAGAGTAGAAGAGGGAGTGACCAAGGTCCCTTATGAGGTGAGAAGGGGACTGAGATTGAAAAACATTGGAAAGAAAGCTGCAGAGGCCTGAGTCAAGGGAGCGATCCAGGCTGTGTTTACACTGAGTCTCTGGAGAGCTGGGGCAGGAGATGTGGTCCTCCTGCCTCTTGGGAGGGAAGTGGGAGTGGCTTTCTGGCAGACTGGCCTTTCAGGGTGAGTGATCATAAGTTGAAAGGAAAACAAAGCTCTTCAATGACCCCCAAGTCTAAGTAGTCTAGAAATCTGAAAATTACAAGCATTGCTTGTGGGAAAAGCATTACCTATTACTGTAATAAATCCAGGGGTCTACAATCTCATGTTGACAGTGTCAAGGGATATGTGAGATGGTGGTAGTGGATTCGTGTTGATGCCATAGTTTTTTGTGGCATCTAGTGTCATCACAGTATACTGTGAAAAAAAATTGCTGTTGGTTTTTAATTAATGATGTCAACCATGAGGAATCAAATATCTCCTCTACTTATAATACACTGGCCAGATTCCATAACTTTTTGCTTGCTTTTAACTATTAACATTTGGTCCAAACCAGTTTAAAGTCTCAGTCTTGTTTCTAATTGAAAGCATTGTCATCCCCAACCCAGATTAGACTCAGGGATCAAGGGACTTGGCATGGAGGAGTGAGGGATGATCTGCTTTTTATTCGCCATGCTAGCTCCTATGCCCCTCTCTCTTCTGGGATCCAGAGTTGGGGAGAAAGTGGAGGTATGGAGAGAAAAAGTCCACTGCCTCTTTGCTTAACTGGGAAAGATCATGGCACTCTCCCTGAAAGTTGTCACCACTTCTTCAGATCACCATGGTTCGCCACTGATGCCCTCTGTGGGCAGCCTTCGGGGGCTGACTTCTGAAGGGTACTGCAAGTGGGGTATTCACGGGGCCCTCTGAGTCTCCTCACTGGTACCTGCCAGGGGAGATCGGCCCCAACCTTACACCCTCCTTCTTTCCCCATACGATTCTTTCCAGTTGTGTTCATCCTACTGCCTCTTGCTGCTAGAGGACCCTCCAATATTTTTAGCCTTACCCCATATTAGAAACAACCAGAGAGAGAGAGAGAGAGAGAGAGAGAGAGAGAGAGAGAGAGAGAGAGATGCTCCAACCAATTGAGCCACCTGGCCAAGGCTGGAGAACCCTCCCATATTTAATGGGGCAATAACAACCTGGCATCAAGCTCCCTTCTACCACATCTGCTCAATCTATGAGACATACGCTTGCCATGGCACATGGTGGGAGTGGCAGCTGCTGCCCAGCCCTGGCCATGTCATTTCATTCCAGTTCTTGTAATTCTTGATCAGGATCATTTAGGCTCAGCAACATGTCAAGTGTGCCGCCCAAGTCTATAGGCACCAATAAACAAGTCCCACTCTCCTCCTGACAGGCATTGTTACAAGCCCACCCATTGAAAGGGACAAAGCGTCTCCTCACAGACACCGCCCTGCATGCCTCATAAAGGATGGGACCTTAAGGATGGCAGCAACAACCTCCCCTCCCAGGCTCCGGAGCCTGGGTGGGGTTGCTGGTAGTAGGGCAGGAGGTGTCTGATATCAACTGCTGAAAGCTCGCCAGGTTGCCCCACCCTGTCCTGTTATGGGCTCTGGGAACTGGTTTTGGAATAACAGGAAAAGCTCCATTCAACCTTCTGTTATAGTCATTAAAAATGTTTAGAAGGAGGCCCCGATATGACCTCATGTCTCTGCCTTTTTGACAGACTTTGGTCGAGTATGGAGCAAATGTCACCATGCAGAACCACGCGGGGGACAAGCCCTCCCAGAGTGCAGAGCGCCACGGGCATACCCTGTGCTCCCGGTACCTGGTGGTGGTGGAGACATGCATGTCACTGGCCTCTCAGGTGGTGAAGTTAACCAAGCAGCTGAAGGAGTAAGTGCCTGTTTAAGTCTGGCCCATTATCTCTGTACTTAGTTTTCAGCAGGTGCTTTGGGAAGCTCCCCATGTAGGTTGTATGGGGACTTCCTTGCATTCTCATCTTCTCTCCCTCCACCCCAAATCCTCACAGCTAGTGTTCATGCTGAAACCATCTCTGCAGAGACCAAATGATATCCACGCAAATAAGAAAAATGCAAAGCAAGCTTTCTAAGCAGGGAATTTAAGCTGTTGGACAAAGAGAGAGAGCTCTCTCTGTTTGTTCCTATCTCGAGGCCAGATTACAGGGCAGGTGTGGAATCATCCTCCAACTTCTAAAGCTCACGAGAAAGAAAAGCCTAGAGTTGGGCCAGTTCCTCAGTTTTCTCAAGAAGAAAAATATATAGTTGGGAAATTACAGTTCACCTGATAACCATCACTAGTAAATTGTTATAAAAATTAATCAGATGATTCATGAATCCTCAGAACATAAAATCTTATTCAGTCAGATGTTTCTTTGTCTAGCTACAGTTAGTTCTTTTGCTATGATATTGTTAAACTGACACACATTGCCTACCTCACTGTTAGGAAAGCTTTCTGGGATTGTTGTCAGGATAAGCTTGGAGCAAGGAGGGCTGGAGGACAAGTAGATCTTTGATGGGTTGAAGGATTAGGAGCAGACCCCCGCTTGAGACCAAGGTCAGCCCTTGGAAAACACAGCAGTCAAGTTAGAGTTGCCATAATGGGGACAGAATCACTAAAAATCAGATTCAGTATTTGAAATAACATTGACAATGGATGGTAAGACTTAAAAATTAAATTGTAAATGAAAATTATGAAGTGTATGCTTGGGGGAAGGCCTTAACTTATTACAAGTGTAATTTACAAAAGCATGTGACAAGGCCTTAGACCCTCTGGCTCTTCTACATGCTTGAAGAAACCTTGTTCTCCCTACTTGTACTGTCTTGCCTTAAAGGTATAAGTTTCTACATCCCTTCATCACACCCCCTGCCAATACATAGAATTCTCTCTTTAAAGAGATTAGGCTTTTAATAGAGGAAATATATAATAATATTTTAAAATAATATGGTTTCTTGCAAGCATTCTTCACCCAGTTCCACAAAAAAAAAAAGCTCCCCTGGGGCAAGTGAGCTAAGTAAGTTTGAAGGGCTGGTGTAATTGAAGAAAAAATGCACACAAATTTCTGAGTCAGTCAGTTATCTTCCCATGGCAAACATACATGACTTTTTGTACATATCTTTTTGTACATGTGTAGGCATTTCTAAAACTAAGTTCCTAGAAAGGAAATTGCTAGAACATAGGGCATACATATTCAAAATATAGGTAGATGCCACCTAATAACCTTCCCAGAATGTTGTACCCGTGTCCACTCCCTTCAATAGTTTATAGACATATCCATGAAGAGGAAATTTAAAATGATCTAATGAATGCTTTTTCTAAAGGGTCAGATGAGAGAAGAGCTCACACAACATTTCCCCTAGACTCTGTACCACAGAGCCTGAGAGGCTTTCATGAGCTGGAATAGCTGTTTTGTTGGTGAACTTTTCACAGTTAGAGTCTTGGCTGCTCTCTCTATTGATGATCCTGGGATAAAATACATGTGTACACTAATAGGCAGCAGTTCTTCCATTGTGCCCAAAGCTGAATGCTGTGGACAGCTGTAGTTAAGCCAGTGATAAGGTAAAGTGGGATAGGTTACATGTAGACCCTAGTCCTTTTCTCAGCACGTTCCTCAGTGAGGTTGGCAAATGGGCAGAGACATCCACTTTGTGTAGCCAGGGCACACTGTACCCTTCAGACTCCTGGAGAGGAGGAGGGATGGAAAACATCAGTTTTTCCAGTTCAAAATCCTGAGTGGGAGACATTCTCGAGTGCTTTTGCCTATCAGGATACCTTGACTTCTATTTAACAAACACAGTTACTGTTCAGCTCTGTTAGAAATCCTAATCTACAGGCCTAAGTATTATGGTTTGAATTGTGACCCTCTCAAAATTCCTATGTAATAAAAGCCTAATATGCTAAGTGTCTGGTTGACTGGTCGGCCATTCAACCAATCAGAGTATAATATGGTAATGATATGCTAAGGCTGCTCAACCACTCACTATGACATGCACAACCTTCAAGAGGCAGACAGTTGACCAGACACTATGATATGCACTGACCACCAGGGGAAAATGCTCCAACTGGTAGGTGAGCTTGCTGCTGGGGTCTGGCAGATCCAGACTGAGCAAGATGGGCCAGACATGTCCTGGAGTCCTCTCCCACAGTCCCTCCCCAGCTGGCCAAACTCCTGTGTCCCTCCCTGGCCCCAATCGTGCACCGGTGGGATCCATCTGCCTGACTTGCACCCCCTTGCAATCTGAAACCCCTCAGGGGATATCAGAGCACCGATTTTGGCCCAATTCCCAAGCCAAGGGATCCCACTGGTGCACAAATTTGTGCACTGGGCCTCTAATATATGATAATATGTTAGAGTCCTAACCCCAGTACCTCAGAAAATAACCTTGTTTGGAGAGAGAGAGAAATATATGATACTATGTTGAAGTCCTAACCCCTATTGCCTCAGAGAATGACCTCCTTTGGGGAGGGTGTGGGGTGGGAGATAATCTTAAAAATGAGATTATACTGAACACAGTATTTTATAACTTCCTTTTTTACTTAAGGAAAGTAAAATACACTTTATAAAGTATTCTCTCTCCTTTTTCTTCCTCTCTCTTCTTCTCTCTATATTTTTAATATATATATATTTATTTAAAATTTTAAATATAGGGAAACTTATTTAAATTTTAAATAAATATATATCCAAGTGTATTATCATTTTAATAGCTCCCTTTATAAAAATAATTACAATTTTTTTACTCAGTCTTATTGATGAACATTTAGGTTACTTACAGTTCTGTACCATATAAATAATAAATTTATATCCATTTTGGGTGCTTTCAATTGCATCTTTGGAAAATTTTCTGAACTATAAGGATGAAGATTATGCACATTTATGAGGGTTTCAGATTTATAACAATTTTTTGTGAATTATCATGAAAAATTTTATACCTGATGATTCATAGTAGGCACTGTATACCAGAGAGTTTACTGCCTTGGTCTGTTTTCCCAGACAGACAGTGGAACGGGTCACACTGCAGCACCAGCTCCAGCAACTCTTAGAGGCTCAGAGATCCGAGGGCAAGTCACTCCTTTCTTCATCCAGGTAATGCCAGAAACATCAGTGCATGGAGTCCTTACATCTCATAAATCTTGGAGCCTTCTTTTGGACTTCCTTCTAATGTCTTCTAAGAAAATGACAACAGAACGCATTTTAGCTTTAAAAAGAAGAATAAGAATTCAATAGCCCAGAGAAAAGATGCTGGACGTGGGGTCTGATGAACTAGTTTGTCTCTGCTCTGCCATTTCTTCATTCAGTGACTGTGAACAAGTCATTTACTCTTTCAAGGTCTTTCATTTAATCACCTATAAAATGGAAATAAGGATATATATGTTCATTAGGTTGTTGAAGAGGCGTTAAATTGAGGAAATCTGTGCAAGATTCATGTGCAAATAGTAAAGTAGTAGACAATTTTTGTCATAGTATAAGGTATGAGGCATACTATACTTAGGTTATGGTTGCCCCTATAGAGTATTTGTGAATTGCTTTGAACAAACATTAAGTGATTATTCTTATTCCAATCTTGTTGATTTGTAAGTTGTTAGTGGTAGTCAAGACCATGCCATGACTTGGGGCTGAGTCATTTGAACCCAGTAGGAAATCATCCCAACTTGTCCTTCCTCCTCTTTTCAGTTCTCCATGCTCTCCTGCTTCCAGAAAGTCCCAGTGGAAATTCCCAGATACTGATGATGGGTCTGTAGCCAAAAGCAAACCAGGAGTCCAAGAGGGGATGCAGGTCCTTGCAAGCTTGTCAGCATCCAGCCGGGTGAGAGCTAAAGCAAAAGATGAAGATTCAGATAGAATCCTTCGCCAGTTATTGGGGAAAGACATCTCAGAGAATGTCTGCACCCAGGAAAAGCTGTCCTTGGAATTCCAGGACACTCAGGCTTCCTCTAGGAATTCCAAGAAGATCCCTCCAGAGAAGAGGGAACTGAAGTTAGCCCGACTGAGGCAGCTGATGCAGCGGTCACTGAGTGAATCAGACACAGACTCCAACACCTCCGAGGACCCCAAGAGCACACCCGTGAGGAAGGCCGAGCGGCCCAGGCCACAGCCCATCGTGGAAAGTGCAGAGGCCATAGACAGCACGGAAAGCTTACACTTGATGATCAAAAAACACACCTTGGCATCAGGACGCAGGTTTCCTTTCGGGACCAAGGCCTCCAAAGCTCTGGATGGCCACAGCCCATCTCCCACCTCAGAAAGCAGCGAACCAGACTTGGAATCCCATGGTCCAGGCTCAGGGACCACTCCCCCAAACCAGCCCTCTGGAGACCCCACTCTGTCCAGCCCTGACAGCACAGCTGCCCAGAAAGTGACCACGAGTCCCAAGAGTGCCCTCAAGTCGCCGTCCTCCAAGCGCCGGACATCTCAGAACTTGAAACTCAGAGTCACCTTTGAGGAGCCTGTGGTGCAGATGGAGCAAACTGGCCTTGAACTCAATGGAGAGAAGGACAGAGATAAGGGCAGGACCCTCCAGCGGACCTCCACAAGTAGTGAATCAGGGGACCAGCTAAAAAGGCCTTTTGGGGCTTTCCGATCCATCATGGAGACCCTCAGTGGCAACCAGAACAATAATAATAATTATCAGGCGGTCAACCAGCTGAAGACTTGCACACTGCCCTTAACCTCACTTGGAAGGAAGACAACAGACGCCAAGGGAAACTCCGTAAGCACTGCTAGCAAAGGAAAGAATAAGGCGGTGAGTGTTATTTGGAGGATATCTCCTTTTTTCCTTTGAATTTTGTCATTCTTGACATTACGGATTGCTGACCTTTGTCACCTTGAGGTAATCCCCAGAAAAATTTCAAAGGAATGGATGGAAAGTCAAATTTATGTGTTTCTAATGAGATATATTAGAGTACAGACCCTTTGCTGTTTCTCTGGATAATACTCTGAAAGAAAGGTTACATAAATCACAGTAACTTACATCCTGGTCTCTAAATTTCCCTAAATAGTTTGATCCTTGAGTATTAGGAGTCCTCACCACCAGCTGATGGGAAACCAGGCTCTTCTTGGGCGTGGAGACTGCCTCCAGAAGAGTTTGTTCTCCTCATGTGACTGGATGGTTTATTCCCAAGCCCAATTTAAAGAGCGCATAAATAGAAACTCTATTTCTAAAGACTAAACGATTAAACACTGGAGTGATCTTTAAAATAAATACACCAAAGGGACCTCCACGTTGGCATTGTACGATGCGGGCCCCTGCATGTGGGTCAGGAGGCCGGAGCAGCTGAGTGCTTGCCAGCACACAGGGGGTAGTAGAGTGAGCCACGAACTACGTTGTATAATTGCATTTTTTGGAAAACCATGTGCTATAATCTGTGGTTTAAAGCCAGTGAATAAGAAATACGAGCATCTTTTTAGGCAAAGTTTCCAGCATGCTCTGTGCACGCCATGCCCTCAGAAATGGTATGGCAGCCAAAATGCAAAACGCAGGAATGGAAGGACCCAGAATATCCATGATGCAATCTAGAGAGTCACACCCACATGATTTATTATTTGGTACAAGGTAAACTCCCAGCCAGGACTCGGAACTGTCTAATTCTTTTTGCAGTACCAACATCAAGTTTTAGTTAATATCTCTGTAATTAAATAAACCCCGATTGGTTTCCACCATAAATTGACTTCATTATAAAGAACTTCAGCTGTGTTTGTTTCAGCTAGAAGAGTCACACTTGTGCCCCAAACACCAGGCCCTTGGTGTTAAATATGACCAAACATACATTGCTCAGATAAAATGATTCCAAGTAACTGAAAGGGTTCTCTCGCTCAGGAGTACAAGTATTTTCTAAACAGCCCCCTCCCCCAGTTCCTTAAAGTGCACACAAAGCTTCGAGTCTGCTCTCTTCCCTGCATGCCTCCCATTCATTGAGACTTGCATGTGCTGAGCTTGCTGCATGTTTCAGATGATGTTTAATTGCACCTCTAGGAGAAGGCCAGCAGCTGCATCAGCCTTCCCTCTAACACGCTGACTGAAGAGCATCTGCATAACTGCACACGGTATGTGGGGTAGGGGGTGCCCAGCGCAGGAGTGCCATGCCTTCGCTTTGAATTGCATGACATTTACTTTTCTATTTATTTTTTAAATATATTTTTATTGGTTTTAGAGAGGAAGGGGGAGGGAGAGAGAATCATTAACTGGATGCTTCCTGCACGCCCCCTATTAAGGATCAAGCCTACGACACAGGGATGTGCCCTGACAGAATGAAACTGTGGCCTCCTGGTTCGCAGGTCGATGCTCAACCATTGAGCTATGTCCGCCAGGCTGCATGACCTTTTAAATCAGGACCCTGGAGCCACTCAGCGGGGTTGACACCAAGGAAGAAGAAGCCTATAGCCCTTCTCCTAAATAGAAGGAGGCAGGCCTATAACTGGCCCTTAGAGAGGAAGCAAGTGCCCTGTAGGAAGGGCTTCATTCCAACAGCAGAAGGCCCAGGAGTCTACTCCGCTCACAAACACGCTGTGTTTCCCAGTTGACTTTGGCTTTCAATCTTTGTTTTCATGGAGTCGACTACCAAGTAGGTATAAAAATTAAATTTCCTGTCATGGGTGGAATGAGTCAACCTCCACTCAGGATCAGAATTTAGAAGCAGAGCTGAGGGTTTCTTTAGTTGTTGATCATAGACAGAAAGCTCATTTCATCACTATTCTGCTGCCCCTGGGAGAAGCTGGGACCTGCCATTCTGAAATCGCTCCAACATAGCATTCGGAACCACAGTGCCAGTCAGTGAGCCGTATTTTTCTCACACAAGACTGTTGCAAGTTGAAATGCCTGGACTGTGCATAAAAGGGCCATGTTGAAGGTCACAGTTGGCTGGACTCCTCCTTGGGCAGAGTCCTCCTGTAACCTAGCTTTGTTTCATCTTCCAGGGGGGATATGCATTTCTCCCTGACAAGATGGGGAACAGGGGGCAGGAAAAAGAGCACAGTGGAGGGGAGTCAATGCAGGCAGTGCCCTGACTGGTTTATTTCAGAGGAGTTAAACCCAATCCCATTTTTTAAAAGGGGATAGTTACTTTTAAATCATTTAAATTAAAGTTAAACAAATCATTTAACTTAAACTTTAATTTAAATTAAAAGTATGACACACATTTTAGCCCTCTTCCAAAATCCTTCAAAATGTTCATATATAAATATATATATATATATGAACAAACATTGTGTGTGTGTATTGTGGGTATGAATTTTAGTTCCAAATACTAAGACAAGATAAGTGTCACTCCCCTTCCCTCCTCTCCTTTAAATCGAATTTAATCTGCTTCAGGTCTCTATTCAGGCTAGACCATCACAGTCATTTTAGTGTGTGCCCCTAAGGGTCTCATTAATTCAGTAAATTGAAGGAAGTGCCTTGAATGTTCAGCATTTACTGGTCACCAGAGTTCTGCTTGGGGCAGGCTCACATGTTGCCTAAGTCTGGGCTGCTTTGGCCAAACTGGGGCTGGGAATCTTGGCCAGTGCTGACAGCCCAGTGCCTGGGGGTGGGGAGGGAACAGGGAAAATATCAGCTCCCTTCCCAGACATAGACATTGGCACTTCTGTTTCTCCTAAGCTACCTTTTATACCCACATACCTCCTCTGTCCCCATTTTTGGTACCTAGAAAATTCTTTTTTTATCCTTAAACAGAAATCCCCAATGATACCCTGAGGGAATGAAGTACAAAGACTGACCAACTCCTGTAGGTAGGGGGCTTGGGAGGACCCTTATTTCTTCTAGACTTCTTTAGCACCTGGAAAAAAAGACGGTATCACAGTACATTCTCCTGCCAGAAATAGTTCATCCTGTCTTCCTATAAGCAAGGGAACGAAGCTGAATAATGTATTATAGTAGGATGACAAAAATCAGAGCACAGCACACGGTTATGGGGCTACCTGGGTATCTGACATGAGGTTAACAGTTCCCTGGTCAGTTTAAGAAACAAGCCTTCTGAAGTCTGTTTTGCACCTATCAGATTCTCTGGCTTTTTGTATTAAATTTGATTTCGGTGATAAATAGAAACCCAAAAGCAAACATATTCATTGTTAAAATTGAATAAGCATCCTGGCCATTTCCATCCCTGCCTTATAAATAACCTGCCCTGTGTTATGTTTTTAGTTTGACTGCTTCGTTCATGTCAGAGAAGGGAGATTTCCCTCTTTCACTCATAGACACCCAGAGGCAGGGACAACCAGCCCAGTTACTCCTTAGGCAAAACAAGGATGGGAATTTTTAGTTGAAATAAGGATTCCTCAGAGAAATTAAGACTAGTATGGGAACATGGACATGAAAAACACCTAATGAACTCTAGTGCCTGCTTCATTTTGCCTTTGAGGCCCACAAAAAGAGCATCCCATAGAAAGATGCAAGAAGGAAAGGAACCAGGTGTTCATCCATCAGGAATGGTTTCACATCTTGTCCCTAGAACTTGCTTGAAGGCCAAATGGCCCCTCTCAGGTAGCAGGATTGCCAGGATCACATAACTGTGGAAACCAATGGCAATCAATGGGTTAGTGTTGGCTCCACACATTATGCCACTGAGTGGCCCTGTCAGTATATTCCTGGGAGGGAGAGTGAGGCAGTGGGCCCCATTTCCAGGCATACACTGGAATCACATTTCAGTTCCAGAGAATTTTTTATTTTTCCTGGTAAATAAAAAATGGGGGCAATAAATGCAACATTTTAAAGAATGCCAGCACTGTGAGGGGGCTCTGTTTGCTATTTATTTTTCTAAATTGGTCATAGCTTGATAGAAAGAATCTAAATTTCTTTTCAATGCCTTTTAAAATTAGATTCAACTCTATTACTTTGAACAGTTTTCCCAGTGTGTTTCAACTGCAGAGGATGACTTTGTTTATAACAGTCAGATTTATCTCTACTTTTTATTACAAAGGACAAATTGGTTTTGAGTTATTACAACTCCAAGGGAATGTTTGCCATTACTTGTCTTAAAATGTCAATAAGCCATCCATTTCCCAGAGTTTTAGTCTATCTGAGATCTGTAGCAAATGAAATGATATTAGTTCCAGTTACGAATGGCCAGAGGGTATTAACCCTTGACCACTACCAGTCACACCCTCTCTGACCACGGTGGCACTGTGCGGGAGGGGGGCAGGGGAGAGGGGTGTGTGAACATCAGGAGACTCTTGATCCTAGGACCAACTTGAGAATAGACTCTCCTTTAAGACAGTAAGCAATAAACACCATGAGTGTGGATTTTTCTATGAATTAGCCATACTCAGAATTATACATGTAGAGCCAAGAGCTAACATCAGATATTTTACATAGATATCAAGGTCATTCAGCAACCACACCAGAGTGACATGTTTGGCCTGAGATAATGTGAGCATGTAGTAATGGTCCTCTGCTGTGTCTAACAGGAGATAAGCTCAGGGTGCCCACCCTCACCAGTTGGCAAGCAGGTGCACACACACACACACACACACACACACACACACACACACACATTTCTGTTCTTGTGGTTATATTATCAGAATATAATTCTGAACAGCAAAATGAGCATAGATGTGGAAGACATTGGGAACACAGGTGAGTCCCTGGCTGAAACTTGACCCTCAGCCTCACTGACCAGCATTTCCAGATCCCGGTGGAAATATACATTTGGCCCAGAAAGGAATTCCTGATCCTACTGAGCAAGTGCATCTTTGCAATAATGTCTCTGGATATAATAAAGTGACCACATTTTAACATATCCTTAAATGTTTGACCTGGGAGTATTTATTTTTAACCCACATGCTTTTTAAGGATCCTGGGGGGGCGGTGATTATATAAGTAGCCATGGGTACGCTTCTAGACTCTCTGAGTTTGTGTTTGATTGCATAGTTTTAGAGCACACCCAGAAAAGCAGACAGAATCTTCCCAATGTATCTGTTTAGGAAAGTTTGTTAAAATACTATTACTAAAAACGTATTTTGTAACACCTACAGACATTAGACTTCATGCTTAAAAAAAAAAGCCCTTGCCGAGACGGGTTTGGCTCAGTGGATAGAGCATTGGACTGCGGACTGAAGGGTCCCGGGTTCGATTCCGGCAAGGGCATGTACCGTGGCTGTGGGCACATACCCAGTAGGGGGCGTGCAAGAGGCAGCTGATCGATGTCTCTCTCTCATTGATGTTTCTGACTTTCTATTCCTCTCCCTTCTGCTCTGTAAAAAAATCAATAAAATATATTTTTTTAAAAAAAGCCCTGTAGTTTCTATGTCTAAGTTTCATCTGATCTATTTGTGTGTCTTTTCATTTCTAATATATTAGTTCTGGGTCCAGAGCCAGTCAGTCAGGAGGAATTGATTCCTGATTTGAAGTGATCAATCATCTATGTCCCAGAAGCCCACAACCCCCATATCCCCCAGAGCCTATTTGGTTTCCTTCCTTTCCAAACTTCCCCCACGTTCTCCAGTGTTCTATGCTCCCTGCACAACTCTTGTCCTTCCCACCCCCACCTCTATCTCCCTAGGATTCAAATTTGATTCCAAGAGAAAACCTGCATTTTACACGGAATCTTTGTCCATATGACTTGGAAGAAGAAAGGAGAGCCCAAATCTTGAACCATTTCCTCCAGATCCATTGATTGACAGGTTCTCCTCTGAAAGGAGCCACAGCTGTACATTGTCCTTAGCTATTCCTCAGTAGGCTACTCTGCGTAGAGAAAAATGTCCATGTTACGGGAAACACTTAAAGTGACTGGATCTTTCCAGCATCCAAGCACAATTTAGCAGACGCTTTCTGAAAGCTGCCAGAGCTCTCAGGGTTGGTGACAGCATGATTCATTCACAAATGCAGCTTCTTTTCATAAGCTCCTTGCGCCCTCTGGGAAAAGGAGACAGCATATTCCGACACAGAAAGGCAGTGAGTTTAATATGAAAGTAGAATGAGTTGAGACACAGGAAAAATTAAAAAAAAAAAGCTATTGCAATAAAGATCCTATGTTCTGTATTAAAGCACTGCCTTCGGAAGGCAAGAAATGAACATGCAGAACACTCATGAACTATAGGTAGGAGATTGCAGGAGGGACCTGCCTTGAAAACTAAAATCATCCCACCGGAAATACATTTCTTCTAGCATCTAATCTTGGTTTCAGTGTAGTCACACAACTTAAGAACAAAACTCCCTTCACCCAATTCCACTCTCCTTTCCTCACTTCCCCTGCACCCAGTTTTGAACTCTGTAACTCCAAAAAGGACACATTGTACTGTGAATCCTCACGGTGCCATGTCTGCCACAACTAGGATATCCTTGCACACTAAAAGAGCAGTGCCTATGAACTCTCTTAAGGCTGGAGTTTTAAAGAATCAGCAAGTTACTTGAGGTTTAAAAGTATCAGATGTGGACTTTACTCAGCACCATCAAATACCTTCACCAAGTATCCCTGCTCCAACCTGTCACTTGGGATTTTCCTAGACCCGCATCCCTGAGTTGCCAGCACACTCATTTCAACAATATTGTCAGCGCTAAGCCATGCATTTTGCTGTGCCATAGTAAGGCATGGTCCCTTCATTCAGCAAGATCGTAATCAAGAGAGAATTAAAAGAGGACAGCATTAAAAATGGTAAATTCCATGAAATGTCCAAGAACTCCATGAGAACAGTGACCCCCTGATGGCAGTATCATACCCCCAGGTGTATCCCAAGTATCCAGCATGGTAGCTGGCACATGCTAGGGACTTCATACATATTTGAAGAGAGGGGGAGCTAGAGGGACGAAATGGAAGAAGAGGGCAAAAGCGAAATTAAACAGAAGGGCTGAGGCTGTCGTCTCCCAGAAAGAGTGGTGTGCTCTGTTTACAGCCAGGCCTTCTGGTTCCAAGTCCACCTACCAACAGGGAGTGTTGGTTTGGGTACTTGGGTTTTCGTTCTTTGAACCCAAATCTCATTTTTTAGTAGCTGGGATTTGTAGATATGCTCTCTCACTAAATCTTGGAAGGGAACCACAAAAGTAGCAAGGTCCCCTATTTTGGTTATCAGGGGAAATGTAATGCATGCCCGTGGACCATGTAAGACTAACCCTGTAAGTTGCCATCTGGACTATGGAAATCCATGCCTAGAGGAGTCAGCAAATTCAAGTACATGAAAAACTATGATTTAAATTCAAGCCTTTTCTTCTTTCCAATTTTGGTCACTGAGAATGTGATTTTGTATCCAAAAATGAAATCAAGGACCAACAAATTATCTGAATAATTCATGCTAGAATTACTGAAATACTTTTGTTCTTTAGAATACTAGTAATTAAGGACTGAGTAATTGAAGGGTTCAGGGATGCTTGAATTAGCCTGATATTATTTAGATAAATGCCTCAAATTAACATTTTTCTGGGTATATATATATATATTCAACTCTAATCATTTTGGATTTGTTCTGCAGAAAGTGTTCTTTTTAGTGTTTTTGACCATGGTACCTCTTACATTAAAGCAGAAACACTACACCTGTCTATTCTTCCTGTTTCTGAATATTATTGGCATTTTTGTCTGTTATCTCCTCTCCCATTACCCTTATTTATTTATGTTTATGCTCTTTTTATATCTTTCCTTTTTTAATGTACTGTTGTTTTATAAGAAAATGTGTTTTTAATCCACCATGTTTCATTGGAAGTCCTTACAATGTCTTTCAACCAGCTGGGTTTTTCCTTCTCCCTTTTTTACACATGGACAACTCTCTGTAGTTCTATTCAGAGGAATACATAAAATTAATAATTACATCTTTCATATTGTGACAATAATAAAATACTTATTAAAACACTAAGAATATGCCCTAAAAGGTTTGGCTTAGTTGATAGAGCATCAACCTGCATACTTAAGGGTCCCGGGTTTGATTCTGGTCAAGAGCATGTACCTCGCTTGCAGGCTCCTCCCTGGCCTGGGCCCTGGTCAGGGTTCATGCAAGAGGCAACCAGTTGATCTTTCTCTCACATCAATATTTCTGTATTTCCTTTGCTCTTCCACTCTCTAAAAATCAATGGGAAAATATCCTTGGGTGAGGATTAAAAATAACCCTATATAATAAAATGGTAATATGGAAATTGACCAACACTCCAACAGACAAGATGGCCACACCCATGTGGTCAAATATGGCTGCCCCCATGTGATACAAGATGGCTGCCACAAGATGGCCAGCAGGGGAGGGCAGTTGTGGGCAATCAGGCCAGCAGGGGAGAACAGTTGGGAGGGACCAGGCCTATAGGGGAGGGCAGTTAGGGATGACCAGACCTGCAGGGGAGGGCAGTTGGGGGTGACCAGGCCTGCAAGGGAGGGAAGTTAAGGGTGACCAGGCCAGCAGGGCAGGGAAATTGGGGGCAACAAGGCATGCAGTGGAGGATAGTTAGGAGCAACTAGGCCTGCTGTGGAGGACAGTTAGGGTTGACCAGGCCAGCAAGGGAGAGCAATTAGGGGCAATCAGGTCATTAGGGGAGCAGTTAGGCATCAATCAGTCTGCCAGGGGAATGGTTAGGGATTGATCAGGCTGGCAGGCAGAAGTGGTTAGAGGCAATCAGGCATGCAGGCAGCTAAGCAGTGGGAGCTAGCAGTCCTGGATTGTGAGAGATGTCCAAGTGCTTATTTAGGCCCAATCCCACCGGGCAATGGGACATCCCTTGAGAGGACCCAGATTGCAGAGGGTGCAGGCTGGGCTAAGTGACACACATAGCCCTTGTACACAAATTTCATGTACTGGGCCTCTAGTAATTATAATAAAAACACTAAGAATAGACTACATGGTCTTTGTAAGTGAGCATGATTTTGAGGTTATAAGACCGTACTTGGAGTTCTCCATCCAGTTATGTCCTCTTGCTAGCAAGGACCATTACCAGAGAGAGCTTGTTTTTGTCTGACATAGCAACAAGGAGGATTGGTAATATGGAGGCCTTCTGGCTCTCAGGAGATCGCTTCTTTCTGGAAGATTTTATCTGAGGATGAGACTAATATCCCATGAAAATGAGTGCATCTACTCCGAGGGCAGTTCACCTAAAAAACAAAACTGTTCCGAATGTTCAGCTGGTACTTTTTTCCACCGACTTACTAGATATCAAGTAGTGAGGGGAAAACACCATTATTGTTTCCTGGTTTCTTCTTTTCCCTATAGGTTTACCTAGTTGTGTTCTTCTAACATATACTACTCATTAATCACACACCCACCAAAAAAGCATCCTCTTTAAATTATTATTAACTTTAAAGCTGCCCTAGCCAATTTTCTCAGTGGGTAGAGTATCAGCCCACAAACAAGGGGCGTGAGTTTGATTCCTGTCAAAGGCATGCACCTGGGTTGCAGACTCCATACTAGCCGGCTGGGGCACCTGCTGAAGGCAACCAATCAATGTTTCTTTCTTATATCAATGTCTCTCTCACTATGTCTCTCCCCATCCCTTCCACTCTCTCTAAAAATCAATAGGAAAATATCATCAGGTGAGGATTAACAACAACATGAAGAAACTATTAAGCTTATTGGAGAATGAAAGGTGTCACCAGTGAATCCATGTAAATAAATTACAAATACCTCATGTTTCCACTAAATCGGCAGTATTATACATACCCTCTATATTGTTTGTGATAAAATTCACTCGATTATAGAATTTCACCTGGATTCCAATCAGCAATTGGAATTGAGAATTTAAAAGTGTTCACTCGTGTGTGTTATGACATATTTTTACTTATTTTTCAAAGAGTGGTTTATATGAAAAGAGAATAATTTGCCTACTGGAATGAAGTGTCCTTCAGTGTGGTTTGTGTGAGGATAACTTCCATTTTTGGTGAATGGTTAGTGGTATTGTCTTGTAACTTGACCATAGTTTCATCTAATTTTGGCCTCATGGTTTCTCTTCTGCTTAGGCATAATGACATCAATAGAAGAATGAAGAAATCCTACAGCATAAAGCACATTGCTGAGCCAGAGCCAAAAGAACTCTTCTTGTAAATCACTTTTCTACCATCGCTGCCCTCTAGACACCATTGGAAACTGGACTCTCCTCTGTGGCAATAGAACCATGGGAACAATGCCTCGCCAGCAGCAGAATGGAGTTTCAGGATGCCTTAAATCTAGAGAAGATACATTTCGGAGGGTGATATTTGTATATATAACTCGTTTTTAAAGAGACATTCACCAAGCCACTGACACTGTTTTGTATTTTATCAATTGCATGAGTGTTTGCTAATGTTGATTGAACTTCCCTTTCCCCATAATATGGGCAGTTTGGGCTCAGCATCTCAATGAGACCAGGCCAGTGATATCATTTTCTGTCAAGAACAGTTTTCTGGCATTTCTACTTTTTGTATCAAGGAAATAAAACAATGTTAACAGCCACCTATAAGCTGGGGACACCTTTCTAATAAATCTCTGATTTGATTTCTAAGGGACTCTGAGAGTATTTTGATTGCTGCTATTTTATTTTAGGAACAAACTGCCCAGTTTAGCTGTGTTCCCACAGGGATCAAATAAAACATTCTAATTTTCATTAAGTACTAAAGGATCAAACAAGTATATAAAATAAGTCAATTCCTCTGTCTTTTCAAATCACAGCATTGACATGGGAAAATACCAATGACATCTGAGGATTTAGCCCCTTCTTGGGTCACTTTTTTTTCTGCCTCTTGCACATTATGAAGCTTGTCTAATCCCTTTAGGAGACAGCTTGGAGCCTGAGTTTATAACAGCCCTATTGATGTAGCTTTTTCAATCCATGGATGGAAGCAGTAAGTTCCATGAGATTTCATCTTATCATGTAAAAATATATTTCTGTTGAAACTTCAAGAGTTTTATTTGCAAAGTGTTGGCAGAGCCTGCCTATAAGAGGCCCTGTCAGATTTTAGTATTAAAGAGCAATATACTCTTACCAGTAGGAAAGAGTACTGTATGCCACGAATTAACAGTTACTACCAATTTCACTGCAGTCAAATGTGGAGCATTCTGTATCCTGCAGACAAATAAGCCAAGGGACCAAATTAAGAAGTCATTTTGCATATGTGGGCCATCTGAAAAACTTGGGTCTTAATGAGATGCAATGAGGTATAGAAGAAGGAGCTAATATTTAAGCGCCTTTTATGCATCAACCTCACTTATGTGCAGACATTATTCCCATTTCATAAATTAGAAAATTAAACTTCAGAAAGTTTAAGTCCTATGTCCAAGGTAAATGGAAGAATTGGCTTTAGTACACATTTTCTCACTATCTCCATTACACTTTTCCATCTGTCCTGCACTATGCTATCTCCTTAGTACATTGCCCACTGGACTAGCACACAGGAAATGGGTTGTGGTATTGGCTTTACTGTGGGACAATTCTTTGGTCTTGGGTAAAAGATTCTGCCTCCTTGGTTAACCTGGGAAAGGGCAAGACTAAACTACTACTGTGTATGTAGCAGATAGGTTCCTTCCAGTTTACAGAACAGCATGTCTATAAATTTCGGCCCATTTACTCTGTCCTTGTCCTGTGAGTTTCTGTTGTTGGAACCTGCTTCCATGTGTGGTTGTGTGTTTCTCACATTGTCTTTTCATCAAATGAGATGCCCTGTTCTGATTTTGGCCCCTTGATTGTGCCGCTTTGATTGCTTCCTCAGATATCACTGCTCTGTTCTAGTGTTTGAGCCTCTAATAGAGAATACATGTCAAGAACACATGGAGTTTAGATTCCTGTGTTTTCTGCTTGGTACAGGAGGTGATGCTGGGATCACATAAGAGCTAACCTTAGGGACTTAGTTCTAGAAGGGGGTCCACAAAGGAAGGAGACCCTGAGAATGCTGTGTCCCCCCACTCCCCAGAGGCCACAGTTTTGTTCTTAGACTGTGTTTTTAAACTTGAATGTTGAAGTTGGGCTATTCTACAGATTTTATAAGCCAGACACAGAGTTCTCAATTAAATATAGCAAAGAAAATCTCTAGAGTTTGTAAGAAAGAGATACTACCCCAACCTAGAAAACTCTGGCAATTTGATGACTAACACTATCATTTAAAATACCACAGTACTAAGCAAAGAAAAGCAAAGAATTTGTAAGAGGTAAAATAGGGAAGTTGAGCAGATTCAGAGGAGCCAGATTGCAAGACAATGCAGTGAGTGCTGGATGATGTTGCTAGGACACTAAAAATGCAGGTCCTAAAAGCTTTTGTGGAAAATATTTTTACCATCCAAGTTCCTTATGAAGGGGATACATTCTTTGCTTGAACTTCATAGAAATGATATTTTCATTACCCTAAACCTAGTTTTATGCAGAATTTTAAAAAATGAGAACATTTCTTTATAGAAATCCAGACATTCACATGTTAAAAGTGTTTCCTTTTAGTAAGGAGAGCTTTGCGATGCCTGTCCCAACCCCTCCCTTTGGGGCAGTAAGTTGGGGAAAGCTCTGTCTGCATGTCTAATTACATGCAGTAGAGCAGGAAACAGCTCCATTGTAAAAAACTATCACAACATCTGTCAGCATCTTTTAAAGACTGGCTTCTTTTATGTCACTAAAGGGACTTGTATTGCCAAAGTTCAACACATCAAATGAAGAATGTTTCTTAGAAACGATAACAAGAAACCAAACCTTCACCACTTTGGATGGATTGAGTTCCAATTATTTATTCTCATAAAACATTAGCATCAATCCTTATAAGAATGTTCTAGATGTACAACACAGAAAGGGTAGTGGGAACAAGACTGTCAAAGGGTATCTTCAAGTAAATTTTAAGAATTGTGTTTTTTCCTCAAAGTGAATATTCATAAGCAACATCCTAGATAGTCCAGACTAGAGGAAATAACTATAAAATAAATATTTAAATAATTCTCTGAAAGAGACCCTGATATAAATTAGGTTAAATGTTATTTCTTCAGAGGCCACCTTTATGATTAATGTTAAGTTGATAAAGCCAAGTAGGGATAAAGAATTCATTATAACAGGATTATTACCATTTCTCCCCATATAAATAGTGTTCATTCTGTCTATTGCCTATAACTCTTATTTGTTGGTAGATTTGTCTATAAGTTCTGTGTTATCTCTGATATTATTTTCCTTTACTCTTTTACTATTATACAGTTTTTGATAATTTTTCCTGTTTCCTATGAGAATATAAGTTTGTGGAGCTTTGTATCACCTCTTGCAGAGGATGGTTAGTAATTTGTCTAACAACTAGAGGCCTGGTGCATGAAATTCATGCACTAGGGAGGGTGTGTCCCTCAACTAAGCCTGCACCCTCTCCAATCTGGGACCCCTAGGGAGACATCCCTCTCACAATCTGGGACTGCTGGCTCTTAATCACTCGCCTGCCTGGCTCCCTGATTGCCCCTAACCACTCTGTCTGCCAGACTGATAGCCCCCTAACCACTCCCCTGCCATCCTGATTGACACCTAACTGCTTCCCTGCCAGCCTGATCACACCCAACTACCCTCCCCTGCAGGCCTGGTCACTCTCAACTGTCCTCCCCTGAAGGCCTGGTTGCCCCTACCTACCCTCCCCTGCCAGCCATCTTGTGACAATGTGGGGGTGGCCATCTTGTGACAATGTGGAGGTGGCCATCTTGTGATGATGTGGGGTTGGCCATCTTTTGACAGCTTGGGGGCAGCCATCTTGTGATGCAAAGTTGTGAGGGTCAATTTGCAAATTACCTTTTTATTATATAGGATAGGATTTTTCAATACCCTTATATCCATCTTTTTTTCCTTCTTATTTCTTCTCAGTTCTTCTTCCACCCCTTTCTCCTCCCTTTTCCCTCTCCCCTGCCTTCCCCTACTCTCTATCCCCTTCATCTTTGCTATTATTCACCTTTCCTTTCCCCTCTCTCTTCTCTGCCCTCAGTTCCCGAGATCTCTGAACCCTTTAGATAGGCCAAACCTTGGAAAAAAACTGGCAAAGGAATTGCAATAAATAGAAATGTTCTAGATCCATTTTTTTTAAAATATATCATATTGCCGAGACTGGTTTGGCTCAGTGGATAGAGCATCGGCCTGTGGACTGAAGGGTCCCGGGTTCGATTCCGGTCAAGGACATGTGCCTTGGCTGCAGGCACATCCCCAGTAGGGGGCGTGCAAGAGGCAGCTGATCGATGTTTCTCTCTCATTGATGTTTCTGACTTTCTATCCCTCTCCCTTCTACTCTTTAAAAAATCAATAAAATATATATTAAAAAATAAAAAATTAAAAATAAATGAATTAAATATATATATATCTTATTGATTTTTTTTACATAGAGGAAGGGAGAAGGATAGAGAGTTAGAAACATCGATGAGAGAGAAACATCAATCAGCTTCCTTCTGCACATCCCTTATTGGGGATGTGCCTGCAACCAAGGTACATGCCCTTGACCGGAATCAAACCTCAGACCATTCAGTCTGCAGGATGACACTCTATCCACTGAACCAAACCAGTTAGGGATGGACCCATGTTTACAATGAAAAGCAAATCACCTCTCCTACCTTGCCAGAGCCTGTAAGTAAAACAACCATCTTTCTATAGTCAACAAACTCCTACCAAGACTGCAGTCTCTCCTTGGGATAGTAAAGCCCTAGACCTGAGTATCAACCATAGTGGAGTGTATAAAGATAAATAAGGCTAGCAAACTGCATGTGGAGGGATCGTGGGGGGAAAATATTCTAACTGGTGTTTGCAGTGGTTCTTAAACTTTGCTGCACATTAAGATCACTTGTGGGAGCTCTTAAAAACCTGATGCCCAAACTGAAACCTGTAACAAATAAATTCTGCTCTTTGGGTGGAGCCCAAGTATCTGCATTCATACAAACTTCACCAGGATTCCAATATGCAGCCAAGTTTGAAATCCACTGTCTTGCTATTCAGTGCACTCAGCACTGTCGGAATTGGCATCAGTTGGGAGCATGTTAGAAAGGCAGAATCTCCAGGCATTCACCTGCATCTCTGTTTTTTAATTTGATAGTGCCATAAACTGTCTATTGAGACAGTATTTGAGAAGACAGTTTGGTAAAAAGGACCCATCCTCAAGGAGAGGGGAGGATGGTGTGCCCCTAAACCTGGGACAGGCCATGGAAAAGAGACTGTTGTGTGTTTTAGGGAAGTGTCCCTGGAGATATGATACTCATGTTTATTTAATGTGACTATAGAGTGAAAATCATATTCAAAAATATCACTTCATATGTAGAAAATTATATTTAATAATTATAGAAAGTGAGGTTTTCTGGATGAGATAGGTAGAAGACAAAACAAGATTTTTTTAAAATAAAGGATGGGGTCATTGCACTTCTATGGTTAATCATAATGAGGCTACCATTTCCATTGGTATTTCTCTAAATTTCCTAGAAATCTATGTTTATAGAAGTGAAATCATCAGAAAGTTACTCTTCTGTAAGTGGCATAACCCAGACAAAAGCACACCAAAGCAAAATCTAAAACCCATCCCCCAATCACCACTGCAGGGGCTCCCCACAATATGCCAGCAAGATACATGATATAGTTCATGACCTCATTACACAGTACAGTGCTGTATTGCATACCAATATATCCCTCTGTTTACTCACACACATGTGCACACACACACAGAGACACACTGAATCCCTACAATGTGCAGAGCTATGTCCCAAGCAGCAGAAATGCAACCATCAATCTCTGGTAATAAATGCATAGTGATTTTGATGAAATGAGGAAAATCTGCATTGAACGGGATAAATTTGCAAAGTAGAGCGATCTGTTGTGATATTGTGCTCATACTCATATCTATATTTTATTATCATATTTATCTTTTCTGTCTATGGAATTTGTTCTTGCAGTTGTCCAGTCAATTAAGACCAAAGAAGGAAGAATTTAAATTCTATTACTGGTGGTAAGCAGTGCTAGTTGCCTTCTCAATACCTTCCTCCCTTTCTTCCTAATCAGAGGAGTCAGCTAAATGTTCTCAGGTAAAATTACTTTCCCAGGTGCCCTTGATTAGGAATGGTCACGTGACCCAGCTCTGGCTAATGAAAAGTCAGTAGAGATCAGAGTGATGCTTTAGAAAACTGTGAAGCAAGAAGCTTGCCTGGCCCTTATTTTTCACCCCTGGCACTTCACCCTTCTCCTCCTCCTGGGTAGAGCAGCACCCCTTGCAGCCAGGAGAATTAAAGTAACCCTGCCAGAAAAGCAAGAGACAGGAGGAGAAAGAACTTCATTCTGGGAGCAGCTGCATAAGCTCTGGACTGTTCTGCTTGATATTTACGTGAGTAAAATGAGTTCTCTTCACTGACTAATTCACTGACGTTCTGGCTTCTGGCAGGGGTAGCTAAATATAAAATCTAATTGATGTTTTCATCATACAGAATAAAGAGTATTACATCCATGTTATTAGAATAAAACAAGATTTCACAAGTTTTATTCTATCCACCTTTGAGTCGAGGGGATATTTGGCTGTTCTCCAGGAGTAAAGTATGTTCTGCTAGTGTAGTAAACAGTGCACATAAAATTCTATAATACATTGTGATGCATGCACCTTTCAGAACAAAGAATTATTCCCCCAGCTGCTGGCAATGCTGCTGCCCAGAGACCTCAGATGTTGGCCCCTAGGGAATGGCCTTTGGCCAGAGACTTATGTTGCCCAAGAGCACATCACTTCCCAAGGCAGCCTGTATTTATTGACTGGGCAGCCTGGGGCTATGCAGGCCTAGCTCTTCACCCAACTTAAGACAACTCCAAAAAGCTATCCCAGTGCCAGAACTTTGCACAGGTGTGATCAACTTCTTCCCCTGCCTTACCCTGTTCCCTCCTTTTCGCTTCCTGAGCACTTCAGGGTACGGAGTCTGTGATAACATATTAGCATGTTCAAGTCCTGAAGAATCTGAGTGCAAAAAGAAACTTGTATAATTTCTTTCAGTGCTTAAACTGATTTGTAAATGGGAAGAACACTTTTACATTCCCCAGGTGATTTCTCAACATGAGTGTGAGACCTACTAGAGTCAATTTTATATGAAAGTTAGACTGTTCTAATATGATGAAGGCCCAATGCCAAATCAAAATGTGTCAATGCAGAACTATTTAGCCAAATTTCAAGGAAATGCAGCTATTATATTCTGTTTGCATACAACTTCATTTGTTTGCTAATGTCAAATTGGTACTTAATGCAGTAGCCTATAGTCATTATTATTATATCATACTGTTACAGGATCCTTCCATAGGCTGGCTGTAGGCCCAGATGAAATCCATCACCCTCATTTCATTGCTGATGATTAAACAGCATTCTACATCCCCAAAGAAATGTTTTTTTCTGAACAATGGCATTTATCAAAAATCAATATAAAAAATAGCCACATAGAAAAATTCCTATATATTTTTTATGAAACTTATTGAAACCATAATATATTTAAGAAGCCAATGGCTTTATAAGGGGTCATAAAATAAGTGCTTCTTAGACTTAGTGCTAGGGGAAAAAAATCTACTCCTATAGAAAAACTGGCATGTTGTTTTTATTTGCTAATATAACTTATGTTTTCCTTTTTGTCTTGCCTGCGGGGAAAAGGTCAAAAGCAAAGTTTGCATTCAATCTCAGCAGCAATCTTTAGCTTAATTTTCTTTAGTATGCCACTCTCACTCAAATCCACCCCCTTCCTTTGTTCTGACTTCATTATTCCTTTTTGTAACACATCTGTGTCTTCTATTATAGGTCAGCTTAGACCTTCTGAAAATAAGTAAATGGAAATAAATGTCCCCAACATTTTCTCCCACCTTACCCCCCTACCTGCTCAATCCTGCCCATTCTGTTTAACTGATGTTGAAACCTACACCTATTGTATGTACAAGGCAAAGCTGATTTAGAGTGTAAAACAACTGTTACCTTTAAGTTATTTGTTGCCTTTGAAGACAGTAGAAATCACATGTACACACTTGTAAGTTGCAAGACAAGGGATGATATGAGGTGGGGGCTTAGGGAGAGGTGTTGTTGAAGGAGAGAAAAATCACTTTTGGTTTGGCTGAGGCCAGGCAGGGACCCTTTAAGGTTTCCACTTAATAGAGGCAGACAAATGTAGTATTTAGATACAGTGATTGGCTGTCCATGTCCCTATGTAATGAGACTGTGTCAAAATGAGAATCACAGTTCTGAACACCACATATCCACAGCCAAATGGCCTTTCTGGTAGTTTATCCCACTCAGAGCATCTTGCAAAATGCTGGGTCAGTTCTGAACTTGATCAAGCAGTATTTTCCAAACCACAGACAAGTGAGTAGAGATTCCAAAGTAAGTTCTCTATATTATTCAACTTGTCTTCTTGCTCTAACCCAGACCCAGCACCTTAGTCCTAGACTCTCAGGGTCTTCTGACTCCTGTGCCCACACCCTGTTACTCCTTGGCGTGGCTGTGAAGTTCACCCCACTGAACTCTCTTCAACATCCTTCTGTGAGGAGCACCTTCAGCTCTGCTGTGGCAGTCCCCTCAAGGCCATGCTTCCCCCAAATTTTCTTAGCCAGGTTCTGAACACAGCAGAGGTAGTAGAGCCAGGGTATATCCTCCCAGGGTCCTCTTCTAAGGGACATCTGTGGCCTGGGACTCCCCTTAACCTTGCCAAAGCTTGCTAGGAGGCATGTTGTCTGTAACTTATGCTGAGTCTTTTTTTTCTTCACTGACTTGAGTTATATCACGAAAAGCCATATTCTGTTTCCCTTATGTCCCATAAATTCCAGACTTAAGGCCTAGCTTTTGGCTTAGTGGGAGAGAAAGAGGGGCCAGCTGAGCAGGGAGAGATAGTGATCAATGAAAACTCATCCTACAACATGAGTGTTTTCTGAGTTCAAAGAAAAGAATGATCAATAAAAGATGAAAGAGAGCTTCCATTTTATATTAAGCTTTCCCAATTTTTCTTTGCATTTGTTGTCCCATACTCAAAAAGCTTTGCTGGCCCTAGCCGGTTTGGTTCAGTAGATAGAGCATTGACCTATAGACTGAAGGGTCCCAGGTATGATTCCAGGTTCAATTCCAGTCAAGGGCACATGCCCGAGTTGCGGGCTCGATCCCCAGTAGAGAGCATGCAGAAAGCAGCAGGTCAATGATTCTCATCACTGATGTTTCTATCTCTTGTTCCCTCTCTTTTTTCCTCTGAAGTCAGCAGAATATATTCTTTAAAAAAAAAAAAAAAGCTGTTCATAGGTAAATAATTCATACTTCCCCCTCTCACCTTAGATTCCTTCTTTATGTCATTTTTCTCCATTTTTAAGTTAATTTAGCACAAAGAACATGTAAGCAAATTACTAAAATTATCTATCATTAATTTATCTCGAAAGAGATGGACTTTTAAAAATAAACATACTTACAATTTTCACCAACTTGCTATAGACAGTAAATAGCAGGTACCAGGGAATAAATATTAAGTTAGATTGATAAATTCCTAGTCATTATGTTATTGACAGTGGTTGCCTCTTTTGGCCCACCTGCAAGATTCATTGTACACAGCCAATTTCCAAAGCTTGTAAAAACTTCAAGGAGAAAGGAACGGTTTTGTGGCTCATCTGAATGAAGTCCTGGCTTCGCGGCTGTGAGCCTCCAGGTTTATCTGGGTCTGTACACACATCTGCTTAAAAAAATCCTGTGAAGTCACATTCCCAGTAATGGCTGGATTGTAATGATTAATTACAACCATTCTTCCTTAAGCTTCAGAGTGATCAGAAGAACAAGAAAGTCATTCTTTCTGCTTTTTGTACGATAGCAGCATTCCCAGTGAATTCCTAGCTATTGGCTCCCCCCGCCTCCCCCAGATTTTGATGGCTACAAAAAAATCACACCTCTAATTCTGGATCCTTTTTTAGAATTTACCTTGGCCCAGGAGACACTTAAAAGGAGTTACGTTAGTCCTGGCCAGTATGGCTCAGTTGGTTGGGCATCATCCCAGGCACCAAAAGGCTGCCAGTTCGATTTACAGTCAGGGCAGCGCCCAGGTTGCAGGCTTGGTAGAGGATGTGCAGGAGGCCAATGTTGAATTCTCATATCGATTATTCTCTTCTTTCCCCTTCCTCTCTCCCTAAAAATCAATAAACTGTTCTTTTGAAAAAAAGTTGCTTTATTTGACTATCCTTCAGCCCCCTCCTGGACATGTTTAAAAGGCTGAGCACCCCTCCCACACCCCTTTTGTTTTCCAGACACACCACAAACCCTACAGAGCACCCGGCCTGCACTATACAAAATGTTCAGTACAGGGTTTCTTGATTGGCTACCTAATTAAGTAAATCTCCTCGCCTGGAGGAAAATAAGTTAAAATAACATTGAGGTCCATCCCTAAGCCCACAGAAAAAAAAAAAGAAAATTAAAAACAAGGGCTGAAAATTTCCTCTGTTGTGCAATGAGTTTGGATACTGGCTGTCAGACGCAGTTTCGGATATGTATTAACATTTTCCTAAACACAAGTGAAGACCCCACAGTCTCCTAATTGTTGCAGGTGTGGCTGATCTTAATTCCTGGAGGATTATCTTGTTAGAAACCATCAGCAATGAAGTGACTCGAGCAACTCTCCTTATTTTAAGGTAAGAGAGCTCTTTCTTCTGCCTTTCAGTAATAAACATGGGGAGAAGAAAACCATGGCATGCTGGGCCGCCATCTGAGAGACCTGCTGCCTCCCAGCACTCTGGAAGTAGCTTGTGCACACCCTTCAGACAGAGGAAAGCATACACTCTTTGTTAAACCTCAGAGAATCAGATTCCATCATCCCTCTCTGTACTTCTTTAGTTTGGTACAATCATTAATGCCAGGCATTTCCTCCTTCAGAAGTACTGTTTCTGTGGTCCTGCCTTCCCAGACAGACTTCTATTCAGACTGACCCAGTTGACCATTTGCAATCCAGTGCAAATATAGAAAGATTAGGGAAGAGTCCGCTCTGGAAATGGATAACAGTAAGTGAGGAATTGGTAGCTTTTTAAGTGTAAGCATCTGTCCAAGCAAAAAAGTAGCCCTTTCTGCACTTCATTTTTTAAAAAACCATAATAGTACTAAAATACATCTCCCTCATAAAGGCATTTTCATTGGTATGTATGTGGTTCAATAAGATGTGAACCACACGAAGGAAAAATAAACTTTAAAATATGAGGGTAATATATAATTTGGCTATTGATTTTGATATTTTGGATTTGATTATAATATGTACTTTAATCTTTCTTATAGTAGTCAATCTTACAACAAACATAAGTCCAAAATATAACTTGTGTCAGATATGTTTTGTTTAGCAAAACATGTGTGACATTTATATATGCTACAACTGTAATTTGTAAAAATGAGCTGTATAGAACAATAAACTTTTGGGAAGAAAAAATATGAGAACCACTTTAAAGCTAATAAGTTGCTCATATTCACTTTGACCCATGGAATAAATACTCACAGAGAACAGACTTCTTGGGGTTAGACATCATCTTTTGGTTTCTTTGTAAACATTCAGTGTTTAAGGCGTCACACCAACAGCTGGCACTATCACATCACTAGGGAGAGAGATCCTTGAATTAATTTAGTACATCTGTAATACTATCAACAATAAAAAATATATTAAAAATAAATAAATAAATCAAGTTTAGGTATACCCCCCTCTCGCAACCTCCACAAAAATCTATTATATTATAATTATCTGGTTTATTTCCATATTAGTGTGTGATATCTAAGATGGCTAGTTTACAAGGCTTACCATATTTTCTGGGCATAAGTGTTTATAGGAAAAACTTCAGATTTATACAAGGTTTTGGACATGTGACTCATATAAACTAGAATAAGAGCATTGTTGCTAAAACCTGAGGCTTGCTTTGAAGCCTCTTCATACTGTTCTTGGGAAACCATTAAGCAAAATGCCCCGAAGGGTAGGAAAAATTGCATTGAGCAATAAAATGTCAACAGACTGCAGAATTTGAACATCAGGCACTTTCATCTAAACATACCCTTCTCTCCTTTCACTTGGCAGGGGTTTGGTTTTTAAAAAGTAATAAACTCTAGCACTCCAGTTGACCTGGGATGTGTTTAAGAAATCAAATCCCAGAGCCAGAAGCATATGACCTTTAATGTGGACTTCCCAATTCAGAAAAACCATAGAATGAGAAATACAAACAGGAAAGGAGAACAGAAATATGTCTCAATTGTCTAAGTCTTGTATTTTTTTTTAAAGAAAGGTACACAGCAAAACTCTTGGCCAGAAGGAACAAGCTTAAATCTGTTTAAACAGGTGTCCAGTACTCACTGTCTCACGAACAGCCAATGAATATAATCATAGCACAATGTAAGAAGGATAGGAGCAAGGAAAACCTATTCATAAGCCTGGGTAACCTTTGTTAACCTAGAGCAGACAGCTTGGTCTCAGAGCAGGGTTGCAGTCAGTCAAGAAATAGCATCCCACAGCCAACAGTAATTTCAAAATAGCTCAAAACCTTTACTTATGTTTCTTGAAAACCATAAAGAGGATCCAAATTCAAAGACTATAAAAATATTTATTAAAACCCCCTTGCATCTTCTAACTCTCCTTCTAACACCCTGCTTGCCAATCCAGAGCATTTCAATTCACAATTCCTCATAACTTCTTTCAACAGGGCATCCTCTTTTCTTCTCCTTTTCTCACAATCTCTTTCCTGTATCACTTTGGTATCTAGACTGGACTTACCTCTTTTCAAGCAAAAAAGTAGCCCTTTCTGCAGGAAGAAAAATAATCAAGAAATTGATCTGGTAACTAGTGCATTCTCTTTGGCTAGTAACTTAGGGCAGGGGCATAAACAGTGAACATCCCACATTAATAATTTGGTCCCAGCCAGAACTATGTCATAAATTAAAGACTGATGGGCTGGTTGAGCATCAACCTATGAACCAGAAAGTCAGGGCACATTCTAGGATTGTGGGCTCAATCCCCTGTGTGGGGCGAGCAGAAGGCAACCAAACAATGATTCTCATCATTGATGTTTCTATCTCCCTCTCTAAAATCAATAAAAGTATATTTTTTTAAAGACTGATGGGCGAGACCTTTATCTTCAATATACCCTTAAAACAGAAACCTGAAAAATTGGAGACGTTATGTTTGCTTAATTCTAGAGGTCATGTTTGCCTAGAAAAACTCATGTTTATTAAAGCATAGAGATGATCTCTGTTCTATGTCTCAAAAAAGTGGAGTTTCCTTTTGGAAGTATAAATCTGATAGGGTACTAAATGGGAGTGTAGAATTTCTTGGAGAAGGAAGCACAAGAAGACATAACAAAATACCAGGCATGGACTCTGGAACATTTCCATGTTCTCGTGTACCAGGTTTATCGGTTAGTAATGCAGATTTTTTCAATAGATTGAGTTACACATATGTTGATATATATATGATTTGATATGTGTGCTATTTTGTTGTATTGACAACAAGCTTCAAAACTTCCCTTGTCAACTTTTCTGAAGGTGTTAACATAATACTATTTTTATAGCTATTTCAAATTTCATGCCCCCCAAAAAGATCATTTGCAGGAAGTTTTAATTCATTACTTTGTTTTGAAGAAAAGTGCTGCTAAAAGTTATCTTATACTTTGGGAAGCTTATAGTGAACATGTTCCATTTCAAAATACTTGAACACTAGTTTAAATGCTTTAAAAGTGATGCTTTCAATGTGAAAGACAAAGAATATTCAGATCAACTGAAAAAAGTTTGAAGACCAACAATTTACAAGCATTATAGGATGAAGATGCATGTCAAACTCAAAAACAACTTGCAGAAATATTAAACGTTGCTCAGAAAGCAATTTCCAATTGTTTACAAGCAATGGAAAATATTTGAAAGGAAAGAAAATGGGAGCCACATCAATGGAACAAAAGACAAATGGAAAACCAAAAAGTCATCAGTAAAATGTTGCTTCAGTGGCATGAAAGAAAGTCTTTTTTGCATCGAATTGTGACTGAGATGAAAAGTGGATTTATTTTGGGAATCTCAAATACATAAAATCATGAGTTGATCTAGGTCAACTATCAACATAGACTGCAAGGCCAAATCACTTAAAAAAAACACAAAACAATGCTCCTGTTTGGTGGGATCAGGAAGGTGTGGTGTATTATGAGCTTCTAAAATCAGATGAAACCATTAATATTGATCACTAGTAGCAACAAATCAATTTGAACCACACTTTAATCATGAAACAACCAGAATGGGCCAGAAGACACGGCAAAGTAATTTTGCTTCATGATAACGCACCATCACACACCTCAAAACCAGTTAAAGACACATTAAAAGGTCTTGCCTGGGAAGTATTAACTCACCTGCTGTATTCACCAGACCTTGCTCCTTCAGATTACCACTTCTTCCAATTGATGGCACATGCACTTTCTGAGCAGCACTTCAAAATGTACGGAGAATTGGAAAGTTGGTTCTCTAAATGGTTTGCCTCGAAACAAACGTTCTATTGGAACGGCATCCACAAATTACCTGAAAGATGTAGGAAATGTGTAGCTAGTGATAGATGTTACTTTGAATAAAGCATTTTTGATGTTTCTCTTGAAATTATCGTATTTTCTTAGATTTCAAAATCCATATTATTAACTGATACACCTGGTAGAGAGCCTGTGCCAATGGTCTGGAATGATAAACCACGGTTTGCCTATACATGACTAACATTAGTTTTCTAAAAGGCTCTATCCTATCAAATCATGGATTGTGAACCCAAATACCTCTAAGTGTCTATCTCTATTCTAATCAATGGCAGTGGCTGAGTGAGAACTGTACTGAAATGGAAAACGCACCTGTATCTAAAGTAATTACTCCTTTCCCACTAATTCTTACCATGTAGGAATGCTGGGCCAGTGTTGCCAGATTTCCAATTTGCAAGAGCCTAAAAATCTATAAGCTTTATATAATACCCACCCCCTCAATTTCACATGTTGACAATTTAAGTATTTTTCATCACTGTGAATGCCAAATAGCCACAACTATGAGCTGATGCAGCCTATAGGGTTAAACATTTTATCAAGAAACAATTACCAATATTTGGTCTCTTCATCCGCAAACATCATCTCCCAACAAATAAAAAGCCTTAAAGAAAACTAAACAAGTATAAAGTTTGCCAAATAAATTAATTTAATCATGTAAAAGAATGTAGGCTTAGGCCCAAGAAGTCAATATGAAAATTGGAAACTGCGTTGAAAAAGGACATCATTACCAAAAAATTCAACTTATAGAAAATAATACAAAGACAAAAATTCTTAGTTGCACAATGATTAATATATGAGGATATTTATCATAATTTATAACTGAAAAATTGGAAACAACCAAGCTATCCAACATTGGAGCTTGGTTTAAATAAATTTTATATAATATTAGTGGCCCAGTGCACGAAATTCATGCATGGGGGGGGGGTCCCTCAGCCAAACCTGCCCCCTCTCACATACTGGGAGCCCTTAGGGGATGTCCAACTGATCGCTCACACCCAACCTTCCCAAGGCCTAAAGCCTCTGGCAAGGCTTTAGGCCTTGGGCACTCAGCCATCTCCCTGCTCAGCTCAGCTCCAGCTGCCTGTGACCACCCGGCCCCAGAGGCTGGGTGCTCACCTCAGCTCCTGCACCCCGGCCACTTGCTCTGCCCCCTCACAGCTGCTACTGCTTCATCTCCACCCCCGGGGCCCAGCCCTTGTACCACTTGGCCCTGCCCCTCAGCCCCACCCCCCTGCTTTTGATTGGCTGGTAGCATAGCCAATTAGGAGCCAAGGTATGGTCACATTTGCATGTTACTCTTATTAGAAGGATACCTATAATGTGCAAAACTGCACTCATTAAAAATGCTGCAGAAAAATATTTAATGAAAAGATGTTCTCGATATTACTGTTAAGTAAAAAAATAAGTAACACAAAGTATTTCATTTTCTTATATGTTTACATTTTGGGTCAAAGAAGATATAACAAAGGAAATTAAGAAATAGTTTAAAGTGAACAAAATAATCAAATTTTGGGATGCAGCTAAAACAGTGATAAGTGCAAACTTTAGATTATAATGCTTAGGAAAAAATGTTTAATATCACATGTAAATTTCCACATCAAGAAGCTATAAAAAGAAAAGCAATTGAACCCAACTAGAATGAAGGAAATAATGAAAATGAGAGCAGAAATCAATGAAAAAACCAACAATAGAGAAAAATCTATGAAACAAAATCTAGTTATTTGAAAAAATCTATAAAATTTATAAACCCCAAATCAAGAAAAAAGACATAAAATATCAATCAGTGATAAGTCATTATCACTGTAGATTCTACAGCCACTTTGAAAGAGAATAAAAACACTTTTAAACAAATTTGACAACATAGAGAAAATAGCCAAATTCCTTGAAAGACAAAACTACCAAAATTGACACAAGAAGAAATAAAAAATCTGAATAATCCCATATATATTGAGTCCTATATCAAATAAATAAGTTGAACTTATGGTTTAAAAAAATGAGCAATGTCAACCAAATCATACGTAAGACTGACAAAAAAACTTTGGAAAATAGAATCCTTTTAATAAAGAAGGTTTACTAGAGGCCTGGTGCATGAATTTGTGCACTGGTAGGTTCCAGTTGGCCCAGGGATGGGGCTGGCTGGGGGAGGGGCTGTGGTTGTTCTGGGCATTCTGGTCTTCTGCCATCTGGCCACTGTGCTTTTATTATATACAACTAGAGGCCTGGTGCACGAAATTTGTGCATGGGGTGGGGTGTCCCACAGCCCAGCCTGCACCCTCTCCAATCTGGGACCCCTCAAGGGATATCTGACTTGCCATTTAGGCCTACCTGGATCGGGCCTAAATGGGCATTCGGACATCCTTCTTACAATCTAGGACTGCTGGCTCCCAAATTCTCACCTGCCTGCCTTCCTGATTGCCCCTAACCACTTTTGCCTTCCAGCCTGATCATCCCCTAACCACTCTCCTGCCAGCCTGATTGATGCCTAACTGCTCCCCTGCCAGCCTGTTTGCCCCTAACTACCCTCCCTTGCAGGCCTGGTCATCCCTAACTGCCCTCCCCTGCAGGTCTGGGTTCTCCCCCCAACTGCCCTTCCCTGTAGGCCCAGTAACCCCCAACTTCCCTCCTCTGCCAGCCTGGTCACCCCTAACTGCCCTTCCCTGCAGGCTTGATCGCCGCAACTGCCCCCCCCCCCTGCTGGCCTGATTGCCCACAACTGCCCTCCCTTGCAGATCTGGTTCCTCCCAATAGCCCTCCCCTGCTGGCTATCTTGTAGTGACCATCTTGTGTCCACATGGGGGCAACCATATTTGACCACATGGGGCAGCCATCTTGTATGTTAGAGTGATAGTCAATTTGCATATTCTTTTAATAGGTAGGATATATACTGAGTGGCCAGATTATTATGACCATCTGACATTTGTAGGCAAATTAGCCATATGCTACATTGTATGAGATATGGAAGCCGCAGACCTGTTCGAACACCTTTGCTGTCTGCAGTTACCAAGGCTCCAATTCGCACAGGAACCTAAGAATTGGACAGTTGAGCATTGGAATAAAGTCATGTGGTCTGATGAATCACATTTTCAGTTGCATCTTGTAGATGGCAGAGTAAGAATTTTGCAGAAAGAGCATGAAAGCATGCACCCCATATACATGAATACAACCTGTCAAGTTGATGGGGGCAGTGTTATGGTTTGGGCATGTTTTCCTGGCATGATTTGGGCCCTTTAATTCGTGTGGAACAACTTCTGAACAGCACAACATACCTAAGTATCATTGCTGATCAAGTTTATCCTATCATGTTGATGGCGTATGCCAATGGAGATGGCTTCTTCTAATAAGACAATGTGCCATGCCATAGTGCTTGTATTGTGCAGTAGTGGTTTCAAGAACATGAAGGAGACTTTATCTTGCTTAGGTAGCCCCACAATCATCAAATCTCAATCTGATTGAGCATTTGTGGGACAAAGTTAAAAGAGCCATCAGGCAGCTGATTCTACAACCATCAAACCTCACAGAACTAGACAGTGCTATTCATCAGGCATGGTGACAGTTTCCTTTGCATCACCTTTCAACATCTTGCAGAGTCAATGCCAAAAAGAATCACCACAGTATTGAAGGCAAAAGGTGACCCAACGAAGTACTGATGTGGTGGTCATAATATGCAAATTGACCAAACAGCAGAACTGGTTGCTATGACACACACTGACCACCAGGGGGGAAGATGCTCAACGCAGGAGCTGCTTGCCTGGTGGTCAGTGTGCTCCAACTGGGAGTGCTGCTCAGCCAGAAGCTGGGCTCATGGCTGGGCGAGTGCAGCAGCAGTGTTGGGAGCCTCTTCCTTGTCTAGGCTAAGGATGTCCAACTGATGGCTTAGGCCAGTGGTTGGCAAACTCATTAGTCAACAGAGCCAAATATCAACAGTACAACAATTGAAATTTCTTTTGAGAGCCAAATTTTTTAAACTTCTAACTCCATTTTTTCAAAGTAGACTCACCCAGGTTTTGGTATTTTGTGTAAGAACCACACTCAAGGGGCCAAAGAGCCACATGTGACTCATGAACCACGGTTTGCCAACAACTGGCTTAGGCAGAGCAGGCCTAAGTCATCAGTCAGATATCCCCCTAGAGCTCCTGGATGCAAGAGGGCGCAGAATGTCCCCCTCACCCCCCAAGTGCATGAATTTTGTGCACTGGGCCTCTAATCCTATATAATAAAAGAGAAACATACAAATTTGACCATACCTTTGCTCCTGATTGGCTATGCTACCTGCCAATCAGGAGCAGGGGCGGGGCCAAGTGGCAAGGAGCACAGGGCCCTGGGGGTGAAGATGAAACAGCAGTGGCAGTGAGCACCCAGCCCCCAGGTGCTGTGCAGGGAAGTGGTGGCAGCAGCAACGGTGGTGGCGGTGGCAGGGAGAGCCCAGCCCCTGGGTGCTGTGAGTGGAAGTGGTGATGAGCACCCAGCTCCTGGGGCCAGGTGGTCGCAGGCAGCCAGGGCTGAGCTGAGCAGGGTGATGGCTGGGTGCCCAAGGCCTAAAGCCTCACCAGAGGCTTGGGCAGGCTAGGGGTGAGCCATCAGTTGGACATCCCCTGAGGGCTCCCAGTATGTGAGAGGGGACAAGGGGCATATATATATATATGAAAGGAAGGAAGCAAAGAAGGAAGAGAAAGGAAACTTCAGATTAAGATAGTTTCACTGGTGAACTCTATCAAACATTTAAGAAAAAAACTAATACCAATCCTTTCTAATTTTACAGAAAGTCAGAAAAGAGAGATGTAAGGTACATTTTCTAATTTATTTTTATTACCCTGATATCAAAACCAGATAAATACACTTTTAAAAATGTAAAAAAAAGAAGACAAAAAATTTTAACAAAATGTTGGCAAACTGAACCTGGCAAGACAAAGAATAATACATTATGATGCAGTGAGGGTTATTCTAGGAACTTAAACTTGATTTTCAAAATTTTTAAAGCATTCAATGTAATGTACCACAATAACACAAAAAGAGAAAATAGTATATGATTATATTAATGAATTTAGTAAAAGCATTGACAAAACTTAATACTTATTCATGAATAAAAACTTTCAGCTAACAAGAAAAAAACATTTTTAACATGATAAAAGGCATCTTATGAAAGCTTGCAGCTAATATTCTATAGCATGGTGAAAGATTTACTGCCTTCTCTAAAATTGGAACAAGACAAGGATGTCCCCTCTCATTCCTGCAGTTCAAATTGTAATGGAAATCCTAGCTAGTATAATAAGACAAGGACAAGCAATAAAAGGCCTGCAGATTGGGAAAAAATAATAAAATTGTCTTTCAGATGACATGATTGAGTACACAGAAAATTCTAAGGAATCTACAAAATAAGCTACAAGAACTAATAAGTGAATTTTGTAAGGTCTCAGGATACCAGGTTAATAAATAATAATAAATTGCATTTCTATATATTAGCAGTGAATAATTGAAAATTTTATAATAGCCATAAAAATTCAGAGACTACTTAAAAGCAAATTTAATAAAACACATGTAAGGCACTCCGAAAATTAAAAAAAAAAACCACACACACAAACAAATAAAACATTGCTGAGAGAAATTGAAGACTTAAAAAACTGAGAAACCATTTTAATTGCAAATTTAATATTGTTAAGATGTGAATTGTCCAAAATTGATTTGTAGTGTCAATATAATTTCAATCAAAGTCTTGACAGAGTTTTATTCTTTTTAAGAAATTAGCATGCTGATTTTAAAATACATATAGACATTCAAAGGACCTAGAAAAGTCAGAGTAACTTTGGGGAAAAAAAGAAAAAAAAATGGAGGATTTATAGTCCTTGAGTTCAAGGTTTGCTGCAAAATTGCAGAAATCAAGACAGTTGGACATCCATTGGTGTAAAGGTATACACATAGATCAATGGAGTAGAATAGAGTCTGAAAATAGACCCATACATATATGACAATTGATTTTTGACAAAGTTCCCAAGGTAATTCAGTGAGAAATGGATAGTATTTCCAACAAGTGACCCCAGAACAACTGGATATTTGTGTGAATGTGATGGTTAATTTTATGTGTCAACTTGGCTGGGCCATGGTGCTCTTGAGATCCAGGATTAAGGATAAAATATTTTAATGGCAAAATGAGAATAAGGGTCTCTGCTCTGGCTCTATGTCAAGGTGACCTAAGGGATTCTTACTATTTGACTTTTGTTAAATCACAGAGTATGTTTTTGTAATCTGTGCCACTACAAACCATAAAAAATTAGTGGTAGTGGTTAGAAAATCCCTTTCTCTGAAAACCATTGTTTGCTAGTTTGGCTTAATTCGAAAAAGGTCAAAGATTGTAACCCTAAACCTATTAGTATGAGGATATTTCTTCCAAAGCAAGGCTTTGTTTATTGTGTCCTGGCTTACAGGGTAACTTTACAGAGAAAAGCGTGTATGTGTGTGTGTGTGTGTGTTCATTCCTAATCCTTTGAACTTCAGGTTCTAGAAGACCAGGTAAGACATGAAACCATTTTGTTTTTCAAACTGCAAATGTTTATTAGGCCTTCTTCACTCTTCAATATAAATGTTTTTAAACAATTGTACTACAATGAGAACTCAGGGAGTGGAACTCTGGCTGGGTGAGAAAGAAGACAAATCTCTGTTCAGAGGAGTCAGCAAGCAGTCAGGGAGGGGAAAGATTTAGAAGGCAAATGGCAACAGGAGGAAATTCAATAGCTAGAGCGAAATAAATGTGGTGGAAGAAAGAAGTGGACTAGAATGTGGAATGCAAGCTTGACCTTCTCTGGGGCCCCTGCTTCCCACAAGGTAGACAACTTCTCATGTAGAACTATAAAAACCCTCGTCCTGAAGGGATAGCTGCCCAGCACAGCTGCACCAGAGTGAAGTTTACTGAGAATAAGTCATTAGTAGCTGAAGTCTAGATATTATGCTTCTCAAGAAATTAGTCTAGAAGGGGGAAATTCCAAGACAATTACAAACAAGTAAAAAGAAAAAATAGGCTGGCCAGTGTGGCTCAGTGGTTGAGCATGGATATATGAAATCAGGAGGTCATAATTCAGTTCCTAGTCAGGGCATATGCTCATGTTCTGGGCTCAATCACTAGAGGCAGCAGATCAATGATTCTCTCTCATTCCTGATGTGTCTCTCCTTTCCTCTCTGAAATCAATAAAATATGTTTTAAGAAAAATTATATATATATATATATATATATATATATATACACACACACACATACACACATATATACTTTATGTGTAATCATCTTAATTTTTTGAGTACTACAAAAAGGTATACAACTTTTATTAATGAAAACTCAATCTCCTCACCCCTCCTAAATAAAATTTAAACAAACATACAAAGATTATATAAATTTGAAGGAATTCCAAAGTATTTACCTTGGACAGAGTCCCATACTGCTGGGCCCAGGCTTGCTATCATGTACTTTCTTAAATGTGCCCACAACTAAGAATCTCCTCCCTCTTGCTCTAAATGGAAATAAATACTTGATCCTGGTTGATCCTAAGAACATATTTGAGCAAGAATTAACAGTTCTAGTGCCAGCCAATAATTAACTTAAATACTTAGAGTTGGAGATGGATATTTTGTTTTGTCTTTTGTATAGGAACTGTAATATTTAGGGATTCAGATATGAATCTGAGAGTCCAAAAGAGGTAAACTTATGACTAACATGAAGAATTACTACTTACAAAGCAGGTAGTGATTAAATAACTTACTACCCTACATTGAGAGAAACTGGTGGGCACCAGTTAGAGTGGACAAATAAAGGCATTTCTCACTCTTTCTGGTTGCCTTTTAGGAGAACAGCTGTGCCCCTTTCTTCCTTGGATATGCCTTGATCTCTCCATCAGACATGGAATACCCACTACATAGACAAATCTTATGCTTACGTTCTAAAAGTATGGGGTTTAAGATGCTAAGAGTCAATGGTTTCTACAGACCTACATTAGCTTGATGTTTCAGGGATCTCAGAAGAGAACGCTAACAATTCCAAAGAAATCATGTTTAGTGGAATGTTGCCTCATGAGTATTAATCTCTTAGAAATATTTGTTATTAGCTAACATGAGGCCTCTGCTTTTACTCACTACTTGACATTTCATATGTCTCTCCAAGTTTATCTAAAGGAGTTTTCTCTGAATAACCCATACCCTGGAATATTCTCTAAATTCCTAAACAATGATCTGTGCTCCTCATTTATATTTAATATATACTTCTCTATAGGGTCCTTCCTTCCTTTCTTCCTCCCTCCCTCCTTCTTTTCTTCATTCTCTCTCCTTCTCCTTACAGGTTCTCCTCTTTTTCCTAAAATTAGTTAGCCACTTATTCTGTGTGAACATTCCTCTAACTCTTTTCTGTCAGTTTTCTAATTTAATCTTCATAACAACTCTATTATCTATTCTCTCCCAATTAGATTCCTGACTTCTTGTGATAAATATTCCTTTATTCCACTTTGTATCCTAATACTCAATTGCTTCCAAAGGAATACCACTTTGACCAAAATCTACATACAGTTAAAGTGTACATTTATATTTGAGTGTGACTCACTCTAGTATACTTGAACAATCAGTTTTGTCATTCTTATTTCAATTATGACTATGTCCTGATTTGTAAAAATCATCATGCATGTCAGGTCCTAGAGCAAACAAAAAACATTTAGATAGATGATAGATAGATGATAGATAGATAGATAGATAGATAGATAGATAGATAGATAGGAAATAAATAGGGAGAGAAAAAAAAAGTGAGACAGGAAGAGGGAGTTGAGGAAGGAGAGAAGAAAGGAGGACTGCCATATTGCCTTATATTTTTTATTAAATTTTTTATTAAACTGCAAAACATATCTCCTTTTTGTATACCTCTCTAACTCCTCTATTCTTTTAAATCAGCCAAGAAAAGAACATTAATTTCTTGAAGAATACTTTTCAAAATAATTGCATAACAATGTTCATATTCTCATAAAGAAAGAGAAGAGGCTAAGCGGTAGGGCAGTGGAGGTAGAGGGAGGACATTCCTTAAACCCTGATCAGTAACCATGAAAGGACATTTTCTCAAAATTGTAACTTATTTCAAAAAATGGCTCTCCCTTTACATGCCATTTAGAAACTTTACTACTAAATCTGTTTGTATCTGACCTAAACCCTGAATCCCAAAAGCTGGGAATTCAACCCTTGGCTTCAGAAGCCATCAATGGCCTATATGTTCAGAATGGGAAGTGAAGGAGGAAGGTCCAACCCCAGAGCCCATAGGAATGAGGCCCAAGTCTTCCCATGCTCATGAGGCTGCTGATCCCACTCTACAGGAATGTTGAAGACAGCAGCTTTCCTGGAGAGAGACTCCAAACTATACGTTTAGGTAATGCAGTCCAAGCCAAGTTTCCTTATGTGGCCAGGGAGAGAGCCAAGGAAATTTCTGTCAGTTTCACAGCTCTTCTTGAACTCTTTAGTCACCAGAAATCAGAAATTACCACAATGAAAAAATTATCTAGGAAAATGCACAAAGTACTGAAATGTTATTAACAGCTGCTCTTTGAGGACCTGCTACATGCCAACAATTAAGCAATTTTAAACTTTTCTCACTGTTATAACAACCATAAACAATATTAAATGGACAAGGATATCAGCACTCAGACACTAAATAACTTTCTGAGTGGCAGAACCAGGATTCGAGCCCACATCTATCTCAGTGTTTCTCAACAAAAGGCAAATTTGCCCCCTGGGGAACAGTAAGTAATGTCTGGAGGCATTTGTGTTACCAAGCCTAGAAGGCGTGCTACTGGCATCTAGTGGGTAGAGGTTAAGGATACTGCTGCACATCCTGCCAGGCACAGGACTGCCCCACCACACAGAACTATCCAGCCCGAGATGTCAATGGTGCACAAGCCGAGAATTATCAGTCTACCTGATTCCAAGGCTGAGATTATTGCTTTACAAAATATTCAGCATTTAGATAGACATGGAGACGCAGATGAGACTGTGATGGTGTGGCTGAAGGCAAAAGGGGATGAAGGCGAGTTTTTGGCTTGAGGTAGAGATTTCCATTCATTTGTTTTGGAGAGATGGGGGATGAGCAGGGAACAGAATTCAAGCCAATAATTTCCTATCATTTAAATTAACTGCTCCTTTTGTTGACTGGTGAACATCACCCAACATGATAGAAGACATAGAAAACCCTGCCAATGGATCTGGATGAAGCCAAGCATTCCAGTCTAGGGAACCTTTCGCTCTGGCTGCCTTCTGACCATCGTCTGCCTGCCTTGAGATTGGCAGAGGAACCAAGGCAGCCCATTAGGCATACTTATCTCAGCACCCCTTGGCTGGCTGGGAACGAGCTCCGCCAATGTCTACTTCATCATGGGACTAGCCTTTGGCTGTCAGCATCTGGAGCAGGGCCAGCAGGGGCTGGGCGGAGTGGCTGGTACCAAACGCCCAGGCCTGTTCTTGTCCTCCCCCTACTAATACATGATTTTCTGGGCGCTGTCAACTCATGGATCATGGACTCCTTGTCAGCAGGACAGCCATTTTTCTCTGCCTGATTGGAGCAGTAAAAACAGGAAGCTTTCTTGGATTGTAGTTTAGTGTAAATGCATTCTCACACATTTTCTCCACCACTAAGCAGTCATAAATCAATCTACTGAGTAACCTCTTTACCCCTTGGTGAAGGTTTCTACAACCCCTCTAGAATTGGGCTATGCTGGAGGAATTTCACAGGGAATTCACCATGAGCCTTCAACCCTTCCCAGCATGCCTTCCTGTTTGCTCCCAGTATAAAATGCAGCTTTCTCCAGCCCCTTCCTTGCTCTTCCACATGACCCCACAGATCCCTGTCTGGCCTCAGAAGAGCACTCACCTCTCTGCACTTAGTTGCTCCCCAGCTGGCCTGTGAACTGGCTGGGACTCTCTTACCTATAAGTTGTACTCTCAACATTTAACAATGGACCTGGTATTGATAAGTGGATCATATTATATTAGTGAAATAAATGGGAGTGATGTTCGTACAGATAATCTGTATAGCAGCTATCTCACTGCATCATGATTTTTAGGTGTCTGGCTCATCTACAGAACAGAAAGCTCCTTGTGCTCCTTTGTAGTCCCAGTGCCTGGTACATACTAGTAACAGTTGCTGAAATGATTGAACGAGTGACCAGAATAAATTGAAGCAATTAATGAATCTAGGTTTGAGACTGCCTTTATATTTGACTTCCTACATCAAAACAAAGCACAAGATGTTACCCAAACTATATGGTTGTCAAAAGTCATAGGACTGTATGCAAAGGAGGATGATTTTACTATATATAAGCTAACTTAAATTTTTAAAGAAAAATGTTTATATGGGAGGAACCAAGATGGTGGCATAGGTAAACACCTATACTCCTGCCTCACACAACAATTTCAAAACTACAACTAAAAGACAAAACAGACATCATTCAGAACCACCGGAAAGCTGGATGAGTGGAAATTCTACAACTAGAAGGAAAGCTAAAAGGACACTGAGACTCAGAGGAGGTGTGGAGGCCGAGGTGCTGAGACAGAGGTGCAGAGATGTGGAAATGCGCATGCGTGGAAAGGGTGGGTGGCTGAATACACAGCTGATTTTCTTGAATGGGTAGGGAGACAAAGGCTCCCCACTGCACTGAACTCCAGTTCCAGGCGAGTTTTGGGGAACCCAGACGCATATGAAGTGAAATTGGACTGTCAGGAGGAAGCAAACTGAGAATCAGGGGAGTTGCAGAGGCGCACGAGCTTGCAGAGAGGGCACACAGCTGAGCACGTGGCTGGCTCTCTCATTCGGGAGGAAAACAAAACCTCCTAACTGCACTGTACTCCAGTTCTTGGTGAGACTCTGGGTATTCAGACTCATTTGGGGAGAAACTGGACTGTCTGGCAGCAGGCAAAACTCAAAGACAGCTTTCTTCAGAGGTGTGTGCATCCATTGCCATGGGATACTGAGACCCAGGAGCCACTTAGAGCAGGCCTGACGGGAAGCCAAGGCTGACTGCTAAGCCCTGAGACTCCGCCCCATCCAAGCTGAGCACAGAAGCTCTCCTACCATAGACACAGTTGATCCTCACAGAAATTGGCCTGGAGGACAACCTCTCCCAATGATACCATCAATAATTTAGGATTAACTACATCAAGACAGTGCAGTCCATAAAGGGGTGGACCAAGAGTATCCACCTCAGGTAACTGGGAAGGCTGAGCTACTGTTCCTTAGAGGACACCTACCACACAAATCTACTCGACCAACTCAGGGAAGCAGCGAAAATGTAGAGACAAGAAAACAGATCAAAATTGAAAGAAATGGAGGAAAACAAACAACTAGACATAAAGTTCAGACACAGTTATAAGTTTTTTCAAAAATTTCCAAGAAAAGGTCGATAAATTTAGCGAGACCCTCAAGGATATGAAAAAGGACCAACTAGAAATTAAGCATACACTGACTGAAATAAAAAATATTACACAGAGACCTAACCGCAGACTAGAGTACTGCAAAAATCAAGTCAAAGATTTGAAATACAAAGAAGCAAAAAACAACCAGAAAAGAGGGAAAAAAATCCAAAAATGTGAAGATAGTGTAAGGAGCCTCTGGGACAACCTGAAGCATACCAACATCCAAATTATGGGGGTGCCAGAAAAAGAGAGCAAGATACTGAAAATGTATTTGAAGAAATAGTGACAGAAAACTTCCCCCACCTGATGAAAGAAATAGACTTACAAGTCCAGGAAGAGCACAGAACCCCAAACAAAAGGAATCCAAAGAGGACCACACCAAGACATATAATTAAAATGCCAAGAGCAAAAGACAGAGAATATTAAAAGCAGCAAAAGAAAAACTGTTAGTTACCTACAAGGGAGCACCCATACAACTGTCAGCTGATTTCTCAACAGAAACTATCCAGGTCAGATGGGAATGGCAAGAAATATTCAAAGTGATGAATAGCAAGAACCTGCAACCAAGATTACCTAGCAAAGCTATCATCCAGAATTTCAGATCAGATAAAGAGCTTCACAGAAAAGAAAAAGCTAAAGGAGTTCATCACCACCAAACCAGTATTATATGAAAATGCTGAAAGCTATTCTTTAAGAAGAGGAAGAAGAAGAAAAAGGTAAAGATAAAAATTATGAACAACAAATACATGTCTATCAACAAGTGAATCTAAAAGTCAATTGAATTAAAAATCCGATGAACAGAATAAACTTAGAAAGGAAGTGGACTGACAATTCCCATGGGGAAAAGGGTGTGGGAGGTTCAGGAAGAGACTAGACAAAAATCATACACCTATGGATGAGGACAGTGGGAGGTGGAGCTAAGGGCAGAGGGTGAGGTGGTACGGGGTGGAGGGGAGCTATGGGGGGAATAAGGAGGAACAATTGTAATCTGAACAATAAATATTTATTAAATTTAAAAAATAATTAGGTAAGATAAATAAATAAAAATAAAAATGTTTATGTGATTTATTGATTTTAGAGAAAGAGAAAGATAGAAACATCAACTAGCTGCCTCCTGCACACCCTCTACTAGAGATCAAGCCTGAAACTGAGGGGTGTGTCCTGACCAGGAATCCAATTGGTGACCTCCTAATGCATGGCTCAATGCTCAACTACTGAGCCACAGTGACCAGGTTAACATAATTTTTAAAAATAAAACATTAAAAATGTACCAGGAAAAATAAATTCATTTTCTCTAATATGTAATGCAGGCATTATAAAATTTTAAAGTGATTTTCTCTCTTAAAAAATGTTATTTAAAAAAATGATGTAGCTGTCATCAACAAATCAACAAATGACAAGTGCTGGCAAGGATGTGGAGAAAAAGGAACCCTCGTGCACTGCTGGTGGAATGCAGACTGGTGCAGCCACTGTGGAAAACAGTATGGCGTTTCCTCAAAAAATTAAAAATGGAGCTCCCATTTGACCCAGTAATCTCACTACTAGGAATATATCCCAAGAAATCAGAAACAGTAATCAGAAAGGACATATGCACCCCTATGTTCATAGCAGCACAATTTACACTAGCTTAGATTTGGAAACAGTCTAAGTGCCCATCAGCAGGTGAGGGGATTAGAAAACTGTGGTACATCTACACAATGGAATACTATGCTGCTATAAAAAAGAAAGACCTCTTACCATTTGCAACAGCATGGATGGACTTGGAGAGCATTATGCTAAGTGAAATAAGCCAGTGGGAGAAAGACAAATATCCCATGATCTTACTCATTTGTGGAATTTAATGAATAATATAAACTGACAGACAAAAATAGAGCCAGAGACATAGAAGCATTGAATAGACAGTCAAACTTCAGAGGGAAGGCTGGGAGGTAAGAGGTCAACCAAAGGACTTGTATGCATGCATATAAGCATAGCAAATGGACACAGACATTAGGCAGGTGACGGCATGTGCTGGAGAGTGGGAGTGGCTAGGGAGAGGTCAATGGGAGAAAAAAGAGACATATGTAATACTATATGTAATACTTTAAATAATAAAGAATTAAAAAATAAAACTGAATGACCCCCCCAAAAGGTGCTTGTTATTATAGAAGCAGAATTTCATTATCATAGAAAAAAGAACATTTCATAGCTATCTTTGAAATGTCAATGTAATCTTGTTTCATACACAAGCTCTTAATAAACATGAAGCATTTCCATTTCCTTAAGGCAACATTGAGCTGTAGATATGTCCTCTGAGAGTAAATGGTGTTTTTTTGTTGTTGTCTTGTTTTTTAGCAGAATGTCACTTTTTAGATGTGTCAGGATTCCTTTGTGTTTTCCCTGGGGGATTTATCTACTCTAGGCCAACATATGGCATCATAAAATAGCACACATGAACTGACAGGAACAGCATTCTAGGGACAGACAGACTTAACAGGTATTTTCAAAATTAAAAATATTTTATAAAATTCAAAAAAATTTCCAATTTTAGAATGGTCAAAAAAATGCATAAGCAGGGGGACCAGAGATCATATCTTTGGTAAAAAGCAACAGAATTGGCACAATCCTTCTTTGCAGTCTTCTGTGACCCTTCCAGCTCATGCCAGAATCGCCCATCTGTAGATCCTACTGCCACTTTCTGTTTGTTTATATCTGTTGAGACTGAGCTCATCAGCCTGAGGCAGATTTTATCTAAGCCACGTGTAGAATGAATATAGTACAAGTTTGTGTGTGTGTGTGTTATTTTGTTTGACTTGAAGGTTTGTAATTTGTTAACATTTCCAAAACTGGCAAACTTCCTGTGCATATCCAGTGTTCTCATTTCTCCTGAGAAATCAGAAAGTTCTGGTGATGATCAATACATATGCCCAAGTTGCCAGAGCCAAGTGGTGGCTGTTTTCTGTAGAAAGAGCCTGTGCCCTCAGGTTTGTATGTGTCCACAATCATTTGTGGTACCCTCTCTGGCCTGTGGACTTACAACATGTGACCCCAGACCCTAAGAAACAGCCTGGTATAGACCATATTGATGCAGACTCACTTGGTATGGATGAACAGATCAAGGCAATGGCTGAGAGCCTGCTGACAATGTTGGCCAAAGAACTTGGTTGTGAGTGCATCTAAAGCCACAAAGTGGAAGGAAGGCTCACAGGCTTAGAGAATCAGGACATTTCTATGAAGATTGCAGATGGCTGTAGGATGGTCTGGCTGATAGTGGACAAGTATTTCTCAAGAGGGGGCAATGGCAATTGTTGTAATTAATGATATGCTGGTATCACCTGGGCCTCACAGGTCATGACCTCTGCCAGAATATGCTGTGCCAATTTCCTTCTACAAAGGAACCAGAACCACATGGAAGCAGGGGTCCCTTAAGAGTCATTGCATCAAGGGATAAAGGTGCTCATCAATGTCATCACTCTCTTCGGAGGCTGAGTCAGGGGCTCAGGCTTAGAAACCTTCACTGAGTCCCATTTTTATAATCACTCATATGCTATCTCATACTGGCTCTCAGTGTCTATTTTGGATCTTCAATAAGAGAGTGACTTTCTTGTGGGCAAGTGAAATGCCTCACATTTCACTTATTACCTTCTATGACAAACTACTGTGTGCTACTCACTCGAACAGCATGTTCCTCATTCTACACTGAAGCTATCATCTTTGAAGCTTTACGATTATAAAGACAAAATGGCTGAATGATAATGGGGGGGAACTGCCTGGGGCCATGGAACAGTCAGCTTGGACCCTGCTTTGTTCTGTGAGAACTGGGACCTGTTTGGCTCCTGCGAGGCTGCAGTTCCACAGAGAGGAGACCCTTAGAGATGTATATCTGGAAGCATTCCAAATTGTCAGTAATGAGAGTGGTGGGAGTTCTCACCTGATTACCCCTGAGAACAGGTTTGCATGGTTGCAATGTTCACTAGGAGACTTTGAAGCTAAAAGACTTCAGAGGATATGTCTTCTCCCTGAAGATTGCAGTTTCAAACAACTCCCAGCCAACTATCAGAAGAGATTTGTTCCTCCACTCATACAGGTTTCTAACAGAAATGAGCTCAAAGAGCTATGGAAAGGAAGGTTCTTCTATTGGTGTAAACACTGGTTTATCAGCCTTGCTATCATTAGCATACATGCTGTCTGCTAATTATTCCCTAATTTGTACTGTGCAAACATCTAACAATTCCTCCACCAACAGCTTTTCTAATTAGTAAGAAAATCAGTGGCAGATGTGAAATTCGTGGGATACTGAATGTAAAAGTTAATTAATTTTTAAAACTTTGAAGCCTACAAAATAAAAGCCTTTTCTGAGAAAACTTCATGTCCTCATTAACAGAGACTCTGAAACAGTCTTTTCTTACTATGCTACATACAACATTTCTGGATTCTTCTCTGGATGGAAGCTATTTGGGGACTTTATTAACTATGAAATCATTGTTTCAGTTGGACTGGAAGTTGGTTACTCTGACACCTTTGACCAAATGTCTAATGTCCTAACTCTGGTGATCAGCGGCGCCCTGCCCCTCCCACCTCAAGGCAGTGTGAGAAAAGTAATGAGGGCCTGGGTCTCTCCTTGGGGGCTTCATCTTATCTCACATTCTAAAAGCTCCCAAGACCCTTGGAGATCCTCTTGAGAATTTGTACCTACTCCTTTGTGCAGCAGAATTGTCCCCCAAGATGCTACAGTGTGAGCAGTCACTCTGCCCCCAGGTTTAACAGGCTTCCTGCTTCAGGGACCAGCTGGGGACCTAACAATGAGATCATTTTCAGTCAACCCCTACAGTGAAATTGCAAGAAACAAATTCCTATCTCTTGTAACACAAATTTCTCCTAGTAGGCAAAGGGGTTGTCACAGAGATTGAGGGCTTCCTCCATGTAGCATCTACTAGGTTTTTCCCCTGGGTGGTCCCATTGACTCCAGAGTCCCAAGAACACTGTTGAGATGGGGAGCCAGCTTACTCTTATTTTATAGAGGAAGAGATTATGGCTCAGAAAAGCGGAATCGTTTATATAAAGTCAAACAGCTGAAAAGTGGTGGAATCAGGATTTGATCCAAAGAATCTCCCAGAGATAGAAATTTCTAAATTCTTCTGGTGACCAGGATCTGGGAAATTTTTTATTTGTTTTTTGTTTGTTTGTTTGTTTTGTTTGTTTGTTTTTTGTATATGCTTTATAACCTCTAGGATCTGACTTGAAAATACCAGCTGTGAATTCCTGCAAGGAAACTGTCTCCTAATACAGTATATACCCTCATCCTTAAACAGCTAATAACTCCTTTACAAATGTCTTAGCTTTGCTGGAGAAGCCACGCTCTCTAAGGACAAGTGTCTGGGCCCAGCACCTAGTACCCTGAGCACCCTCTGCCAGGCACAGCGCAAGTGCTGACGGGAATTCTTGTTCACCCCTCACAGCCACCTGTGGTTCGTGCACCCTCGTACAGATGAGGGAACAGGCATGGCATTTCAGTAATGCCCTGACTGCTCACGTAGGTGGCAGAGCTGGCACTCAGGCCCAGGTGGTTCAATGAGGAGCTTGTGCCATTCATTACTGGTGAGAGACTCCCATTGGAGTCTTCAAAGGGAAAGAACGAGCCTATTTATCAACGGAGGCTTCACCTTCTCAGGAAAACAGGGCAAGCTGCAGCCTGTGCAGGAGTCCGGACATAGTAAGAGTGGTCACCAGAGGGAGACAGAGCTTGAGGTATCACAGGCTCTTCTCTCTGCAAGGAACTCGGCAGAGCTTCGTTTTGGTATAATTTCTTCTGCTGGTGCTGTTTCTGCCTCTTGTTGTTCTCCGCCCCCCTCCCCTCCTCTTCTTTTCTTCAATTTGGTATCAGGAATTTTGTCCAGCCTCATAGAATGAGGTGAGAAGTTTCCCACTTTTCTTTGCTCTGGAATAGTTTTTTAAATATATGTTTGGTAAGATCTCTCATCAAACCACCAGGGCTTTGCCCATGTTTTCAACTATTCCAAAATTCTTTGTAGGGTCACGTGTTTACTTCTTAATTTTAATCTTGAATGTATTTTGGATATGTTCTCTAAGAGCCTAGAGCTTTATATAAAAGGCTTCGTGGTGAAAATACTTTGGCAGAATTGTAGAGAAGAGCATCTGCCAAGAGTGGGGAATGGTATATATAAGACTATGAACTTCGGGCCCCAGACAACAATGAGTTTGCACCAAAAGTAATGGCTGTCTAATCATAATTTGTCAAAAAGGCTAGAAAAGGAGAATTTATAATCAGGAAAGATACGGAGGTCTTAGCTCTACTCATCTCTCCCAGATGTTTTCTCTTAAGAATATGGAACACAGTATTGAAGTGAAAAGAAAAGTCGCCCAATACTGTTGAAGACTTCCAGGTTAGACATTCTATATTCAGATTGTACTCTGCCTTCTGTTTTCTATATAGTCTTGGTCAATTGACAGTCTCACTGAGTTTCAGGATACTCATCTGACGAATTTTTATGCCCCAGTTGCTAAGATACCTACAGAACAATTCATCCATGGCCACCGTAGCATTTGCCATGTCCTTAGAGATACATATCCTCTCACATGCCACCAACTGGTGTAGCTATGCTTAGCTGAATTGACAAGGATTCTGGGTTGTGCCCAGGATTAACAGAACTGAGCTCCATGATTGATTAACAGCTATCTGCCAAAAAGGAGCCTTCATTTGCCACCTACGTCCCAGATGAAGAAAGTACTTATGGCCGTTCAGCCCATTTTGTGAAGGGGTGGCTTTCTCCTTCACAGATCACATGAGAATATCTATATATGTGCTTTACCACTCCAGTGGGTGGGTAGTAAGACAGCTCTGAACATGCCCGGGGCATTGTGCTTTGAACCAATGTTGAAAAGGTGTCACTCCATAGATATTTATAGGCCATCCTTTTTGTTTTATTTATTTATTTACTTACTTATTTCCTCACCTGATGATTTGTTTTTTATTTGAGAGGAAGGGAGATAGAAAAGGTGAGGAGAGAAAGAGAGAGAGAGAGACAACGAGAAACATCTATCCCTTGCCTCCTGTATGTATCCCACTGGGGATGGAACTTCCATCTTTTGGTGTACTGGACTCTACTCCAACCAACTGAGCCACCCAGCCAGGCTAGGCCATCCTATTTATTTATTTATTTGTTTGTTTGTTTGTTTATTTATTTGATATATTTTATTGATTTTTTTTTTTACAGAGAAGAAGAGAGAAGGATAGAGAGTTAGAAACATCCATCAGCTACCTTCTGCACACCCCCTTTTGGGGATGTGGCCACAACCAAGGTACATGCCCTTGGCCAGAACCGAACCTGGGACCCTTCAGTCCACAGGCCAAAGCTCTATCCACTGAGCCAAACTAGTTAGGGCTAGGCCATCCTTTTTAAATGATCTCACAGTAAACCTTTTCCTTCTATCCGTACGTCCTCCTCATGACAATATTACAAAAGTTCCTTAACAATGAAGACTTCCTGAACACATTAGGTTGACTAGGATACATTAGCTAGACATTGATTTCTGGTTGGATTTATTTGACTCTGATTAATTTTTCTCATGTTATGAAAAAAGAAAAGAAAAGAACTCAGACTAACAATTGACTCCTTGGTGATGGGTGAATGGGAAGGCTTTATCTCTACTCTATCTGCTTGCCCTGTCTTGGTGACGCCATGCTGGGAAACCCCACCCCAGCACAGAACTGGCAGGTGGGAGATGGAATAAAGGAGCTGAGGCAGAAACAGCAGCCCAAGGGTCAAGATGATGGGAACAGCTAGGGAGCAGAGTTGCATCCCAGGGCAACCCCCACCAGCCACCCTCACATTGTGGCTGGTGGTTCCTTAGGGGCTGGGGGCGAAGGTCTGATGAGACAGTCCTCTCATGAAGGATTATGGTCTGGAGGCTTCCCCCAAGTCCTCCTTCAGCTCCTTCACTTTACCACTTATGTGTAGTGGGTAGATTTTGATCATCTACTATGTGCCAGAAATTGGGCTACCTGGAGATTTTAAACATGAATTAGACTGACTGCTGTGGCTCAACTATGTCGATCTATGACCACGAGGTTATGGTTTGATTCTTGGTCAGGGCACATGCCTGGGGTTGCAAGCTCCATCCCCAGTGTGGGGCATGCAGCAGGGAGCTAATTAATAATTCTCCCTCCTCATTGATGTTTCTATCTCTCTCTCCCTCTCTGAAATAAATAAAAATACACTTAAAAATAAAAAATAAAGATGAATTAGATCGCACTCAGGAGTTCAGAGTTTAGAGAATAATGATACATATAGAGTGGTAAGTTCTATGGAGAAGAAATGGTTTCTTAAGGAACAAATCCTTAATGCTGATATACTTATAGAGGAGCTGCACAAGAGAGAACAAAAAATATTTATTATGAGCTTTGGTTTTCCGTAGTTATTAGATCATTGGATTCCCAAACAACTTTTATGACTCAAAAGCAAGTTTTAAAGGCACACTGGCCAGCATATCTAGTTTAATGCTAGTCTCGTTTGCTTCCTGACTCTTTAGATAAGTTGTGGCAATATTGCATTCACATTTAGCTAAGTAAATATAATTTGCAGAAGTGTGAAGTGCTGGTTTATAAGACCTGTTCATGATTTGTCAGTGCTGCTTATTTCTGGTTTATTTATATGTTTATCTAAAGCCCCTTTTCCTCCATAAACAGAACTATTTGCTGCCATTTCAATGTTTCTGGGGATATTTTTTGTTTTACCACCAGCTGTTTATCAGTAGGCAAGCGCCTGCACTGGAGTAAACCATTCTCTGCAGTCCCATATAACTACTTAGCTCTGAAATCTTAAGACAGCATTTATAACTCCTTTGTACCTGGTGGAATTTTTCAGGTAAATGAAAGAGATGATATCTCTGACCTTACTTTGCTTCAGACTCATGGCGTTTCGTCCTGTTTGTCTTGTATAAAAACCAATGCCAGTAACCAGAATTGATGAAGTTATAATCCAAATTGTAGAAACCTGCTTAAAGGGAATCGAGAATTTTCTCCACACCAGTTAAATGGTGTTGTTAACACTGTGAAGCCATCTGGTGTGAGCCTGACTGCAAGCCACTGGAGACAGGCTGTGCACCCTCTGTGCCTCGTCCCGTAGTGGGCATGTGATGTAGCTGGCAATGTGTGCTGGCCTGATTGTCCTCTTTCATATGTTTTAGTATATTTCAGGGCAGTGCAAAATAGTGGAAATAATTTTAAAGCATTTGTTTTACTATTTTAGCTCAAAATGCTTTGACAAAATGCTTTTTGGTCTCTATAGTAAGACAATTGGTACCTTTATTCTGAGCTTACAGAGTAATGCAATCATTAGCACTTGTGGTAAGCATTATACTCCTAAAATATTTCTTTGAACCAGAATGTCAAGGAAAAGCTAGAAGAAAAACATCTGTTTATGCACTAATTATTAGTTCTCTATTACTGGATAACAAATTACCCCAAAGCTTAGTGACTTAAAACAACAAATCTTACCTCTTAGATTTCATGGGTCAGGAATCCAGCACAGTTCATCCTGGTGCCTTCAGCTCATGGTGTGTCACTGGCTGCAATCAAGCCACCCACTGAGGCGTCAGCCATCTCAGAGCTTGAATGAGGAGGATCAACTTCTGGATTCACTCTGATGGCCTCAGATCCTCATTGGCTGTTGGGGAAGGACATCGGTCCCCTGACCAGTGGCCCTCTCTATAGGGCAGCTGGCTTCCCTCAAAGGAACAAGTAAGAGAGTGAGAAAGTACACAGGACGGAGGCCGCAGTCCTTTTGTAATCTAATCTTATTAACATCTCCCTTTTCTATTTTTTTGAATCAGTATGTATGCATATATATGATGTGTGTGCATATATGCATATAAATATGTCTGAATGTGTATATATACACATAAATACACACACACACACACACACACACACACACACTACCACACCACACATGCACACCACACATAGGGGTTACATTTCAATATCTTCCAAAACAGATTCCCCCTCTGATCAGGGAAGGTGATTCCTGTAGCTCCATTGGTCTGTTTTGTCATCAAACACATTCTTGATAGATTAGTTTGCACTTTCAGGGAGACTGTTCGCTCTGTAATATTTCTCGAGTTTAAAAATATTTGCTTCTGAGGAAAACAGGCAATTGATGATGAGTTTTTGTTCCTGGGAAAGGTAGATGTGGTCCTTGTGTTTATTGGATAACAAACAATCTGGGTGAATTTTCTCGAAGTCTAATCAGTGGGGTTTTCAAATGTATAATTAAAGTTATTCTGAGGAAGCACCTAATACTAATAACAATGGTATGAATCACAGTACTAAATAGAGAAGACAGAACAAATGCTGGAATGCAGCTTATTCAAATACCTTCTCTAGAGCAGATATACTGAGTTCCAGTTCTCAGAAATCACTAAGTTCTCCAGAATCAAGGAGAAGTCCAATGGTCAAGAAATGGAATGATTTCCAAGGTTGCGATTGGATACAGATATCCACCTATGACCACTCCAGGCACAAAGAAGGATAGATAAGAAGCCAAGAATGAAAAACTACAACAAAACTAGTGGCCTTGAGTGATTCTTTGGCCTGGCCACCTTCACCATTCAATCTGCTGGTCCTTCCCATGACCTGAAGACCCTGCCAAGGAGATGCCTCCCAGCCAACCCTCTGGCTCTCTGCCTTGCCCCCTCACTCCAGCCATGCCCACCCACTGCTGCTCCAAAGTCCAAGTGCACATCTGCTTCAGAGCCTGGCATTTACCGATCCTTCTGTTTCGAACTCTCTTCCTGTGAGTATCCCCCTGGGCTTGTCTCCTGTACTTCACTCAGTTCCCTTCCCAAATGCCATTTCTCAGAGAAGCCTTCCTGGTCAGAGACAGACACAGATAGAGGCACTGATACAGAGAGAGACGTACAGAGAGAGAAAGACCAAGAGAGACACAGAGAGACAGAAAGAGACTCAGGGAGCTAGAGATGAAGCTTTCCTTTTGTCAAAAATAGTGTCCATCACTGCATAGCTCTTACTCTGCTTTATGTTTCTTCATAGCATATCGCTCCAGATAGATTACATCTTACAAGTTTACCACCTGTCGCCCCCAATTAGATTGTGAGCCCTCTGAGAGCAGGGAGTTTGCTGTTTCATTCATTGCTGAATCCCCATAACGTGGATCAGTGCCTGGTACATAGTAACTGCTCACTTAATTTTTGTTGACTGAATGAGTGCATTGAATGCTTACTTTGGTGAGTGGGTTACTGATGAGGGTATGAGCCTAAGACTGTCTTAGTCTGTGCTCTTAACCAAATGACCTCTTCAAATGAAATGGGTATACAAATACAGTCAGCCTTGATGTAGTAACAGAACTCCTATTAAATTTCATACATAACTAGACTTTGCCTCATCCCCATTGGTGAAAACACTGCCTAAGTAAGACAGAAAAGCATATACCAGCTGGTGTATGCAGGTTCCATCAGCACTGTGAATGTGATCCTTTCCTCCCAGGAGCCTCATCCTCTCTCTTATCCAGGAAGAGAGCTATCGAGGAAAAGTTTGGCTGAATTTTCTCTAATTTGAAAATAAAGGGCAGAAAAGCAAACTCTCTTGGTAAATGCAGGATTTATGGGAAGGATAGTTAAAATAATAAGTTTGTTTCTGATGCCACGAGAAGGAGATGGATTCCAGCATCGCGCAGAGCAAGTGATTGGCGCTGGGAATGGAATGCTTACAATCAGATTCTCATTCCAGAAGCCTGATAATGCCTAATCTCTAGAAGGAATTTGGGAGATTAGAGAGCTGGTGCTGGCCTTGGGAATGCGGCAGCTCTGTTTTATTCTTGTTCTAGGGATTCTTTATTCTTTGCTTTGAGTGGCAGGCATTATCCATTGCATGCATGTCCCCTCAAACCCTTCGTAAGAGCAGCACTTTGATACCAATGTGTTCATCCTTTAGAAACGCTGACCTTTGCTCAAAGCATTACTAACTGGGTATGGAGTGGTGGCCAAACCCTGTCTGTCTGACCCCTGGAGTTAGTTGCCGGGAGATTCTGGGTTCTTCTCTACAGAATGTATTCCTAACCATTGAGTGTAGGTAGAAGCACAAAACTCAGGTTGGAGTCGCATGTGGTGTATGTCTGCACAAACTGGTTCTCCCACTGACGTCAGCAGTGTTTGGGATGAAAGGGACTTACTTCGCCATAATGTGATGCCTGTTTGTATGCTTGTGGGCCTTTCACTCGCATTCATTAGCACACCCCAAGTTTGTGGCCTGGGGTACAGTACTCACCCAGGCAGTGAGTGTCAGGGAGAGGGGATGAGGAGAGCTTACTAGAATCTTACAGGAGGGCTCCTGGTAAAGCAGAGGAATCTTCTAAGACGGGGTCCATTCCCCTCTGGGCACACAAAGTTTTTAAAGATCAGGATGGCTTTATAGTAAAATATAAATGAGAGACATAAGGACACAAGGATGCCCACTAAAAAAAATTGGGGATAGTAATGATCAAGGGGGATGCTGAGGTAGAAAGTCTGATGGCGAAGAAATGTCTCAGCAAGTAAACTGACAGGTGGCCCCTTTCAGTTCTCTCAGGAGCCAGCAGAGAGCGCTGTTGTCCTGCACATGTGACTGCTTTTGGCCAGCCTCGCCAAGCTTCAGGTTAGTCTTCCTAGTAAGGGATTGGATGCAGGCAGGGCCTTTCAGGTTAAGATAGAAAGCACTAGGCTCAGAACCAGATTTAAATTTTAATCCCAGCCCTGTCCCTTGGCAAGTCACTCTCTAGGAATCAGTTTGGGGTCCACCAAATGAGGGGGGTGAGCTGGACTAGTAAAAAATAGCATTCTCCATTTACTGAATCCTTATTAGACCTAGTGCTAGCTCCTTCCATCAGCAGGCCTTTGCAGCACATTTAGTATTTGTGTGATTTGGATTAAATTCAGACTTAATCTCCTTAAACTCAGTTTCCTTCTCTATGAATTAGAGATAACAAATCTTTATGGGATTATCCTCAGGATTAAATTAATGTATAGAAACCACTCAGCACAGCATCTGGCACATTCATGTCCGTAAACAGCAGCAGTCATCATTTGCTCGTTTTGTTTCATCTTCACAGAGTCCTACAAGGTAGTCATTCTCTTCCATTACGGAAGTGAGGGCAGGGAGGCTCAGGGGTGCGGCTGTGGTGGCCAAGCTCCAGGGCAACGTCGCCTGTATCTAGACCCAGCTGTGAGCCTCCTACTCCGCTATGACAAGCCTTCTTAGCCAGCACACACTGCATGTTGACAGTCCCCTCTCTCAGACTATAGCTTAGTGATGGAACTAACCCGGTGGCAGCGGGGACAGACCGGCATTCTCATGCCGTGTGAAGCTAAGCAAGCCTCCCCCGGGGTCAGAACAAGCTCACAGGGTAAGCCCGGGTGCAGTCAGCTCTGAGATTCTGAGACTGAGTCGGCTGCTGCAAACTAACTTTCCTGATTCGGAGTACGAATCACTTTCTTTCATTCTTCAGAGTACGTCTTGAAACCAGCTCTCTACATAAGAGGATATAAGCCACCGTTTACCTAAAGATCTCCGGAGGAGCAGTGTAACATCAAGGGCTGTTGAATAAAGTCTGACAACATGCCATTCCGGAAGTTTCTCCTCCACCAGTGTATCTGCCAGTCTTGCTCTTCATCCCTCCAGGCAGACTGACCTCCTGTGTGGCCAGGGCCTTCCCCCCACTGGGCGGAGTCTCGCCTCAAGGCCAATTTAGGAGGAATAAGAAAAGCCACCATTTAGGTCTGCTTTTACCTTCCAGTCTCTGTGCTCAGCACCCCACACGTGCTGTGTTTAATTCTCCTAACATGGATGCAATGTTTGCATTTGTATCCCTCTTTGGAGGTTGAAGAAAATGAAAGAGTGACAGGACCCTTAAATAAGACTGGAGACTTGAACTCAGTATTTGTTGGGCTCCAAAATCCACTGCCCTTCCCGTCCTCAATTTCACTTCCTGGCCTGACCTCGGAGGTGCCTTCTGTTCTGCACTCGGGACTACCCGTTTCTTTGTAAAGTCGTTGGGCTGTATTTTGATTCGGTTTGGTTTGGTTTCGTAACCAGCATTCATTCTGAGCCCCTTTTATGCTTTCTGCTAAAAACCTGGCAGACATTTCTCCCTATTCCTTTGCTCCCAGGTCCTGGATTGAATTTGCGCTGTGGATACATGAGGTGCATTGCGCTGGATTTGGAGAGTGGAACTCCTTATCCTCTACCAGGGGGAGCAGAGGAGTGAGCTGGGGGGGGGGGGGGGGGAGTTTGTGCAGCAGCCTCCCTGCCTCCCCCCCCTACCCCCACCCCCACCCCGCCTCCTAGGGATCGCCACCTCCACTTTGAGCAGTATTTGTGAGACTGCAAACAGCTTTCTGCAGATCCCTGTCCTGGGGTGGCGCCAGCAGCTCTGACTGTGTATCACAGGTGTGGCAAGGAGCCTGGGAGCTAAGCAGAGGCCTAGCCCTTTCAGTAATTTTGTAGGCACCTAAATCTCTGCTTGAAATCCTTCAAGTTGTTTCTGGTTTTCTGTCTGATCCCTGACCAGTATTACTAGCTTCTTCAGCATGCTTTTCTTCTAAATGCTCCTTAAGTATATGCACTCTCGCAGATCTCATACCCACCCTTCTTTTCTTCTTACTTAGACTCTTCCAGAGATAGCACCTCTATCTATCGCTTCAGTTATAATCCATGCACTGATGACACCCAGTGGACATTTCCAGCCCAGAAAACCATCCTCCAACGTAGCGGCGTCAAACAAGCATTTTATTTTGCTCATCGATTCTGTGGGTCAGGATCTGTAAGAGGACAGACACAACGGGGATGACTGATCTGCAGTCCACTCTGTCAGGGGCCTCACCTGGGAAGGTGAGGGGGTCCATGTGGTAGTGTAGACCTAGAATCGTCTAGATACACCTTCACTTGCATGTGCTGTGGTTGGCGTTCCTGTTGGCTGGGCCTTCAACTGGGTGGCAAGCAGGGTTTGTCCATGGGCTGCCCGTCTGGACACAACTTGGCAGTTGTGTTCTGAGAGCAAGCATCGCAAGAGAGAGGAAGAAGCATAGGGAGTCTTGATGCTATGCTCTGAGAAGTCATAGAGCATGAATTCCACCATATTCTATGGGTCACAGTGGTCACAAAGGTCCAGCCAGGTTCAGTGGAGGACATACCAAAGTCACAGTGTAGAAAGAGCAAGGGGTATGCATGATAAGATCAGGACCATCTATGAAAAACATGATTTACCACACACCTGAAACTCAGCATGTTCAAAACCCAAATCATCTTTTTTGCCCTCCAAATATCCTTTTTCTTTGTTTCTTCACCTTAATGGATACCGTTATTCCTAAGTTTCTTAAGCCAGAAGCATGGGAGCTAAACTAGAATCCTATTCTATCCTATTACACAATACGTGATCTAAGCCCACTCAATTTGTTATCCAATTACCTACTTTGCCTTCTAAATGTACCTGTAACCCATATCTTCCTTTTATCCTCATAGCACCTAATTAGGCCACTGATTCTCTCCTTGTTCTGCCTTCTCCCTCTCCATCAACTGCAACCTCAAACCCCCTGAGAGTCATTTTCTAAAATTTAAATCTGATCAAGCTACCCCTTTGCTGGAACCCTTCACTGTGCCTCAAATTTCCTAACTAGTTGTACCAAGCCATCCACATCAGCTCCTGATCCAGCTCCACTCTGAGGCGGATCACTCTGGCAGACCAACTTTGCTATATAGAGCCATTTCCAGTCCCCCAGCTCACCAAGAACTCTCTCGCTGTGCAGGGCTCTCTGCACGGTGCTCCTGCTGCTCTCCTTTCTCTGTCCACCTCCTCCTGTCCTAGACTCAGCCAACGGACTCCCTCCCCCAGGATGTCTTCCCAGTGTCTCTTTCCCCAGACTGAGTAGGTGGTTTTCTCTTTGTTGTTGTTTTTTCTTTCATATATACATTTGGCTAAACCAAGAGCTTGCTTTGATTTTAGGTGCCCACCAATTCTGACTGCCCTGAGGAAATTCCGTTATATAGAATTTTAAAACTGGAAGGAACTTGAACAATTATGTCATCTGACTCTCTTACCCACTGACTCCTCCCACATAGTGAGCATCTCATAGTCTATCTGCTTAGCACCTGGCCAGCTGGTATGTAGTAGATGTGTAGAATGGTACATGTATAGTTGAATAAATGCCCAAACTTTCACATCCAAATCTGGATGTTCCAGATTTTGAAGCATACCAACTTTCAACCTGGTGTGGGTAGAGAATCAGAAGTCTGGCAGGCTGCAACTTTCTCTTTGGACCCGTAAGAGAAGGAGGATAAAGGAAAGAGGCTTATTTTTTATTTTTTTTTACCTATAAAAGATCTTCAGTTTTCTTTTATTAATTTTCCAATGAAAACATCACTCATGAATGACTTGGGCTTTTTGTGAATCCATGATAATTTTTTTCTTTCCAATGCTGTCTTATTTTATGTTTTCTGCCTAAACTGAGAGCAAAAATCATCACAGGATTTGTGGTTTTTAATAAGTAACTTCAAACATCCAAAGCAAATAAAATCTTATTTTCTCTCTTCTCTTCTCAAGAGTATTTCATTCCATCTTATAATGTTGCTGAAAGCAGTAGTTTATGTGGCCCAAGAAAACCACTGCATACCTTCCAGGTAAATGTAGATGTTTTCATGTTTTATGAATTAGTCATCCACATTCCTAGTAAATAAAACTTTCATAAGCCTTTAAATTCCCCATCTAGCTTTTTAATCTAAAAGCTTTTTTGAAAGAGGCAAAGTGTTTTAATAGCAATGAACAAGAGATCAAATGTTAAAAATAGAAAGAAGATGGTAGAACAAGGAAGCTGCTGTTTCCTCCTTTTCTGTTGGGGGAAAAAGCACAGACTGTCTGTAGTGTGATCACCAGCATTTATCAGGTTTGCTTACTGTCACTTCAGTGATATAGAGAGTCTAAAAAGGAGAATCTCAGGACACTTCTTAGATCACTTTCTCCAATAGAATGAAGGAAGGGGTGGCTGCTTTTCCTATGGCAAGTTCCAACTATGCTTGAAATATAATGTGTAGGAAATATTTATTTCTTGTGAGAAGAGAAGGAAAGGCCAGGAAGTATAACCGTGACTTCTAAAAATATTCTAAATACTTAGTCTCTGTAATACAAAAATAAAGCTAACTCATTATAGAAAATTCTAAAATATCTGAATAACAAACAATAAAAATCTCCCACAATCCCACCACTTAGAGAGAATTACTGTCAATATTTCAATTCTTATTCTATCAGTTTTTCTCTCTCTTCCCTCTATCCCTCTAATGTACACATGTGTGTGTATAAACAAAGACTCAAATGGCTATTAACCAAACTAGATCATGCTCCATGTATTGTTTTGTAACCTGAGTTTTAGCTCATTTTTTGTAATTTTTATTCATTATATTTCGTGAAAGCATAGTACATCACTGTGAAAAGGCAGAGAATTTGACCAGTTTTCTGTCTTCAGTGTCAATGGCTTTTTCATGAGACATTTTTGGCATCAAAACTGGACAAAAGGGAAGCTACTTTGGGTGAGGTAGGGAGGAGCCCGAACAACTTGGTGAGACAAGCCCATCCATTTCCATCCAAGGTGGACTCCTCCAGTGAGCACTTTGTTCAGAGCAGGAGCCTGCTGGTGTTGCAGGAATTTTGTCAGCTGGGCATCACCTGCTGGTGCTCCCTGTTTAGTCAGGCTTCCTCCCTTTCCTTTCACAGGTTTCACTGCAAATTACCCCTTTGTCCTCCTAACTCTGCCTTACCATGTGCTTCCTTAAGGACCCATGACACGTTCCCTCTTTTGAATCCCAAAAGAGCTCTGTTTTCAATTGGCTTCTGAGTAGGATTGCTGAATAAAACACAGGATACCCAGTTAAATTTGAATTTCAGATAAATGACAAATGATTTTTAAATATATTTCCCATTCAGTATTTGGGCTATCCTAAAGGAAATCATTCATTGTTGCCACTGAGACTGGTTTGGCTCAGTGGATAGAGCGTCGGACTGCGGACTGAAGGGTCCCGGGGTTCAATTCGGGGAAGGGCAAGTACCTTGGCTGCGGGCATATCCCCGGTAGGGGGCGTGCAAGAGGCAGCTGATCGATGTCTCTCATCGATGTTTCTGATTTTCTATCCCTCTCCCTTCCGCTCTGTAAAAAATCAATAAAATATATTTTTAAAAAAGAAAATCATTAATTGTTCATCTGAAATTCAAATTTAATTAAAGATCCTGTATTTGTGAGGAGCCTACTTCTGCAGTCATCTTTGTGCCTATGTAACATTTCTCATCAACTAGATCATAAAGTTCTTGAGAATATAAACCCCAGATCTTAGAATTCTGTTTCCCCAAATGCTCATGGAGATATCCTCTCTAAAGGGGAGAGGTGGTCCCTGAATGGTTTCCACAGACCCAGAAACCTCCCAGAAAACAAAGGCCATGTATTTTGTAATATCGAAAACTCACATGTCAGCAGTGACATGTGAATTAGCCAAATATTCTCTGATCTTCACAAAGCTCTGTGAAGTAAGACTTCCTCAAAAAGAAAAAAAAGTATTGCTCCTTGCACTTTGCAGGTTAAAATTGTGCAGAAGCATATTCACAAGTTCATGCATAGGTGAACTAAGTGTTTAAGCCACGTTCTTAAGCATTATGAACCTGGCATTATATTTAGGCATTATATTCCTGCAGTCCTTCCTTTCTATAGAAATACAATTTAACATATAACATCATTTGAATGTATATAATTATATATAAAAAATAATTTCTCACCCGGCAGGTATGGCTCAGTGGTTGAGTGTTGGTCCATAAACCAGGAGGTCACAGTTTCATTCTCAGTCAGGGCACATGACCAATTGCAGCCTGGATCGCCAATAGGGGATATGCTGGAGGCAGCTGATCAATGTGATCAATATTTTTCATAGATATTTCTATCTCTCTATCCCTCTCCCTTCCTCTATCTAAAATCAATAAAAATATTTAAATACACACACACACACACACACACACACACACACACAATTTCTCAAAGATATCCTCAGATTAGCTTTTGTTTAGAAACAACTATGTTGATAAAATAAAATGACACATAATAGTGGGATGTCCAGTGGGCACTTGTAAACTGAATGGAGAAAAATGTGTTGTTTTCTGAAGCCCCGATCCCTTGTGTGTTGGTATTTAGAGATGGAAGCTTTGGGAATCAGTTAGGTTTGCATGAGATCATAAGGATAGAGTCCCATGATGGGATTAGTGTCCTTATGAAAAGAGGAAGATGGAGCCCACTCTTTCTCCACCAAGTGAAGACACAGCAAGAAGACCAGAAGACAGCCATCTGCTAGCCAGGAAATAGGTCCTCACTAAGAATCAAATCTGCCAGCACCTTGACCTGGGACTCCCAGGTTCCAAAGCTGGAAAGGAAATGCCTATTTTCTAAGCCATTGAGTCTGTGATACTTTGGTGCAGCCTGAGCTGATTAAACAAACAGCGAGTTTGTTTCTGAGTCTAACCACCACAGCACTGTAGCAGGGGACATTTGTGGGAATAAAACAGAGATGAAATAAAGCAACTCAAGGGAAGGTTTCTTTAAGTCTGGACGTGATGATTGGGCTATTTGCCACAAGTCCACTTGTAGGCGAGCTCTGTCCCAGCATACCTGCGTTATTCACCAGTTACAATGAATTTTCCAGATGATGTAAAGAAGTCAGGAGAAGCAGCCCTGCTGGCCACCCCTCGGAGTTTCTGTCTGCACCCTAGGATGCAGGCAAAGTCTTTGCCTATTGTCTAACTCTGCTGTCAGCATTATTATAGAAAAAGATAATGTTTTTATTCTTTATAAATACAAATTATCCTATTTTAAAATAAACACAATAGACAAAAGCATAAACTCATAAAACATAAAGTGGGCGATAACTATTGGCATTACAAAAGGATTTTTTGTTCAAATCACTTCCTTCTAAAAAATCTTCCAAATGTTCCTTGCTCTTGGTACAAAACTCCTTAAGATGGCACAGGGCCTTGACAATCAGTGTTTTCTCCAGCCACGCCCATCTTCCAGCGCCCAGTACCCTTTGTTTAAATTGTAGTCAATCACTAGCTTTTTCTTTAGAAATGCCACCAACATTTGTGCCTTTGCTCACGCTGTTCCTATGTCTTGGATGCCTTTTTCTACCTTTCCTTTACTCCAATGGGAACAATTCCACTCATCCCTTAAATCCAGCTAGGTGTACATGTAGTAAAGAGTTTAGCCTTGCCCAAAGAGAAGGTTTGGACTTTGCCCTCGGTTCCTGGGAAGCAATCTCTTGACTTTATCTGCTGGGGCTGGGGGGAGGGAGGGAGGAAGAGGAGTGAGGGGAGCCTTGGGTCATGCTAGGTAATTACAGACTGTTTCAGAGTGGGGGCTGGCCGAACCAGATAGTATTTAGAATGGGAACTGACCAGAAAACCCAACAAGAGAAGGTTGAGTGGAGGCTCTGAGTCACACAATATCCATTGACTTAGAAACTGAGATCAATCATGCCTTCATGGTGGAGTCCAGTGAAAATTCAAGGTTTGGGAGGGCCTCCCTGCTCAGCAATGCTCCATGCCACATATCAGTGATATCACACATCGATGCCAGGAAAGTGAGGCTGCCCACGACTCAACTGGGAAAGAACAATGGGATTTCTGCATTTAATGCTTCCCTAGACTCTGCTCCATATGCTTTTTCCTTGGCTCGTTTTAATCTCTGTCGTTTCCCTATAGTAAACAGAAACTGAGTGTAACACTCTTAGTAAGGTCTGTGAGGCCTTGTGGAGAATTATCAAAACTGAGGTGGTTTGGGGAACTAATAAACTTAGAATTGTTGTTGGAAGTGAGGGCAATGTTGTGTGGATGGCATTCACAGTGGACTAGCTCGCACAAAGTGGCCTTCTCTGAAGAGGCTCTCCTGACTCCTCCAGGGCCCTGCTCTGGGCTCCAGATTTTTCACACTATATAATGATACTCATATCAAGATTCACACTTGTATTGGTTTCCTATTGCTGCTGTAACAAATTACTACAAATTTAGTAGCTTAAAGCAACACACATCTATTATATTACAGTTCTGGGGGCCAGAATTCCAAAATGGGTCTCACTGGGCTGGAATCAGAGTGTCAGCAGGGCTGTTTTGCTTTGGAGCCTCTAGGGCAGAATCTGCCTTCTGCTTTTTCCAGCTCCTAGAGATTTCTTGCACTCCTTAGCTTACAGCCCCTTCCTCCATCTTCAAAGTCAGCAGCATAGCATCTTCTATATTCTCACGGTCCTGCCAACCTCTTATAGGAACTCTTGTGATTTTGGGGGACCCAGTTGATAATTCAAGACAATATTCCTATCTCAAGATCTTTAGTCACATGTATAAAGTCTCTTTTGCCACACAGGTTTGGGAAATTAGGACATGGATGCCCTGAGTGGGGCATTATTCTGCCTATCACAGTGCTTGATTTGTTTTATACAAAGTCCATCTCAGGGGTTTAAAAATATCAAATCCACCTATTTGCATTAAAGTAACTAACAAGGATGATAATTATTTACTTAGAAATTATTATTGATGGAATCCTTTAATTAATCTATTGATAATGGCAGATACAGTTATTGGTGATAATAACTATAGGGTCACTGTGAAGATCAGTTGAGACAATTCATATAAATCACTTGGAGCAGTTCCTTGTGTATAGAAAATATATAATAATATTAGTTTATTGTTATAATTATTACTATTATTGCTATTATGATTAATATATATGTTTATCATGGGGCAAAGTATGGTAAGGGTCAAAATATCTTCCTGCAAGAGAAAAAATGTCAAATGTTTATTATAGATTTTAAGAGGATACAAGAAGCAATTGGAGCTATGAAAAGGGGAAATTACAATAAGTTGGAAGCATTTTACTTAGTTAAGAATTCACCTTTGAGGTTCTGGCCAGGTAGCTCAGTTGGTTAATCATCCTGATATGCCAAGGTTTTGAGTTGTATCTCCCATCAGGGCACATACAGGAATCAACCAAAGAATGCATAAGTAAGAGGAACAACAAGTCTCTCTCTCTCTCTCTCTCTCTCTCTCTCTCTCTCTCTCTCTCTCTCTCTCTCTCTCTCATCTTTCTCCCTCTCTTTAAAACTCAATAAAAAAATTTTAAAAGAATTTCATTTTTTGAATATATTGTGTGTGGATTTTTCAGAGGAGTCTGAAACCAGTTCTGAAGGAAACAGAAGGCGGAGGGTTAGAGAACAACTTTCCAGTCCTGGCTGGGTCTCAGGCTGAGGAAGGGAGCAGCATGCCCCTGTGTGAGTTGGTTACAGGTGCAATTCCCACAGAGCTACCAGGAGCTCACCCAGGACCCCAGTTACTGTCTACCTCACTGGCTGTTCAAAGTCTAGGGGCAAAGTGAATAAGGATAATGATGTAAAAGTAAATACAACATGCTGGTAATTACTTCTAGGTTCTGCCCTTTCATAAAACCTAATAAAATTGGACTTTAAATGTCCATCTTCATAATGCAGCTGTGATATGTTTGTTTTGGTATTACTTTTTTATCTGTCCTGAATATTTAAAAGAAGGTTCATTTCATTGAAAAACAGTACTTTTTTATTTTAAGTGGAATAGAAAAAAATTGATTTTTTTCTAAGCCCTAATTGCAAACATGTCAAATAACGTGTCACATTTAAAGGCTGTCATGGGAGCCCAGCAGTGTAATTGTATATGGACAGTGCTATCTAATTTAGCTGTGTTTGTATGATTTACTATGCTATTTTGCTATTGGTTGCATTATTTAGATCTTTGATAATCTCCTTCTTTTCCCTAGTAATCTAAATCTGGACATTTTTTGCTTCTTTTGCATCAGGAGATCATTTTTGTTTATCAAATTATCAGGATGCAGCAAGAACTGAGTCCCCCACTATACCCCACCCCAAAAAAGATGAACAAAGCAGAGTCCCTGAAGCCTTACAGTTTATAAAGCAAGGGCTGGTGTTATGGGTGCAGGAGCAATGGCTAGTCAGGGCTTTCAGGGGGTTGTTTGCATATGTTTTGTGGAAATCTATTGGGAAAAGTCATTGACAAAATTTTTTTCCTACAAAGCTCTTACGTTGTAATATTTCTTAATATAATATAAATTCAAGTCAAATCACTAATTTGCCCAACTTAAATTGGGTTGTGGGGTGTGTGTGTGTGTGTGTGTGTGTGTGTGTGTGTGTGTGTTTTGCATAATTTGTTCTCAATAAGAAAGTAAACTACTTCCAAATCACTTCTATGTGGTCCACTAGACAGGTTTTTAAATCTTTGAACTTGATTAGTGTGGTGGGACACTGAGTCTAATGGGTCTACTGCCCTGCTAGGAGACCTCTGAGCTTATAATATGAAAGTACCCTTTGCCATAGTTGAGGTGCTCATATAATGCAATCCTAGTGGCTGTGATTTGGGACTTTCACATGAGGCCATCCACATCCCCTTTCATCGATTCCAGGTTTCAAGCCACATGTAGGGTGGCTGTGAACCCCTCCCTATCAGCTGTCTGAGGAAAGAGTAGCAGCTGGTACTTCAAAAATAGCTCAGGAAAAACGTAAGTAATTGCATTATGAGACCTACTGTAGCTAGTAGGACTCTTTCTTCTTAACTTATGCTGGACTTTTGATCTGAAAATTGTCATGATAACAACAAATATCTCTCAGGAGCTGGAAACTTGCTCTTAAGGTAGCTAGGTGTGACATTGCTTGCAACAACCTGAAAGGGGGCCCTTTTTTCTGAATTTGAGGAAACATGGCTTCAGAAAGGAAATCATTTAGAGAATTGGGTAATGTGGCTCTGAACATCATGTAGCTATCATACTCTGTGGAAAACAGAGGGAGAGAGTTTAGTTCTGTCCCACTAGTGAGGCTACCAATGGATATCATTTGTTGATTAGCAGCTCTTAAAAAAGAAGAAAAGTAGGATAGTTGGAAATACAACTAATTGAAAAGGGGGATAAGGCATTGAGTCAAAAACATTTATACATACCTTCCTTAAATGTGTTTTTAACTTAAGACCTCTAAAGGTGTCTTCACTTGCCAATCTTTTCATTGAGTGCCTTTATTTACTAAGTATGAATATACTACTTGTTCATTTACTTCATTTCTCAACGCAGAAAACATCATTTGCGATTTCTATTTCCAATTTCTTTAAAATAAAATGAGAACTTTAATAATTTGTGATGAAATTTTAGCATGAGATCCATCTAGATTTTTATGAACTATTTGTGGAGATTTTATAATTACTTTTCCTAATGTGGCTCGGTGGTTGAATATTGACCTATGAACCAGGAGGTCAAGGTTCAATTCACAGTCAGGGCACAGGCTCTGGTTGTGGGCTGGATCCCCAGTAGGGGATGTGTAGGAGGCAGCCAATCAATGATTCTCTCTCATCATTGATGTTTTTATCTCCCTCTCTGAAGTAAATAAAAATATATTTAAAAACAATAACAACAACAATAGCTTTGTGTGCCAAGACCTTGACTTCTTATTTATTTAGGATTGTTTATGCAGCAACTTTGGCAGATTTTATAATTACTTTTCCTAATGTGGCTCAGTGGTTGAATGTTGACCTATAAACCAGGAAGTCAAGGACCAACTAGAAATTAAGCATACACTGACTGAAATAAAAAATAATATACAGAGATTCAACAGCAGACAAGAGGATCACAAGAATCAAGTCAAAGATTTGAAATACAAAGAAGCAAAAAACACCCAACCAGAAAAGAAAAAAGAATCCAAAAATATGAAGGTAATGTAAGGAGCCTCTGAAGAACCTGCAACCCAAATTACCTAGCAAAGCTATCATTCAGAAGTTAAGGTCAGATAAAGAGCTTCACAGATAAGAAAAAGCTAAAGGAGTTCATCAACACCAAACCAGTATTATATGAAACTAGAGGCCTGGTGCACAAAATTTGTGCACTCAGGGGTGAGGGTGTCCCTCAGCCTGGACTGCACCCCCTTGCAGTCCAGGAGCCCTTGGAGAGATGTCCAACTATTGGCTTAAGCTGGCAGGTGAACATCCTTAGAGCGAGAGAGGCTCCTGCTACCACTGCTGTGCTCACCAGCCATGAGCCCAGCTTCTGGCTAAGCAGTTCCCCCCCACCCCCCGTGGAAGCGCACTGACCACCAGGGGGCAGCTCCTGCATTGAGCGTTTGCCCTCTGGTGGTCAGTGAGCATCATAGTGACTGGTCGTTCTGCCATTTGGTTGATTTGCGTATGAGCCTTTTATTATATAGGATGCTAAAAAGTATTCTTTAAGAAGAGGAAGAAGAAGAAAACGGTGAATCTAAAAATCAAGTGAATAAAATATCTGATGAACAGAATAAACTGGTGAATGTAATAGAATCAGGGGCATAGAAAGGGAGTGAACTGACAATTCTCAGGGGGAAAGAACGTAGGGGGTGCAGGAAGAGACTGAACAAAAATCGTACACTTATGGATGAGGACAGTTGGAGGTGTAAGGGCAGGGAGTAGGGTGGGAACCAGGTGGAGGGGACCTATGGGGGAAAAAAGAGGAACAATTGTAATCATCTGACCAATAAAGATTTATTAGAAACAGCAAAAAAAATTAAAAAAATAAACACGCTGTATTGGCAAAAAAAAAAAATAGTGTAAAAATCAAATCTCAGACCCAACAGTAGGCATACAGCTCAACGGTAGTTCTGAAATGCACAAAAGTATTGGAATATAGCCTGCTATCTATGTGTATGTATTCAATGTGCAATAGACTTCCATTAGAATGTTGTCTTTTCAGTGAAAGAAGTACATGGTTATACTGTACAAGTCTGTTAAGTCAGAACATACTATGTAAATAAAGGGCAATATTGATCTAGTTTTAGTAAAAAGCTGATTGATTATATCTATAATACTAAAAGCATAATATGCTAATTAGACCAGACATCCTTCCAGACAACGTTTTGGATGTAGCTGGGATTTCGAGGGAAGCTCAGATCCTGGATGCCTGCCGGGGTCCAAAGGGAAGCTGGGTCCCGGGTGCCAGAGGAAAGCCAATGCCAGCAGCCAGGAAAAGGAAGGCCTACTTTTGCATGAATTTCATGCATGGGACCTCTACTATATAAATAATGACCATAATAAAAAAGGATAATAGCCACATAGTTTGACACCTAAAATAAAAGTTAGTGAATAGAAAAGTGGATATGCTCTTCTGTCCTTAGATTAGTCACTAATAATAGATGATTCTTTATATTTTCAGGGCAGTTAGACAGCCATGCAAAATTATTTTTAGAATTGTTAAGAATTCAGCCTGCCATGGTTATTTGCTTCATCAAATTTCAATTTATATTTGATTCCTATTAGATCACACACACACACACACACACACACACACACACACACACACACACTTTTTAAAAAATCCTCACCCAAAGACATATTTCTACTAATTTCAGAGAAAGAGAGGTCAGTTGTCCCTGACTGGGGATTGAACCCAAAACCTAGGTATGTACCCTGACCAGGAATTGAACCCACAACCTTCTGATATACTGGATGATACTCTAATGAAACATCCAGTTTTCCATTGAATATAATCAAATTAAACTGCCATAAAAGATTTTTTTCTCTCTTCCCAACTACTTATAATATTTTTAAATAGTATTATTGAGCAGGTGCTTTTATTTATCTTTTAAATATATTTGTATTGATTTCATAGAGTAAGGGAGAGAGAGAAACATCAATGATTTGAGAGTATAATTGATTGGCTGCCTCCTGCACAGTCCCCTACTAAGGATCGAGCCTGTAACTAGGCATATGCCCTTGACAGGAATCAAGCCTGGGACCCTTCAGTTCCCAGGCCTATGCTCTATCTACTGAGGCAAACCAGCTAGGGCTACTTATAATATTTTGTGAGTGTAAAAAGCATCCATCTTTTGAATATCCTCAACACTCTATACCATCAAACTATAAACATTTAATCTAATTTTTATAATATCAAAATTGTATATTTTATATATTAATTACAAATGTTACATGTATGTATTATAGAAAATGAAGACTATCCAGAATAATTTAAGGAAGAGAATTTGAATTTTCAATGATCTCCACCAAGTAGACTAGTTGCTGCAACTTTGTTAGGTATTTAGGTTATTTCCAATTTCTTTTTGCTATTATAATAGTTGTTATATATTGATATAACATTGTAGCAGATAAACTCTGGAAATCTTAACAGATTTTAAACAGTTTACTTATTGCTCATCCATAGTCGAGACCAATATTCTTGATCATCATGTAGCTTTCCTTCACTTGGTGATTCAGGGAGGCAAGATCTATTCATATTATGGCTTCATCATCATTAACATGTGGTTTCCAAGGTTACTGTGGGTAGAAAAAAACAATTATCGGGGACACTGGAAGTGACACATATCACACATCACTTCCACTCACATTCCATTGGATACAACTTAATCAGATGGCTACCTGTAAATACAAGGGAAGCTGGGAAATATGTATTAGCTGTGTGACCTGGAAAATGAGGAAATGAGTTTTATGATTAGTTAATAGTTTGTGCTACATATTTATTGTAGATAATCCCTATGTGAGTAAATCTTCTCACATTTATCATTATTTCTTTAAGAGAAATTTCTAAACATGGAGAATAATTGTATTATTTTACAAGTATTTTGAACACATCAGATTTCTAATTTTTCATCACATTCCTAAGAGATAGATCAAATATATTTGTGTTCTTATCAAGAATCCTAGTTTACATGAACTTGTTGGAAAAAATTATGGATCCACAATGTCTCTGCACTGTGATTATTTCCCAATGATATGCCATGAATGAAAAGTTACACTTCTCTAGATTAATATGTGTGTACACATACATATGTATGTTATGCTAGAGCTTAACTAAATACAATGTGCTAATATATTTCAGTTATTTTTAGAAGCACATTCATGTTTTTGTACTACAAAAGGACAATTTATAAAGTTTTTGGTTGTCAGAGAATTGTTTTCTTAAATACAAATTTCTTTTTAAAATCAATCAAAATTGTATCTATCTTGGATAACTTAAAAATTCAAGTAACATATTTTTGAATTGTATTGTTTCTTATTTTTACAGACCAAAAGTTACCCCAAATTATTTTCTATCCACTGCTTATCTCTCTGCCATTTATAATCATCAAAAAAATAACCAGCATTGAAGGAAAATTCTAACATGGGTGAATATAATTTCCTGGAATCTAAAATATAAATTTATGTTAACAGTGCTTAATATGTATTTGCTTGCTTGTTTCGTATGATATTTCATGGCATAAATTTGTTCCCCATTGAATTTTCCATTTATCACTTCAAAAAGGTAATTTGTATTGGTTCCTTTATACCTTTCCAATTCTTTACAAATTTAGTCATTGCTTTTTTGACAATTTCTCTCTGGCTTCTCTTTGAGTGATCATGTGTTTACTTAAATTATTTGTAAAAATAAATACTTTTCAGATATTTACTGTATACTTTTCATACCTTCTTCTCATTACAGACTATGGCATTAAATGGTGGTTACACTTAACAATAATCCTTTCTTAAAATAGGAAATATGGTTCAGAGACTTGAACCAAATGAAATATCGATTCAGATTGGAGAATTATTTTGATGTTTTAGTTTTGTTACAGTTCAGTTGTTTTAGAAAATATTTAAGTTTGGATTTAGTTCAGGCTTGCTCAGTGGTTTTTTTGTTTTTAATGGATTTGATTTATAGTTCTGTAAAAAGTTTAATATTGGGTTGAAGTCAGAGAGGACACATTCAGCAAAGTAGTTGTTTCCAATTCTGGTTCATGGGTCATTACAAGACCTTAGTGTTGTAGCTATTCCTTGGGCCAGAGCATGAAGTTTGCACCTCACCCTAGGGTCTTCCTCCAAGAAGACAATAGATGCCATTCACTCCCAGCAGAATTGTAGCCACTCACAGTGCACCTGACACAATCACATGCATCCTGTGTGAAATATGGCAATATTAAAAAGTCCCAAGTGGGGGATTATTTGAGTTTAAACTATGTCAGGATTTTCTTTTTATTTTTCTACATATGGATAGGAGGTTTCCTATAATTTCAAAATTTATACCTTTTATCTCAATTTTTAATTGATTTCTTCAACCATGCTGTTTAGTGGGCTTCGATTTCAGGATTATTGCATCGTTCCAGGATACTCAACTGGAAGGCTGGTGTTTTAATCACTTTCATCTTTTCACTTTTATTATAATGCAAAATGTGGAGAAGAATGTTCAAGTTATTGAGTATAGCTTTGGTCATATTTTTGCAGCCTGGAAATGTTTTATAAAAAACTGCACTTAAAATATTGGTGGGGTTGTCATTGGATAGAACAATACTTAAGATGAAGAAAGAGGGCAAAATCCTCTCACTAGAAAAACTCTTTAAAGGCTGGATAAATAAGAAGGAGTGTGTTTAATACAACTAATTTACAGATAAATGTGGTGCCAAGCTAGAATACATTAACTAAGGCTTCAGGGTCTGTAGGTAAGATAATATATTGCTTTCATTAAAAAGCAATCTGCATGGACGATATCCACCAGCACTGGAAAGTCTGCAGCTGTCACCTTTATCAGGGGAACAAGAGCAAGCCACTACATTTTAATCACTGGAGTTTGTCAGGAACGAAAAACAGCCAGCTTCCCACAAATCAACAGACATGTATCCTGATAAGGGAAGTGCACTGGGAAAGGATAGCTACATACCACATGACACCACCTATTCTAGGGTGATCAAAGCCCAGTAATTGTTGAAGATAAATCTACTGAATTAGACTTGAGGATGAAACAGTTGTCTTTAAATGAAGCAGACACATATTTATACGAATTATCCACAACTTAGAACATGTTGAGGTCAGAGTATATTTTTGCAATGTGGTGAGGAATGGACCATCCAACAGCAGAGCACAAGGCACAGGCATCCTCACGTTACACTTGTTCTGATAACTGGCTTTTGGCTGTGTTGTGCTTTGGTTAAATTGAGAGGCCATTGGGAAAAAGTTGAAATAAGAGTCAATCAAGACAAGTATATCTGAGTAGATGCAACCTGGACATATGAGAGAGGGATGGGAACTACTTCCTACCCACTCATACCTCTCACACTTGCACTTAGGGAAACAGAAATACATTAGCCCAGATACAACTGCTGCCTTCCAATCCTGTTCCAGTTCAACCGAACTAGAGTCCTCACAATAGAGCCCCTTGCTCAAGATGTCTTGAGAAAGTCTCTATGCTTTTAACATAATAATTTTAAAAAACTTTATAGAAGGTTATAAACAAAAACAAAAAAGTGAATATGTATAAATGTTACAATTTTTTAAGGACTAAGGCATCATAATGAAAAACCTATGACAGGAATATAGAGCCAAATAGAGGTTAGATTTAAAAGTAAGAGTGCCTTGAAATCAATGTCATCATAAAGATCAGTGAAGTGTAGGAAGATGAGACATGCAAGGATAAACATGGTGGCAAAAAGACCATTTAACTCACAGGGGGAGAAAAATGAGGGAAAACTGAACTCCATTTTTGGAAGCCATCAAGGATCACAACTAAGGTGATTGTGATCTATTTTCCAAAACCCAAAAAGGATTATGGTCTCTGGTTAAAATTACAGTTAAAATTTAACAATGCTGGCTCCCCAAATAGGAGGCTATCTGTTAATAACATTAGACAGTTTATGTCTTATCAAGGTAAGGGAACATACATTCCATAGACTTTTCCAGTTATTTACTTGGGCAACAGGCTCTTGAATCAATACATTTATGATATTGATGTCAATGGAATAGTAAAGTCATGTTAAGATAGAGAGCAAGCTGTGTTCTTATACAACAAGAAATGAAAACACATTAAAAAAGGATGCATTTGGGGGCAATATCAGGTCTGTCAGTCCTTGAATCATTTCAATCACTAAATTCTATAACATATGTTAACCAAGATCTGTCCATATAGCACCTCTGATAAGTGATAGGTCCTCTGGGTGCAAGAATCAGACTGTCAGTCCTTGTGTCACAGCACCATAGCAAATGGTCTAGCACACAGTAGCAGCTTCCCCAAATCTCTAAAAGTAATAATATGATATTCTTATAGTGGTGATCAAGCAAGCATTCACCCCAATATATTATTTATTTGGCCAATAAAAGAGAGCACCACTTTAAATATCTTAAATGAGTTGCTCCATATTATCTATGCCCATGGGAAGCCGTTTTATCAAATAATAAACATTAAACCTTTGCAGTTTGGCCATTACAAAGTTTCTAAAAAGATATGAGAGAAGTTGCAATGTCCTTGCAAGGTAGGAGCTAGAAAGGCTATCATAAACTTGGCAGCCAGGCTAAGTATCAATAGCTGATGCTGCATGATGACACAGAGCATATTTATAATGAGAGTTTCCTGTAATTTACGAAAAACTAACTGTAAAAGATTAGAAAGAAAAAATATTTTGTTCCTGCTGCTTTTGGAGAGATCAGAAAGAGTATTATAAAAATAAAGACTTGTCTATTATTTTCAAACTAGAGGCCCAGTGCATGACATTCGTGCACTGGGGGAGGGAGGATGGTCCCTCAGCCCAGCCTGCACCCTTTAGCAGTCCTGGAGCCATTAGGGGATGTCTGACTGATGGCTTAGGCCTGCTCCCCGCTGGATATCCTTAGCGCTGCTGCAGAGGCAGGAGAAGCTCCTGCCAACTCACTGTGCTCAGCTTGTGGCTGAGCAGCACTCCTGCGTTGAGCATCTGCCCCTTGTAGTCAGTGCACATCATAGCAAGCAGTCTTTCTGCCATTGTTTGACTTACATATTGCCCTTTCATTATATAGGATAGAAATAATTGAAGCAAATATTGTACTGCACAAAGGAAAAAATATTTTGGCTCCATAGAGTATTTACTTCTGAAATCCTTGATATCTTTTCTAAACTTAAGGAGAGTGCACTAGTTTACTGTCCCTAACAGTGCCCACGGGGAAAGAAAGTGGAGTTGCCCCAGACCATTTGTCTTTGAAGAACAGTGCTTGTTTTAGAAGCAAAAAGAATTACCTTTGCTGAAAATAATGATTACTTCAAAGAGATTTTTAAGGGGATACTGAAGTATAAAGGTCATTTGCCTTTTTGCATTTCACAAATTTTTTAAATTGTGGTAAGATAAACATAACCTAAAATTTACCACGGTAACCTTTTTTAAGTCTTCAGTTCTGTGGCATTAATACATACATATTGTTGTGCAACCATCACTACCATAATCTTCAGAACTTTTTCATCTTTCCCAGATGAAACTTTGGGTCCATTAAATAACTCTCCTTCCTCCCCTCCCTCCAGCCTCTAGCAGCCACTATTCTATGAATTTGATTACTCTAAGTATCTCATATACCGCATAGCATTTGTCTTTTTGTTACTGACTTATTTAACTCAGCATAATGTCTTCAAGGTTCACCCATCCTATATAATAAAAGAGGGATATGCAAATGGACACTAAAGGTGAAATGACTGGTCAGTGGCTATGACATGCACTGATCACCCAGGGACAGATGCTCAATGCAGGAGCTGCCCCCAGGTAGTCAGTGTGCTCACACAGGGGGAGGTCTACTCAGCCACAAGTCGGGCTGTTGATGGCTGCGAACACAGTGGCACTGGTGGGAGCCCCTCCTGCTTCCTCAGCAGTCCCAAGGATGTCTGACTGATGGCTTAGGCCCGCTCCCAAGGCTCACTCCCCAGGGGAGCGGGCTTAAGCCAACAGTCAGACATCCCCTGAGGGCTCCCAGGCTACCAGAGGGATGTCTGATTGCCAGCTTAGGCCTGATCCCACAGAGAGTAGACCTAAGCTGGCAGGTGGACATCCCTTGAGGAGTCCAGGACTGCGAGAGGGTGCAAACCAGGCTGAGGGAACCCCCCCTCCACCATGAGTGCACAAATTTTTGTGCACCAGGCTTCTAGTATTGCATAACATGTCAAAATGTCCTTCTTTTAAAGACTGAATAGTATTATGTTGTATATATAGAGTGTCCCCCCCAAATTGTATACACATTTTGAATAATTATTAATCTCAATGGGTTCCATCTGAAAAGAAAAACATTAATTGAGCTATCAGCTTTAAAAAATACATATGTTTTTATTGATTTCAGAGATTCAGGAAGAGGGAGAGATGGAAATATCAATGATGAAAGACAATTGTTGATTGGCTACTTCCTGCATACTTTCTACTGGGAATCAAGCCCACAATCTCGGCATGTGTCCTGACCAGTAATTGACTGCAACCTCCTGGTTCCTGGCTTGACACTCAACCACTGAACCACACCAGCTGGGTGAGCTATCAGCTTTTATTAGTGCATACATTTTTTTGGGACACATGAATATAACATTTGTTTTACCTGTTCATCCATTGATGGAACTTAAGTTGCTTCCAGGTTTTGACTATATGAATAATTCTATTATGAAAATAGATATGCAAATATCTGTTTTGGGAGTACATCCAGCAGTGTGTATATCCAGCATTTTACATTCCCCCCCAAGAGTGCATAAGGGTTCCAATTTCTCTACATCTTTGCCAACACTCATGATTTCCTGTTATACATAAGTAAATGTAATAACCATCCTAATGGATATAAAGTGTTCCATCAGTACTATCTTCTGTTCTCCTCTTTCCCTATTTTATTTATTTTCATATTTGTTTCACACCTCTTTCCCATTTTCTCTCTCCTTAATTGAATAAAAAAATAAGTTTTTAAATACAGTGAGTACATTTTGTTTTAAATGGGGAGGGAAAAGGTACACAGCATTTTAATTAATAAGACTGGGGTTTCTACTAAATGAGAAGGCAATGACCAACATTAAGAATTCAGAATACTTATAAATATAACTGAGGGAAAAATTTTAAATTGTCCCTTTTAAGAGGGGAGGCAAAAGTCTTTAACAGGGCTCATTGGGTGTTTTACGGAGCACAGGATAACACTCTACTTCTTGTTTACCTTGATTTTGCTGTTACCAACACAGTAAGCAGGGGCCATCCCTGCATTTACCAGTTGTTTGTCACTTGGGTTCTATCTACCATAAACTTTCTCACTGGTCTTGGGCAAGTCACTTGGTCTGGATTTCACAAATCCAGAGAAGCTTTGTTTTCTGGATTTATGAAATGAGGGTATTAGAGTTTATTACTTCTGACGTCATTTCCCGTCCCAGAGTCCTTTTTAACACACAATAAATCCTCAGTAGTTATCTATAGGGATAACATTTTAAAAGTCAAGAGTTAGGTAGCAATATTTAAATAACAGTAATGTATAAAATAAAACCAGTCGAGTCCATTTATTTAAAAAGAGTTTTCGGTTTTATGTAGCTTTCGCAGATTGAAAGAGAGATTACATAAAACACACTATAGCCCATGACTTACTCTGGTATCAAACCACAGAACTGTTTCATGATAATATTGACAGTCATGGAAAAATCTGAATTTTATCTTCTCTTATCTAGCTTGCTGTTATTCAAAACCCTCTTTGTCAGCAAAGGTTATGGAGTTTGAATGATTGCTGAGTTATCTGAAATTCTTGGTTAATGAAGCAAACAAGGACCCTGGATAATTATAGGAAATTTGTGGGAATTTCACGTCAGGGGCAAATTTTATTCCCCAAGTATCTAGGCAGTGATTCTTCTTTAGCTATGAATAATAAGACTGCTAATAGTTAAGTAAAGTCCCTTGAACGAGAATCCTGATCTTCTGATATGATTGAAATCTAAGGTTGAAATAGTTCAGAAATATCTAAATTATCAATTAATCAGAGGATTTTTCACTAATTGTAATTTTAATTCATGAAAATTCAGCATTCTTTTGTTTGTGTCATTTTTATGATGAACTTAAACATATTGTTTATACACTAGGATGTTGGAATAAGTTGGTAAACTACAACTCTACTCTCTTGGACAAGCGATTTAGCCATTCTAAACTTGTTTCAATGTCTGGACTGAAATCGACAATGGATATTTATGGAATGAATGCATGTTTTGTCCCTATTAGACACTCCATGTTCTCCTTGTGGTCATCACTGATAAATGGCTCTGGGCAGTATTTGGTCTCCTTTGGGCCATTTTTGCTTTGCAGGATGTCACTTGCACACATTCTATGTAGTCTCTTTCTAGGCTTGTTCTCTACTCAGAAAACTCTTCTAACTAGCACATATCTTTAAGACAGGAACTTTGCACTTCTCAGCACACCGCTCGATATACTATCTTAGGTTGCAGCCTTATTTTTTAAACTGCTCAACCAAATTTTGATTGAAGTTTTATTTATTTTTTATATATTTTATTGATTTTTTAACAGAGAATAAGGGAGAGGGATAGAGAGCTAGAAGCATCAATGAGAGAAACATTGATCAGCTACCTCCTGCACACCCCCCACTGGGGATGTCCCCGCAACAGAGGTACATGCCCTTGACCAGAATCGAACCTGGGACCTTTCAGTCCACAAATCGACATTCTAGCCACTGAGCCAAACCGGTTAGGGCTAGACTGAAGTGTTAAAAGAAAGAGAAGCTCCATCCAAACCATACGCTGGTCAAGGATGCATTTCTCGTGATTGTGCCCACTAAAATCATACGTGGGCTCTGTGTGGTCCTGTGTGCTCAGTCTAAATCCTTTCCTTGATATTATAAACTCAGGATATTTTCTAGGATAGGAGGGTATACTTTTTGCTAAAGTCTAGGAAAGTCAATAAAGGGAAATTGTGCATTACATACGCATACTTAAGAGTGGTGTTGCACTCAGACATCCTGAATGGAACAAGAATTAAGAGGTTTTCTTTGACTATCATTTTCCCTTGGAATAAAAATCTCTGTAATCCATCATTCAGAAAACTACTTAAATAACATTGCCAGTCGTCTATCCGCCGGGGAAGAAGCCACATTGTCTTTTCTTTTTTCTTGTACTTTTCAAGAGAGAAACTGAGTATTTCATGTTGATTGCTTGACTGGCTGCAGAGGGACTCTTTAAAAATACTAAAAAAAAAAAATGAAAATCAGGAATCCAGTACAAATCAAACATAAGCGACTATCAATCATGTGCTCAGGGCATTATGTGAGGTTTTTACTCAGAGAGATGTCATTAAAAGTTGCAAAAATTAATTGGTGCCATTGAATGTAATGGCCTTTCCTGCCATAGTTTCTCAAATGTAAAGAAAAATTATGGATAACGTAAATTCCTCGTGGGATTCTTATAGATGTCTGCTTTGTTCTGTTATTGTTTATTGCAAATGTTATTACTGTGATCTATGGCCCTATCATGCTTTGTCTGTACTGTGCTGCTATTCTGCAGCCCACAACAGCGGAGGGCTTTACTCATAAGCTGAGACCATGTTTATTTGGAAATCCTTTGCTTTTATATATTCCAAAAGTGTCTCAAGGTGTTCATTTTGTGTGTTTAAATTTTTATACGAAAACAGATTTGTTCTGATTGATTAAATATTGACTTACACCATTTTTAGAACAACTCTGAATCTTATTTAAGTTCAGGGTTTGTGTTCTGCTTTCCCAGAAGGTTTGAATTCAGTGTAATAATGGCTATTACTTTGTGTGAATCGATGGATCAAGATCTGCAATCTTTCTCAATAACAACATTGGCTTAATTAGTAGTGGTTTAAAAATTTGACTCTTAATTAAGGAGCAATTTTGTATCTGAAAAGTTTAAGGAATGGAACTTCTTTTTTGCATATCAAATGCTGCCTTATACTACATGACCTGTAACTCCAAGTTATATTAAATTTTTATCTGCACCTTTAAAGGCTAACCTTTTGTTTCTAGATATCTTGAAAGCATTTGTGGATGCTTCATTATTCTTTTCTGATTCTATGATACAAGATTCTAGAAATGCATGTAGAAGGACAGGATGACCCTTAGAACATGTAAAGAATTAAACTTACAAGTCTAGTTTGCTCATCTTTTGGTTGTGTTTAGTGAAACTTTAGAGTTTTCTATCTTAAACTATTTAAGACATATCTTGAGAATTTTAATTAGTTGAGATAATTTAAATGTTTAAAAATCAGTAATAAAAAGTTAAAGTCAAGGTCAAGATGGCTTCTTAGGTTCACATACTCTCTTGCCCCTGACATACAGAAATGGTAGGGAAACGAATTAACAGGTAACTTTAAAAATTAGTCAAAACAAATTTTAGCATATAGAAAAATAATGAAACTAAATCTCTGTAAAAAAGCAATAATATTTTGTTTGGGACTATTTAATGATATTTAAAATCTATTAATTCCATGGTATGTTAGGTAAGAGGCTATAAATACTGAATAATTTTATGTTTTGTTGTTAAAATATAAGTAAATATAGAGAGAATATAGTAATGACCCCTAAAAGAATGTAGTGCATTATAGAGGTTTTAAACCACCAAAGGAAAACAAAGAAATTTGGAACATTTTTAACAATCTAATAGATTGCAGAATAGGAGGGGGAGGCAGCAATAAAGTTACACAGAAAACACAGTATTAGATGGTGTAAATAGATGCAATATATGACCAGTTGCAAAAATACAAATACATTATTGACTCTATTAGAAGACAATTTATTAAAGTATATTTTAAAAATACAGCTATATCTTGCTTAGAAGAAACAACTTGAAATATTTGTTTTTCAAAAGTTTTGTGGGCTAAGACATGTTTATGAAAAATGAGGCCAAGGTTACATAGTTCAAGAGAAAGTTAGTGTGAATGACCCTATCAGGAAAAGTTCAACAGGGAAGCAGAACCAGTAGGAGATATTTATGAAGAGATTTATTACAAGGAGTTGATTTACCCAGTTGTCAGGGCTTGCTGGGCATGTCAGAAACTCATAGGACAGGCCATTGGGCCTCTGGGAAGGCCACTGGTCCAGCATGAGGAATTCTTTCAACCTCAGAAAGTCTCATCTCTGCTTTGGGAACTATTTAATTGATTGAATCAAGTCCATGCAACTTAACGAGGACAATCTCCCTTACAGCCAACTGATCATAGATTTTCGGCACATCTACAAAACACCTTCCTAGCAGCACCTAGATTAGTGTTTCATTGGACAATGTGGGTCTGTAGATGAGCCAACTTGATACATCACAAAGACCATCAGAGTGACCAAGATCTGACACTACTGAAGGTCAAAGCAGGTGTCTCCCAGACTATAATGCTGGAGACCATCTCTCTCACTTTAAACTCTGGATTGAATCTAATTTTTGTGCCTATATACTAGCATCACAATGAGCTTCTGCTAAAAACTCCATCAATGACAAAGTCAACTGCAAATTCTAAGAGCACAAAGATTGGATTTACCAGCATCTCTCCATTCTTGTACATCGTTGCTGTGAGTGGCTGCCTATTAGGCAATTCTGAGCCATTGTTTGTGAACATTTTATGTTTGCCATTTCTCTTGAGGCTACCACAGTGCAGGATGACTGGTCCTTCTGCAGGCCTTGGTGAGAAGAGATTGCATACCCCAATTGGAATAAAAATTGAACAGAATTATTTAAACAGCCAGTTCACCAAAGATGTACAGATAACAAATAAGTCAACATGATTAATCATCAAAGAAATGAAAATTAGAACCACGAAGGAATATCACTATACACTTGTCAAAATGGTAAATGTTTAAAAAAAGAAGAAAGAAAACTTCTTACCACATGCCAGGCACTATTCTAAGTATTTTTTTTCACGTATTATCTTAATAATTTTAAAAACCCTGAGGTGGATGCTATAATTGTTTCCATGTTACAGAGGGGATGATAAGTGTTGGAGCTGGGATTAGACTCGGGCAGTCTGATTTCTGATTTCTATGCGTTTAACTATTCAGCCTAAGACTCTTCCTTTAGGCTTCTCTCTCACACTACAGATCATCTTTCCAGAATATTATACATATAACCATACAAAAGATACTTTAAACTCAGGGGAGCTTTCCCATTTGGGCAGAAAGTTTAATATTGATAATTATAAGCAAAATTTTAAGATTTGCATTTTCTTTCTACAAATAGATTCTCTTTCTTTTAAGTTTTCTTTTCATGAATCCATTTCCGTACCATGAATAATGGTTTTTGTATTTCAAAGTTCAATGAAATGTTCTTTGTTAAGTCGGGAATGTACCTGTTCACATGTCTAAAACTCTTATTTTTCCTAGAGCATGGATCTTTTAAATGGTAACAGAGAGTGAAGAAACTCTCTTAATTTTAGGTTGATAAGAAATAAACATTCTCAACTATTGTTAAGTGGGCACAAAATAAATTATCTTTCTTTTTCTTCTCACTTGAGACTAGTAAGAAGGTACAAATTCTAAGAAAGTAGCTATTAGGGATAAAATGAGATATAAACTTTGCTGGCTCTTAGATTTTTATCTGGATAGCACATCTTGATAGGGCATAAAGAAATGTACAAAATCTTAAAACCAAGAATTTGAAATGATAACACCTAAATTATATGGAGAATAAGTTAATTCAGTTGTCTATATTCCAGCTTGGTTTTCCTTGTAAAGCAACTAAAATTGATGATGCTGAGCTTTTCAATACACTCTTCAAATAAATGCATCGGTTATTTCATAGCAGTCCATAGCAACTCTAAAGAGTATTGTTCTCTTAGGCATGGCCCTCACACTGGATACCTGAAGAATAGAGGTCTACACACATAAAATAATGCCATATTGCCCTTCATAAAGAGAAGTCTTTTAGAGCACACTAAATCACTGTGACTCTTCTGGCAGAAACTAAAGTGAAGGAATTATGAGTTAGCCAACTGTGAAATCAGCCCCTTTTGCAAGCATTGCATTTCTACGAGAATTGAATACAAGCCTCATATGATCTCTTAGGCTCTCCTCCAGCATGTCCTATTAGCTACTGGGCTTGGGAGAATACATGTCTCCTGCATGTGGCTGAGTTGGGTTGGCTATATCTGAGTCTCTCAGAGTGTGGTGTGTGTCCCAGGACAAACTAGAAACTCAACCCTCCTGTTCGGTAGTGGCATCTCTCTTGCCAAAATAAGCACCCCATGCTTTCCTATCCCCCAGGTCAGGACCTCTCCATGCCTGCCTGGGGCTGTGCTGACTCTGGATCCCCAGCTCTTCCCTTCCCAGAAGAGAAGGAACAGCCCTGCAGCGTGGGCTCTGTACACTTTCTTTTCCCCTTTTGTCCCTTCTTTACTATCTCATTTCTCTAGCCCTATACAGTACATTACCTTTCTAAAATAATATCAGCCGCTCTCCAGAATTAGGACCAGAACAAGTTTTATCTGCCCACTGCAGACCATGTGGATCAAGTTCACATCTCTCCCAAACACATGAAGGGATGCTTGTCTTAGGCAACTTCCCGGAGCCATTCCATATCACGTGGAAAATATAACCAACTATACCCCCAATGAGGAATGAGCTTCCAACTTCCTACCTACTCTTATATATTATCATTTTTAAAAATATATACTTTTATTGATTACAGAGAAGAAGGAAGAGGGAGAGAGATATAGAAACATCAGTGATGAGAGAGAATTATTGATCAGCTACCTCCTGCACACCCCACACTGGGGATCAAGGCAGCAACCCAGGAATTGAACCCCAGAAATTGAATCATGATCTCCTGGTTCATAGGTTGATGCTCAACCACTGAGCCATGCCGCCAGGCACATATAATCATTTTAGGTTAAAATAATTTTAGAGTTTGATAGATTTTAGAAAACCTTTTAAAGTATTTAATCCATGCCAGTTAAAACTAAGATTTATAGCTCAGTCATGCATCAAATAAAGAACTAGATGCCTTCATAGTGCTTTTTTTTCTGTGTTAGTCTTCCTTTAACAGAAATTTTTGTGAAAAATTCAGATATCTTAATTGTCTTGGGAATCTGGAAGCTCCAGCAACACTGGCCGTGCATTCCATCATGATAACTGTCCATCCGTTGGAGCTGAACCACACTGCCCCCAGCATGTTTCCATATTTCCTCATACCCTTCCAAGAGAAGGAGTGAGTTTTTGCTGCCTTTTATCAACTTATGGCTTGACCTTCTGCAAGCTGCCTGGCCCTGTAGGCATCTGAGTTTGCAGCCTCTGGCTGTAATTATTCACATTCAGATGGAACCAAACCCCATTAGGTCAGATCAGTAAGGGGGCACTTATCTGGGTCCATCCACATTCAGAATCAAACTTTTGGTCCCCATAACTGGGCAGTCAGTATCTGTCCAGTTTCACATAGTGATGTGAAAAACCTTAGAAGAGTCAGTGAATTCAAGACTATGAAAATTAAAAAACTAAACAAAGTGTGGAGAGTGACTTACTGAATAAGGCAGTGTACATTGCAAAGAGCAATGTACTTACCTAGATATACAGTAAGTATTAAAACCTTTTCGGGGGGTTCTGGACTTAGGAAAAATGCACATTTATATAATTACATCTCAAAATTTTCAAACCATTTTCAAGATTTCTGGGCACCCTGAACCCATTGAAGACAGGCCTCAGGTATGAACCCCATGCTCTGAAAGTACCATGCAGAGGCGTTGATGCCAGAGTCCCTTCCCTTCCCATTAAAGAGGCTGCAAATGAACCTTTCTTTACCTAGTGTGACTAGTGGGTAGTTCTGGGTTAGTGTCATTTAATCCGCATCCTCCTTTGTGTCCAAGGTTTGCTCTCTCTGCCTTTTGTTTCATACTATTCATCTTGCTTTTTGCTTTTAGCCAGGACATAGTCACAGTCTTCCCAGGGCTATCCGCAAAAGGCAGAGCTCCTCTTAGTGTTCACTGTAGGGCTGTAACCGCCACCTCTCCCTGCAGAATAAGAGTTCCTCCACAGGCCAGCACGAAGAGAGAAGATTTGATCTTCTCAGCCTGGAGCCAGAGCTAAGGATAGCTCTGTGGGCCCTATTGCACTCCCTGAGAGATGCTGTGGAACTTCCCCTCAGTAGCAACAGCTCAAATTTGGCTGCTAAATTTCTCTCCATGTAGCATCCATCTGGATAATACACATATAGCCTTAGACAGGTGCACCCTGCTACAGACGCAGAGAAGCACAGCTACTTAGCCTTCTGTTTCTGTGAAATGCAGTGACCCTTGAACTGGTTTGTGTTTTTGAAATTTTATGATGATGTATCCTTGGTGCCACATTGAATCTTAAGTCCACACCTTTCCTACTGACCAATGCCCAGTCTCTTCTTACCCTAGTATCTCAATTTTATCATTGTGGCTAGGCAAACAGGCTATGAGATCCTAGGGTAAATGACACAGACAAATAATTCTTTAAATGTTTGACAACATGTTTTTCCCTTTAGCTTTTTTCCTTCAGAACACTGCTGCCAAGAAATTCTGTATAAAGTGAGTTAACAGAGAAAAAGCATAAAAAAGATCTCAGAAAAAAAGGAAAAGATTTTAATGTTGTTCTATTTTCCCTGAAGCACCAAGCCTTTAATCTTTAGCATTCTAACCTCTTGCTATGTGAGGGTTGACATAGCTTCTGTTTGATGGTGATGCCTGTTGAAGGGTCATGGCCAATATCGTGGTTTCTTCAAGGACTCAAGATTGCTTGTGCTTTTTGATGTGTTACCTCTCCCAGGCCTGGTAAGCAGATAGATGACCATGATAAATGGGTATCAAGGGAAAGTGATAAGAACTCAGAGGTTTGGCATGAGTTATATCCTCACTCATACAGAAGTGAAGATTCTCTTATCTTCCTTCTTTAATTTCTTAATTACAAAAAAAAAAAAGTTCCCATCTAAACAGCAAGAATTCCCAAACCACTTTGTGATTGTTGTCTATAGCAACTACTTTGCTCTAAGATCTTTCTCTTGTTCAAGTGTTTTTGTTGTTACTCATTTTGTTGTTGTTGATAGGGGTTTTAATAAAAGATAACATGCCCCATTAAATGTTGAAGTTGTTTTCCTTTCATAGACACATTTCCTTACTGAAGAAACAAGAAAAAATGCCACTGAATGTAGGCCTCAGGAACACCACTGCTTATGTTAAAATCCTAAGCTCCTCCCTCCCTTTCTCCCTCTAACCAGCCCCAATGCATAGCATGCTCATTGCCTCACTGCCCTAATCCTCAGCTTGCACACAAATGTGAATTCTAACTCAAACCTGGTCCCTCATGCTTCCCTCCTGCTCGAGCTTGCAGAGGAAAGGGTTTGAATCCACCCTTACCATTATTCTTAGGTGGCAAATGCTCCCCTGGCACAGGGATCTTGGTAAAGGAGACAGGAGCATCATCAGTCCTGCAAAATACCTGTGCCTCTGAATATCACACTCTTCCCTCATCCCTTCTTTCTTTTGGCTACTGGCTGCCAAAACCATACTGCTGCACCCTCCTTTGTGAAAGGTCTTCCCTTCTCTTTGATTAAAATTATTCATGTCCTTTATTCTCCAAGATACCATCATTCTTCAGCAATGATGAAGGAGAAGAGCATGGATATGAGGGTCTTCAGATTTGGTTCTGCTATTTATTAACTATGTGATCTTGGGCACATTACTTAATCTCTCTAAAAATCAAATTTCATCATCTGTAAAATGGAGATGGTAACACTTATTTATAGGACTGTCGTGATAAGTACATGAGATAAAAATACATCAAAGTACCTGTGATGATGTCTCGCACATAGTACCACTTGATCAATGTTAGTTCCTCCATAAACATTTCATTGGCAGGAATACGCACCTCCCTGCACCAAAGTCCCACAAGGCAAAATATGATGTATTTTTACATGTACGTTAAATTGGCCACTTAAATTGTAAAATATTTTTAAAAATGATGGGGCTGCTTGTTTCTCATCTCTTTTTCATTAGGAAAATAGAGAGAGGCAAGTGCATGTATAACTTGAGTACCTATCACTTGAATTCCCCCACCCCCACCTAGATGTGTTATTCACTAATATAAAAAGCCATTGATTTTTTTCTTGCACAATTTAGATTTACTAAAGAAGAGAGATCTTATATCCAAGTAATCTATTCTCTTACAATATCTAGCTACCAACAGTCTGTGTTATCTCCTGGACTTCTTTGACGTGCACTGTAGCTGGTTTTTTGCACATCCATTTCATCCACTTGTATGTGAGCTTCCTGAGATCATGTCACAGTCTTCTGTTTTCTCCAAAGCTCCCTGAACAGTGATTTGGACACAGTGGTTATAAATTGCTCTGTCACTCCTCTAAGAGAGAAGACTCAGCGCAAGCATGTTAGTTCTCCAAGTCCATGTATGTTGGCAAAGAAGTGACTCTCCTAAACAGGGAAGACTAAAGTTTGCTTTAATATGTCAAGCCTTCTCTTTTTTAAATGTACTTTCTGGTTTGCTTTATTTTTATTTCATTAGAAAGGCAGTCTACCGAGTCTAGAGTTAGTCATTCTGACTTTGTAGGACTCAAGTCCCCGTCTCAGCACTCTACCTTATTTCCCATATGACCTTAAGAAAGTCCCTTTGTTGTCTCCATTGTAGCCAACTCTCTCCTTTTAGAGATGGTTTCTAACATCTCTTAATTCTGACACTTCGTAGCAAGCATGAAAATCCACCTTACAGGTTTGAGGGGTGCTACCGAGCATGGCCTGACAAGGGCCCCTCGCCTGAAGCTCTAAGGAGTCACATCAGATACTTCTGTGGGGGTCAGAGAGGGAGTGCCGGGACTTCCACAGACAGCAAGGGCTTAAAGACTTTCTCCTTCTCATACAAGCAACAGCGACAGAGGCTGCTACAGTCTGAAAATTTCTACACCCCTGTTTTTGGCAACGCCAGCCAGCTTGTCTTGGGCACCATATAACAGCTCAGAGTCAGCATCTTCTCTGATGGGTCCAGAGATAAATCAGAGAAGTCAGGCTTATTCTGTGTTAAGAGAGAATAATAATTAAAAGACTTTCATCATGATCATCCTAGTTTTGTCTTTTTTTCAACATGGTGATGATACTCTGTGACTTGTCAATAAAAACACAGAGACTTCATACAAGCCAGTTTCCCTGGATTGATCAGTCCCTCAAATGAAAAGTATTGTAGCCAAAACTTAGCCCAGTTTTGGGTACATGATAAGCCCACTGTAGAATTTTACTGTAGAAATAAAGAACATACTCCTACCCCTGGCCAGTTTGGCTCAGTGAATAGAGAAATGGCCTGTGGACTGAGGAATCCCAGGGGTATGTACCTTGGTTGCGGGCACATCTCCAGGAAAGGGTGTGCAGGAGGCAGCTGATTCATGTTTCTCTCTCATCGATGTTTCTAAATCTCTATCCCTCTCTTCCCCTCTGTAAAAAAGAAGAACATACTCCTAACCCTGTTTTCATCACCTAAATGTTCACATACTTCCAGATCTTCTTCATGTGGCTAGAGGTTTTTATCTCCACTTTGAACTGGAACCTCTGTTTTCCCTATAAACATCAGTTCTCAACATCCTCTTTTTTCAGTGTTGAATAGTGCTGAAGTATTTCCTTTAAAAACTCTTTACCTTTTACTCACACCGATCCTTAATTGTGTGAGTAAAATATTGCATGAAATTCTTGGTTAAATTTGGAACTCGGACGCATTTTCTAGGGCAGTAAGAAAAAGAAGTATGGAGGTAGGAGTAGAGAGATGAGCAACCTGTATATAAATGGTAACTTCAGAAATGCAAAAAAAAGAGCACTTTGCACCACAATTATTCAGATTTCTTCAGTCTCCTTTCAAATCAAGATTTGTTTACTAGAGGCATTACAATTTAGTGAGACAAATTAAACTAAACTTTTTTATCTCGGGTGGTTTGCACATGCACTGATTGAACTAGTATTTCTTCCAAAGATTTCTTGGGAAGATAAATGAACAGAAGGAGCAATTAGGGTAAGGAAAAACTAAAGATTGGCTGACATGATTTAAGTTTACCACTAAGGCAGTTTGTCATTTTGTCTCTATAATCTCTATCAGAATTGACTAAAACAGTAAACATAAATCATTATACTAATTTATTTCACTACACTGTGGTCTAGGAAAAGAAGATTTCATTTTTTTCTGAGAGGCTGGGGATTCAGGCAACCATTTTGCACTAATTTTCATTTATATATTTGGGAGAAGTGAGAAAATCAAAGATGAGCCCTTTTGGTTCCTTAAAATAGTATTTTTGGTGGCAAGCCAAGTTATTTTTACTAATATGTCAAAATAACTATGGGTCATGCATTAAAAGCAACTCAACATTGATTGTATTCATTTTTTAAAAAGCAAATATTAATTATTCAAGTAGAGATGTAATCAAATGTACAGCTGAAAGTGATTTTTCAAATAGTAGTTAATAAGCCTTTAAGTTTTTTTCCCCTCTAAAGAAACTTCTGTGACCAGAGTTAAATCCCAGTTTTTATGAGAGACCAACACTCTTGATAATTAGGACTAAATATGGAACACATCATTGCTGACTCACCAAAACAGAAGCACCATCAACAGGCCCTAAGACATGATCCAACTGGCTACTTGAACAAAAATGAGGCCATTGGTTAATTTATAGAAGTAGGGTATTGTTTCTAGTTTCTTCCTTTATTTTTTAGATTAAAATGTTTCTTTTGAAGATAAGTCTCATTGTAAACCCATTACAAATTAATAATTCCTCTTTAAATTTTTATATAGTTTCTAATATTTTTCATGTGTTTGTATACATATTTAGAAATATATATGTATATTTATATACATACTAGAGGCCCGGTGCACGAAATTCAGGCACTCACAGGGCACGGGGGAGGTCCCTCTGCCTGGCTTGTGCCCTCTCACAGTCCAGGAGCCCTCAGGGAATGTCTGACTGATGGCATAGGCCTGCTCCCTGGGACATCCTTTGCACTGCCATGGAGGCAGGAGAGGTTCTTGCCACTGTGCAGAGCCAACCATGAGCCCAGCTTCTTCTGGCTGAGCGGTGCTCCCTTGGTGGGAGCACACTGACCACCAGGGGGCAGCTCCTGCATTGAGTGAGATGGGGCCGAAACTGGCTCTCTGCCATCCCCTGGATTTTGAAGGGTCCTGGATTTTGAGAGGGCGCAGGTCAGGCAAGGGACCCCACCAATGCACGATCAGGGTCAGGGAGGGACACGGGATGTTGGCCAGCCAGGGAGGGATCATGGGAGAGCTCCAGGGCATGTCTGGCCTATCTCACTCAGTCCCTATCAGCTGCACCCCAGCAGCAAGCTAACCTACCGGTTGGAACCTCTGCCCCCTGGTAGTCAGTGCACGTCATAGCAAGTGGTTAAGTAGCCTTAGCATATCATTAGCATATTATGCTTTGATTGGTTGAATGGATGACTGGATGACCAGACACTTAGCATATTAGGCTTTTATTATATAGGATATGTATATATACATGTATATTTTCACCTATAATAAATATGAAGTATGATTATCACAATTTAGGGTTTCAAAAAATTCTGAAGCTATAAGAAATACATACACTTTTTTTATAAAACTATTTTAATGAGTATCCTATCAACCCTTTGTATGAAGGGAATAGTCAAATGAGTTTTAAGATTTAAAACTTCTTGTTGTTGGGGTATTACAACCTAGGATAGAAATTAAGGTGTAAACATAGATGTCTATAGCATCAGGCAGAATCTCAAGTGCCCTTAAGCTAGGTATTAAGAGGCTGCTGGAGGCAGGGGTGAAGATCACTTTGACTGAGTAATTGGGAGAAATTCTACCAATGGGATGTCAGCTGAGGTGGGTCTCACAGAGTGGTATGATTTCAGCAGCTCTTTCAAGGCACCAAGCAGGAGTAACTGGTACAGGGGATGAAAAGTTTGACATACTTCTCAGAAATGAAGGTGAATACTGGTTATGCCAAGACTCAAAGGAGTTGTCTCTCTTGGGAGCTACCAAAAGCATGAGGAAATATTAGTTGAGATTGGATGAGAATTTCTATGTATTTTAACAAATTCATGTGAATAGCAATGAGAGCTTATGAGTGGTCCCAAGATTTAGCTTGGAAAAAGTGGGATCACTGATTAAATATAACACACACACACACACACACACACACACACACACACACACACATAAATTTGTTAACCACTTAGTGAAACATTGGAAAGTATTATCTCTGAAAACAATGTTGAACCATACTTGTCAAGAGCCTTGAATGCCAATATAAAAGGCGTTCCGAACTTTAGTTAAAACAGGATAGGGAGCAACTGAAGATTTTTACATAAGGGAGTGGGAGTTTTAAATTATGAAGATTATTCTGGCAACACTGATATTAAAGTAGCTAAGAATTTATTTGCAGTAGCCTTGAAAAGGGGCTACAAACTTTTTAACTAGGATTGTTACTATAAGAAATTAAATAGTAAATGGATGCAAGATCTATTGTGGATATAGAATCAGTACCAAATTATGCAATAGGGCTAGGGAAAATCACAGACCAGAAGAAACTTGCCATGATTACTAAAACTACAACTCCAGGTAAAGCCAAAGATTTGGGGAGGATAATAAATTCACTTTGGAACATTGAACTTGATTCAGTGTTCCAGAACATAGATAGAGATGTCTAGCAGAAAATAAAAATTACTAGATAGAGATAGGGTGTATGATATATGGAGCTGGTCATTTTTGTGTTTATTGAATTTATTTAAGATCTGCCTCTTTCTATAAGGAAAAGCAAAAAGGGAACTAATATCGTGAGCTCTGATTCAGTGCCTACATCATCCTGAACACTTCACATGTTATCTCATTTAATTGTGAGAACAATCCACCAATAGGTATTATTGACCACATTTTACAGTGAGAAAATTCTCAGTAGCATAGGTAATCTCAGTCTGGCTCCAAAACTCTAAGACAACTTGCTACCTCTGAAAAGTTATAAAGCAGTTACTTATAAAGAAAAAATTTAGATAATCTGTTTAAGAGATGAAAATGTCAGCAAATGAAGATGCCAAGGAAAGAAGTGTAAATAGGGAATGACTGAGGGTTAGGTAAAACTCAAGGGAATGACATACAAAAATAGAGATGAGCTATAAGCAAGAAGAGGTAGCCAACATCTTGGTGTACTATTGAGAAGTTAAGAAATATGACAACTAAGAAATGGCCATTGTAGTTGGTCTATAGAGATTTATTAATGATATTTGAGAGGAAATTTGCTTATAATAGAACAGATGCCAGATCACAAGCAGCATGAGATGAGAGGAGAAAATTAGATTTAGCTATTATGTAATACTAGGGACCTGGTGCATGAAATTCGTGCACTGGGGGTGGGTGATCCCTTAGCCCAACCTGCCTCCTCACACATACTGGGAGCCCTCAAGGGATGTCCTACTGACTGTTCGCCCACCAGTCTGCCCAAGGCCTAAAGCCTCTAACAGAGGCTTTAGGCCTTGGGCACCCAGCCATCACCTTGCTCGGCTCAGCCCCGACCCTTAGCCCCAGCCACCAGTGACCACCCGGTCTTGGGGGCCATGCACTCACCTCCAGCCACTTCGGCTCCACCCCCAAGAGCCGCACACTCGCCACCAGGCATCTCAGCTCCAGTCCAGGCCTTAGCCCTGACCCCACAGCCTCAGCTCCGCCCCCAGAAGCCACCTTTGCTCCATCCCCCCAGCCCCAGCCTTAGTCCTGGCTGGCTCAACCCCAGCTCCTGATTGGCTGGTGGGCATGGCTTAATCACAGGTACAATCATTTTGCATATTACTCTTTTATTAGATGGATTCTTCCAAAATGTTTAACACTACAGAGCAATGACAAGCCATTATCTTTTAAAGAGTAGCAGAATTAACAAAAGGAATATTTGTTGTTATTTTTTGTGTGTGTTTGTTTAGTTTGTTTTCTCTATCAAAAAGAACTCCTCGCATGTTTTCATTCAGAAAGGAAAACAACTGATTAAGTGCTCAAAAGCCAGAGGGTAATTGACAAAGCAAGACTCCAGAACAGCAAAAAGAATTAGATTTTGAATTAATGGAAATGCGAGTACATCGTCCTCTGAAAATAAAGGCCTCTGATGACATAAGTAGAAAAGCCATCAAGGTATAGAGGAGAAGCAATCTCTGCTTATAAAAAGCAGAGGGGAAGGTCATATCTTAATGTAGCCTTACTAGAAGTAGACAAAGTAAAAAACAAAATTTTAAGCCCCAAATATTTTGACTCAGCCTGGGTTAAAATTACACGTAAAACCATATTCCCCAAGTCACCACAGTATTTAGTGATCAACGATGGAATACTTAAGTATTTTAATAGTGCAAAGCTCTGGGTTGCTCATTAACCTATCTTGTAAATATAAGACCACAGGCTGGTGACTATTAATAAATCAGTTTCCATAAAAGCATTAAGATTAAATAAGGTCATTAGCCAGGTGGGAAGGCAATCCTATTTAAGTTAGATCTAAACATATTCTGTATTTGTTACCAAAGTACCTCATATCTTGTCTTCAGTTATTCTGTTGCTGAGGATGACAAACTTTTAAAAACAGAAAGAGTTAGTCTTATCTGCTATGGAAAATAGCATTAAACTCAGACCTTAGCTATCCTTTGAGGCATGTAATTATACTAATGCACACATGTTTTTATAAGAAGTTATATTTGTTTTAACATGCTTCTAGTAGGAAATTAAGTACAGTTAGCTAAGCTTTAATAGACTCTTATGCACCAAAATGCTTATTTCACTACATCTTCACTAATGTTGTTACGTAAGTCTACTCGTATATAAGTGACACAAATTCATTGTCATATTTTTTTCATTACAGATTCTTTTTAAAAGATCACACAAAATTTTGTGACTCCAATTAGGTTTTGAAATATAACACAAAGCCTACTTCATTTAAAAAAAAAAAGTCAACATCTTTTTTATTCATACATAAATATTGAAGGCCTGATGATGGATGATCTGAGAGATAAAAAACAAAATAACTCTCACCTGGGACTGGAGTGACCCCAGTCAGAAGCAAAAAAAATAGTGTGTTTTTTTTAATATATATTTTGGAGATAAGACATTCAGTTTATTTATTAATGCTCTATATTTGTGGCTCTTAAATATACTTATTTAAATGTATCAGGTATTATAATAAACTTGGTAAGGCACACATTTAATTAACTCCACTTTTTAATTCTACCTTTAAGGTAAATAATGAACAAACAAATCCTTCAAAAATGTTACAATTAAAACTATAAAATGAAAAAGGCTTCAGAGAGATTTGACTCCAACATTAATGAAAAGTAATCATTTAAAAAGTTATATATTCGCTGGAGGCCTGGTACACAAGATTCGTGCACAGGGGGTGGTGTCCCTCAGGCCAGTCTGCACCCTCTCCAATCTGGGACCCCTTGAGGGATGTCTGACCACCCATTTAGGCCCGATCCCGGTGGTGGGATCAGGCCTAAATGGGCACTCGGACATTCCTCTCAGGTGAGATCAGGCCTAAATGGGTGATCAGACATCCCTCTCACAATCCAGGACTTCTGGCTCCCAACCACGCTCCTGCCTCTACCTGATTGCCCCTAACAGCTTCTGCCTGCCAGCCTGATTACTCTCTAACCACTTCACTGCCAGCTTGATCAACACCTAACTGCTCCCCTGCCTAACTCCCGTCTCCTGCTGGCCTGGTCACCCCTAACCATCCTCCCCTGCAAGCCTGGACCCCCACAACTGCCCTCCCCTGCAGGCCTGATCACCCCTAGCTGCTCTCCCCTGCAGGCCTGGGCCTGCCCCACAACTGTCCTCCCCTGCAGGCCTGGTCCTCCCACAACTGCCCTATCCTGTTGGCCTGGTCCCCCCTAATTGCCCTTCCCTGCAGCCTGGTCCCTCCCAGCTGTCCTCCCCTACTGGCCTGATCACCCACACCTTCCCTCCCCTGCTGGCCTGGTCACCCACAACTGCCCACAACTGCCCTTCCCTGCCAGCCATCTTGTGGTAGCCATCTTGTGTCCATATGGGGGCAGCTATCTTTGACCACATGGAGGTGGCCATCTTGTGTATTGGAGTGATGGTCCATTTGCATATTACTCTTTTATTAGGATATATTGTACTTATTCTTATTTTCAAAGTTACACAGTTAGTTCCCTTGCAGGTTATACACACATACAGATATATAAAGTGCTATTTTTCTACCCTTCTTTTCTTTAAGCTATATTTTCTATGGCAGTTTTCAGCCGCTTTTATATTCTTAAAAGGTCTACTTTTCACTCCCTAAAGAGGGAAGCTCTGAAGGGGAGGGGAGGTGTAACACATCAGATTTCTATGAACTAGAAAGAAGTCTCAGATAGGAAAACTGATTTGATTCCAAATTAATGCAATGTCAGAATGCCCTACAAATTGCAGAGTGGAGGTTTGGCCCACACCATCAGCCATTGGATGAGCACTTGGCTCTGCCTTTCTTTGTCATGAACTGTAACACATCAATCTCTTTGGAACCCTTTGTATCTATAAGCAAGAACAGGCAACTATGAGGATGAGTAATAAGTGAAAGGGCAAAGACATGGAGTTCAGGTTTCATCTCTGTTCTTATTGTGTAATTATATCATAAGTACTCACTGCCCAAATCACTTTTGGCTCCTAACTAATTCCACTTATACCGACAATTAATGCAAATCATTTTATGTTCCAAGAAATTTCAAATGAGACACAGAAACAGGTAAAAATTTGACAGGCTTTTTGGGGTCCTCAATTTCCTAATATCAACCTAGATGCCCATAAGGATGCTTGCAAATTCAAATCTAAATAGTAATTAGTGCTAAACTTTGTTATGAAATAAAAACATTCTAAGCTACAAAAAGCCCTAGCATTTGGTCAATATGTAGTAACTCACTAATCCCTACAACTCTTATTCTGAATTGTAGAAATTCTGCACCTAAACACATTAATTTCTTGTTTTGGCTTAATAAAATTGTTACTAGGTACTTTCTGTTAGGTTTTATTTTATAAGTCTGTGCTGAACTTGCTTTTTAACACAATAAACATTTTCCTTTTTGTAGTAAGCTAAGCCTCTGAATTTTAATTATATTTTTCCTAATCTTATCCTACCAATCCTATAGCCATAAAACGATAAATCTTAACCTTTTTATAATTTTTTTAATTTTTATTTTTTACATATGTGTCCTTTTGAAAGTTACAAACCCTGTGAGAATCTGATAAAAGCCTAGGAACATGTGTACACACACACACCTGTATTTATGATAGCCATATTAAAGAATAGTTCAGAGTTTAGGCTTTGGAATTTTAAGTTCTATCCCTTGCAAGCTGTAATGTCATCATTTGTTCAGTCAACATATTAAACTTATTAAAATCTATATGGACCATGAGTTTATTATAAATAAGAACTTTTGCATTACATTTGTCCAGATTAAGACTACACTTTGCATCAAAAAATCCTCATAAAGGACCTAATCCTGGAGGGAGGGAGGAAGGGAGGGAGGGAAGGAGGGAGGAGGGAGGGAGGGAGGGAGGGAGGAAAAAAAGGGTTGTGTTTTATTTTTACATGTAAGCTGGTTATGATTATTTTACTAAGTCATTTCTTCATGATTTTTCTATAATTCCAGCATAGTTTTTGTCTATATAAGTCTAGCCAAAATTTTAGAAACATCTATCAATCTAGTATATAGACACTGATTATCTTCAATGAAGGATGGAATTATGGGGCCTAATTGAATGCAGCCCCTAAACATCATGAAGTTTGTTCTCCATCCCTGGCAATGGAAGTTAGCAATATGTCACCTTCTCCACAACATGGTATTATTCTTTTAAAATATGCTTATGCCATAGATCATTTTATTTTGCTGTAGGTGTGCTCTTTGTATATATAGATATACAGATAACACACTCAATATCTTAAAGTTTGAACAAATGTGGATTTTTGGTAATTGTCTTTTCAAACAGAGTTTAGATCACAATCAAATAAATATGGTTCTAATGGCAAACTCACTAGAACAAAAACATTATCAAGTCCCAGCCAATGACCAGTTAAGGTGACTTAATTATTTAAAATTTTAGTCTTTACCAAATATTGCTTTCTATGGCAGTGATTTTCAACCGCATAGTTGCAATCTCAACACCTGAGTAGTATGACACATGCCCAAATACAGGAGGAAATCTCATACAGTTGGGAGATGGAGGAGGGTAGAGAAGTACCACAGTTGGAAATCACTATTCTCTAGTAAAATAATATTTTCTCATGGTCTATATCATGTTGTAGAAGGAACTTAAGGTAATGGCTAATCCTGAAAATAATTGCACTCTTTCACTGTGCCCAAAAGAGAAATGAGTCAGGGCATTGCCTCAATTATAGTAGGCCATAATGTGTATGTGTTAGGGGAATAATAGTGTTTCTTTTAAAAAAAAATCTGTGGTTTATATGTCAGGAAGCTTAGTTGATCATTCTTAAACTAAGACTATATATGCCATGTCTTTATAATTATTACTAAGTAATCTATTGGAGCCTGTACACAGAACTATTTCCAAGTAGCACATACCTTACAGAGTTTGGAAATAAGCTAACAAAAACCAACACCCTCTGAACAGAAGTCAGGATTAAGTCATCTAGATATAGACATACCTTCTCTGGGAGATTATCTGTATACTAGGGGCCCGGTGCATGAAATTTGTGCACTGGGGGTGGGTGATCCCTCAGCCCAACCTGCCCCCTCACACATACTGGGAGCCCTCAGGGGATGTCCTACTGACCACTCACCCCCAGCCTGCCCAAGGCTTAAAGTCTCTGGCCAAGGCTTTAGGCCTTGGGCACCCAGTCATCGCCCTGCAATGGGGCAATGGCTGGCTCCGTCCCAACCCCAATCCCCCCACCCTGGGTGCCCCAGCCCCAACCCCGACCCCCAGTCCTGGCCGCCCCCCCATCTCCAGCCCTGGCCGCCCTGGCCCCGCCCCCCAGGCCGTGCGCTTGCTGGCTGGCTCCGCCCCAGCTCCTGATTGGTTGGTGGGCGTGGCTTGATCAGAGGTACAGTCAGTTTGCATATTATTCTTTTATTAGATAGGATTTATACCTGGAAAAACTAGGTAATCTTCCGATTCAATCTCTGAATCCAGGATATGACTAAATCACTCAGTTACTAGGTAACATGTCAGACATGAGGAGATGATGAATGGGAACTGGAGAAAAAGAATTGATCAGTTTTTCCCTTCATCCTAGCTACTGAAAGGCTCAGGTTCAAATTTACAATCAACCTCTGCCAAGCATTCAGGATTTCATAGACCTCAACTTATCCGCCATCACAACCACCCCCACCACACACACACACACACACACACACACACACACACACACACACACTGTTTTTTCTTCTTGGATTCCATTCCCTTATTTAAAATTTAAAAATCTTGTCATAATGTATTGTGTATTATTTAAAAACAATTTAAACTGTTAAGACCTGTTGACTGAACGACCAGTTAACCAGTCACTATGACACTCACTGACCACCAGGGAACAGATGCTAAACACAGGAGCTTTCCCCTGGTTGTCAATGTGCTCCCACAGCTAACCTCCCATGCTCCCTCCCTGGAGCCAGCCGCCCAGATTGCTGGCCAGGCCTCGGGACCCCAGCCATGCACAAATTTGTGCACCAGGACTCTCGTTTTAAATATTTGTATTTATCTGGCTCTGTACAGGAAGGAGCGTTCTTTAAAGAGCAGATTTGAGTATTTCTGTAAGGTGACACTTCAATTACCCACACTATTCACATCCCTGGAGAACCCAAGCACTTCAAACCCTCAAATCTTGATTTCAATGACATTATCATTGTGCACCTACCAGCTGGCCTCTTCCCAAGCAGCCATATAAGACAAATTGAGCTGACCAACAGACATGAGTATTTGGTTTGCTTTGTCTAATTTTATTTGTAAATTTTAAAGATCACATTCCAGTCTGTTAATTGTTCTCTTCTGAGTTTAATTCACATGAGATAGTCCTATAACACCTTACCAACTTAATGATCTGTCAGATTTTGGCTGCAGACCATATGTCTGTAATAAATGTGCTCTGAAGCCTTTGTTCTGCCTCCATGGGGCTCCCAGAGCATCCAGAGAACCAAAAAACTCCATTACACCTTTACATTCACAATTCACCATGAATACATCTTGAAATGCCCTTAAACTTAAATGTTTCTCAGCACAAAGTCTACTATTATGCCATTGGTGAGGAAAATGGTGGAACTTCCCCCAGACACCACAAGCACAGAGCAGTTGTGTTTAGGTCTGAAATCTATCAAAGGAGCCCAATCTCTAGCATTTTCTTTTCTTTGGAAAAACCTTATTTATTTTGGGCCCTTTTGAAATAATTAATCAGATGCCTTTGACTAATAAGCTTATCTGTTTATGTAGTCCCTCATCTAACAAGCATTTATTGAGTACCTACTATGTGTTAAATGTGCTGGTAGGTGTTAGATCCTGCCTTATGGAACAAGTCTAGTGTTGAATACAGATGTTTTTAAAGCATATAAATCAATGTGTCCTTACACATTGTGATAAGAGATATGAGAAAAAATAATTGGCTGCTCAAGTGAAAAATAACCAGGGGGAGTACTAATGTTTGATTGTAGAGCCAGAGCACACCGCCTTCCACACCATGAAATCGCCTTTTAACTGTGAGAGCCCAGGTGCCTGTTTCATTGGGATGGAACCAGTGAATGCCAGCTGTCCCCACATAATTATTGATAGAGCCTCCTTGCCACTAAAAGGATCCTGGTCAAGATAATAAATTACAGGGTTACAGTAATTTTAAACAAAGTGGAAACTTAGTAAACTGCTAGATCCTCTAGGGATAATGACTCTTAAGTACTTTGGAAAACATCCTGAGGTGAAGAGGAGCATTAGTAGTGTAATGGGCTGAGATTAACTTGGTTCCTGGCTCGATTTCAGGGCGAAAAAAATCACAGCTTCAAACATAATGCGTTTAAGGGCATGAAATCAATGTTGAGTGAAGGGAAATGAAGAAAGGACTCTTCAGTAAATAAAGCTTGAACCCTTTTCAACACTGTGCAGACAGAATTAGCATAAGAGAAAAACCCTAAGCTATCAGCATAATGGAAACCTGGAAAGTTTTTTGTGTGAAAGCAGATAGCAGAATGTAGCCATAAAATGCATCAAGAGAAGGAACCTTGGGAATCAGCTCAGGTGGCTGACCCCTCTTAGAGTAAATGATGCCATAGGTCATGAAGGTGAGCCGCACACTTGGAGGATGACAATCACCATATCGTATGATGGAGAAAACAAAGGCTACAGACACAGGTCACTTGTGTTATAGTCCCAGTTCCTCGGGCCCATCACTTGTTTACTCTGCACCACAGTTCCTTCAAATGGAATCCCAGAATCAAAATCCCCTGCCCACAATCTCCCAAGGTTGTTGTGAAGACTATAAATAAAATCATATAAGCTATAAATGGCTTTGCAGATTTAGTTGTTGTTAGTAACATATTCATTAGCCTAGCCTTTGTTCTAAGAAAAAAGCTCCAAAGCTACCATGAAGTTGTTGCAAGAAGTGTCCATGTCCTTTCAAGTTGAATAAAGGAAATTATGATTTGGGTTTTGTAGCTCTCATAGTCCTCCATTCTCCAATCCCTCAAAATCCACCAAATCAAATACAAATAAAGGGTGATAATTAGGCAACTGACAAATATTGGGGCTTTACACACACTCTAGTTTGGGCTGAGGAGGCTATCTCTATAAAAATAGTATACACCATGGATACACAAATGTCTTCCCTTTTAGTATTGGATTACTACACACTTAAACAGCTTTGGCAACAGTTGCTCAAAAACAAATAAACACATTTGAAATGAGGAATATAAAGCTGAGAGTGAAATGTGAATTTGTAAAATGAGCATGGTTATTATTCAGAATAATAATCCAGCATGATTGCTATAAATGGTAGCACTAAAATGGCAAAAACTGGAGTCTTGAAAAGTTCTACATAGATGGGCTAGTGTTTTGTTTTGTTTTTTCAAGCTGGACAAACATATTCTTGAATAAATACAAGAGATCTATCAGAACATTCATAAGGAATGATGTGAATCTGGTGGACATATTGAATGAGTTCAGGTAAGGTAGGCCACACACACAAAAATGTGTAAGACAAATACAATAGAAATTTATCTCTTGCTCATGGAAATATCCAAGCAGGTGCCTCTGGTTGGAGAAGGCCTTTCTGTGCTAGGGGCTCAGAAACTCTCCTCTGTAGCTAGCTCTGCCTTCACCTTGGACAGTGGTCAGCAAACTCATTAGTCAACAGAGCAGCAAACCACGGCTCTTGAGCCACTGCAGTTTGCCAACCACTGGCCTAGGGCCTCACTATCAGTTGCATCCAACCCATTCAGCCAGTGCATTGGGGGAAAGACTGGAAGAAACACAGGTGTTTCTTGAAAAGCCACTGCCCAGAAGAAGCACCACAGCATGTTCTTTTTTGACTGTCTAAAATTTGAGCTCATGGCCACACGAAATTCCAAGAGTTTGAGAAAGGCATTCTAGTGGGAAGAAAAAGAAGAACATGAATTTTGATAATTTCCTGCTACCAATAAGACTTCTAGTTACATAAATGTTACATGAGGACCAACATTAAACTGTAAATAAAAATAAGAAAGGAAATAGCACCCCTGTTCATTTGGTTGGGGTGTTGTCCCATATACCAGAAGGTTATGGGTTTGTTTCCCACTGAGGGCACATATATGAGTTGCAGGTTAATCCCCAGGCTGGGGCATATATGGGAGGCAACCGATTGATGTTTCTCTTCCACATCTCTCTCTCTCTCTCTCTCTCTCTCTCTCTCTCTCTCTCTCTCTCTCTCTCTCTGTATGTGTGTGTGTGTAGGTGAGTGTGTCCCTTCTTCTCTCTAAAATTAAGTTTTTAAAAGATTTTTTTTTAAAGAAGAGAAATAGGCTAGAAATGACCCCCCTTCCATTTGCAGCTTTGCCTACCCTGCCTCGTGCCTAACAGTCCACACATAGTTCCTTACAAAACTGACAAAGCATGAACAAGGAGCAGACAGTTACTCCTCTGTGGCAAATTCTTTATGTCTAATACTAGTCAAAGGGATCAACTTAAGGCATGTGGGCCTTGTGATAGCATTAGAGAGAAGTCTTTGGCCAGAATGTGGGCAGATCCATGCCCAGTGACCTATACAGCACTCTAGAGTCCACACACAAGCTTCCTAGAATTTTTCACTTGAAACTTTTATACACCTTGGCAATGCTATGCAGTGAGCACAGTTTTCAATCACAGGGTTTTAGAAACTCTAGACATTGAGACCTTTGGGCCCCAAACCAAGTTAAGTTGTGCTCCTACTTCTCTCATCATTCTGGAAGGTGATCCCTGACTTAGCCACAAACGACTTTGAAAGTGGAGAAGCCATTGGGAGAAAAGAAAGTAAGGCTTGGCTGCATGCTCGGTATTTAACTGAAAGGCAATACCTCAGGAAATTGTGAAACCACCCGCAGTTAAGTAGATGGTGTGAAGATGGAGAATATTATCTAAAAATACAAGGCTCTGGCAGAAAAAGTTACTTTTCCGCTACCATTTGTGTCTCTGATTATCTGTTTATTTTTCTTTTTTCTCAAAATAAGAAAGAAATTGGATTCCTAGATTTAATCTTTCCTTAACTGGGTAACAACAGATTTGTCATTTTGATCAAATTATACTTTTAATGCAGGATATTTTCAAGAGACTTAATATAATGATATACCATGGGCTTTAAGCAGAGCAAGAACAGGGATATTTTCAAGAGACTTAAATAATGATATACTATGGGCTCTAAGCAGAGCAAGAACAGAAGTCTGAAAAGGTTTTTTGGGTAAAGCACAGCAGGAAGTGAGGGGATGTCAATTGATTGACAATTTTTTGTTGGAGTCAGTGAGGTGTCAGTCTTAACCCTTCTCTTACATGGGAGCCAGACCCAGATATAGACCTCAAATAGCAGAATAATTTCTAACAACGCTGGATTGGGAAGCACAGCTTGGATCTGTAGTCAGAGTGGGTTCCTTAAGACTACGCACACCTTGATGCTGACTGACTTGCCCATCCACCTGTAAGATGGCTGATCTGAGAAGGAGTTCCCAAGAGCACCCTGGAAGGGTTTGGAGGGGACAGGAGGAGAGGAATGTGGGTATATGAGAAGGAAGGGCAGACATGTGAGAGTTTGGGTAATGACAGGTGACATGCGAGACTTGCAGTCAACTGTGGAAACAGATCAGAGCCAGAATGGATTTGGTCCTGATTTTGACAATAAAAAGGCCTTTACGCACAGGCTTGAGAGGGTTCAGCTCAGGGCAGGCTGGAGGCACACTCGCCTTGTCTGGTTTTGGGTCCCGCATTGCAGAGGGTAAGTAATAGTCAACAGCAGGGAGCAATTAACCAGAAGCATGTGATTTTCACTGGGAACCATGGACTGGCAGCCACAGCTGGCCTTCCCTGTGGTTAGCAGTGTTAAAGAAAAATTGTTCGTGACACTTGTTAAAGAACAGAAAGGCAGACTTTATTTGGAGGAACTTTGTGGTAAGTGTAGTGACCATGGCAATAGGATGTTGTTGCAATGGGACATCATTTGGGCCCAACTCCAAATACAAGGAGAAGTGGGAATTTGTGATCAAAGAGGAGAATGGGAGTCAGTGGGTGATTGGACACTCACCTGCTGTGATTAATTCAGTGACCTAGTCAGATGGTTAAAGTCTGAAATAAGAACCCCCAACTCCACCTGCCTCACTCTTAATAAACAACCTCGCCACCTATTCTCAGAGAACAAAGGCTATCAGGTGAGAATTTCCTCAGCCTCTTACCTAGACACTATGTATTTGTCTACAGCTAAATTCAGATTGGGTATCTGGATATCTTTGGGTATATTGCCAAAGAATCAACTTGGATACATTTATTCTGATTATATTATATTGAGCCACAAAACAAATAGATAGCAACTCACAGATACATAATTGTTACATCCTTGAACCAGAGACTGAGGTCCCCAACCCATCATCCAAACTGTTGTCAGGGTGATCTTACCGAAATACAAATCTGAATGTGTCATTTTTGTGATTTAAAGGCGACAAGAACCCCACTGCTCCCTACTTCTCCAGCATTACCCCCATAAGCAGTTTTCCTCCACCTTGCCCAATTAGTTTGCTTCTCAGAATGCATCGTGCACTCATGCTTCTGGGTTTTCTAAATACTTATTCTTCAGATTATAAGTTTTCTTCCTGTCAAGTCTTTACTTGGTTTAAGTTTCCTCCCCTCTAAGAAATATTTCAGTAAGATGTCCTTACTAAATGTTCTGATATCCTCGTACACAGACATCTTTCCTTGCTTTTACCTTACTAAATATTTAGTCTGCGTTTACCAACTTCTCTAATTCAGAGGGCATTATGCAGGATTATGTGACACCTGCATTTTGAGTAGGAACTACATGAAATAACATGTGCTCAAAATATGAGTTAGTGAATAATTATCTACAAATTTACAACTTAACTCCCTAAATCATAAAAAATGTAAGAATATATCTAATTTTTGCATAGTTATATTTTACTAGAGGCCAGGGGCATGAAATTTATGCATGGGTAGGGTCCCTAGGCCTGGCCAGCGATCAGGGCCAATTGGGGCATTCCAACTGCCAGCAGGGCCCTTCATTTGTTCCATGCTGTCCTCTGGTGGTCAGCACACATTATAGCAAGCGATCAAAATCCCAGTTGAACTTCCGAGGGGACACTTTGCATATTAGCCATATATATGTATACACACACACACACACACACACACACACACACACACACACACACACTAGGGCTCAGTGCACAAATCTGTGTCCCTTGAAAGGAACTGTGGGCCACAAGGCTGTGGTGGGCACAAAAGCAGGACTTGGCCCATCCTCCATAACTCCACCCAGCCCCTCCCACCACTGTCCCACAGTTCCCTGTCTTCTGGCCGCCCTGCTCTCGCTGCTGCTACTTGCACCCACTGGCGCTCTGTGATCAGGGCCGGTGCCAGCAGCAGGTGTGAGCATCAGCTCGGGTGCTGGCTGAGGGTGTGAGCAGGGCTGGCACTGGTAGTAGGTGCAAGTGCTGAGCAGAACTGTGGCATGCAGGAGCAAAGAATTTTCAATAACGACCAGAGGTTCACCCTGACAGTGAACAGTGTCCCACCTTGGTCTGGAACCCCTGCTCACCTGCTCCACTATACCTCTGTAGTCAACGCCCACCATGTTCTGCCTGCATCCCCTGATGGTCAGCACATATCATAGCGACTGGTTGTTTGGTTTTTTGGTTGTTCCATCATTTGGTCTATTTGCATATTAGCCTTTTATTATATAGGATAGGTAATAACTGAAAAAGTTCACAATTTCAATTAATTTTTTGCTAAGTACTTTGTGCATTAAAGCCATCCTTTTCAATAGCTTTGGTAATAGCTAACAATTACTAAATACCTATTCTAAATCAGACACCAAGCTAAGGACTATATATACCTTACTTAATACTCAAAACTATCCTTACAGTTCTCATTGTAAAGATGAAAATCCATGGTAGAGGTTTCCTTCAATTTATTTGGTTGATAAATGTGGATTTTACACATCCTGTTTGTTTTAAATAGTTCCCACTTGAATTCCAACTGAAATATAATATCTGAAACACATCATATTTTTGGATAAAAATATATATATTTTGAACTAGTAATTCAATTTTTGTTTACGTCTACTTCCATGTACTACTATTTCTATTTGCTTCAATAAGCCTCTGGTGACAATTCTCCTAATTCAACAGTCCCTCTTTGGATCTTTCTTTTCTTTCAGTTTTATTAAGAGTCCCAAAGCTTAGACTCACTAAACAGCAATTGGACCTATGGTGCTATCCTGATCACTCAAAAGGTATATCCCTGGCTGGTGGATTTTCAATAGAAATAAAATAAGATGACATAAAAGGAGAGAGAAGATGAATGGCTTGAGCTGATGGGCAGCATTTGGAATTGGGTTTTGTTTTCTTTGAGAACTACAGTGTCATTTTTCTTCTTCTTATCCTGTCTCTGCTGATTCTGTCTTGGGGATGTCTTTTAATGTGAAAAATTGAGTAATAGCTTCATAAGAAGTCCTGGGAAAATGCCTCCTGGATTCCGGCTTAGCTTCAATTCACATAACCTGCTCCCACAGAGTAATGGGCTTTTCTTTTTTATTATTCAATTAGGCCTCCATTATTACCTGGGAAATCGGTCTCTGGACTAAATGGGAGTAGGGACCAAGCAGGACCCACAAGACACATCATGCTTTGGCCTTGGATGGCTTTGGGTCAGTTGTTTGTTTTTCAGAGTCCTGGTGAGGTAAGTTTCAAGTTCTCAGAATGTTCACTTAAGTTATAAATCAGAAGCATCCAGTGTCTTACTGTAGGACTCGAAATTGGTCACAGGTGAGGTTACAGCATGACAGACATCAACCAAGGGCTAAAAGGAACTCAACCAGCCAATACTTATTCTTAAAAACCAATAAAATCTGAGTGCTACCATGCTTATTTTGCAGGCATTAATGGCAGTGTGCATTAGTAAAGTTACAGGATGAACTATGCTATACCAAGATCCGCTTCACCCTCCCACACCCAGCATAGTGACCAAGAATAAGCCCACCTGCTGCCTCTTATGTGGGGCTTAGCTGGTGCTACCTGACTGATAATTGAAGTTATATGTGGATGTAAATATGAATATTCATCCCTACATATTCTGATTCTTGGTCTAGGACAGTGGTTGGCAGACTCTTAGTCAACAGAGGCAAGTATCAACAGTACAAAGATTGAAATTTCTTTTGAGAGCCAAATTTTTTAAACTTCTTCAAATGCCACTTCTTCAAAATAGACTCACCCAGGCCATGGTATTTTGTGGAAGAGCCACACTAAAGGGGCCAAAGAGTCGCATGTGGCTCACGAGCCGCAGTTTTCCAACCACGGGTCTAGGAGAATCCATATTTTTGAAGTGCTCCACATAAAGTACCCCCTACTTGCCCAAATCAGAAAGAACCTGCAGAAAGTCCTCTTTTCCATTGACCCCTACTCTCAACTGCAAAAAAGATTCCAGGATCCACCCTCTCCAGTCTAGAACTGGCATGTGTGTTTTTTGAGAATTCTTAGCACTTTCTGATACTCGATTTGCCTTGTGAATTAGGGCTAATTTTGTAAATCAAGTTTCCATAGCCTGCAGCATGGGTTCTATCTTCTTGCCCCTCCGAGGGCTCTTGGCATCACCTAACAATATCAGCATCTTGTTAGAAAGACAGAATCTTGGGGAACTGCTATAACTCAAAGTTTTCCTTCCCCCATGAAACACTTAGCATAGCACTGAAAATAGATGATAGATGAGCAAAAGAACCTGGGACACATGTCAGAAAGCTTTTGCTGTTATCTGGGAAAGAGCTGATGGTGAATTGAGCCAGGGAGTTACCAGAGAAACATGCTTTATAACATACTACATGTGCTGATTGTCTGTGTTCTTAAGATGTGATACCAGGAGAGCTGAAGGATCAATGTGGGGATTAAGGAGAGAAATCAGAAATGACTTAAGGAGGAATGGGTAAGGAACAGGGCATTTTGATGATGGTAGTGGTGGGAAGATGCCTGGAGCAAGGGTTCCTGTCTGGTTTGTGATGCTCATTAAATGTGCAAATGGGTAATTATAGTAAAAGTAAGGTAGTGGTTATTTTGTGAGGGAGGGAAGAGGATGTGATTGCACAGGGAAACAGGGAGATTCCTGGGGAGTTGGCAAGGCTCAATGTGATCTGTAAGTGGTGACATGGAATGTGTACTTCATGACAATTCATTAAACTGCTCATTTATTTTTCAAAATAATAATAATCTCTGACATCAATAAATTGACAAGCTAACTAGAGATTCAGGACTACCATAGATAAAGAAAAGTAATGAAGCCCCACATGATAGGAGCTTGACTGTTAGAGCAAAAGGATGTTGGCAGTGGTAGGTGGGGACTTTCACAGTTTGAGGTAACCAGAGAAGTCTACAGGACAGGTGTGGGGCTGCATTTGGAAAGTGAAGACAGCCTGAGGAAATCAGTCCCCAACTGCTAAATCCCTCCAGCTGACCATGCTGCCCCAGCAACTTTAACCTGTGCATTTGGCCCCTCTACCTTCCCTTCTCCTGGGCGAAGAATGGGGAGGGAGGCAACTTTCTCTTTTTGAATTTTCTCTTTCTCCTAGTTTCTTTTAATGAGAGAGAGAGAGAGAGAAAGGGAGAGAGAGAGAGGTTGTTTTTTGCCTTTTAAGTGTATTGCCACAGAGGTAGGAATCTTCTCTAAACCACCACCCTCTCACTGTGTGAGCTGGTGCTCCTGGCTTTTGATATGCCAAGTGGAGGTGGGCAAGGGAGGGGAGGGGGGTCAAGAAATCTGTAAAATACTATCCTGGTTTACCTAGTTACACTCCAGCTGTAAAATTCGATTGTTCATGTCAAGAGCTGGCAGTTTCTACTGGCTTTCTTTCTGTAACCAAATCTTAATTTTCCTCTAGGCAGATGGATTCCTCAGGTAGATTAGGGCAAAATTAATGTGCTCAAGGAGACTACAGAGATAGCAAACACTAATAAAATATTGTCCCCAGTATATCATGTGCAGTGCCTTTAAGAAATCTTTTAAGATCATGAAAATATGTTGATATGCCAAAATGACAGAAATTTACTTACCAAATTCCAGTTATTCCTTACCTGAAATAGAGCTGCCAAATTAGGGATCCTCCCATCAAAATAAAAAATCCCCACAGTCACACTTCTTTAATATAATACATGATACTGCCCATTCACCTCGGCTCAAATTTTATATCTAGCCTAACTTTGCAAATAAACTCGTGTGTGTGTGTGTGTGTGTGTGTGGCACACTAGAGGCCTGGTGCATGAAATTTGTACATGGGGGTTGGTCCCTTCAGCCCAGGCTGTACCCTCCCTAGTTCAGGATCTGGTGATCAAGCCAAAACCAGCAGTTGGACATCCCTCTCACAATCCTGGACCGCTGGCTCCTAATTGATCACCTGCCTGCCTGCCTTCCTGGTTGCCCCTAACTGCTCCCCACCCCAACCCCACCAGCCTGATCACCCCCTTACTGCCCCCCTGCTAGCCTAATCGCCCCCAACTGTCCCCTGTGCTGGCCTGGTTGCCCCTAACTGCTTCCCCCATGCCAGCCTGATGCCCCAGGGAGCCTGCTCTTCAGTTATTTGGTCGTCCCTTACTAATCCCCCTGCCGACATGGTCATAGGCAGCCATCTTGTGAAGGCATGAGGGTTAATTTGCATATTACCTCTTTATTATATAGGAGATATGTGTATGTGTATACTTTCTATCTTGCCCGTTGTTTGGATATTAAGATTAATTTTGAGCAATTCTAATGTGGTTAGTATGTTTGAGCCTTAAAGTATAGTATAGCCCTTTTTTCTCTCAATGATGAATTTGAATGATTTTCACTCATGAGCTGTTAATTAAAATTTCTGGCCCATTTATTTGTAAGACTTTCTACTTCAATAGACCTCTTGCCAAATCTGTACCTGTTCCATTTATTTAGAAATAAGAGCCTACTAGTATACGTTCATTTGCTGTTCTGCTGCCAAGCTTGCCTCCTGGAGTTTTTAAAAACGCGAGTCTCTGCGCAGTGACAACACAAAGGCCGAGCATCAAAAGGGGAAAGGGCTCTGCTCTCCAGGCTCCTTATTAAAACTGGCGGCACCCAAGGTTGTCCAGATTTTGCATGTGCGTGTGTGCAAGGCGATAGTGGCAAAAAAAAAAAAAATGTGCAGTGTTGGAAAGTGCACACCAAAAGGGAAAAAAAGAGGCACCAACACAATGTGCGGTGGTCAGGAGGCCCGCCCGCTCCCCGCACCACCCACCGGGCGGTGGCGGAGCCGCACACATTGGTAAATGGCGCCCAGCGCTGGGAAGCATTAGGTGTTTAGAAGTGAAGTTAAACTGATAAATTAGACCTCATTTATTGAACAGCAGTTAGAGCCAATTGCCCAGGGAGTCGTTTGACACCTTTGAAGACCCTGCTAACTTAATTGGTGATAGTTTGGGGGCCGAAGGAAACATTTAAGCCTGGAGCAGCAGGACACCGGCCGCATGAAAATGGGGAAGACAGGCAGCCTCTCTGACAAGGGGAGTCATCTATAGATTTTTGTGTCCATTGTTTTCGCTTATTTGTGTGTGTGCTTTCCTCAGTCAATCAAATATAATTGACACCACTGGGTTCTGTTGTTTGGTGGCTGACAGGAGCTAATGCGAGGGAAAAATGCTGGGAGGAGAGTCCCCCTGAAGGGCTGTGCGCAGGCTTTCCGAAGGGCCTGTGGCATTTTTTGCTCACTTGTATTAACTGATGTAGTGAAAGGCACTGGGAAAGATGATGGATCCTGATCACTACAGCCTTTTTAAGGTTGGGTTCTATCTGGCCATTAGCATAAGCACTTGTTTGTACAAGGAGCCAACAGCCAAGGGAGAACAAAAGGACAAATGAGGCAGCCGGCTCACCTGCGATGGGTTCCAGACAGTAAGAGTGAGGGGGTCAAGGCTGCACAGGGAGATAGGCGTGTGGTCTAAAATCAAGCTCCCGACTTCAAACTTAACATCTACTCCCTGAGACCTGTGATCTCTGAGGAGGTTCCGCCCCAGTTTTTAATCATTTGCTCAGACCCTCAGATGAATCGAAGAGTTTTTCAGAAGTCCTGATGCTTAAGTGCCCAGAGAGAAGACTGACCAGGCCGAGGGAACTTCCTGCCTTGGGCGCACCCTGGGACTAGTACTGCCAGGCTATGCAGGCTAAGGGAGCTATAGGCCCCAGGATGCTCATTTCTCAGAGTTAGTGACAGTGGCAATGATGTGTTAGAGGAAGCTACATGGCTTAGCAAGACAGTGCCAGGGCTGAAATGATTTTGATTACTCCTGAATAGAGCTTGTTCAAAGGAAGCCATGAATACTTAAAAGGAGAGGATGCGGAGGAAAGAGTTATTTTTGTGTCTGCAGAAATCTACCTGAGGGTTGCAAGAATAAGGTTCATTTGAGGTACCAGGAATTGTGCAATATCATCTTGAGTCTTCCCTTGGGTCATCTCTGGTGTGTAAATTACCTTGAGTGGTTTGAATTAATCCTGAATTCACAGTGCAAGTGTGTTTTCCATCATCCTAGGAAGAATCCTTTAATTAAAACATTTAATTGTATTAAGTTATGGCATTCATTCATCCTGTGTTTTCTAGAATTCCTATTGTTAGTTCTTTAAATTTTGAATGGTATCATCCAATATTATGAAATTTACAGGAAGGGCTGGGATACAGGTTAAAGAGAAATGTTCGTTATTCAAGTCCTTCAGGATGCACTGGAAAGTGGAAGCCCAGATTGCGCTGTTGTTCCACAAGCATTTCAATAAAGGGTTTTTACAAACCTCATCACAGGAGCATTTCCAACAGTACATCAAAAAGTGAAACTCAGTTATCCCAAACATATCCTGTTGCCCTTACTATTTTGTCGGCGTCAACAGATGGTCATGGCAAGAATACGGGAGAAATCCTTGGAAGGTATAGTCACAGTTGGTTATCTCATGCTTTTTTTTTAGGGAAAATCCTTGATGGAGTCATTCATCTATTCATTCATTCATTCAATAGGTATTTATTGAGCACCTGCTATGTGCCAGGTACTGGGGATGTAACAAGGAGGGGGTGGAAGGGAAATAGGACCTCTGACCTCCTGGATCATTCAGTCTAATATGAGAGGCAGGCATTAATCAGATGACATAAACAAATAAATTTAAAATGTAGTGAGTGTTCTGAAGGAGAGGTATATAGTACCATGCGAGTTTATAACTCGGTGTTCAGGGAAGGCTTCTCTGGAAGAAATAATGGCTGAGCTGAGATCTGAAAAACTGGGTTACCTACACATGAAGGAAGGGAAGGCAGGGAGGAAATGGGATATTTCAGTCATACGCATGTGGCAAGACGGACAAAGGCCATTCTAGGAACCCATATAAGTCAGAGTGGCTGGCACACAGAGAGTAATAGGGAGTGTGGTAGGAGGTGGATCAGATGAGGCTAGACCAAACGGGGGCAAACAGCCTTAAAATCCAGACACCCTGTAGGTATACTGTCCCCTCCCACCAAACTCACCTCCTTACTGACCTTACTTACTTTTGTTTTGGAGATCTTCAACTAATAGAAATTGTTTATCAAAATAATGGCAAAAGTCTATAGGCTGCCTTTTGCACAGATTCCTAAAACTACCTGCTAGAGCAAGAGTCAGAGCAAAAAAAAAAAAAAAGGTGAAAGGAGTAGGTCGGCCTACCTGTGCGAACCACGGAGAGCAATGTGTCAGCTCTCGGTGTAGCATTTGGAGTATAATGAACCCTTGTTATTGGGCTTTATTAATTCTCTGCATTAACCTGAATTGGGAAAAGTTTCTGATTATTTGATGATGAAAAAGTTTGCCAGAATGCTGAGATTATGCTGCAGTAATGGGGAGCCATTTGGTTTGCATTCTTCAGACCAACAATAACACTCTTTTAAAAATATAAAGAGGTAGATTTTTTTTTCTGAAATCTTTGCTACCACAATACTACTGGAGAGAATTTATAGGCAGAGGAACGGGCCTTGGCCATCACTGATTGCTGGCACTCTGGCTGTGGCAACAGCAGAGACAGAATCATTTCCTTATAGAGAAGCTGCTTGCTCGCACCAGTGGCCCTTTGTCCACTTTCATCTCTGTATTCCTATAAAAAAGCAAAATGTAAAGGCATGAAAGTCGTTTATAACTTAATTCGGTTCTGAAACATACTGCACAGGAGTGTCACCCTCATGGTAAAGACACTCTGAGGAGCTATGTCCACCTCAGAGAGGGTGCTGTCCTGGACCACGCCCTTACAGCCTCCAGCCAGAGAGTCCAGAACTGGCAGTTCCCAAGTCCGCTTGCTCAGACATTTCAGAAAAAGAATGGATGATCAGAAAACTCTCAATGGAGATTAAATCAACAATATGCCTTTGGCAAAAGCACATGGTTTCATGTATGACTGGTTAAGGTTCAGTTGTTCCCCTACACACACACACACACAGGTGCGCACACCCTACTTCACAGGCTTCTGGGGTATTATCCTGAAGCCACTCATTCCAGGGCCACCTATGTGGTCACTGTCCACCACCTACACTGTGCTCTCATTCCCATTTCCACACATTTACCTGTGCTTTCCTTCTTGGGGAATGGCTGACGCCCACCCTTTTCCCCCCTCCCTTCTACTCTCTCTAAGGATCAATGGAAAAATATTCTCAGGCCCTAGCTGGTTTGGCTCAGTGAGTGTCAGCCTGTGGACTGAAGGGTCCTGGCTTTGATTCCAATCAAGGGCACGTGTCAGGGTTTCGGGCTCAATCCCCAGTTGGGAGGGGCGGGGGGCAGGAGGCAGCCTATCAATTATTCTCTCTCATTGATGTTTCTATCTCTCTCTCTCCCCCTCTCCTTTCCTCTCTGAAATCAATTTTTAAAAAAGAAAAATATTCTTGGGTGAGGATTAACAACAAAAATTCAAGATATTTATTGGGGAAAACATAGAGGGGAGAAGAAGCAGCCTGCAAGATGCACATCATGACGTAGGTCTAACCTCTTAGAAAAGGAGAGGGCAAAGTGGGGAAGGTTAGGTGGAAAGAGACTCAGGTTGCAGGCAGCTATGAGGAAGTTTCAGCCAGGCCATGGGGAGGGAGCCTGAGTAAATACCACACATTTGAGGGGTTCCATGCAGGTAGAAGTTGTCCAAAGCCAGCGCCCCTCAGTGAGGCCTGGGGCAGAGATGGAGACAGAGATGAGGGACCTGCCCGAGCCAGCGCAGCAGCTCCGGCTGCCCAGAGTGGACACAGGCAGGGGGTAGGGAGGCCTGGGGCAGAAATCAGGTGCGGGTCCCGGCGGCCCTCAGTAGCAGTCTGGCCTGACATCCATGGCGCCCGTGGGGCGCCTCTTCGTGAGATTTCAATCACATGCTGGGCCTCTAGTCTGATAATAAAATTATTGAATGGCTCTCCCCTCTATAACTAATGTAGGCTTACTTATCAAAAAATAAAAATAAATAAAACACCCAGTATGAGCTTTCCATAGGAACCTGGCTTCCATGCATGGCAGCAACCTAAGGAACAGAGCCTCTGGGTTTGAGCTCCTTATGTTATGTATAAGGAAATTCACAGAAGAACATGCACTGAGTTGATACCAAAGTGAGGGTTTTTTAACTTATCTGGCCATTTACATCTTTATGATTGTCATGGAAAGGACCTGTTTTCTCTTTTTGAAGTCCATGGGAGAAAGGGCGGGGTCCACATTTTTCAATTTGGAAATTGGAAAGGGTGGATCCTATTATGTTACTGACGCCATGACCTTGCCAAGGAAATGCAAGGTTGCCAAGCCTCTTGTGTACATGCCTGTCTTACCTCAGTTAACAGGAAATCAATTCAGTAGCAAGAATAAAATCCTTTGGCTTTTTGAAAAGCACGATGCCCTGGAAGACTTTTTGGATCATTTCCTCCACTGTGATGGACTTGGATCTGGGACACAGAGACAAAATGGCCCCTGACTGTGTGTTTGCTCACATTCACTACCTGGAGCTTCTCACTGTGACTGTTTCCTTGGTCAGAAAATGTAGAGTGCAAATGCGTGCTCTTAGATGCAGGAAAAATAAACACCCACGAGCTTCAGAAACACACATGAGGAGCCTTCAGCCTGCAGAGCAAAGGCCTCAAGTAATAGCCCAAGATGTTTACATCATTCACAGCGGCTTCTGACACTCTTCACAAATCAAATCTGATTGGGTTTCTCATTGAAGCGATCTGACAGGCTAACCAAGATGCCTCCTGGGGCTGTTCCTTGTTGTTGTTTTTTCCTCAGGAATGGATAAAAAACGAGCCCAGAAAACACTCAGTTTGGAAATGGTGGTATCCAAACTTAGTTTTCTTTTTTATTTATTGTCATGCAATTGCTTCTTTCACCCACTCTATTGATCCTGAGTGGGAGGCAGAGGGGGTTGGCTGGAAGAGGAGCATTGCTCAGTCAGGCATTTGTGGCTTGGTCCTGAGGGAAGGAAATAAATAGCCCCAACCTAGAAGAAGTGGGGGAGGAAGGGGAAACCCAGAAGATTGACTGGTTTGCAGCAGATCCCAGTGGACTCCTGGTTACACAAGAGCATCATTTAAGCCTATGTTCTTCCATCTACCTTGTTTGCAGTAAATAGCTGCCCATTATATTGGGTCAGGCATGTGCCAGGGCGTCACAGCTCAGTGGCCGCGATCTGCCCACGTGCAGCAAGAGAGATGTCCCAGAGAGCCACCCCGCGTGTCAAGTTCTGGAGCCGTCAAGGTTCTAAGCGACAGCTTATCTTGAGGGTTTAAAACACACAAGCTGAATCTTCTTGCTTCTCCCTGCACCCTCTACCCCCACCCCCAACTCTCGCTCCTCTCCCCTCCCTTCCCCCATTCTCCCTCACCCCACTGCCCAGTCTTTCTTCCTCTTGACAATCTGCTTGAAAGAAGACAGATGCTGGAATAGTTTTCCTTAAGTCGGCTCTAATTCCGTGAGGTGCAATCCACCAAACGCAACTCTGTCCATCTTTTGAAAAGGCTAAGATCCTGAGGCAGCCCCATTTATTATTTGTCTTGACACTAACACAAATATTTTCAGGTGGGTTAGACCCTGTCACTTTGCTCTCCTTACGTTTCTCGCCCTCAATAAATAAGACACATTAAAGTTCTTCAAGGCAAACAAAGAGCTGTGTCCTGGGCACCATTTGTCCTGCAGTTGCCATGTTTAATTGAACATTTTATAGCGCTCTAATGCCATGTCAGGTTCTTAACATGACATGTGTTTCTCTCTTACATTATCAGGGGCTGAGAACATCCCAGAATATTCCTCGGCTTCATGTGTATGAGAAATAAGATTTATCCTGCACACTTCACTGAATCATTTATGAGTTGCCTTATCTCACACAGGCAATTTTATAACTTGTAAATGGCCCCTCTGGTCTGCTGTCAGGGTTTTGTTTACTGTAAAAATCCCAAAATAGTATGACTATTTTCAAGATGGCATGCTAAATTTCGCTGCGGTATAGAATTACCCTGTGTCTCTCCTTTACTTTGCCATTGATTGGTTCCAGATAGAAGGCATGGAAACAACGGGGAGGGGAGGAGGTTACTAATGTCTCGTATTTGGAGATATGTGGTCCTATAGTATAAGGATAAAGGCAGGGGTCTGGGAAGCCTCATAGAGCAATTATAGGGTTAAGCAGTTATGTCCAAGAACCTGCTCTGGTCAGAACTGAACAATGGCAGACCTCTAATTGCTACCATACTAACATTAATCAGCCTTTTCCCAGGAAGATGCACATGCTGAACCCATCTGGAAAAAGTCCAGGACAGCCAGCCCTAGCCAGTTGGCTCAGTGAATAGAGCATTGGCCTGTGACTGGAGGATCCAGGATTTGATTCTGGTCAATGTCACATGCCCAGGTTATGGGCTCTGCCCCCAGTAGGAAATGTGCAGGAGGCAGCTGGTCAATGATTCTTTCTCATCATTGATGTTTCTATCTCTCTCTCCAAAATCAATAAAAATATATGTTTGTTTTAAAAAGTACAGGATAGCCAAACCGGTTTGGCTCAGTGGATAGAGCATCGGCCTGCGGACTGAAAGGTCCCAGGTTTGATTCCGGTCAAGGGCATGTACCTTGGCTGTGGGCACATTCCCCAATAGGGGGTGTGCAAGAGGCAGCTGATCAATGTTTCTGACTTTCTATCCCTCTCCCTTCCTCTCTGTGAAAAATC